>OZ007563.1:63691041-64891041 GCA_963931875.1 Pollenia griseotomentosa
AAAAAGGGGATATCTACAAAAAAAGTGGCACCAAAAAGTGGATTTTTTTTAAAAAAAGGAGCACATCTTTTAAAATTAAAATAAGTACACCACATTATGTATTTTTTACATTTTTTTTTTATTTATTATATTTTAAATGGTATAAAAACTAATGGTGTTTTCTTTTCTACAAAAAAATGTGACATTCTATTTTTAAAAAATGCAATTTGGTGTCTGTTTCTTGAAAATTTTGCTGCCGAAAAGGGTGGCTTGTTTTATTCTAAAAAACTCATCCTTTTCGGGAGCAAAATTTTTAAGAAACAGACACCAAATTTCATTTTTTTAAATAAAATGTCATATTTTTTTGTAGAAAAGAAAACACCATAAAATAAATATTTTTCTCGAGAAGTAATTTTTATAAAATATTTACTTTAAAGTTTTGGTTAATGCAAAAACGTTAAACTTGTTTTCTGCCAAACATGTTTTTTGGATTATGACATTGTTGCAGCAAATAGAAGATATTTATGTAATGTGTTTTATATACATATACATTTAGTAATATATTTCTTGTACTATTCCTTCTGAATACATTTTCTTTGATTTATTTAAGACACTATATTGCACAGGTAGACATTTAAAAACTTTTTAAAAATTTATTTGCCCATTCCACCAGATTCTTATGTTTTTTGGAATGCTATGGCCGAATATGAGCACAGTTTTCTCCCATCACGTCACATTTATCAGATACACCAATTGTTGTAGTTTCGGATGATGTTTTTTACCACAATTAATAACAAAATCTATAGTTTTATAATTTTATTCTACAGTCAACCTAATTACAAAAGTTGTAGGCCCACCCCTACGATGTCGACAATAAAATTTCTTTCGTATATTTGTTTTGAAAACAAAACCAAATTTTAGTTTTTATTATTGTTTTCAATATAAATATGCGAAAGAAATGTTCTTATCTACACCGTGGGCATGGCAGCTAAGCTATAATCGGATGAACACAAGAAATCCTATAACAAAAAAATGAAAATATCACTTTTTCAAATACTTTATATATAATCAGTTCCTCACTTTAATACAAATAAATGCACGGCATGCATACATGCTACTAACTTTAAGTGCTAGTGTTTGAATTTCTTTAATATATCATATTTAGTTTTTATCCAATTTCGTCTATTATTGCTTCAAATTTTTGTAATCAGGTTTATAGAACAAGACTATAAAACTGGATTTTGTCATTTATTGTGGTACAAAACATCTTCCGAAAATACAATAATTGGTGTATCTGATAAATGTGACGTGATGGGAGAAAAATGTGTTCATATTCGTCTTTAGCATTCAAAAATCATAAGAATCAGTTGGAATGGTTAAACAAACTTTTTCAATGTTGTCCTGTGCTACATATTTATTAATGGTCAGTTTCATACAAATTTTACATTTAATTGTTCTTAAAACGACTTCCATACTTTCGTAAAATGCAGGGCTGTGGAGTCGTTAAGAAATAGTTATAACTCCGACTCCTTTTGCTGAAATTTTTTAAGTACGACTCCGACTCCGACTCTTCAACTCCGACTCCGACTCCACAGCCCTGGTAAAATGTCTTTAGCCCATTTGTTATTTTATTTTTGATTAAAGCTAACTTAGTAAAAACACGCTCAGCAGAGATGCACTACTATGTGACAATGTAAAAATATGAGAGATCAATTTGTACAAGTTTGAATATCTATACAGGTATATTCATCCAACCTATTTTACAATGTTCCTATTTTACGCCAAAAATCTTCAGCATTCGAAATTTTAAATATGTGTTTATAATTCGTATCATTTACTTTACTCTCTAGAAGTTTAAATTCATGTATGAATGCATCTGGGTCAGTTATAATATCTTTAAACTCTGAAACTAATTCGAAGTAGTTTATATCTTCATTAGACACTATAAATATTGGTCTAAGACACTATAAATATTGGGTCTTAATACTTCAATATATTGAGCTTTTTGTTTTTTATGTCAATTCTTATTATCAATTCATTACACAATTTTTGGTAAAAACTTAGATTTTACTTTTAATGTCAATTACACAAATTTTAGACAAGTTTTCGGTACAGAACGGTTCGGTTTCTGCTTCATGACTTCTAAGGAAATCCAAAATACAATTTTTACCAAATATTTGAAACTTTTTGCTATATATTCTTTTAAATATTTATAGGAATTTTCCTAATTCTTGATTTATAAAAGAATATATAGCAAAAAGTTTCAAATATTTGGTAAAAAAAAAAGTATTTTGTCTCTTCTGAAAAGTAGTTGTTTTTGAGTTACGAGGTTGCGGAAGAAAACCATCGATATGTGAGATATCTTTATCCCCTTATTCATAATAAGTAAAACAGGTTAATAGAAAGTTTGTTAAACCGATTTTCAGGTAACCACGCATGATAAGAAAAAAATCTCATGTAAACTTGCTTACATTTACATATACTAAAACAGTTTTACATATATTAACGGCCTGTTTTTAGAAAACGTAAACAAGTGAGTTAGTGAGAAATTATATTGAAAACAAAAACAAAGCTGGGGTTTATAATAAAACAGAAAGAAAAAAAGTATATTTTCCTAGCGTAAAAAGTATCAAAAAAGTGGCAAGAATCGCAAAAAGTACCACATTTGGGTGCATTTTGTAAAAGTGGCCAAATAGTATCCAAGCAGTCGAAAAAGTGGCAAATTGCCACTTTAGTGGCACCAACGGTAACGCTGTATCCAGACTGGGCAGCCTATCTGTCATTGCCTTAATTTGGGTCCCTGCGCATAGGGACCATTACGGTAATGAACAAGCGGATGGGTTGGCCAAGACTGGAGCCGCTCTTGATATTTCACAGGGTATGCCAGTCGCAACACCCCTGGGAACTATCAAAAGCGAAATCTTCCGACGCTATCTGTATATGGCTGACAACAAATGGAAGAAATTAGATGGCTGCAGGGCTACCAGGATAACGTGGCCCACATATGACATAGGTCGCTCTGAGCGACTTCTCAACTTCAATCGGAGATTTATATACGTGCTTACTGGTCACTGGACGATCGGAAAGCACGCTATGAGACTCGGCCTCCCTTTTAATGATTGCTGCCGCTGCTTCAGGGAACCTAGAACTGAGGAGAAGGTATATCATCTTCTATGTGATTGCCCAGTGTTTAATTCAACACGACATGGACTATTTGGGAATTACCTTCTACAAGGACTCTCGGAGATATCGCGGGTGAAACTCAGCAGCTTGCTGAAATATCTCAAAGCAACGGACTGGCTCTCGCCACCTCGGTATTGCCCCTGGGTCAAGTTTGATTTGGGGTTCCAATTCTTTACGAGTTGTGTGGTGTAAAAACGGAGATCTGTGCGTGCTACCACGTTAACCAACCAACCATTATGAGCCAATATTTCAAGCTTAAAACAAGGTTTTAAAGGCGTTCACGTAACGTGATTTTTTTTTTGGCACGCGTGATTCCGTGATATCTTTAATTATTAATCACGCGTGAGCGAGATTAAAAAATAAATAGCCAGTTCGTGATCGTGCGTGATTAAAAATTCAAAGTCCCAATTTACACTTTGGACATTTCTTGCCGGACAGACGAAGTACACGGCAAAGGGCCCTTACAAACAAAAAAATTAAAAATCAACTGTTTCATTGATGTAGAGTAAAAGCTTGATAATCCGAATAATTTATTGCAGACCCAAATCCGGATTACAGAATAAAAATTTAAAAACAGTGTTTTTGCATTAAAATTCTTTTAAAACACAAATCGAATGATATATTATATTTATTAATCATTTAAATAAATAATTAAATTTAAAAAAGAACAAAAAAAACCAAAACATCTGTACATAGCATATATTTAATTTATAGTATGTACATTTTTTGCACATAAATACAACGGTACTTTTCTGTGTTTTAGAAAAAAACCATGGAATTGCGTAGCAAAATAGTTTGTTTTTGCAGCAAAAATTAGAAAAAACGATGTTTTTTTAGTACGATTAATAGAGATTAACAGTTTGTATACAATCCGGATTATAAAGTTGCAATCAATCCGGATTAAAGAGTACACAGTTTATTGAAAAACGATGTCCAGATTTCCGAATAATCCGGATTAGTGAGGTCCGCATTATCAAGCTTTTACTGTATTACATCAACAAAAATGTCCAAAAAAAATTTTGGAATCTTCGGACCAAAATTATCGATTTTATTCACAAAAAAGAAAAGGCCCTATCTACAAAAGATGATATGATAAAAAAAATCGCATTTAATGAACACCAACAAATACACTCGCTTACGGCCATACAGTCAAACTTGCGCAACCGCACACATTCGCTGCTGGTTTGCAGTCATTCAAATAATGCACATCGTGCTTTGTTTTTTATACCATCGTTTAGCTTCGTTTGTCAATTAAGATGTTTGTGTGTTTGGTCCGACAATGATTACTTTGGTAAAGAAACGCAAACGCAAAAAAAATGTGACATTTTATTTAAAAAAAATGCAATTTGGTGTCTGTTTCTTAAAAATTTTGCTCCCGAAAAGGGTGGCTTTATTTATTCAAAAAAACTCGTCCTTTTCGGGAGCAAAATTTTTAGGAAAAAGACACCAAATTGCATTTTTTTTAAATAAAATGTCACATTTTTTGTAGAAAAGAAAACACCATGAGTTTTTCGAACTTGCCCTTGATACAAAAAAAAATTTTTTCTAGAAAAGTAAAAGACAAACAAACATTAGAAGTTTGTGTCGGTACAAAACTATTTTAAGAAAATTTCTCAAGTTTTAACTTCAACTTTTCCAGATTTATTATCATTTGAAGCAATATGCTAATTATCGAAAGAAAATTATCGACAACTGGATTTCAAATTTAGTCATCGGAATGGAATAAAAAAGTTAAATAGTAGTGTGACAGTTTTTTTACAATCTATTTTTTGCAACGCAAAAAGAAGATTTTTTTCAATTAAATTTGAAATATTGAGTGGCGTTTTAGTTCAGTTTGGATATTCGTATTCTCTGAATATTAGCGCTGATATTCGTGTACGCGAATATTAAAAATTTATATTCGTGACATCACTAGTACAAATCAATACAAACAAATTTGTTAGGTTTTTTTTATTTTATTTTTGTTAAGTTTTATATTTTTTTCCTAAAACCCTGAACTGTTAAACACTGCTTTATTATAATATTTTTAATACAAAAATATTTTACTTTTTATTTAAAATTAATCCAATAAACATTTAAAAAAAAAAAGAAAGTCTAAACTTGGTGCGATTCTATTTTTAAATGGCGCGTTTTCTTCACCTTTTTGGTGCGTTTTGAAATTTCAAAGTTGACAACGCTGGTAAAGATCAGTTGTAGAGAGTATGCGTACCCTGCAGATAACGAGACTAGTCCATACATGCATGTAAAGAGTAGTCCATAAAGGAGTAGGAGTACTCCAAAACTACTCCAAATATATGGGTAAAATGTGGTCCATTTAACATTACGATGTCCTAGGAGGGGACTATATAACACACCGAAGTAGTCCCTAAACTAATCCATGGAGTACTAAAGTGGGTTAGTTTTAAAAGTACTCCATGCCACTACAGTTGGAGTACACTAAAGGGGTAATTAAAGCATTTTTCATTTTTTACTAATCGCCTTTTATGGCGTGCCCTGAATTCTATTATTGCTATTATTAAATATATTTACTTGGTATTTTTAATTTGTTTACCTTTTTTTCACAAATTTCACAAACTTTCACCTTTAAATAAGCAATTAATAATGGACACCATCAGGGCTACCAATGTGTAATACTGTAAACTATAGAAAAGTATACATCATGCAGTTGTTGGCAGCACTACATGTTAATTTCTTATAACATGGTCCATATTACAGTAGATTGGACCATGTTGTAAGCGGTCCATTTAAGCCACAATGGACCACGTAGTCCAATATTATCTGTAGGGGTCCATTATGTCAAAAATATGGATTCTCACCACACCAACATATTATTGTTAATGAAACGTCATTCCTTAAAAAAATATATGCAATTTTCAATAAATTTAATTTTATGGATGCAAATAAATAATTAACTTGGGATTGATCAAATATAACTGAACGTTAAGTATTCGGAGGCGATTATTCGTAAAATTCAACATTTATACCGTTCATAGCAGACATTGTGGACATTATATTAGAAAGGCCTCAAACAACATCGCCAAGTGGAATGGGGGCAATGATTGCGGCAGGGATAACTATGGAAGTTTTAAATGAGACATGTGCCGAAGTAGCATATCTGCCACCGTCAGACGTTTATAGTCCAACTACAAGTCCAAATCGTGAGTTATTTAAATTTATTACAAATAAACCATACTGAAAATTACTTAATTTCTTCAAGGTCGTTCTCTTTTATATAAACGTTAGGAGTACGCCGTAAAAAAATGTTTAAATTGGAACCGTTATGAAAGTTTTGAATCTGACTTAATTTTATTTGCTCAACGTGAACCTGACGCAAATCTCCCCTGAAGACGTTCTCTGCTTGGTGGTTTATTTTTAACAAGTGCATTTGTATTCCTTATTGTAGCCAAGTTTTTGCAAACTAAAAATTTAACTTAAATTCATATTTAGCTTAAATACAATATTTAGCTTAAGATTTTATTGATACTAACTCACTTTTGGATTAAATACAGCGTAGATATCAATGCGTACTAGAGTATCCACTCGATTAATCGTTGTTCGATTAATCGAAGAATTTTTTTGCCATTATTTGATCGAATAATGAAAATAGCCAATTTCGATTAACAAATAACTCGAACAATGTGGTTCAATTAATCGAGCAAATTTTATGTGCAAAATTTAGGCCGTAAAATAGCAATGTTCATGTTTATTTAGTTTACGCTTATTTATCCGTTAAAATTATGTTTAAAAATGAGACATGTTTAGTTATCACTTCATTTTTGCTTGCTCTGAGATCAGCTGTTAATGGTTTGTTTGACATTTTAGTTAAAGTTTTTAAAATCAACGAGATTTTTATTGATGCTTAAAAAAGAAAGCAAATGTCTTAATAAACTTATTAAGCGAAAATAATTTTTAAAGAAAGTAAAGTATTGTCAAAGAAGTAACTAAAATTAACATCATGTAAGTTTAATGTTGCAAAAAATAGACAAGTGAATAAAAATGAGTATACTGACAAACATATTTGTACACTTTTTAAATTTTTTGTTTTAGAATGAGCTTCGTTTGGAAATATTTTACTAAAGATGGAAACAATGCTAAGTGCAACAATTGTCCAAAAATGTATAAATGCTCAAGTTCCGCCACATCTTCCCTTATTTATCATCTGCGTCAAGCACACAACACTAAATTGGATGAAGAACCAACAATTTCTGCAAAAGCCACTAACGGTCCGCTGACAAAATATTTTAAAAATGATGCACAGTCGTCCCTTGAAGAAATTATTTGTAGGTGTGTGGCTGAAGACGGTATGTCGGTGCATTCGTTAAACAAATCTAAAGTGATAATATCATTTTTGAAGTTAAAAGGCCTTTCAATGCCACAGAGCGAAAGCACCATTTGGAAATTTATTGATAGTTTTTATACTAAGAAAAAAGAAGAACTTGTTAACGAAATAAACGATATGTTGAGCAATGATGTACGATTTTCCATTGTAGTAGACGAGTGGTCGGACATTTCGTACATAAAATATGTAAACGTAACATTAAGATGCTATGATTCTAAAAAAAAGAATTTTAAGCTGTTCAATTTAGGACTTGAAGAAATGAAAAAAAGGGGAACCTCTGCAAATATTTATTCTACAATAAACAAAAAACTTGAAGAATTTGGCATCAATTTTAACAAACATATAGTTGGATCTACGCATGATGGCGCCGCTGCAATGAAAAAATATGGAAACGATATACTAGCTGAGTCGCAATTATGTTTGAACCATGCTATTCATTTGTCAGTCGTTGATACATTTTATTCAAAAAAAGTTATTAGAAGTCCAGAAGTGAATGAAGAGGAAAGTTGTGATGAAAGTGATGACGAAAATGAAAATATTGAAATAACTGAAAAAGAAAACGAAATTGACATAGATGAGGGATTTGGTCTTAAATCTGAAATACAGAGTGTTGTTACTCGCGTGCGTAAGTGTTGCAAATTTTTCAACAAGTCTACCGAAAAGCAAAAAAATTTACAAACCTATGTAATTATTCAAGAAAAAAAAGAAATTCGACTTATTCATGACGTTAAACATCGTTGGTCGTCCTTAGCCAATATGGTTCAAAAGTTTCTTCGCATTTATAAATGTGTAAACCATACATTGGCAGATTATGGGTTACCTGTTTTCACAGACAGGGAAATACTTATACTCTCTGCAATTAGTAATACTTTACAACCGCTGGATGTTGCCATCAAGGAGCTCAGTAAAGATTCCGCAACACTTATTGAGTTGGATGGAATAATTAAGTTTTTAATCAACAATTTAGAGAAGACAAACAATTCTTTTTCAAAAGATTTACTTGCTTGTCTTAAAGAAAGAATAAACGAAAGACGAATTAAAGTTCTTAACACACTTACACTCTACCTTAATTCCGCAAGGTTTCCCAATAGCGATAACTTTTTAAAATACAGCTCAAAAACCGAAACAAAAGAGTTTGCAATCAAATTATACAATCGATTGTTTAATACTGAACCCGACCAAAATGTATCAGACGATGATTTTTTAGAAGAAGATCTGGATCCAAACGAAAACAATCTTCTAGGTGAGCTTAACAAAACAATACAAAGAATTGCAAATTTTAAACAATCAAACACAAAAAGTATAAGTATAATAGATGATTTCATGTATTTAGACAAAACAAAGAAAAGATCAGAAAAACTTGACAATCTTTTTAATGCAATTTTGTCGTTATCACCAACATCGACTTTAAGTGAAAGGGTGTTTTCAACGTCAAGTTTTATTAAAACAAAACAAAAAAACCGTTTAAAGAGCAAACACCTGAATTCTGTATTATTTTTAAAAGACTTTTTTAAAAGATGTGACTGAAATATGTATCTTCATTATTATTAAACATATTTTGAAATATAATTTTAATAACGCAGTATACGTAGTACAAATGAATTGTGATTTTATTTTTTTTTTTTAATTTTACTTTTGTGTTGTATTTTTTTTGTTTTTAAATAAAAAATTATAAAACCAAATACACATTGTCGTTTTTTTACAGTAGATTAAATTTTTGGAAACTTATTTTAATTGTTCGAGTTATTCGAGTTATTTGAACAATTTGAAAACCTTACTCGATTAATCGAGCAATTTTTAAAGTTAAAATCCGATTAATTCCTTACTCGAACAAAAGCAAAAGTCAAATAATTGGATACTCTAATGCGTACCAAATTTAAATTAAAACGAAACCAACTTTGAGGGTTTGAATTGTGAACTTCACAACTTTTTGACGAGTTATACTGTCATGTTCTAGAAAACGAAATGAAGTGGATTTAAAATGAAGCCAATTTTAAAAACGACCCTCTACTAAGAGTTCATAAAAATATTCCATTTTATCTATATAATTTTTTGAGTAGGTACCAATTAGCTTTTCAAGAACATCTTTAAAAACAAAGAAAAACTACGGTCATTGTGTAAATAATAACAACTTCATTTCGATTTCTAGAACATGCCCGATAATCATAAAATACCAGCCACTTCACTTATATCTGTTGCTTCTTTACGCTGGGTCTCCACGTTGCAATATTTATTGCTAAGTACAAGCAAAAACGTCGGCAGAACAATGACAGAACAATGGAGCAATAATTGCTGAATTTATTGCTGGAGAACACTTGAAATTGCTTTGCCATAAATTTGCAATTTTCACCGCAAGTAGTCGTATAAAGTTTTATGGCTGTACATATTTATAACAAATGTTTTATGTTGTGTTTTGAAGTGGTTGTGAAATTTTCTTTTTTAAATTAATAAAATAATTAATTGTAATTGTCGTAGCTGTGTTTTGTATTACTTTTTTGTTTATTTGCGTTAAAAAAAGTTTAATTGTTCTATTGAAAAAATAAAAATATACAAAAAAATAAATTCGTCGTTTGCTTTTGTTGATCTTTACGTTTATTAAAAAATATAATATATAATAATATATTTATTGATTGCTTTTTTAATAAATAAACACACAAACAAAAAACAACCGTACAGAGAAATGAAATGTCAGATAAATTACAACTGATTTGACAGCATATTGCTAAGCAATAATTGCTCAAGCAATAAGAAGAGCAATCATTGCTGAATGGATTGCCACTCATGGCAATATGCGGTCTATACGTCGCAAATTTTATGGAGCAATGAAATTTGACGTTTGCCGCAATAAATATTGCTACGTGAAGATCCGAGGTTAAGTGTCCCTCCCTGATTGTTGGATGAGTTAAGAGCAGCATCCGAAGAATTGTAAAATTTATACTTTTATTGATTGCCTTTTGCCCTAGTTAGCCTTAACTAAAAAATGGTCTCTATATTTTAAAATGAAAATTTAAATTTATCTGATTAATTATCGTTTTCTAAAAATAAAACTGTTATAATAATAGATCAATAAATCTACTCTTTTAAATATTATCCTGCACAAATTGTTTTGTTTATCACAAAAAATATTTTTTTTAAAGAAAATTAAAATTTTTTTGACATTTCCTAAGAATAAACAAATAATTTTGACGTTATGGAAGTTCACAATGGATTGAGCAAAAAATTATAGAATTCGTAGTGCTGCCGTCAAGGTATATTTATAGCAGGTAGTCTCGGAAAGCCAGCTGTTTATTTTTTATTTGCTTGTTTTGCGATCCGAACTGTCAAATGTTGTATAGTAAACAAGTTTCTTGTCCTTATCTTTTGTCTTTTTTGTCTCTTATCAACCCCTTTGCTGTTTGACAGTTCGTATCGCATAACAGCAATAAAAAGCCCTGTTGTTTGTTTCATTGTACAATTGTTGTAATCTCGCGGCTACCTGCTATAAATATACCTTGGCTGCCACCTTCTAGTAATTTCACCATGATATACACGAACTTTGAAAATTGGGTTCTAACTGGGGTAAACAGCTGACAAACATATGTGCCAACGAGTCTACCTTGCGTTCATGTACCTTGGTCAAGAATTGCTGCAACAAGAACTGTAAGTCTGGACGCTGACGTAATTAGTTAAGGAAACTGTCAAGTTGAAAGCTATTCTATGGATCCTCTATTGTCCCAAAAGGACAATTAATATTAAAGATATAACGAAATATTTATCCAAATGTAAGGGACCATATCTGGGGAAGTATAGGTTGCCGTCATTCTTTTTATTTTGAACTCACAGCCAAAAGTATTCCTAGCGGTAAAATTTGGAGCCAGTATCTCTAATCTCTAACTAGGTTAACTAGATCTAAGCAAAAAAAAAAAAAAAAAAAAATGGGATAAAAATTCACCTTTTTGTAAGTTTTTTAAAATTAATTTTTCTCAGTGTTACTATAATAAATATACAAAACAAATACACTGCATTATCCACATTATACAGCTGTTTAGAAAACACTGTGAAAGTTGGAAATGTGAAATAAAAATTAATTTTGTAAGAAAATATACAAATATTTATTTAAACAGTCGGGTAAAAAGTAATTTGAGTTCAAAATAGTTTTAAAATATTCCTCTATAAAAATGAGCAAGGAAATGGACTCCAATGTTACTGCCATCGATCAAGATGAAAATGCGTTGACAAAAAATCCACAAGAATTGGAACGCGAGGAACGCGAAGAACTAAACGCTTTCCTAGCCGATCTGAAATCTAAAATTTTAGCTAAGTCTCATCTACGCTATGAAAATACTAATTTTGATTTACCCGAAGAAAGCTACTTTGTGAAATTGGATTCAAGTCTGAAACGCAATACAGCTTTTGTTAAAAAGCTGAAACAATTTACTGCCGCACAATTGGATGCCCTTATAAAGGATATGAAAGGTTTGAATTTAAGCAAATACATATCTGAAATATGTTCAGCGTTATCGGAAGCAAAAATCAAAATGACTGATGTTCCAGCTGTAGTTTTACTATGTTCAAAGCTGCATCAAACCTATGCTGATTTCGATAATGAGTTCTTTGAAGCGTGGCAAAAGACCTTGTTACTTAAACCTGGTGAAAAGATCTCAAACCCTAGCAAACTTCGTGTAGATTTACGTTTATTTGCCGAACTTGTCAGCTCGGGTGTTATAACGAGTAAACAGGGCTTAGGTTTGCTGGGGAATGTATTGACTAATGTTATATCCCAGGATAAAGAAGATCATAGTAATTTCTCTATTATTTTATCATTTTGTCGTCATTGTGGTGAGGAGTATGCTGGTCTTGTGCCAAGAAAAATGATTAATTTTGCCGAAAAATATGATAATCCGGAAATACCAAAGTCTGACTTTTTATCGTCTGATAAGCAAGAGAATTTAAGAAAGTTATTAAAAGATTATTTTAAAAATTTATGCAAGCATTTGTTGTCTGAACAAGCTGAGTTGAAAAATATGACAAATAATCTTAAAAAAGCCATGGCTTCCAAAGGTAAGAAATTGGAATATTTATTAAGAATGAAAAGGCTCAATATTTTTTTACTTTTGTAAAATTTAATTTATTCATTTAGTTCTTATTTTCTTATAGTATCAAATTTTTCTTCTCTTAATTGTTTGTTGTCTGTGTTAAAGTTACCAAAATATTTTTTTTTAAAATCCTGTAGAAAAACTACGTCGAAATAGTTTAACCCTACATAAATTCCTTTTATACTTGGAAACGAAAATAACATGTTTTTATAGCATTTTCTTGTAAAAATTATATTTTATAAAGTACCTTCTACATATTTAAAGAATTTAGAAAGTTGTCCAATTTTTTTCCGTCACTCTTTTAGAAAAGAAAAACAGGTACGCATTTTTTCCACTAATATTAATTGAAGGTCTTATTGCAAAAACATCATAAGCCATTCGAATTGAAAGACTGGTTTTATGTGTTTTTTTTTTTTTTTTCAATTAAAGGCTAGATTACACTCTCACAAGTCTTAACCCTTTCGGCTTTTATGCGGGAATTCCCGTCATGCACTAGTCTTTAAATAAACAAATGACGGGAATTGCCGCTGATAATAAAACAAATTTTATAACTGTTACAGCTGTTTTTTTTTGTTCTTTGTACGTAGTAAGAGTTGCTATAGTGCTAAAATTCTTATTCTGACAAATAAAACTCAATACAACACATTCTTATTGGAAAAATTGGCAGTTATGTCAACATACAATTTTTGTTTTTTTTTGTGTAAAAACGCCCTCAATAAAATGTATTGCGGGAATTCCCGTCAAACATCCATAAGAAATACATATACGTAAAATTAATTGAGTTTCTGAGTGCAATCAGTTTGATAAACTAATTTACGGATTAAAAAATAATTTTTCTTACGGTTTTTTAACGTATTTTTTTTTATAATATGACAAATAAAAATTTGCAAAATTGGGTGGATGAACTTTTAGGTGATTCTGAACTGGAAATTTCATTGGATGATGACTTTTCAGGATATTCAAGCTCTAAGTTATTGAAGATAAGACAGGATCAAAAACAAAAAGTGTAGTTTTAAAACTTATGGATCCATTTCTTAACCGTGGCCACCATTTATTTATGGATAACTACTACAACAGCGTTGAATTGTCTCAAACGCTTCTTAGTTACAAAACTCACACCACAGGTACCTTACGTTTTAATCGCAAGCCAAACCCTAAATGTATAACCACACAAAAACTAAAAAAAGGAGAAATGATCTGGCGAAGAACAGGAAATGTTTACATTACAAAATGGAAAGACAAACGCGACGTTTTATCCATAACTACGGCACATCATCCATGTCTTATAGAAGTATCTAATAGAAGAGGCCAGAAAAAGATGAAACCGGTAGACGTTGTTGCTTACAATGAAAATATGGGAGGAATCGATCGATCTGACCAACTATTATCATATTATTCCAGTCCAAGAAAAACCATAAGATGGTATAAAAAGGTGCTGTTTCATATCCTGGATATGGCTGTGTGGAATTCTTTTTATATTTATAAAATCTTTCATCCTAAAACAACATTTTTAGACTTTAGAGATGATTTGATATCCAGTTTTTTTAATATACTTGTCCATGTAGCTGAAGGCAAGGATCTCGTTAATTGCATATCATCAAAAGGACGTCCCCTAAAACCACAAGGAGAATCTTGTTCAATGGACTTGAGCGTTCAGCACTTCCCAGAAAAAATTCCTTTCCCACCACAACATGGAAGTTTAGGTAAAAATAAAAGTCATCAAAAGAGATGCAAGTATTGTACTAAAAATGGAACCAGGAAAGAAACAAGCTTCCAGTGCAAAACTTGTTTTGATAAGCCGGCTCTATGCCCAGATCGATGTTTTGAAAATTATCATTTAATGTTAGCCCAAAATGATCTTTTTAATTAAAAATAAAATTTTTCTTTTTAAAATAACTTCTTTATTTTTCTCCATATTAATGACGGCATGTCGCGCAATTATATTCTGGGACCTCATTAAACTCCAAAAAAAAAAAATGACGGGAATTTCCGTCCTTAAGGAATTCCCGCCATTTGTTATACACTGCTACATATATTATTGAAAAACTAAGTGCGTGCATTCCCGTCATCGCGGGAATTCCCGTCATTTGATCCACAGTTAAAAAAAATGGTTTAACGATAAAAAAGCGGGAACTACCGCTCTTCATTTTTATATGAAAAAAATGTGTGATTCTCTTGGTAGCACCAGCTAAATCTAAGTGCGGCCGAAAGGGTTAAGTATTCCATAATACTTTGTGAGATAGAAATCTAATGAGTTGTGTTGCGACTGTCAAAAAATCTAATTTAACATGATAGTTTGTGTTTACACCATCACACAAAGTATAAACACTCACACATGAAATAAAATGCAACCCTGATCCAATGAAAAGGATTATTGTTTAGAAATTTTTCAAAAAACGATGAAGTCGTATGGGATGTCAAACTTTTTTCAAAATACTTGTCATTTTCGTGACACATTGCATTCACACTATCACACTTTGTCATATTACATACTTGAGTTTTTGACATGTATTAATACAAAGTATAATAGTGTAATCTAGCCTTAAGTAATACCCTCCCACATCCCCTAAAAAATTTTAGCTATTTCTGTTTTCTGTAGTTTCTGATTGCCACAATTATAAACTTTTTAAAATTTAATAATTTTGTTGATTTTTTTGCGTAATAACACCATTAGTCGCACTAATACAGAACAAAACGAAATTTTTAGTTTCAAACAAGTCATGATTTTTTTTAGATGTCGTTTTGTGAAGGAACGATGAAAAAATCTCAAAAAAAACCCTGCGATATATAACTTCTGAAATTTGAATAACTCGTACAAAACAATTAGTAATCAAATTCGTGCAGCTTATGATGTTTTTGCTGTTAAAAATTCATGAAAATTTGTTGAATAATAAAGTTAAAACCATTAATTATACGAGTGAGTAACTTTATTCAAAATTAATGCAATTAATTACTTAAAATTAGTTTTAAAAAAAGGCAAAATTATAAATACATTAATGGTTTAATCTTTAAAAACCGCAAAATATGCGATTTTAATCTCGTTTCTATGAAAAATACATATGTATGTAAAAGTTACTCAACGTTCAATCCTTGCTTCTCTTTATTTCACTGATTTTTCATTCCTTCTATAAATCCATAATGAAGTTTTTTACATTATGTATACCAGCAGTCACCAACTACTTTCATTTGGGGTCCGTTTTTTAAAAAGCACGACCGTCGCGGTCGGGAAGGTAATAAATTGAACTATTTAAATAATATGTTTAGATACTGTATCAATGGACAAATAAAACTAATGTATTTCGGTGCATTATTTTATTAAATAATAAACAAATGCTTTGAATAAAAAAATGTAAGAACTAAGGGTTTTTACAATATTAATGAGAAAAATTACATTTTTTGTCTTGGAGTATCCGTCTGAAGTTTGAAGTAAAGCTTGTGCCGGCTATTCTCATTAAATCTTGGAGATGTTCATCGGCAAGTCTGTTCCGAAATTTATTTTTAGTGAAGTTCATCTTAGAAAATGCTGCTTCACAATCATACATATGTTGATCCAAACAAAGTGAGAAGTTTCAAAGCTAATTTTTTTAATTCTGGGTATTTATTAGCACAAACAAATTTTATCCAAAACACTTGACAAGAAACTTCCTGTTTTTGGTGTTTTAAAACTGTATTTTCTTGGAAATCGATTATTTCCATCTGGAGAGAAGCTTTATTACTCCCGAAAATATTTGCAGCTTCATCCTGATGATATAGACGGGATTCCCAATTTTCTTAAAATCTGCGAATCTGTTTTCGAATTCAGATTTTAGATCCTCAATGAACGTCTTGTATTGGCCGACGTCAAGCACGTTAGGGAAGTGCAGGCGTTCATTATCCAGATCAATGTTGAAAAGGTCGAGTTTTCGCAAAAAGCTTTTTACTTCTGTCAGGAGCTCCCATACAAGCTTTTCTTTGCCTTGAAGTTTAAGGTTCAGATCATTGATTTGTTTAAAAATATCTGATAAGAAAGCAATGGAAGTTACGTTTTCTTTATCGCTAAGAAAACTTAAGTAATCGTTTGTTGACGTTTGATCAATTTTGAAAACATATGTCTTCAAGTCTTCTAAAATGTTGAAGAATCGTTGTAAAACGCAGCCTTTGCGTAACCATCGTCAAGAAATATTTTCAATTAACGATGTTTCAGTGCTGATTTTGCCCGAAGAAAATTGAGTTTGCAGCAAAACACAGTTTTGCATAGGTTTCCCTATTACTTGTTAGTTAACGGGTCGTTACCAAAGGTTGATGTCGATACGATAATATTTTTCATGAATTTATTCTTACATAATGTAAAATATTTTGTATTGTTAACACAAGGTCCGCATAAAATAGGTCTACGGTCCGGATCCGGACCGCGGTCCGCCATTTGGTGACCGCTGATGTATACTAATTAAAATGTAGAAAAAAATTATGTGCAGCAACAAAATTTTTGAAAACGTCGATAATCTCAAAATATTATTTTTTGTGGAATATGATGTTTTTACAAAAAGCCCTTTAATTACATATATTGAGGAAAAAATATATTTATGTAAAATGAAATTGTATTAAGAATGTTTTTATTTCGCAAAAACGATGCTTGAAAAAATTATTCCTAATTCTATATACATATATATTTTTTAAATATTAAGGCCAAATATTATGAATAAATGTAATATTGATAGTCTTTTTTAGCCCTACTTAGCAAAGTTTTTAGTTTTCGTTCTGGTAAAGAATTGTTCTATAAAAATGTATAAAATATTTCTTTAATAACGTTTCCAAAACTAAAAAAAATCCTTAACATAGATTTTTATAGGTTCCCTATATAAAATTACTATAAGTTATTCTTATTTTGATTAAATGATAAATAAAAACATCATACCTTTTCAATAAAAAACAAAAGGTGAAATTTCTACAAAAACGAAAGAAAAATGCGAACTTATGCAGGCAAACTTTGACAAATTACTTTCCTCGGCTCAAACTTTATCGGATTTATTAGATGAACCCTTGCCGGAATTGGCCAAGGAAACAGAGGCATGTAATCCTGGAGCGGTTATTGAAAATATGATGGATGATGCAGCCCTTGGAGAGCTCGATCCCTGGGGTGATGATGAAACAAAAAGTTTTTACACCGATTTACCAGATTTAAGACAATTCTTGCCTAATTTTTCGGCCCCCAAAGTAGACCCGGAACAAATAGAGGATACCTCTGAAATGACTGAAGAGGCATTAGATGCAGATATTGATAATGACATTGATTTGGATGATCCTCCTTCAACAACTTCAGATCCGCCCAATGAAAAAGATCGAATGGATAACGATGAGTCAATGACGGCAACAGATAAGTTGCCTGATAAAATTGGCAATGCTTTAATGGAAGTTGGACGTCAGGGTTGTCAAGCTCCAGCCTCGAGTAAGCAACAGTTTGCACAATTTTTAAAGAATCTTAATAATTGTGTGAATAAGGAACTAATTGATTCTGCTGCCATAGAATATCTTTTAAATTATAATACCAAAAATAATCGAAAAAAATTAACTAAATCTATATTTGCGGTACATAGGTGGGTATTATATACAAAACACACAAAAGCTTTGAATAATATTTTTATATAATTTTAGAAATCGCTTAGATCTTTTACCATTTTTGTCACGCTTCGTGGCCATTATAAATCTATGCAATACAGATGTGGCTTTGGATTTATCGGAATTATTGCGCAAAGAATTCAAGTGGCATATACGCATGAAAAATCAGCTAAATATTGAGTCGAAAATAAAAATAGTTCGATTTATGGGCGAAATGGTTAAGTTTGGTTTATTTAAAAAGTTTGATGCTTTAAGTTGTCTAAAAGTTCTTTTAAGAGATTTCCAACATCATCAGATTGAGATGGCTTGTGCTTTTATAGAAGTTGCCGGTATTTATTTGTATAACTGTAAAGATACACGTTGGCTTATGAATACTTTCCTTGATCAAATGATGCGTTTAAAAACTGCCACTGCTTTAGATTCTAGGCATGCAGCTCAAGTTGAAAATGTGTTTTATTTAGTTAAACCTCCTGAGACGATAAAGCAAGATGTGGTTTTAAGGCCTGTTATACACGAGTATATAAGGCATTTGATATTCGAGGAGTTGAATAAGCAAAATGTTGAGCGTTGCATAAAAATGTTAAGGCGAATTAATTGGCATGATCCCACCATAAGTAACTATGTTATAAAATGCTTGTCGAAAGCTTATCTTCTACGTTTTCCACTGATACGTTGCTTGGCGGATCTTCTATCAGGTTTGAGTTCATATCAAGAGAAAGCTGTAACAATGGTTATTGATAATGTTTTTGAGGACATTAGGGCTGGCTTAGAGATTCACTCACCGAAATTAGCTCAGCGACGTATCGCCATGGCCAAATATCTGGGAGAACTTTACAATTATAAATTAGTGGAGTCTACCAATATTTTAAATACTCTGTACTCTATTATCTCCTTGGGCGTATCAACCGATGAAGGTGTAATTTCAGAATTAGATCCTCCTGATAGTTTGTTCCGATTAAAATTAGCATGTGTATTGTTAGACACTTGTGGCCCCTACTTTACTAGCTCTGCCAGTAAACAAAAGTAAGTATGGGCATAACTATTTTCAATTAAATTCAAAACTATTATAACAATTTAATGCAGGTTGGATTACTTTTTGGTGTTTTTTCAACATTATTATTGGTATAAAAAATCAAATCCAATATTTTCAAAAGTGCAAGATACCCACGACTTATTTCCAATATTGGTCGATCACATGTATCGTGATTGTTTAACCAATGTTAGGCCTAAACTTAAACTTTACAAAAATCTTGAGCAGGCTAAGGAAGCAATTAAGAAATTAAAAGAGAAACTATATCCACAACTAAAGGAATTAACGGAACTGCTGAACACAGAAGATAATTCAAACTTGCATTCTATACTAGAAGACAGCGAATTTGATGACGCAGTAAGTCGTTGTATTTCTTTGTTAGATTTTTTTTTTAATTTCTCTTAACTTAAAAAAGGCCAGTGATGATTCGTCTTCGGAATTAGATAGAAGACCTCGGGATGAACACTTTGATGATGAAGAAGATGAAAATACTGAAGATGGCACGAACCAAGCAAACACAACTGATTGGACTGAAAATGAAGGTATGCCTGAAGATGAATGTAAACCCGTCATCAGAACTAAAGAAGACGTAGAATTTGAGCAAATGTTTGAAAAAATGGCGCAAGATAGTTATCAAGAACGTTTGAAAGAAACTGTCAAACCAAATACTAAAGACATACCCGTACCCATGATGGTTAGGAATAACAAAAAATCCTACGAACAAATATCAACTGTCTCAGTAGCTGCTTCAACATCTTTAGCCATAACACCACTTAATAATGAAGCAAAATCCGCTAACACTGCTACCATACCTTTTGTTCTTATGGTGCGTGGAGGTAAGGGTGGCAAACAACAATTTAAACCATTTGTGGCACCCTCCGATTCGCAGTTGGCCATCAATTTAAAATTACAAGAAGAAAAAATACGTGAAGAAAAAGAAAAAGTGAAACGTTTAACATTAAACATAACAGACCGCATCGAAGAAGAAGACTATCAGGAGTCTTTAATGCAGTCCCAACGTGGTAATCCACCAAATCTTTATGGCCGTCCCAACAAACCAAAATTTAAACATCAAAAAGGTGCCCCTGATGCTGATTTAATATTTCATTGACATTTTGCAATCGGTACAACACTAAAAATGAGTGGACCTAAATTCTCGACAACAAACTTGTGTTACATAATTGTAATTCTAATATGGCTCATAAATGCTTTTTCAAGCAGAGTTTTTACGAAGTATGTAATCGGTTTTGTATTTTTTTTTTTGCTGACGGTGGAGTTCTGTCTGAATTTTGATTTTAATTGTTAGATTGAGAACTTCTTGGAACTTTATTAAATATTTAAAAATCATTATGAAATGATATCAAAATAAAACAATTTTTTATTTAAAGAAGAACTTTTGTTTTATACAAATTTTAAATTTATAAAATTTTTTATAAAGCGAATTCATACAGATTACCGCATCATGAGATAGAATTATGCTAGCCATCCCTTTTTTAAATATACTATGTATTTTGTTTTTGTAAAAAGTTAAGTGAATGTTAAAATTATTTGTTAAACATATAAAAAAGCGATTTTTTTTTTGTTTTTAAAATATACACAATTGCTTTAGAAGGTAAATCTTTTTCTGTATTGCTGCTCCACTTATTTATTGCGCCTTTTTTAATCCTTGTGTTTATATTTAATGTTTACTTCTTTTGTTTCATAAATTTAAATAAGTTTTTTTCAAGTTTTTAGACTTTTATTGAATTTTTTTCACAAAATGTAAACAAAGCTTGACATTCAGTATACATACACAAAAAAAAAAAACAATAAACAGATGACTCGAAAATGTCACCTGTATGAATTCGCCTTGGATTTTTTACTTACCTCCAAAAATGGGGACTACAAAAATTTTATCACTCCACTTGTAACATTTTGTTTTTAAAATTTGATGTTTGTAATTTCTACAAAATTGATGTTAAACCCTATAAAGTAATTTATAACTATTATTTCTTGTAAAGTATTCAAAGCTTTATATCTGCTTGTAATAGAAGATCGCATACAAAATGTAAAATGTATGGAAAAACATGAAATTTGTCGAATATGAGTTATTTTTCAAATTTTTCGATAACATTTTCACGGTACGATGCATACAACATCATTTTATTGAAGTTAAGAGTCAAAATATTGGAGATAGAGAAATTTTTAGAAAATGAAATTAAAAATTAAATTTAATTTGCAAATTGCCGTTTGCCTCAAAAACACATAAGCGACATATTTGCAGAGATGTAAATGAATCACTCATTTTTGATTTTAATTCATTAAGAATTAGCTAAATTTTGAATTAATTCTTTTCACACAAAAAATGAATTGAATTAAATTTGAGTCAATTCATTTTAATTTAGCAAACATGAATTGCAATTAATTTGCAATTCAAATGAATTGGGCAAAATGAATTGTAATTCATTTTTAATTCAAATGAATTGGTAAAATGAATTGCAATTCATTTGAATTGTTTTTGAATTTTGAATTTAATTTTTTTAATTTGAATTAATTAAATGAACTCGAAAAATTAATTTGTTATACATTTTCAATTTATTTGAATTGAATTAATTTTGAACTTGACTTGGTTCAGTTCAGCTCTGAGCCCTCCAAACATGAATTACAAGTTACTTTTATAATCCATTTGAATTAATTTTTCTAACTTTTTACATTTACTTACAGTAGTCTTTTTTCAAAATTAATTCAATTCAAATAAATTGAAAATGTATAACAAATTAATTTTTCAAATTCATTTGTATTAATTCAAATGAATTGGAAATGAATTGCAATTCATTTTCTAACTCATTTGAATTAATTCAAAATCAATTCAAATGAACTGCAATTCATTTTTTCTAACTCATTTGAATTGGAAATGAATTGCAATTCACTTTACCAATTCATTTGAATTAAAAATGAATTGCAATTCATTTTGCCCAATTCATTTGAATTGCAATTCATGTTTGCTAAATTCAAATAAATTCACTCAAATTTCATTCAATTCATTTTTTGTGTGAAAAGAATTAATTTAAAATTTGCTAATTCAGTGCATGAATGATTCACGAATTAATTCAAAAATGAATGATTCATTTACAACTCTGCAAATTTGGCTATAGTTAGTTTTTTTAAAAATTGCTTCTACACCCTTCAGAGAATCGCAAAGCCATGTTTTGAAAAAAAAAATTTCTAAAACCCATATTTAAAATGTTATTTATTTCTTTTCGTTTTCTGAAAAATGAGTTCTTGGCGCTTACGTGGTAAAAGAAGAAAGACGACGATATGTTCTCTCGAATTAATGGTTTTGGTAGAAGTTTTGTAAATTTCCAAAATAAAATTTTCTAAATTCCCCTTCGCGGACCTCTATTCGGTAGGGATGCCAAACGGGATCGATTTTAACAAATCCCGCGATCACGAAATCCCAGGATTTTCGGGATCCCGGGATTTTTTTATTTATGTTTGAATTTTTGAAAAGAAAACGTAAAAAAACAATTCATAAGCAACTTTTTTTTAATTAACTAAATTTTATTTATTTTTGAATTTTTAAAAAAGGAAAATTAACAGAAAAATTCTTTTTCAACTTTTTCTTATAAAAATATTAACTTTTATATATATATATATATATGGGCATTTCCCCAGAATGGTCTACCAGGATGAAAAAATAAAATGTTGATTATCATCGTCTTTTATTGTTTATTATTATAAAAAAAATCTTTGTTGTAATAAAAGAATGGTTTCATAGCATAGCTCAGCTGTTTCACTTGAGGAAATTGCACTGGAAACTGTAAAATTTTATAAGAACAATTTTGATTTTATATTTTCTTATATTTTCTACTTCTAAAGACATTTTTATACACTTATTTTACATGCAAAAAATATGTTATGTTTACACTCTTTCGTCATAACCTCTTTATTACAATCAATTGTAAAAGGAGTATTAAGTTTTTTTGTTAAGGAAATTGGGAAAATGCATGGTGATAATAATAAAAAAACATATGGAAAAATCGTACGTTCGCGACCGGTGCATAAGCCAATTATACAAAAACCAAGAGAGACATTTTATTTTGTAAATGCTGGTTGGAGAGCTACATTAATACACTTTTAAAATAAATTAATCACTTTTGAATATTCCGTTCCATTACGCAGATTTTTACATTTAACTACTGTCATCCAAAGTTGATATCTATTTTGCGTACTTTCGTGACCACATGTTTATAACTATCATTATGAAAATTTAAACTCGAATAAATCGATCTTTTGCACTAAACAAAGAGCTATCCATATACTATCGAATCGCAAAAAAAAAAAATTCTAGGAAAAGTTTCGTTTTCTATATTTTTTGCACACCAAAGCGTACGAACGTACGTTCGCGACCCCAGGAAATGCCCATATGTAATTTTTTTTTGTTTTTAAAGAAAACTTAACACAATTCATCTATATATATAAAAAGAAGTGTACACTTTGATGTCACCACTAACTGCAAAAGCGGGTCATTCGACTTAAACGAAAACTATCACGATACTTTGGGGATAGTCTGTAGATGGTTTATGTGAAGTTTGGATGAAATCGGCCCAGTGGTTCCATAGATATTGCATTTAGATTTTCCTATATATTATTCCCATATAAATTTCAACAAAATGGGTTTCATTATCCATATTATGATTTTTTATTGTTACCTGAAAAGTTACCAAATCGTAATGCCTAATGTGTACAATGACATTCGGAATAGATCTTAATGTATATATTTTATATCGCTAGAGGGCGTAACATAGGGCAAAACGGGTAAAAGCTCCCCCTCCCAATATTTTCTTAACTGATTAACCGATTTTCTTGAAATTTCGCAGGCAAATAGTATTACATCTGGAAGGAACTATAGCCTATAATTTTTATTATTCAGGGCGTGAAATTGGGCAAGAGAGGCGAACGCTCCCCCTCCCTATATCTTCTTAACTAATCAACCGGTATTCTTTTAATTTGGCATGCAGATACTGTAATATCTAAAGGAACTTTAAGATATACATGTTTTTGAATTTCCAACAATTAGGGCGTAAAATAGGGCAAAAAGGGTAAAAGCTCCATCTCCCCATGTCTTCTTAATTAATTATCCGATGGAAGTTTCAATTCTTGAAGGAATTAAAGGCTATACATTTTAACATTTACGGCGTAAAATAAAGGTAAACGGGTAAAAGCACCCCCATCCAATATCTTCTTAATTAATTAAACGATTCTTTTGATAAGTTTATGTATCTTTATTAAACGTTTTTTTCTCCGGTTATTCTACTTCGGCTTTGCAATACTACACGATTGGTCGTTAACAAATTGATGAAAAACGTTATCAAAGCTACCTTTTTGAATGGTAAATTCCTAGACGAAAATGTTTTGCTGCCACGAACTCCGATGATTGCCACAGACGTCCCAAATAAATTCAAATTTCCTTTTAAATTGGCATTTGCAATGCCAGAGTTTTTAGAGTTTATAATTGCAGATTATTCGTGGCTCAATGAAGTTTAATAACAAAAAATTTTCAGGTGAAGACCCCATGCAATAAAAATTGATTATCTCTGTTTGATTATCATACTTCAGGATAAAAAATACATCACTTTTTTATGTTTAACTTTTGAATATGTAACAAAAAGAAATAAAGAAATAAATAGCTATTGTTTTTTTTTCATCGCCGATTATGGTATAAAGCGCTCAAGTGAAAGAAAGAGGAATTTATTTTACTTGAAATTAGGTTTATGGCAAAACAACGTTTGCCGGGACAGCTAGTTTTATATAAACATTTTATTATTTCGTTATTTCTTAATTTTTTGTGCGACGATAACAATTTACGCTTACTACGTTTAAAACAAAATATTATTTAAGATACATGTTAAAAAAAAAAAGTTTTTAATTTTTTTATTGCAATAAAAATGTGAATTTTGAAAAAACATAAAAAATCACATTTTTTTCAAGTTTAAAGTCCTGTAGCTCAGTAAATCTTTATCCGACTGACACGGCATAGATAATGTGCTGAAAGAGATATCTATACAAAATGTTAAATCTTGTACAATTCAGTTAAACAGTTCTCGAGATTTTTCGAAATACCTAAAACAACTGCAGAAAAACACGATTTTCGCGTATATCTCGAAAACGCTTCTTGGGAAAAATAAATGAATGCCATATTCGTGTTCAGCAGCACCAATTTAGCTTAGAAAATATCTCATTTTTGAGGTTCATTTTTTTTGTGGCATAGTGTAATTGGCAGATGAGTGCTGGTTAGCTTTGCGACAGAATAGAAAACAAATGAGACATTGAGAAAACCAAATGTTTATTAATGTGCAGTTTTTCGTTGGGAAAAAAGATAATCGCGTAATGAGAAAACGCCCATAAAACAATGAATAATTCGAAAGTATTAAAATTCAATTTAACGAATATTTTTATACAAAAAAATTTTTGATACACAAAAGTTATTATATTGAAAAATCCCGGGATTCATAAAAATAAATCCTGGGATTCGGGATTTGTCAGTCCCGAAAAATCCCGGTATTCGGGATTTCCCGTTTGGCATCCCTACTATTCCGGAACCGTTTCTATAGTTAAGGGCTATAAAATTCGGCAAAGCCGCATATATCACTCCTATTTGTTACATATTCACACTTATCGCGACTATTTGGTAAACGTGATCTGATTTCCTTTAATTAATTAATTAATTAACTTTAAGCGGTAAAACAAAAATTATGACACATGAACTTATATTTCACACAGGTTGTGAGTTACTTTAATCTATTACAAAAAACGACACAGTCGTATACGACAACGACGACCACAATAAAGCTGATTAACAATTCTTTTGCAAGCTAACATACTATCTGAAAATTTATTGTTGCATCCAAACAGTATATAAGTTCCATATTTATAGCATGGACATATCGTCGCCTTAGAGTTCAAACCTGCTATCTAACTTCAAGCTAATTTTATGGGACAGACAAAATACTTCTAATGTTTTCTACTTCTAGCTTAAGAAACAAACCTATATATATTTGGTTTATTTTCTAATATGGGTCCCAAATTGAAGTAAATGTTTTTCCAAGTCTATGCGGCGTCCCTCTATCTTTCGAACGATATTAAAATGCCATATAATGTAAAAAATGGATTTAGCAGGTTTACACTCTAAGCCGACGATATATGTACATAAGTATGAAGTATTGTATTTGTATAAAAAAATATTTGAAAAAATTAAACTTTAATCACCAATATATGTTGGATTTGTGAATGTTGTTGTCGCTGGTGTAAATATTGGATTTCCCCCCTGAAAAAAATGCATACATATGTTATAGTTTTGAAAAATGCAATTGCTCTAAAAATATTCCAACTTACCGCATGCCATTGAGCATTTAAGCGTTCTTTTTCGAATTTAGCAAATTCACGTCTATCATGTATGGTAGTCAATAATTTCCATAATAATAATGTACCCAAACCAACAAACACAATTGTAGCAATAACACCCAATACTATTCCTAAAACAAATACTTTCGGAGGACATTCCTGTTTTAGCTGAGCATACACTTTAATTACATCTTTATCTTCGCTGTATTTGTAAGCAAATTTGCAATCATTTTCATCATCATAAAATACACATTTGCTCTCATCCTTCTGTTCATCAATTTCGATAATCTTAACGCCCTTTGTTAAAAACGCCGTACAATTGGCGGAACAATCTATTTCCTTCTTTAGCGGACCAGTCTTATACATTTGACACCGAACACAATCTCTAAGCTCAAGGCAACGAGTTGAACATGTGGGACACTTTTCGCAGAAATGTCCAGAATATCGCCCCTCCTTAGAAGATTTACATCTAGGAAAAATATCACATTTTTTCAATATTTAAATACATTCTTATAGATCCGAATTTTAAATTTCTTACTTGCAATTACCACATATACATTCTCCATGTCCTGAACAAATTTCGCCGGTATGGGGAGAAATGCATGTCTCATTGGAAGCTCTACAATCACAAGCTGCACCAGTCCATCCAGATTTACATACACAATTTCCACATTCGCATACACCATGGTCGGGTCCCGAACACAATTGTTGTTCATGGCGATCACAAGAAAAGTTGTCACACTCACAGAAGCGGCCAGAAATTATTTCTTCAGGATTCGACCGTTTCTCACATGTACAAACACCACAAAAACAATCCCCACGACCATTACAATTGATTGCTGTCAAATTATCAGCACGGCAGCCAAAATCTTTTTCTGTTTTCGAATGAACATCGACTGCAGAACATTCACAGTTGTGACCATAATACAAGTCATTACATTCACAAATACCACACATACGGGTGCCCTGATTTTTACAGATTGGTGAATTTTTTTGATAACCTTTGGAACCAGGACTTTCACATGGGCAAGTGCAAATCATCTCTAAATCAATAATCAAACTTTCATTAATGCCTACAGGATAAATTTGTATAGTTTGTTTCCATTGAGCGGGATCAGAGGGACAGGATGTAACCAAAATTTGGGCGGTAAAATTAACAATATCGCCAACTTTAAGGCCATCACATTTTGAGTTGGGTACTTCGGCGCCGCCGTTCAAGCAAGATGAGCGATAGGTGATCTGAACATGGCGTGTGGCATTATCTTTCATTTCAATAGAAGAAGAAATTTTCTAAAAAAAACCAAAAATATTCAGTAATAGCACCAAACGAAAAAACGTAAAGTCAAACAATAACTTACATTATATTCTTCTCTAACCAAGTCGACAACATTAGAAGAATCGTGTGTAAGTGTGGCTGTAGATGAACCCTGGATAACTTGAGATAATTTCTTATAGATTGATTTGTGACTAGCAGTTACAGCAAATATTATATTTATAGAATTTGATTTTACTTTATTATTAATTTGAGCAATACTCGGATAATCTTGAAAAACCGAGTGAGTGTAGCGGCCTTCTGAATCCAAATGACATTCGCCATCATTGGGTTCAATAACACCAGCAAGCTGTAGTAAAGAATATTATTTTTTAAAATACTTATGTATGTAAGGAAGGGGTGTTTTTTTTAAGACATAGAACTTTTTTAAAAATAAAGCACAATACATAGCTTCAATCGTGTGACCAAAATTTTGGCTTTATAAGCTCACAAAATTTAATGGCATTAAATGTTTAAAAATTATTTCTGGCATATGGCCTTCACGACTGCGCCTTATTAACACCACCTTGTCGGTCCAATGCACCACTTATTTTGTCAAAAGAGCGGCGAATGTTGGCTTCTAAATGATTGATCGTTGCTGGCTTATCAGCATAGACCAGAGATTTGACGTACCCCATAAAAAGTAGTCCAAAGGTGTAAAATCGCACGAACGAGGTGGCCAGTTCACAGCACCATTTCTTGAGATAATTCGGTAACCAAACGTTTGACTCAACAAAGTGATAGTGTCATGCGCCATAAACCGCACCAAACAGTAATTATTTCGGAGTGTAATGGAGTCTCATGAGGATTATGCTCCCTCCAAAAACGAAAATTTTGCTTGTTTACATACTCGTTAAGCCAGAAATGAAGATAATATGACAATTAAAATTCACCGAACACAGGATGCAGTTACTGGCTTTAGTCATCTCATCTGTTGGATCTTATCGGATCGATTAATTCGAGTCCTCTGTCACACACGTCTACAACGGCGATAGATTCTTCTGTACACACAGTACGAAAAACTGCTCTAAAAGTTTAGAGAAAAAGCTCGAATTTTGTACTTTATTATTATGAAAGCTTGTTTTATAGTTTTCCCTATCGGAAGTTCTATACGTCTAAAAAACACCCTTTATATCAAAATTCTCCCAATCTGGGTGCCAGAACTAGGCCCTTTCTCTATTCGAAAGCAATTTCATTTCTAATTCTTTCAGTCGATACTGAACGAATCGAAATTATTTTTTCAGTATTGTGAAACTCAAATTAATGCTTTACAACATTAACAAAATAGTTCCGATTCGTTCAGTATTGACTGAAATAATTAGATATTAAAAAAAAATGCGCATAGAAGCTAACTTTCCCTCAACAATAAATTTCAGTGTAATTATCAAATATGAAAAATTGGAAATTTAGCACGTCATACAGATATCTTATTAATTTTGCTTTTGTTCATTGAAATAAGAGAGGATTTTTAGATTCTTTTATTTCAAATATTTTTATACATACATAACTGAAAAGAATGAACAACTCTGCTTATTCTTATTGCTGAAGTTTCTTAGAAATTTACTGGAAAATGTCTTCCACGGAAAAAAAGCACAAACACGTTGATTGGTGAAAACGGTAATAAATTTAACAAAAACCAAATATGTACAGTGTACACTGTTAACATTATGAATAAGCATAGTTGTTTATGTTATTTTCGCTAATATATGAAAAATAATAAAAAACAAATCGAAGAAACTAAATTATCTCATATATGAATGAAAAAAAGCAAAATTATCATTATTCTTCATATTCATAAATGAAAATAAGCAGCAAATTTTAGAACATTCAAACTCACTCATCAATGAACGATGAGTGAAAGATTCGGTTATCTGCTTTAAATCGGTTTCTATTTTTCAATATTATTAATTTCATTATTGTTATACCTTAGCATCGCCAGCGTAGTGGAAACCAGCATCAGTTGAAAAAACCAACAACCGTCGTGCCTGTTCTCGCCATCCAATTATTTTGCGACAAACAATAGATTGCATTATGGCATCAAAACCACCTTCAGGAGTATCAATATTAGCGGAAACTGCAGCATTTTTTACTTCAGTCTACGTTTGTCAGCATTTGATAGTTTTTAAAAAATAAGAAAAAAAAATTTTAGTTTTTTATCTACTGAAATGTGAATTGTCCTGGGATTTTTATGTTGAATGGTTTCTACCTATTTTTTTTTATACATACATATGGGGTGTTTCATGTCAAGTGAGTCCTATTGGATAGTAGTTTATACACAAATTTTCAACAAGATCGGTCAAAAAGTTTCTGAGTTAGAGGGGGTCAAAATTTGACATTTTGGCCAAACAGGTGTTCTTTCTCATCTATGTAACTTATTACCTATTGGTGTTAGCAAAATTTGTCCCATGTAGCTTAGATACATAGCTCTTTGATCAATCTTTTGAAAAAAAATTTTTTGGGTTTTTTTAAATTTAAAACTTTTTTTATTTGTTTTTTTAGCGGGAATTTTTTTTCTCAAAAGAAAGCTTATGTATACAAAAAATTCTAACTCCGAATTTTTTCCTATTTGTTACCTTAAAAATAAAACTTATGCTGAGAAACTAGACAAATTAACCTTTCCGACGGTATGTAACATTGCCAACTAGCATTTTATACCTTCGATACTGTAATACCCACAATATGTTAATCCCAGGAATAAAATTACTTTTTCTATAGAAATGTTAACAAACTTTTTTTTATTTATTTGTAATAATAGGTGCGTTTGAGTACTTTTACAGTAAAATGCAGTAAATGAGAAAATTGTAAAATTTGCTCTCACAAAAAGCTGTTGTCCAAAAAAGTACGCGAACGCAAATTTTGTAAAAATTCGTAAAATAAAGGCAACAGCTGATGACAAATAGTTGAAGTGTTGAAAAATGTTAACACTTTTGAATACTTAACTCGTTTTCTTATCGGTACTCGATTAAATACTTTTTATAACACAAACATTTTTGGAAAATACAAACAAATTATTTTATGTAATCTTTCATATTTGTTTGTTTTTTATTTTATTTGATGTTACTAATTTGTGGCGGGTTAATTTATTCAAAAAAACATGAATAGTTTTTTGCTATTGATTACTTAAGTACCCAAGTACTTAGCACTTTTACAACTCCAAAAACTTAACATAACAAAAAAAGTTTCAAATGTTGGTATTTAGCCCAGTAAATGATTCACAAACAAGTTTAATTAACAATTATTTATTCACATTTTGTTTTTATTTAATTTTTATTTCAACTTTACGTTTATTTAACAATTTTTTCACAATTTATAAGCATTTGGTTTGTTACTTTTGTTTGTTTACCTTTTCAAACATATGTTTTTTTGTTTTACAAAATTTTACTGCAAAAATTTCTGCAGTAAAAATTTGTAAATACTCAGAGAAGAACTGTCACTTTTCGCTCTCAATTTGTGTTCTCATTTACTGCATTTTGTGTACTCGAACGCAATTTCGTAAAATGCAGTAAAGTTCAGTAAAAAATCGTAAAAACTTTTGTGTTCTCGAACGCAGCTAATAATTAAATAAATCGTGGCTATTCCAAAATACGCGTCGAAGAAGTGAACATTTACATTAAAACAAAACCAAATTGACAAAAATTGTTTTTGTTTATCGTACAAAATTTACGGTTTTTAAAGAGAAAGAAACGCGTTATAACTCTCGCGTTAATTTTATTTTAGAAGTGTCTAGATAACGAAAACAATTTTCGTAAATTTTGTTTTTGTTTTCACGTAAATGCTCACTCCTTCGACTCGTATTCCGGAATAGCCACGAATATATAATAATATGTAAAAAGATAAATAATTTAATAAAATTAATCCTAATCACATTAGATCCTTTGGAACAAGTCCAGTTTACCAACGCAGCTCAAAACAAAAAAAAAGTATATAGGGTAATAGAAAATTGAAAAATAAAAAGAAAAAATAAAATGACAAAATTCTCGGAAACGCTTAGTTTCCGAGTTATGGACCTCTGAAGTTTTCATATGAATTTGCGATTTCCCACTACATTTCTGAACGTATATGGCCAATATTGGTATCATTTGAAAGCTTTTGAACAGATCTTTCTGGAAATGCAAAATTTTTTTTTAACTCTTTAGCACCTAATACAGTTTTTACACAATTTTATATTAAAATATTACGGAAGTGCACTAGGTAATAAAAATTTAATCAAATAAACCCCAGCTTCGCTAAATAATACTTCACCGCATAGCCGGCCTTCGGCCGGGCGCAAGGATTTTCTGCTCTATGGTATAACAAACACCGGCTTCGCTAACTAAAGCATCTCCGCATAGCCGGCCTTCGGCCGGGCGCAAGGATTTTCTGCTCTATGGTATAACAAACACCGGCTTCGCTAACTAAAGCATCTCCGCATAGCCGGCCTTCGGCCGGGTGCAAGGATTTTCTCCTCTATAGTATAACAAACACCGGCTTCGCTTACTGAAGATTTTCTGCATAACCGGCCTTCGGCCGGGGTTTCTCCTATACCCCCGGCTTCCGTTACAAAAACTTCCCTACAAAGTAAGTAATACGTACACAGAAAAAATTATTGCTGAATTATTTTCAAACAAACGCTTGTTTGAATTTTTTTTTAATTTCTATAAATTTTTTTACTGATTCAATTAATATTTTTGTTTGATTTTTATTTTAGCCAACAGAAATGTTGACAACTATTCAAAAATATAATAAACGCGTTATTGGCTTCTAGTTTTCATAATTTTGTATGAAATATTTAACGCTCTTTATTGTTGTCGTGTTTTTGCATTTTTTTATTTGACCGTAAGCAACACTTCTTTATGTGACATATAAGAACAACAAAAAAAAACACATAGTCTATTTTTGGACGCTTTGAAAAGGTACAACTATAAGAAAGATGATAAAATATTGTGGCGAGGTTTGTAGTAAAAAACAACAAAAACAATAATAGGTAATAAACGTTTCACTCTTTTTAAACAACAACAACATTAGAAGAAACAAAATAAATTTTTTGTTGGTTTCAAAGTTGGTAAAAAAGAATGAAAAACAAAATCCCGTATTCAATTTTTCAAAAATGTTTAGTTAAATACCTACATCAAATAAAAGAAATAAAATGATGACAAAAAACATGTCGAGTCGGTCTGCTGCCAAGGAAAGGATACAGAACAGTGAGTGAAGAATAAAAACATTGTGTGAACAAACAAGACTTGGTGCAAAAATTATTCCAACAAAAAAATGTGTCTCAAAGCCAGCCGGCGCCGCTCTGCTCTGCCTTCATCTACTTCTACAGTGCTTGCTTGTGTGCGCGTCATTGCTTGTGCAAAAACTTTTTTATTTGATTCAGCAAAATTATTTGTTTGAAATTTATATGATTTTCAGTAAACTATTTGTTTGATTCAGTTAAATTATTTGTTTGAAAAAATCAGTGTTTTTTTTCAATAAACGAAATGCAAATAAATTGTTTGAATATGCGAATTTGTTTGTAGGACCGATTTCAGACAAAAAATGTTTTGATTCTACAAATTTTTTGTTTGAATTGGAAAAATAATTTTTTCTGTGTAAGTAAACCAACAATAATTTAAATAAAATAAAGCAAAAAAGAGAATCAAAAAAACCTTAACACATGTATGCACATACACATGCATATATATAATATAACAGTTAGGCATAAAATAAATATAACCGTTATTAATGTAAGTCATTTTAAAAATTTCGGCATCACATTTTAAAAATATGTATAATGGAGATCAATAGATCAACAGAAATTTTTACCATTTTTAAAAGTAATTTAAAAGGGCCTATTCCTAGCGAAGCCCTCCCAATTTTAGTGGACAGGGGACTGATTCCAAAGGAAGGCGATTACCTTTGTAATAATGGTCATCCTTTGAAATTAGTCCCAGTAATAACATTGACGGATGGACTTGGAGGTAAATAAAAGTGAATTTATTTAGATATATAAAATTAAATATTTATGTATGCATATATAGATGCTGGCACAACTCGCGGGGAAAAAATTAAAAGGCCACAGGTGCAACGCAAATGTTTCGTTAAGAAAAAACACTTTTTTTTAACACCTTAGTGTATGCCAAATATTAATATTCTCATATTTGTGGACAGAAAATGTATCCCTCGACTTTATAATGAGGGAAACAGGCATTGAGAGTCGGACAACTGCAGTTGATTGAAACAATTTTTGTCGGGAAGTGGTTGTGTTTGGCTTATTCCAAACAAATTTAAAACTAGGAGGCCCTGACATTATTGTTGAGATTGACGAGAGTAAAATTGGAAAGCGAAAGCACCACAGAGGCCACCATGTAGAGGGACAATGGATCTTCGGAGGAGTGGAAAGAGTAAGCGGAAAGTGTTTTATGGTGCCAGTGGAAAACAGAAGCCGGGAAACACTAATACCGCTAATACAAAAACACATTTCTCCGGGATCAATTATTGTTTCCGATTTTTGGAAGGTAAGTGATAAAGAATAAACAATATTTTAATGAATCTAAATTACAAACATACATATGTATGTATATCTTTTCAGTCATATGATACTCTAAAAAATATTGGGTACAAACACCTAAAAGTGAACCACTCCGTTTCATTTGTGGATGTAGAAACTGGCCAGCACACAAACACCATCGAAGGCCTGTGGCGGCACTTAAAACAGTCAGTGCCAGAATACAACAGAAGGAAGCACTTTTTTAACGGATATGTACAAAAGTTTATCTTCCTTCGTTGGTGCAAATCGCAAAATAAAAATAAATACAGGGAATTTTTAAAACTTGCAGGTAAAATGTATAACCCTGTACAGCCCAATAAGAATATTGGAAATATTATTTCAATGGCAGCAGAGAGCTCGTTGGAAGACGAATCAGAGAGCGATTAATTTTTTTATTTTTTTTTTTATTTTCTAAGTGTAGATAACAATAAGTACGTATGAATATAAGTTAAGTTAAGTTTATTTTAGAAAAAAGTGAATTAAAAAAATTTAAAACATAAATACATAGTATATTGGTTTTTATACTTATTAAAAACTTTTTTTTTTCGAAAACTTATCGCCGCTTCTTAATGGGCTAAGAATTTTTAAATAAAATATGTATCCAAAAAGATCTGTTCAAAAGCTTTCAAATGATACCAATATTGGCCATATACGTTCAGAAATGTAGTGGGAAATCGCAAATTCATATGAAAACGTCAGAGGTCCATAACTCGGAAACTAAGCGTTTCCGAGAATTTTGTCATTTTATTTTTTCTTCTTATTTTTCAATTTTCTATTACCCTATATACTTTTTTTGTTTGTTTTGAGCTGCGTTGGTAAACTGGACATAAGCCGATCCTTTTATATCATATTTTTTTTACATTTAATTTGTTGTAGCTTATGAAGTGTTTAAGTTTTGCAAATTTTCAAATACCCAGTCTTTTATCTTTCCTACACAGAAAGAAAAACACTCGGGATAAATCAAATTTTTTATGATTACTTTAAGTATGAGTCGTACTCAAAAATTTAAGTACGAATAACACTAAAACGTACTCAAAACAATCCTAAATTAAATCACTTTCGAAAATCAATCCCGGAATTTCTTGAAATAAGTATAAAATTCTTAAATCAAGTAAAAAAAGATTTAACTTTTTTTTTAACAACAAAAATAACAGAACAAGAAGAAAAACATATATTATTTTCATGTTTAACCCTCCGGCTTTCTATACACATTGAAATAATGTCTGGTGAGACTCATGTGTACAAATCTTACTTAATCTTACGAGGTGGAATATTAAATAAAACTCTAAATAAAAAAAATTGTCATTAAATAAATAAAAAAAAAAATTTGGCCCTATTCTTATTGCATTTGGCCTACTTATACAGTGTAAATTCGATAATCCGGACTCCACTAATCCGGAATATTCGGTAATCCGGACAAAATTTTCCAGCTCATTGCGTATTCTATAATCCGGATTAATTGCAAATATATAGTCCGGATTGAATAACACCCGTTTTAATTTATTTTTTTATTCAAATCACAGCATGCTTTAAAAAATACAGTCATTGCGTATTCTATAATCCGCATTGATTGCAACTCTATAATCCGGATTGAATAACACCCGTTTTTTATTAATTTTTTTTTATTTAAATCACAGCATGCTTTGTTTGAAAAATACAGTTAGAATAGTGTGATATGAGTATGTTTCCACATGCGTTTTTTTTGTTGCTATGAATTATTATAATTTTTAATAAATACATACATGCGGTAATCCGGATAATTCGCTAATCCGGATTGGGGTCTGCAATCAATTATCCGGATTATCGAATTTTTACTGTATTTGTTTAAATTTTCAAATACTTTTAAGTCTTTTTTACTATTTTAAAAGTTTATTTTATTAATTTTATATAAAAGTTTTATCTTATGTATTTCCATAAGTAACATTTCCTTTTATAAGCTGTTCGTACTTTTGAAAGTTCTGTCGCAAGTTTAAACCGCCAACTTTGGGCGTTTAAACTTGAAAACAAAATTAAATAATCTACTACCCAAAAACGAATTTCAAAGATTACTTCTAATTTAATCGCTGATCTTTATGTCAAAAACTGGCTAGGATCACGTTCTGGTATATAACTCTGATACCAATCGAATCTCCACCTTTAAATTTTCTGCAAATGTAGAAGAGGGTACTTGACATATATTTTTTTAAGAATTTTTAAAAATATACTTTTTCAGACCTTTGAACTCAAGACCCCAAAAAATTTCCTTTGGCCTTTTCTTAAAAAAACACAATATGCATATAATCAGGCCTGTTCTGCAAATCCCCTTTACTCAAATCACGTGATTTCAAATCACATGTGCCTACTTAAATCATACGTGTGATATTTTAGTGTCCCGTTTTTGTGTGTTTTGGTGTAATTTTCAATTTCCGAAAGCACACCGAGAAATACAAAAACGGTATGACTTTCAGAACACCTCAAAATCAAGCTCGTGGTTTCAAAAACACGTGATTTTCAGAACAGGTCCGAATTTTAAAGGGCGCACTTTCAACTTATAAACGAGGCCAAAAAAAACTAAATTATCTTGCATATTTCAAAAGTTCTTCCACTTTTGTAAGGAGACTTTTGTGATTTTTACAACTTTTATGACGTCATATTTCGGAACCCGAAAGAATCTGCGGTCAAAATGTTTTTGTTTAATTATACCCTTCAAATGTATGACATTTGTGTTAAATTTCATTGAAATCGGAGGTTATGATGCCGAACGGCATGATGGTTCGACATGTTTTTACTCTATACTACGTTTCGGACAGAGCTCGTCAACAAAAGTTGCTTTGCAAATCTTATAGCTCATGAAAACGATTTTGGAATGCCAGCTGAGTGGCATTTTCTTCCTACTGCTCATGGTTAAGGAGCATGTGATGGTGTTGGAGTAAACCTCAATAGAAATGCAGTGAAGTATAGCCTTCAGTGGTTTCATCAGGATCGCATATTAGAAGCGAATGCTTTATTTCATTGGGCAAAGAATTATTGAAAATAAACTGAAATTGTTTTTAGTAACAAAGAGGATAATGGAGAAACGTTGAAAACACTTAAGAGCAGATTCGACGCTGCGGTAACAATCGACGGCACTGCTCAATACCATGATTGTTTTCCGCTTTTCGATTGAAGAAGTCTCAAGTTGAAAAAGTTTTCTGCCTCTACTCAATGCGATTTCTTTCCAAAGCCAAAAAAAAAACCAGCAGCGAAACCAACAGCTGAACCAAGTAACGCCAAGAAAGGATTGGCAAAAAAAGCAGAAAATAAGGGCTCTAAATAGGGAGGATGAAAGACTGGATACTTAAAAATTTGCAAAATTAAACACTTTATCAGCTACAACAAATTAAATGAAAAAAAACTAGGATATAAAAGGATCTAATGTGATTAAGATTAAATTTTATTAAATTATTTATCTTTCTGTTATTATTATTATTATACATATATTGTTTTAATTATTATTACAAATAAATAAAAAAATTAATTTGTCAACATTTCTATAGAAATGTGTTTTTATTCCTGGGATTAAAATACTGTGGGTATTACAGTATCGGGGGTATAAAATGCTAGTTGGGTTGGGAAAAAATTTAAAATAGTGCATATGCTAAAAATTAAAAAACCCTCGTCTAGAGTTAGAAATTATTTTTTTTTTATACATAAGCCTCTCGCGGCCAAAAAGGCGACCAAAACTTCCTTAAAGGAAAAGACATAAGCTTTCTTTTGAGCAATAAAAAATTCCCGCTAAAAAAATAAAAAAAAGTTTTAAATTTAAAAAAAAAAAAATTAAAAAGATTGATCAAATAGCTATTTTAGCTACTTGGGACAAATTTTGCTAACACCAATAGGTAATAAGTTACATGGATGAGAAAGAACTCCTGTTTGGCCAAAATGTCAAATTTTGACCCCCTCTAACTCAGAAACCTTCAGAAACTACTATCCAATAGGACTAACCTTGGTGCAAATTTCATCCAAATCGGAAGACATCGATTTCAAAATTGGGCCACTTGACATGAAATCCGCCATATTTATATTTTATGACCTATACTTACTGCAAACCGTCTTGTGTCCGTGCTAAGAGACATTGCATTTTTAAATCCGTAAGGTGCAGCACATCCAGCACATGGCTCTTTCAATCTTTAATTTGAAAAAGAAATATGAAAAAAACAAAACGTAGATTATACAGAAATCTGTAAATGAAGGGCCAAGGAGAATTTATGTTAACGTTGTTGGCGATACAGCACCAAAAATACAACATTGTATTTTATTTGTTGCTTTCGTTGGTCGATGTGTCAAAAACACAAGCAACTTGTAACATTTTTCTCTCTAAATACGAATAAAAAGTGACACAGCTGTGCTTTCAACACCACCTGAAAAATTAATTCGCCTTGTGAAGGGCTTATTATTAAAACATCATAAGCCACCCGAATTGAAAAAAATGGGTGTATGTGTTTTTCCTATTGCATAATAATAATATTAATATTTTTTAAGATTTTTTAATAATATTTTTTAAGACTTAATTTAAATAACTACATAATATTAATTTTTTATATTATCATTAGTAAACCTTTGTCTGTTAAAAAGCTTTTGTACTTGGAAAATTATATCTTAACGTCAACTGAAGTTGAAAAATACTTGAAGGATGCCAATTCATTTGGAGAATATTAACTTTCTAATTCAGATCCCACATTTGATTCAAGATCAAAAATAGTTGAAATTTGTTTTATTTTTTGTAATCGTATATTTTTTTCAAAACATTTTGGATTTTTTTTCTTGCTATTCTTCCTTTCTAATTGTTAATTTTACTTTCTGCCAATCAAATTACTTGAGTTGACTATTAACTGAACTAAGTCCAATTTAGTTAAAGTTTCACCAATATATCCGAAGTTAGAAAATACAAATGCTAATTGACTTTTGTTGTTATTTAAATTTAATATTTCTTTTATTTCTTTAATCGCATAAGCATCGGTAGTTCTTCGAAAACATTCTTAAATTTCTCAAAGTTTAGTATTCTAAAGCATCTAGCCAGATTCCCCTTCTTGTTAATATTGGCTTCGGTGGTAAGGGATTAATTTCATTAAAAATTGCAACTCGTGAAGCAGTCTTTAAAAACATTTTTTTCCCGTATGAAACCAATAAATCAATTATACCGAATAGGCTTCCTTTACAACTCGGTGTAACAAATTTTCCAAGCAAGTAACATGTAAAAGTTTTGGATTAATTGCTTTAGGCCAATTAACAGCCGTAACCATGTAAGATGCTGCATCGGTTAAAAATTTAAGGATTTTTTTTGACGAAATCTCTTAAGCAGAGCTCCAAAAAAATTTTTGGATTTTTTTGTATACAATTTGGAATTTTTTTTTATAATTTGGAAATTTAAAAAAAATATATCACTCAAAAATGTTAAAATATGCATTTAAAACCAAAATATGCAAAAAATATGCATTTTCACCAAAATATGCAACAATATGCAAAAACAAATCGATGCCATTTTAACGCAAATTTAATGATTCGGAAAGACAATTGGTCGACATCGATCTTAGACTATCGACAAAAAACATGCATTTGCATGGAAATGTAACCGTTTTGGAGCACATCGGTTAAATGGCTGCAGAGTCTATAACGGACATGGGCAGACAAATTTTTTGGTTTATTTTTAATATATAGACATATGCATGTGTAGATATCCTTTGTATTTATACGTACAGAATATTCTAGATAAAAATGTAATGTTAAAATATCCGTTAAATTTAAATATAGCTTCAATATTAATAATGGCACAATGTTAACGTAGATAATGCCAAAGTTGCATAATGTTAAATGACATAATAGACGTTAAGCTAAAAATGTATAGCAAAAGTTAGGGCTCGAATATTCTAGAGTTATCTTGATGCATGGGCTAGAGTATAATTAGACCCTTAAAATATGGTCATCGTCCAGACTTGCAATTTTTGTTGCAGCAATTCTTGAGTTTATTGGTAAGTGGCGTGAAAAGATTCCCCAACGGGTACTCAGTTTCATGTACTCTGAAATTCTGTATACAAAATATAAAAAGGAGAAGAGAAAAAGACAAGAAAAAAATACAAAAATTGCAAAACTTTAATTTAATAATTATTGCAAACTGCAGCAACAAAAATTGCAAGTCTGAACAATGACATGGCTTTGGATTAGTATTAGTATTAGAACAAACATTAAAGTGTGCAGATCACAGTAGTAAGCTGTAAGAAAATGTTGTAAAAGTAACTAGGTTTTAAATAAAGATTGTGACCGGAACAAGTATTTTCCATTGTTTTCATTTAATTCAGATCTCAAGAGGTTTATTGTAAAGGAAAAGGCAGTAACGTTACAATATATACTTTATAGGGGGTTCAATCAATATTGTAGAAATAACATAACGAAATGACAAACTTGTATATACCCTTTCCACCTGTGGTGAAGGATAAATATATTCATAAGCAATAAATAAAAAATCTACTTAATTTCACAATTTATATTGGTATGAAATAAATTCTAGAATTAGTATTGGTTTTGAAATGAGTAACTTAAGAGTTATTAAAAAATAGCTATAAAAAAACAAGTCAGATTGCTATATTCGGCTTTGCCGAATCTTTGATACCCTCCACCGACAGTTTGAATATTTCAGAAGTGATATCTATATGATATCTATTTTTTATTAATTTATCTTTAAAAAGACAGACGTCAGCATTAAAATTGGTTGCGGTTTAGACCTATATTAATTTATTGACCGACAATCAGAAAGTTTTATGCTTTTTTTTTATCAATTTTTACTAGCTTGAGTAAAATATCATGATTCGTTAAAGTTGAAGCAGAACTTAAATGATTTTCAGGAGGAGAATTTATATTGGAGCAATGTTAAGTTATGGACCAATCTTCCCAAAATTCTGCAGAGTGATTTCTGGTATTTAAAAACATAAATCGTTAACAGTGAATTTTAGAAGGCTGCTAAGTATGGGATCTAAGTTAAATTATGGACCGTATATCACAAAATTGCATGACATTTTTTCTGGCCATATGAAACTAAGAAATTTTATCGCAATATCTATTATATCTGCTACGGTTTTAGGCGCATTAATTAATTTACCAGAGTGTGCTTTATATAGGGCCTATAGTAAATTATGGACCGATCATCAAGAAATATATTAAAGTGATTTCTAGTCCTATAAAACTGTGAGGTGTTAAATTTATTCTGATAGCATTATTTATTACGGTTTTAGGCGTAATAAACTGTTTTTCGGAAGTATGTCTCATATGGTAAATTATAGACCGATCTTCACGAAATTTGACAGTGTGACTTCTAGTCCGATAAAGCTGTGACGTACCAAATTTTATTATGATAGCATTGTTTATTACGGCTTAAGGCGTACTAAACGGTTTTCCAAGAGTAGGGTTTATATGGGTCCTAGGGTAAATTATGGGCCGATCTTTACGAAATTTAACAGTGTGAAAAGTGTGAAAGTCGAAAAAAACGAATTTATGGAAAATCTTATATCATTCCGTGCATTATTCCACCATTTATGTTAGTTTTTGTAACAAAATTATTAATTTTTTAGGGTGGTGGTTCTATGTTTTGATTCATAGCTATGATCCTTCTGAACCGATTTTGATGGATTTCAATCCCAAACTGCTTAAGATAACTACAATCACTTTGACACCAAGTTTGTTAATTTCTTGAGTTTTTCGAAAGTGAGCGTGTTTTCAACAGACGGACAAGGCTAAATCGGAATGGAATTACTCAAGGAGCCAGAATAAGGACAAATTCTTAACAAACACTTTTTTCGATTCAATTTCGTTGTTGTTAAAAGCATCTGGTTAGAAAAATAAGAATTCACTGTACCTATATAGCTTTTCATTTTTAGAACATCCAATAAAAGTTAAGTTTACTATTTTAAAATTTGATGTTTGTAAGTAAAAAAACAGTAAGTACACTGTCAGTTTTTCTTTCAATAACAAATCGTCAGCTCATTATTGGTTTGGCGCATATCATGGTAATTTCACCATATGCTCAAAACCAATAACGAGCTGACGACATGCATTTTATTGATATTTAAGGCAAATTTTTTTAAGCATGTTTTATGCGCATATTTTCCAATAATAAATGTATGAAATAAGTAAACAAAAATGTATACTCTTTTAAATTTGTACTTACTTGCTCGGCATAGTGGAAACAAATGGCATTAAAGTTTTATCAACAAATGAACCAAATCCCAAACGAAAATTTGAAGTAATATTACGCATGGTATCTGAGAGTAAATTACCTAATGCTGACAGCTTTTCTTTATCATCTTCCATAGATTTTGATAAATCCATAAGATAGTATAAATCAACAGGATAATCTTCAGCTTGAGAATAACGCAGGCGCAAATTAAAAATTTCATCTAAAAATGTTAAAGTTCATAATACGGATTTTTTTTTTGGATCCATAATACTTACTAATGCGTAATTTTAACGTAACTCTTTGCGGACTTATTTGTACAATTTTGTCACTTTTTTGTTTTTTAGATCTAAATTTGTCGGCAACAGTTAGTTTGTGATCAATGGTGGACCTTTGTGTCGCTCGAGGATTCCAAATAAAATTCTTTTCACAATAGTCCTTATGAAAATATGGAAAGCATCTTGGCTTATCTTTAAAATCTGGTTGCATACACCAAGCACAACTTTTCGTTTGTATACACTCATGGCATGAACGTTTGCTTACACAAGGACTTTTTAATAAACTTTCAGCCAATTTGGCATCAGTCAAACATTTAAAATATGCTAGAAATACTAAAAATGCCGTCACAGTTAGCTTTTGATTAATGAATAAAATCATTTTTAATTAAATGTTTTGAGAAATAGTCGTCTGAAACCTTCGAGTTCAGAAAATAAAATGATATTAAACGAGTATTATTTTAGTTATAAAGTGAATTATACAATTTTAACAAAGCCACAGTTTAGTCACCACAATGACCACTTTCATACACATACTTAATTGTTTTAATAATTTTTATAATTTATTTCAAGAAAAAGAACAGTAATATCGAAAAGTTGTATTTATATTAATGTATTTATACTCAAATATTTACAACTCTTCTAACAATATAATTTTAACTTTTCACCACAATTAAAAGAAGTGCAGCTGTTTGGATGTTTTTATTTATTAGTGTTATTATTAATCAGTACAAATTACAATTGAAAAAATTAACTTATAATTTTAAACATAAAGATTTATACAATTAAAAAAAATGCTTACAAAAATAAACAAAATTTACTAAGAGAAATAAAAAGAGAAAATGTAGCTGAAAAAGAACTTAATTATAGAAACGAGCTAAAAAAATAAACACAGAACAAAAAAATTGTTAATACAAAAAAAAAAAATACATAATAATAATAAAACTTCTGTAAAGTGGCTACAATTCAAAACCTCTCGTTATAATATTGCTAAAAAGTCAATACATTTTTATGTGTTTTTAAAAAGTCTTAAATTATTTTCAAATAAATAATTTTAAAAGTATTGTTTTAATATTTTTTGGGGCAAATATTGCAATATTGTTGCGTTTCTTTATATTAAAATATAAAATATTAAATTAATCCAATATTTTAATTTGGTTGCAAGACATTTTTAGCTACTGATACAGTTTTACTTAAAAACTATTAATAAAAATCGGTTGTTCTTTTTTTATTTAACTGTCATAAAAAGTACAAAATACATTTGAGTGTTAAAATAAAAACGTTAGTAAGTTCTTTTTTATGTTTTGAGGCACATATTTAGTACACTTTTATATATAAAAGTTAAAAATAAAATAATGTTAAAACAAAATGGAGGGTTTAAAAGTTAAGTTTTGGTTTAGTTGCAAAATTTAGATAAAGATTTTTAGGTTTTTACAGGCAGTTAAACAGAAAGACTATTTTTTTTTAACCCAAAGAATTAACATTGCTTTAAATGTTTCGTTTTGTTTATGGCATGAATATGTTTTCTTATAATAAAAAAAAGAAAAAAGATTGTAAATGTTAACTCTTATTTGCCAGCATATGTGGGGTTTTTAAATGTTGAGGTGGCTTGTTTGTATATAGGATTTTCACCCTGAAACAAAAAATAATCAGTTGATCATTTAAAAATAATAATAATAACAATAAAAATTACCGTATCCCATCTAGCATTCATGCGTTCCTTTTCAAATCTAGCAAACTCACGTCTATCGTGTATTGTTGTCAATAGTTTCCACAACAGTAAAATGGCTAAACCAACTAAAACAATGGCGGCTATAACACCTAATACAATACCCAACATAAACACTTTAGGAGGACATTCACGCTCTTGCTGAGCGTGTACTTCAACTTTGTCATCTTCTTCACTGTATTTAAAGGCAAATTTACAGTCATCTTCATCATAGAAAATACAAATATTTTCTTCTTTCTTTTCATCAAGTTCAACCTTTTCTACGGCGATTGGTACAAAAGTTGTGCAGTTAGCGGCACAATCTTTATCATCTTTTAATGGACCCGTCTTATACATTTGACATTGAACGCAGTCTTTAAGCTCGTGACAGCGACCAGAACATGTAGGACACTTTTCACAGTATTTTCCAGAATAACGCCCTTCTTCTGTTGATTTACATCTGTTGCAAATTAATTTACAAAGTTTTATGTATAAACTTTTATTCAATGACCTAGTACGAGTAGGATAACTTACTTGCATACACCACATTCGCATTCACCGTGTCCCGAACAAATTTCACCGCCATTGGGTGGTATACATGTGTCATTTGAATCACGACAATCACAAGCTGTACCAGTCCAGCCAGGTTTGCACACACAACTACCACACTCGCATACACCATGATCGGGTCCCGAACACAATTGTTGTTCATGACGATCACAAGAGAAGTTGTCGCACTCACAAAAGCGACCAGAAATAATTTCTTCAGGGTTAGCACGTTTCTCACAATCACAAACACCACATAAACAAGTACCGCGACCATTGCAATCAATAGTTGTCACATTGTCAGCACGGCAGCCGAAGTCTTTACCCTTTTCCGAATGTACATCAGTTGTAGAACACTCACAATTGTGACCAAAATGCATGTCATCACATTCACAGATACCGCACATGTAGGTACCGTGATTATTGCAAACAGGGGAATTGATTTGATAACCAGTAGAGCCGGGTTTTTCACAAGGGCAGGAACATAACATTTCCAAATCAATGACTAAACTTTCATTAATACCAACGGGATAAATTTGAATAACTTGATTCCATTCGGCGGGGTTAGTAGGGCAGGATGTTACCAAAATTTGAGCGGTAAAATTAACAATATCGCCAACTTTAAGGCCATCACACTTTGAGGTTGGTATTTCGGAGCCGCCATTCAAACAAGCTGAGTGATAGGTAATCTTAACATGGCTTGTGGCATTATCTTTCATTTCGATGGAAGAAGAAATTTTCTATAAAATATTAAAATAAGTATTAAGCATAGTGGCAATCGCTGTTTTAACCTAATTTTAAACTTACGCTATATTCTTCTCTAACCAAATCGACCACGTTAGAAGAGTCATTAGATAATATAGCACTAGATGAACCCTCTATATGTTGAGATAATTTCTCATAAACAGAATGTTGGCTTGAAGTTACAGCAAATATTACGTTTATCGAATTTTGCTTTACTTTATGATTAATTTGAGAAATACTAGGATAGTCTTGAATAACCGAGTGCGTATAAAGGCCTTCTGAATTCAAATGACATTCGCCATCATTGGGTGCAATTACACCACCGAGCTGTTAAAAAATAATTATCGACTTAAAAACATGCAAATTATTTGGGAAATTTAAAAATTACCTTGCCATCGCCAGCATAATGAAAACCGGCATCAGTTGAAAACACTAACAAACGGCGAGCCTGTTCACGCCATCCAATTTGTTGGCGACAAGCTATTGCTTGCATTATAGCATCAAAACCACCTTCTGGGGCATCCAAATTACCCGAAACAGCAGCTCTTTTTACCTCAGTCTGTGTTTGTAGAATTGTTAAGATAAGAAATCTATTAGAGACGTTGACTTTTCAACACTTGTTTAAGTTATTTTTGGTTATGGTACACTCTTGTAGATTTTAAAGAAAAAAGGTTCAGTTAATTTGTAAATTCCAAATGAGAACATCATTTTTCTCGTTCCAATTTGTTTTTAAGTTATAAACTATGTTTAATTTTAACTGTACAAATAAATACTTTTGTTTATCCATTTTTTTTTTATTAATTTACATAAAATGTTTCTGTTTTGAAAGCATCTAGCTTTCATTAAAATTTTAAAAAACTTATCTTTTTAATTATGAACATGTCAAACAAAAACGTTTTAAAAAGCTGTGGTAAAGATCATGAAGAAACGCTGGTTTAACAAAGGTAAAGAATGCAAATACTTTTATCAAATATTTAAATTCTATTGTCCGTCTTATCACATAATTATTTCATAACTCATACAAAATAGAGAATTCGTGTAGTATTTGGAAATTTCCAATTAAAAACTAAGAAAGTAGTTGATGAGAATGAAATAACGATAAATCTTAAAGTATTTATTAACAACAATGTAATCATGGAAATCAAGTAAGGGCTTTTTCACAGAAGAGTCTACCACGGGTCAAAACTTTTATTGTGATGTTTTGGTGTGTTTTTATTTATGCATTTTTTGTACATTTTTGAGCGTATTTTTCTGTTTAATATAAAAGGTTTGTTTAGGATTGAAAAAAACCTATCAACCCATTGTTTGACCTACCCCCTATTAAAATCTTTATCCGGTATAAAGGTTTTGACATTAAACCGATGTAACCGATTATGGCCTATAAAGGCTAGGTTATAGGTTGTGTGAAAAAAAAAATAAATAACGGCTACAAGGGTATGCGTTGAGAAGATTGATCATTCTTAAAAATAGGACAAAATATGATTTTAATATTTTTTATTGAGTGCCCCGGTTGGCAGTGAGCTAGTCTATTAAAGCGAGGGTTGCGCGTTCGTTTCCCGACAGAGACTCTGGGTTTTTTCCCTACAATGGGCTGAAGTAGTTTTTTTATACAAGTTACAAAGTACGTATATATGTACATATTTTTTTTGTTTTGAACTTTTTGAAATGTGATTACCATTTATGTAATTATAATAAAGTTTTTGTCCACAATGTAATTGCAATGCTATTACTCGTAATTGGTGATTGGTATTTATCAATTACTTATTACAGTAAATGGTAATTGGCAAATTCAAATTACTTGCAATTAATAGTTGCGACTTGTAAATACCATAAACTAAATGGACTTGTAATTGGCAAAATTGATTTAATGTAAATGGTATGTATGTATTTGCTAATTTTCTATTATATAACATGTAAGTGATAATTAATAAATAATTGGCACACCTAAAGGTATGTTCACACGTTACAAAGAGTGGCCACTAAATTGATTAATTTTTTTCTATTTTTTAACATTTTTATTGATTAGCAGCCAATTTCACAAAGTTCAGTAAAAATTAAGGTTCAAATCATGTAATACGCAACGTAACGCCAAAGAATTACATCGAAAGCAAAAACAAAGTAATAAATATTTTGTAATTTTGTTGTTGGTTTCTACGGAAATTCACATTGCGTTTTAAAATTTCAAACGCATGAATTTTTGTAGAAAGAAACATCAAAATTACAAAATATTTATTACGTTTTTTTTGCTTTCAATGTAATTCTTTGGCGTTGCGTTGCGTTTAACAAGATTAGGGACTAACTGTCAGTTATAACTGTCAAGAACATACTATTAACTGGAAGTTAAAGTAATAGTTAGTTTTAACTGAACTTGGTGAAATTGGCCGTAAGAAGACTTTATATATAAAAAAAATCGTTGTAAAATGTTAATAAAATACTTTTTAATGCGGTTTGTTTTAGCAAACGGAATATAAAATCAATCAAACCGTTAATAGAAGTAGTGGATTGGTGTAAAGCGTGAAATATTTGTTAAGTATGATAAATTTTAGGAAGTTCATCTTTAAACTGATAACTGGCCAGTGAATTTAAAAAAGAACATGTTTGTCGTGAGTTGTAAGTAAACACTTACAACATAGAAATAATTACAATTCGCGATAAAAATTATAAGAAAATAAAAAAAAACAAACAAGAAACACCATAACTATTTTTTTTTTAGTTGAATTTAATTTTGAAAACATTATAATGGTTAATAAAGTTGTTAGGTATTCATTTGGAGCAAATAAACAAGAGTGTACCTTTAGATAAAATTATAAAAAAAATTAAATGGTCACTAAAATGGAGGTGATTAATAGGAAGATAGGTGATAAATATTTATAATTCTTATCACTTGCAATTCATTCAATTTACAAAAACCACAAACAAATCTAAGACATGCATTTTTAAATTTAAAAAAAAAAAAAAACATTAACCAACACCTTTTAAAAACTAATTTTTAAAATTAAGAAGTTACCCTCTTAAAGTATATCCATACATATTAATCAAATATTTATCTTATTATAAAAAGTCGAAATACCGATTTCATTTTGACAAGTTTTTATTTTTAAGTTTAAAGTTTATTTTTTGAAAATTACTTTACTTTCTATTTTTGTTTCTTTTTTGAACTTTATCTCCCGGACGTAAGCAAAAGTTTGATCTTACAAAAATTTTGTAATATAGCCTTTAAAAGCTAGGTTATAGGTAATGTGAAAAATAAATTAACAAATATATATTAAAGAATCATTAATGATAACCGTGGTTTCGCGTAAACTGTTAAATATTTGAAAAAACCGAAAGTACCTTACTCTACCACTGTATATGCCTTAGCATAAGGAATATTCTTTAAAAGTTTAACTTCTTACCCCCTTATTCATAATAAATATTTCAGTTTTATAAAAGGTTAATTAAACAAATTTTCATATAAAGTTCGTCTTATAAACCTGTTATAAACACGAAATATTTTGATTGAATAAGGACTTAATCTTTTTAAGGATAATAACTACATGCAAAAGTTATGAAATATAATAGTATAATATAAACTACGACAACATAAACTTACTGAAAACCGATATGTATCCGTGCTTAAAGGCATTGCATTTTTATAACCATATGGTGCAGCACAGCCTGCACACGGCTCGATCATGCTAATTATTTATGATTTTTTTTTTTGTATATTAAAGCCAGACATTGTTTTTTGATAGAAAAGTACATATTATAATATATGAAAGAAAATTTAAAAAAAGAAAACAAGAAGAATAGAAATAAATGATAAATGAACGAGAGGTGTGAAAATTTAAATACACATATACATAAAGATTAGAATAACTTAATTTTGAATAAAAGAAAACTTAAAAAATTATCAATCAATATAAATAATAAAGTAACTATGTATGTTTGAATAACAACACCAATATATTTTATGATAAAATGATATACGACAATCTTACCCTTAAGTTAATTTAAGAACATTATAGTATTTTACAAAAAAAAAAATATATTAAAATTAGAATAATTGAAAAACAATGCAGATTTTAAGCAACAAATATATAAGAGATTTATACAAAACAAAATATAATTCATTTTACATTTTATTTTACACAAATCTTTTTTTTAAACAAATTAAGAACAACCAAATACATAATACAAATCAACAGAAAAAAATGTGTTAGAACAAAATTGTAAATACCATAAAAAATTACATTATTTAGTAAGCAGCAGAGAATAAATAGAGTTTATGTTGGGTGTAATGTACTCTAACAATATGTTTAATCATATATAAAATAATACGATTTACTGAATTTTTTTATATAAAAAAGCAATTGATTCTTACAGTGAATTCTGCAGTATTTGTACTCAAGGGCATATGATTGCGATAACCATAAGGAGCTTCACAATTTTCACAGGGATGTTCAAGTCTGTTTTGTTGTTGAGGTTTTAATTTAAGATTATTTTGTAAGTGATGATGGAGAGTTTTTGTTGTGATTAGTTTTTTATTTTTTTTTTTTTTTTCAATTAACAAGAGTTGTTAGTGAATTTTTTGGTTTTGTTTAAATAAAAAAAGAAATATTAATAAAATTAGCAATAAATTAACAAAATTAAATAAAAAAGAAGATTTAAATAAATATAAGCAAAATTATTGAAGGCATAAAAATAATTGATGATATCAATATTATACATGTATATCATATTATGTTTATAATATAAAAAATAAAATTATAATTTTAATACATAGCAAACTTTTTGAAAAAAAAAACAATAAATAAAATAAAAATCATTATAGGTAGGTAAATATTTAAAACCTTACAATCAACTCGAATTTAAAAAAAAACAAAAGTTATCCAGTACTAGTCAAATTTTTTATTGAATCGCTACAATGGCTCATCTGGTTTAAAACATATAAAAGATATTCACGTAAAAAGTTGCACTCTCGCAAAAAAACAAAAGCGCAAAAAAAGTGCGAAATAATTACCTATGTGGCTGTTGATATTTTTTTGCAATTTTGTTTTTCGCAAGAGTGCAACTTTTTACGTGAATATCTTTTATAAATTTATAATTTGATAAAGCCTTAAATAAAAACCATATTATTAAATTATGTGTAATTTTAACTGATTTTTTTAGTTTTTGATTCTTTTCAGTTCAATTTTCAATTAAGCTTTAAAATTTAAATAAAATGAAAGAATAAAACGTTTATTAAAGGAAATTTAGATCCTCTCTTGCAGTTAGCTCAAATAACACGGACGCGTTGTTGCAACTGAGGAACTTTTTTAATTTAAAGATTTGATTGAGTAAATATTTTTTTTTAATATTTTTAAGACTAATTTAATTATGTAACTATATTAACTAAAAACTATTTCAAATGTGCTTAATACCACAAGATCAATTAAGAATATAAACTGACATGTTCTGGAAATCGAAGTCACGTGAAATTGAAATCGATAAAAATTTTCAATTAATTTTTTTTTCAAGTAAACTAAGCTCATCCTAATTTCCAAAGTAAATACGGTAATGATTTCCAAAATAAATCTGGTAATGATGGCTGTACCTCTATATATAAACTATATAAAGGGAATATTTTTATGAACTTTAAACACATGATACTTTTTAAAATTTGTTTGCTTTCAATTTGACTCGAATTCGATTTCCAGAATATGGCAAAACATAAAATAAATTCTTTATTTTTCACCACAATTTATTGTCATAATATTAACATCCATATACGCAAACTAATATAGATTTTTCAAAACTATACATGAAAAATTTTTATTAAAATAAAAAAAGTTTCTAAATTTCGATGTCAAAAATGTAATATTGCAAAAAATGTTCAATAAGAAACTAACTGTTAGATACGTTCAAATGGTTTCATTTCATTGAAATTCTTCAATAACGAAGACCTGGCAGTAAATGTTTGTGTTTTCTAAGGATTTTCATAAAAAATCCTATTTGAAATTTTTAATTTTGTAATAAACTTTTTCTTTGATTTGAAATGTTAATAATAATATCAAAAACAATTTTACTAAGTATTAATTGATACTAGTAAAAAAAGCTACAATTCTATACAACACAATATAAAAAAGAACAAATGTGCTGAAAAATATAGAATTTTACTAAAGAAAAAAAGTAAAAGGTAATAATAGTGCACTTATAACTAACATACTCTTATACCATAACTACATTAACAATAATATAATTCATTATAAAAACGGTAATTGGTTACACATATTATTTTGTAAAAAGGAAACAGATAAAAAACAAGTAATATTCGGCTATGCCGAATCTTATATATCCTTCACCATGGTGCGATAACAGCAGAAAGTTATATAAATACCGTCCTTAGGTGTAAATAAATCTATTTTGTTCCGCACCCACTTCCTAGCCCCGAAAACATTTTGCCGGATGTTGTGTATTAATAACTAAGGTGCTTTGGTTTTTGTAAAAGAAGTGCCACGCCTACTTCTCCAATTCCAATCTTAAGACATACAGAAATCTATAGTGTCTTTATACGGGAAATTCACGCCCACTTCTCCAATCCCACCCATATTTTTAAAGAGGTTGAGTATTAATAACCCAGCTATGTGTACCAAATTTGGACAATGTTTCTTTTCCCGTTTTAAAGATTAAAAAATTAAACTATTTTACTACTTTTCCAATCACGCCCAGATTTTGTGGGATGTTGTGTTTTGATAACCGAGATGCTTGTACCTAATTTGGAAACTTTAACTTTTTTCGTTCTCTAGATATAAAGAAATTTGTAATGTGTTTGTATCTAATCTCTCTAATCCTGCCCATTTTTTTTGGAGAGGTTGTGTATTTCTAACCGAAAAGCATGTACCAAATTTGGAAACTTTGACTTGCCGTTCTCCAGATTTACAGAAAAAAAGGAATAAAAAACAACAAAGGCTTTATGGGTAAAATTTGAGGCAGTAGTTTTTTACTCATACCTCAGTCATTTATTTGGCTGAATTTCTGGGGTCTTTGGAAACCCCATTTCAACAGACGGATGGACAGACGGTCAACCGAATTTGAACTTCTCTTCCCATAAGGATTAAGAGTATATGTATGTTATAGGGTCTAGGATCAATATTGTGGAAGTTACAAGCGGAATGACAAACTTATATATACTCTTTTACCTTCGGTGAAGGGTATAATAAAAACCACTTAAATGTGTTTACAAAAAATCTGAATTAAACCAAAATATCAAAAAATATAAAAAAATTACTTACTTTTTGGGTATAGTCGAAACATAGGGCATTAAAACTTTATCAACAAAGGAACCGAAACCTAAACGGAAGTTAGAGGTAATATTACGCATGGTTTCTGAGAGTAAATCACCCAAAGCAGATAGTTTTTCTTTATCGTCTTCCATAGACTTTGACAAGTCCATAAGATAGTATAAATCAACGGGATAATCTTCAGCTTGAGAATAACGCATATTTAAACTGTGGACTTCATCTGAAAGCAAAAAAAAATATTCATATACCTACAAACTCCACTTTTATGTTAAAATTTTAATAAAACTTACTTATACGCAATTTTAAAGAAACTCTCTGGGGACTTATTTGTACAATGTCACTGCCGCTGAAACTGCCAGCAGCACCGGCTGCTCCAGATGCTCCATATGATCCAGAATATGAGCCCGATGAAGAACTGCTATAAGAGGAGTTGGCATAATATGAACCCCCATATGACATTTGACCACCACCAGCTGCATAACCGGCTCGAGTCAATTGACGATTTATGGTAAAACTTTGTACAGTATCTGGATTCCAGATATATTCTTCTGGACAAACATTGGAATAACTGTGTTGGAAACATCTCGGTTTATCACCATGATCCGGTTGCATACACCAGGCACAACTTTGTGTTTGTATACACTCGTGACAAGTTCGTTTGTTGACACAGGGATTTTGTATTAGCTTACCAGCTAATTGGGCTTCAACCGAAAATATAAAGTATGTAAAGACAAAGACTAATAACGCCAGTGGATATAGGCGTTGTGTGGAAGAAATCATGTTTATTTTGGCAATTGTGCAAAATAATATTTAAAAAAAATATTCGTATTATTGTTAATCGTTCGAGTGCTAAAAGAAGAATTAAAGTTAAAAAAGTTTTATTTCAATGATTAACTGTTTAAAGAAAACATAATGATAAATAAATTATAATTTTTAGTCATCATAATGACGTCATGGAAGATAATAATTATTATCAAAATTCTTTTCAAATTAATATAAAATAAGCCGGTAAAAATTTGCAAAAAAAAACTTTATTAAAGAAAATCTTATAAATGCTCAAACTGCAGTTCGCTATTTTTTCAATGTTGACTTTTCTTGAAAAAAAAAACACAAAAAAAATGTCCCACTAATTTTCCTAATAAGAATTGTAAAACAAGCGTTATCTTTGTTGCAAAATATATGTACGTGTTTTGTACACACCAATAATGCTTTTCGACTTCTGCTGTCCTAAGCGCTATATTTTTTATATCATAATTGCTCTTTAAAAATCGATAGATTTTTTTGTGTTCAATTCATAAAAAATGTTTTATTTAAAATTTAAATGCTTTTTATTATTACGAATTTCATTTGCCATTTTTTGAGATCATTTTACTATTTCTTTTTATATAATTTTTCATTACATGCGAACCAAGAGATTAATTGTTGGGCAACTCTGTATGTACATATATAATAAATTTGATTGTATTTAGAAATACATATACATTTTTGGCGCCTAATAAGGTTTTTTATATGTATAACTGTTAAGATCATTAAAAAAAAATTTAGTTGGGGGCCCGTGAGAAAAAGACAAAAATCCGTGGAAACCTATGCTATAACTGATAACTGTTTCTGCTAAACTGTGGTAAAAATTCAATTTAAATTAACGTAAAAATATAAGGAAAATTTTTAAAATTTTATTTGGGAAACTTAAACAGCCATACACTCTGTAGTAATTAACTAATTTGGTTTACTTAATTTGTTCCTCTTTAAAAATGTTTAACACATGCATCTTATGTTTAGGCAAATTATTTATATGTAGTACATATCGTTCACTTACTTCAATAGGGACATAACTCAAAAAAAATCCATTTCGAAATTTTGTTTGCTCTAACAACCACTTAGAAAAAATGACACATTCTCCAAACGAGGAAAGTATAAAAGATATAAAGATGAATTTTATACACAATATTATATATGTATATATATATAAGTATAGCGAACAATTCTGCATCACTAACTTAAAATTTTAATTTTTTAAGTTATGTATGTCACTATTGAAGTAAGTAAGCGATATGTTTACAAATATTTTAATCACACATGACATGTAATATTTTTTCCAATACGTTTTTATCAAGTAAAATGAACAAATGCAAATATTGAAGTATTTACAATTAAAATTTCTACATTTAAAACTTTCAAAAATGCTAAGTTCACACTTTATGAAAAAACAAAAAAATATATATATATATGCGGGGCCAATTTGTAAGGACAGAAAAAAAATATTTTTTTTTTTGTTTGGTTTTTAGCCGAGTTTTTGTCGAAAAAACTTTTTTTTCGACGTTTTACTCTTTTTTGTTATCAAAAGTAAATTTTAGAGCTTCACATGAAAAAAGCTATCGAAAAAATCGATGGTACAATATCGATTACTAAGTCGACAAAAAAAATTATGTACATATTATCAAATTAAAAATTTTGTTAGGTGGTTGTTGGGTTTACCAACTCAGCTGCTGACGATTTGGATTATATGTTTTTTTTTATTTGTATTTTTTTACTATTTTGTAAACGAAACTCATCAAAATTTCATATGAAACATTAGGTCACTCACATACACGATATGACTCATCCTTTTTAAAAAACACAAACAGTTTAAATTGTATATAAAAAAGTAAACTGACAATGAATTTGCCAAATGAAATCACGAAGAGGCAAATGTTTTAATTAATGCAGAGAAAAATATAACAAGATATATATAAACCTCTCGGTGCTATTAGGCCAAATCAAACCAGACATTGCACAGAAAATAAAAGTTTCAAATCTTTTAGTTATGTTGTGTTATATGGTAAAAGGAGGTTAATTTATTTAAAGTTTTCTTAAATCATAAGGGTGTGTGCCAGAAGATTGGATTAGAGTAGAATAAACAAAATTAAATGCAACACAAACATTTAAAGACTAAAAATACCATTAGGGCCAATAATTACCACAGAATTACACATGTAGCAGAAAGTAATGTAGGTCACGTTCTTTATACTTTTTAATTAAGGTTGTTGTGGTTTATAGAAAATTAAAAGAGAAAAAAACTTGAAATTTCTTTCCTACATTTTGAACGCGTTTAAAATGAACAACAACTGGTTTTTCTTTGTTATTTGTTGTGTTGACTGCCTCTCAATAAAATAAGTATCTTTGTTGTCTTATTAGCTTTTATGTGATATGACTAACTCTTTAAAAATTATTTATTTATTTTTATATTGATTCATTGATCTATCTGTATTGATTTATACAATAAATTATTAATGTATTTACGGGAAATGAGTATTTGTAAAACCTTAAATGTTTTTTGTTTTTAATAGCAGGATAAGTAGTCGATTTCGACATGATTCACTTAAATTTTAAAAGTACTTTTGTACATACATATGTAAATACACATAAATTTCTTCTATTTAGTAAACAAGTTAAGAATTTCTTAGTGATAAGAAATAATTAAGGTAAATGCAAAATAAAACTTAAAAAATAGATGTAAGTATGTATTTGAAAAACTTTGGAGAATCAAAATACATAGTTTTATTCATGGCGCATTTAAATAAATAAATAAATAAATCTAATCCATACCAAAAAAAAAAAAAAAATGAACGCTCATTATATATAATTTGAAAATCTTGCTCCTCCTTATGCATTATAAAAATTTGACATTTATTTTACAAGTTTTCATATAAACAAAATGATTTATTTTTTTTAATTTTACACTTCGGTTGTCTATTCTCACTTAATGTAAAGGGTGCAACGTAAATCGAAACGTTTTCTTGTACCTCATACGGTAATAAAGTTTTGTAAAATAGCAATTTTTATCAGTGTTTGAAAATAAACAAGTAAGAGTGCTATATTCGGCTAAGCCGAATCTTATATACCCTTCACCACTTGTAATGAAGGGTATAAAAAACAACAACAAAAAAACCACATAACCAACACTGTATTATCATAGCCACTGTATGACCGTAGAAACTATGGTATTCAATTAATCGGGCTTTTGCTTTAATCGGTTAATCGCTCGATTAATTAACCGAGGTTTTTGTTTAATCGGTTTATAATCGGTTAATTTTGTTATTGATCGGTTAACCGATTAATAAAATTTTGTTATAAATTAAGTAATTTCCAAGGTATATTTACACAAGGTAGACTCATTTGGGAGTGTAGACATGCTGCTCTATAAAAGGAACCATGTTGTCAAAATTGTCTTCATATAAAACAAAAACAATTTAACGCACACATGTACAAATTTTGGCTCATATACACGCAATTTGACGTTGTGGTTCCAACTAGGGGTAAACAGCTGACAAACATATGGGCCAACGAGTTTACCTTGTGTAAATATACCTTGGTAATTTCAATAAATAAAAATGCAAAAATTATTTATTATTTGGAATTTATTACCAAAAAAAAAAAAAAATTACATAACAAACAAAACAATTCTTGAACTAAAACGAGCAAATAAAAAAGTAATTCATAAATATATATATATATCATTTACCCCTAATTTCACCAAGTTCAGTTAAAACTAACTATTACTTTAACTTCCAGTTAACAATATGTTTTGGCAGCTATAACTGATAGTTAATTATAACTGAACTTGGTGAAATGTGGGGTTAATAAGAAAAAAACTGTCAGATCATTTTATTAATAAATTTTTCAATAGTTAAGGTATTTCTTATAAAATAATCTTTTAGAAAAATAATTTGGTTTAAATGTTTAGGATTTAATCGATTCTTTTCTTTAGTTTTGATAAAATTTGAAATTGAAAGCAATCCATAAAACAGATTATCTAATTTCTCAGTTCTTTTCCTGTATTTCTCTAAACATAAAGGGTGATTTTTTAGGAATTAAGTTTTTCGGGCTGGCGGCACTGGTTGGTAATTGTGTCCAAACAACATATGTGAAAGTGAAGTGTTCAGTATACTCTGCCATTTCATCATGGAGAAAGTCACAAACGAGCAACGGCGAACGATATCGAGCCATGATACGCGACTTGTTTTTGCCCCAATTGGCTGAGTTGGACTTGGTTGATATGTGGTTTCAACAAGACGGTGCCACATGCTACACAGCTCGTGAAACAGTGGACATATTGAAGGATGAATTTGGTGAGCAGTTTATCTTTCGAAATGGCCCTGTGAGTTGGCCGCCAAGATCTTGTGATTTGACGCCTTTTGGCTATTTCTTGTGGGGTTATGTGAAGTCGTTGGTCTATGTGGACAAGCCAAACACGATTAAAGCCTTAGAGTATAACATAACACGTGTTATTCATGGAATGCAGGCCGAAATGCTCGAAAAAGTGGTGCAAAATTGGACCTTACGAATGGACTATTTGAACCGGAGCCGCGGGCAACATCTACATGAAGTTATTTTTAAAAAGTAAATGGCAAAGACTAATTTATCGATTCCAATACAAATTTTGAACATTTGAGTGTTTTATTAGATATATAAATTTGAGTGTTTTATTAGATATAAAAAAAAACTACGTTTAAAATATCACCCATTATAAAATCTTCCATTACGACATTAAATTCTAGTTTTAATTTTTAAAATTTTAAACACTTCTAATTGCTTTGGTTAATGCTGTTAAAAGATTGTTTGTGTTACAATCGAGAGTCAGCTCTACATCTGACTCATCCTGGCAAAGCTCAGCATCGAACATTCTGCAAAAAATTTATTTCCGAATTTCTTAATTTTTGATTTTGCACTGTATTTAAATTAAAGAATGTATTGCTAGAAGAAAAAAAAATATTTTTCTAAACACATGCCTTTTGTATATGAGACAAAACAAATATTAAAAACCCAAAAAAATATGTTAAAATACTACAAAAAAATTAAAATTTTGTTACTTCGGTTAATCGACTGAAATTAACCGGTTTAATCGTTAATCGAAAAAAGCCAATTTTAAATTAACCGATCAGTTAATCGGGTAGTAATTAATCGGTTAACCGATTAACGGTTAACCGAATGAATACCCTAGTTGAAACCAAAATTGAATTGGTTTGTATGGTATGTTTATGTCGTTTTGGTAATACAGTGCTGGTATGGTTATGTCACGTCTAATTGGACCTTTAAAGGAAAAAATTTGAGGCAGTCGTGGTTTTTCACTCATATCTCAGCCATTTGTGGACCGATCTTGCTGAATTTCAATAGCAAACAATTCCGGACCATATGTGACATAAATGTATAATAACTTCGCTCCTCATAAGGACCCAGAATATATATACTTTATAGGGTCTAACATCAATGTTATAGAAATTACAAACGGAATGAAAACTTATATATGTATACCCTATTCACCACCGGTGGTGAAGGGTATAAAAACGGCTCACCCAGAAACGATATCTATTGCTTTTAGTTTTATTATATACGAACACAATCCTTTAAAGAGTTTGTAAGTATATTCAAGAAAGTAACATACGGACATTATATTCAGGGGCGTGCTGAAAATCGAAAACGTAAAACGCAAGAATTTTAAAAGTCGTTTTTAAATAAGATTGCTGCAATAAAAGATTTTAATGACAAATATTATACAAATATTTCTCTGTTAAACAGAATTTTATACCAAAAATTATAAAAATTCGATAAAAAGTGTATTAAAACAACTTCCAAATGCTGGCGTTTTACGTTTACGATTTCTAGCACAACCCTGATAGTGTTCTGTTCTTCGTTATAAAACAGAACAATTGTAGTGGTTCTGTAGACGTACATTATATGTTCTATAGTGTTTCCTTATTACATTGATAAAGAAATAAGCAAACAAAAAATTTTACAAGCGACAACAGCATGAATAGCTTGTGTGTGTATTGTGCACGTTTTGTTTTTGTAAAACTTTTTCTCTGGCTTTTTGTTTTTTCGTATATGGGCATTTCCACAGAAATGTCAACCGCAGCCAAAAAGTTCAAAGTCTATAAAAGCATGTTGTTTTAATATATTTTAAAAGGGAATCTATCAACTTTCAATAATGTAAACAAATTTTACGTTTATTCATAACACACTTTGAAATATTCAAATGCAAAGTCGAACAAGTGCAAAAGTTCTGTTTTGAACATTTCTATTGCACGTTTTGTTTTGCTAAATGATCTTAATGAGAAGCATTATGCATTGACAATTGCTTTTTAAATTACGGCAATTTTTTTTTCTTTACCGTATATTTCGATGTAGCGTGCGACATTGAAAAAGAACATTTGTTATCAGTGCGTCGAGAGTATTTGTACAATGCGCATCAAATATTAGTAACAAACAGATATGTTTGTTGCAAATTTAATAAAAAAAACCTGTTTTAAATTTGTAGCGTGCGACATCGTAAGTGTAAAATGCATAAATTAAAAAAAAAAAATTCTAAAATATCTTTATTTGCGATGGCCAACAACTACAAGCAGCATTTTGTTCGGAAAATAAATATATTGAATGTATTTAAAATAATGTAGAATCATCTTACGCATGTCTTATTACATAAAAAGTAAAAACATAAACATAAAAGTATGATGAAACAAAATGTTGCATGCAACATGTAGCGTGCGACAGTGATTAAAATTAAATTAAAAATAAACTAAACAATATTTTTGAATCAAATAAAAAGCATTATTAAGATACATCAATGCATAACATTTTAAAATTAGTCGCATTTAAATATTTCATCAGGTTTCGCTTAAATCAGCGTTTGAACTGTTTGCCTTAAAGGCGACTTCTGTTTTTGTCGCATGCAAATGCCTTGGTTTTTTTTAATTATCTTAAAAACGAACTATTGCTCAAAGTCGATCTTAGCACAACTTATAGTGCTAATCAAGAGCTATAAGTTTCGCCTTTTGCCAAAAAAAATTATGTTTTAGTGTATGTTTTTTTTCACTTTTAAGGCGTACGAATGTCGCATTCGACATTGGAGAAATGCCCATATGTATTTCGTTTATCTAAAATATATTTGGTTGTCTTACCAGTTAAACGGGTGCTAAGCACAACTGAAACGAAAGAACATTAATAAGCCGAACCGGACACAACGAAGTTTTTGGTTTAAAAAAAAAACAAACGCAACAAAATGTTCTCATCATTTTGTTGAGTTGTTTTTTCTATTTATTTATTATTATTATTTTTGTGTTTGAAGATCACAAACAGAGAAACATTATTTTTTTAATGATTTACTACAAAAACACTATTAGCGTTTGTGTTTTCCACAAATCTACCAAACCGAACACCAAGGAACGATATTTAATGTTCATTTTCGAAACAAAGTGATTCGATTTGTATATATTATAAGAGTAAGAGGCAGTCTTACAGCCCATGTAATCTGTTTTTTTGGGTTCTAATTTCTTTGACTTTTGTAACAACTTTATACCTCTCAAAATTAAAAACAAGTGATTTATTGCCTGTATCTCAATCCAAGACGTAAGCATAGAACTAGGCTACTATCTACGTTACCCTATACAGGTATACGCATCAGTCAAGCTGGTCGTTTTTTTTTTATTTAAATATCTATGTATGAATATAGTTATTCAAAATTCCATACAAATAACTTAAAAAAATTAAAATTATCAAAATTTAATATTTAAAATGGTTGAATATGCTCTATAAAAATGATATTTTGACTAAAATATGCTGCAAAGGGTAAAATATGCACTAACAAATCGATTCCAAAATTCATAAAACATGCAATTGCATATTAACGGTTTCCCTTGTTATTGAGTTTTAGAAAATCGAATGAAATTCTGATATATTCCTATATATACATACATATGTTTAAATAATATATTTTATATATTAAATAGTTTGAACATATTAAATTAAATTAGTCGGATTAACAGAAACGTTCTAAAATTATTTTCACATTTAATATCAAATCAATTTTATTTAAATTAATTTTAAAATTTTTACTCAACAAGATTGCACAAGATTGTGAATTGGGCTATTGTTTTTTTTTATGCATCGAAGCGACAAATTTAATACAAGAACTTTGTAGCATATTTTAAATGTCATTATCATCAACTATGCTTATACCTTTTGCTTCCCCATACAAACTTTTGAGATCGAAGCTAAGATGAAATTATCCTTCTCTGCTTTTTGTCATTAGTTTATTTGAACTAACTTGTTACGCGCGGGCTATACAAGTTTGTCAATATTCAGATGGAAATACAAAAACTGGGCTTAAGGCATATAAAGATTGAAAAGGCTAGCTCTGCCAGAGGTGATGTGGTTCTTGACCCAAGTCTTCGCCGCGTAAGCATAAAAATAAATGCCTTAAAAATCACCAAAACAAAATGAGCAAAAAAAAACCAATAACTAAACTGTCTGAAACTAAGCAAAAGTGGAATGACTGGATGGTAAAGTCATTCTGGGTACATTAATTCCCTCCCAAAAGTTCAATGGAACTACGCCATTGGCAACATGGGTACCCAATGTCTCATGATGCCCCATTAAAGTTTCACTGCGGTATACCTACCATAACTATTCTTTACCTGCCTCTCTCAAGGAAAAAGACCTTAGTTTTTCATTTTCAATATAAAATTCATTTTAATGAAAGCAATAAAGTGTTAGTAGTATTAGCAAAAATAAATTCTAGCATACTTAAATAAATACATAGGTAATTAGTATAATATATCTTAAATAATTGTAAAACTAAACCTGACAATGGGGTAGAGATGAAGATGCCGCTGCTTCTGATGTTGGTTATGTGATGATGATGAGCTTATGATGACGATGAACTTATGATGACGATGAAAATGGCCAGTAATATAGATGTCATTGGTTAGCGGTCGCTGACTTTCTTCCATTAATGTACACGTAGAATTAGCTTATGAGGCGGATGAACAACTCACTAGAATACTTTTGGTTGTTACTGTGGGGATGTGGACAAATTTATTGTTTGCCGCTTTGTTTATTTTCGGCCGTATACTTCGATGGGATTTTCTTTGTTGTACATAATTGCAAAAATCTATTTTTATGCGCACATTAACACAGCCGGTGGCAACTTCCTGCACTTTCACACAATTGTCCTTACAGTTTGTGCTGATTGCCAAAATTTTAAATCAGGACTTCAAAACTAATTTCACAATTTCCTGAGAATGCTTGGACAGTCATTCATATATGTTGGAAGAAAAGGTCCATCACGTATGCAGGACTTTTCATCATTATATTTTAAAAAAACAGCATGCTTTACACCCAATGTCTGGTTTTAAGCAAAGATTTAAGTTCAACTTATTTTAGCAACTAAACTGGCATTTGCCTTTTTCCTTGGGTTTTTCTTTAATTTTATTTGTTTGGTTTCTTTAAAAAAAAATTCTTTTAATTTGCTTCTTTAATCTTTTTCTTATTTCGTTTTTCAATTTGGTTAATAATTATACATATATTTCTGACTTCGATTTTTCTTGCACACAACTTTTTTTTCATTTCATTATTTACTAATAATTAAATTTTTATTTTAGGTAATTGTTAACACTACATGGTTTTTACTTTTTTTGTAAATTTGTATAAGTTTTTCTAATTTTCATTTATTGCTTGGTTCATAACCAATTTTCTTTTTGAAATCTTTTGACACAAACGCTTGAAAACAACACCACGACCGATCACCTCAAAATTATTTCACAACTGCCACGTTTTTACTTTTCTATCCTTTTCTTTTGGTATCTACTGCCTACGTGACGAAATTATTACCTAATATTGCATCATCCAAATGGAAAATAACGGTTCATTTCCAATTGTATGAGCAAAAGACTTAAAAAAAAAAGGATAGATAACAATAGAAAGAGACCGATAATAAAAAGGAGGGAACATTTATAAGTGACAAGTAGAAATGTCAAAATGGTGTTAGGGTTACCGACAGTTTGTATAAGCCCTATATAAAAGGGAAATAAATACAAATATGTAATTGAAAAGATTCCTAACAAAACTGCTTCGTTATGAAAATGTCCCATCGATTAACGAACAGGAAAAGAATATTTTCAGCAATTAATCTATATGTGCAACGTGTGGCACGACCCATGACCCTGAGTTCTACCAATAATCAGCCGGGCAAGCAATTAGTTTCCGGTTAAAAGAAATATGGCCTATAAGTAGTTACTGCTTAAGGTCGGCAGCATGATACCTTCCTATTAATTTACCCTGTAGATCCTCTACATCATACAGGGCATTACCAACTACGGCGCGAATTCGACATCTTACATATTTAGGATTAAATTTGGAATTGATTCCCTTTTGAAAATTACTGAGACTGTGATTCTTTCGGTAAACTTCCTGTCCTACACTGTATTTTACCGACCTTGTCCTAGTATTGTAAACCTTCGTTGCCCTATCATGAGCAATTTCCAAGTTTCGCAAAATCTTTTCCCTAATACTGGACAATTTGTCCGTTCTCTTAACTATAGTGTCATCAACCAGCATATTCAATTTCTCCAAAAGTGGATAAGCTGAGCCATGCATACACATGTTCTGACCAAACATGGCATAGTAGGGGCTACATTGAATTGACGTGTGGTAATCACTTCTTAATGTGGCAAGAATACGGGGTATACATAGATCCCAGTTCAGATGGTGAGACTCTGATTTAAGATAAAAACGTATTTTGGAGATAATCTCGCGATTGGCCCTTTCCGAAGAATTTGCCTGTGGTGAGTAAAGACCGGTTCGTATATGTGTAATGCCATATAAATTGAAAAATTCTTGCATTTCACGGGAGATAAATTGTTTGGCATTGTCGCTGTGGACGTATTGAGGTACACCGAATGTGTTAAAAACATGGTTTTGAAAAAATTCAATGACGTTTATCGACGTAGCTGACTTTAAAGGTTTTAGAAATAGGAATTTTGTAAAATGATCAATAGCGATGAATATGTGAGAATTTTTCGCTTTAGAACACGGATACGGACCAAGAAAATCACAGTAAATGCGTTGCATTGGACGGACAGTGATAAACGGATCACCCATAGGTGGCCTCTGGATTTGGTTCGGACTTTTTATGAGTTTGCAAGCGTCACATTTAGCAACAAATATTTTAATTTCCCGTGCCATGGACGGCCAATAATATTTCTGGCGCACTCGAGAGAGTGTTTTAAAGTAACCACCGTGACAACTAGAATCATGACCTAACCGAATCGCTTTTTCCCTTAGAGCCACTGGAAGCCATATCCTCCAAAGACTTTCTTCCTCGTTTTCGACACCCTGGCGAAACTTTACTCTTTTCAAAATGACTTCGTCCGACAGACGAACGTCAGGTAACGCTTCACTGTTTTCAACAATAGTACTCCTAAGAGATTTATACTCAGGACAATCAAATTCAGCCGAAGTCAAATCTATTTCGGGAAAACTGTTACCAATTTCTATGGCATCTACATCAAACCGCGATAAGGCGTCAGGGACGATGTTAAGGGAACCTTTTCGATGTTCCATCTGGAAATTGAAACCCTGTAATTTTAGGCTCCAGCGAGCAAGTCTGCCGCTCAGATCACGTTGGCTCATGAGCCATTTTAAGCTAGAGTGATCGGTTATTATCTTGAAAGGTAGTCCCTCTACGTATGCCCTAAATTTCTTAACACTTATTACTGCCGCTAAACACTCCAACTCAGTAACCGTGTAGTTACGCTGAGCACGATTGAGCTTCTGCGAAACGAAAGCTATGGGCCTATCTCTACCCTCGTCATCTACCTGATATAAAACTCCACCACCGCCAACTTTGGACGCATCGCACTGGATGATAAATTCCCTCGAAAAGTCGGGCTGGGCAAGAACAGGGGCAGAGCTTAAAGCTCTTTTAAGTTTTTCAAAGCTCTCAATGGCTTCATCCGTTAGGTGAAATTTCCCTCTATCGAGTTTTAAGCAGTCTGTGAGTGGGCCAGCAATATCAGCAAAATTGCTGACAAAAGCGCGATACCAATTCGCCATACCCACAAATCGGCGTACTTGGCGAGGAGTTTTCGGTATTGGAAAGTCCACGATTGCAGAAACTTTATCTGGGTCAACCTTCAAACAACCTTGACCAATGCGATATCCCAAATATTTTATCTCGGCCTGACAAAATTTGCTCTTAGCGATGTTAATTGTCAGACCAGCGGTTCTTAAACATTTTGCTACCTCACGCAGAATTCTTATGTGGTCCTCAAAAGTTGCACTACATACCAATAGGTCGTCCAAATAAACAAAGACATTTTCCCTCAAGCGAGAGGGTATACATTTGTCCATTAGCCTGCTCATCGCTTGAGGACCATTACAAAGACCGAATGGCATAACACGATATTGGTAGAGGGGCCTACCAGGTACAGCGAAGGCTGTCTTTTCCTTGGACGATTCTGTCAACGGAATTTGGAAAAATGCATCTTTTAAGTCAATTCCACTTATAAAGTGTGTATCCTTCAGTCTGCTTAGAAGGCCGTTAATATGGGGTAGAGGGTAAGAGTCTTTCTTAGTAACGGTGTTTAGTTTCCTCGAGTCCAAGCACAGGCGAACTTTACCTGGTTTTCTTACATTAACCACAGGAAAACACCAAGGTGAGTTTGATTCTTCGATTACACCCATTTCTAACAGGCGATCAAGCTCTTTATACACTTCCGCTTGTCTAGGCGGAGAAAGAGGATAGTGCTTGCACTTTATAGGCATCGAGTCACCCGTGTCAATATCGTGACTTAAAAGATGGGTACGGCCTAAGCCTAGCTTTTCAAAAGCAGGAAATTCGGAAATGACAGAATCGAGAAGTAATTGCATTTCAGGGCTAAGCTTGTGAAAAGTAATGTCTTTGTTGTCCCTAGGATCTAAATCGAGTGAGTCTAAGGCTGGTATGATATTAGGGGCTATAGCGAAGTTTCGCCAAAAATCTAAACCCAAATAGACCTCTTGACTAAGCGAGGGAACCACATAAAAGTCAATATTTCGCATTACACCCTTATAAAAAACTGGTAAATTACAATGACCTAAAACGTCGTTTTTAGAGCCATCAGCTGTTGAAATAAAAGATTTAAATGGTTTTAACTGTACACCATTTCGTTCAATGAAATTAACGCTATTTTTCCCCAAAACTGAAACACTTGCCCCGGAGTCAAGTAATCCATAAAAATTTTCATTTAAAATTTTTACATTTGCAAACGGTCGGTCGTCAAAGGAGCTACATAAAAGAGAAGATTCTATTTGTTTTCGGTAATATTTTCTTTTTCTAAACCGCTCACGGTCTTTACGGATTTTGGTCAAAAGGGTACAATCAGGCTGTAGGTTTTTAGACAAATCAGGTGAATTAATTAAAGTATGTCCCGAGAATATGGGCCCGGATTCATCTCCCTGTGAGAGACTAATCTTTGGGTCTTTTACATACTCGGGGATTGAGGCAAGGAACGAGAGTCCCCGGTGGCCATCTCGCTCCGCTTCCGATTTCCCGAGTGAATGTTTCGGCAATTAGGTGTGGCAACTCCACGCTCACCACATTTGAAACAAAAAAGGAACCTGGTTTCCTCCGGACAATAAATGTACGAATGTCCTAGCGACAGACAGTTCCAGCATTTTATGCGCGAGTAATCAGGCTTAATTGGCCGACGAGAAATATGTATGGCTTCAATTTGAGGATCAGATTCGAAGTCGTTTTCCTCTTCCTCAACGGACTCAATTTCCAAAGCGTTTACCTGTCGTGTAGAACTTTTTGAAGACGTTTTGTCCTCCCTAAGTACCTTTTCTGCCTCTCTGGCAATATCCCTTAGACCGTAAAGGTCTTTTGGAGTAGAGTTAAACAACATACACCTCAATTCAGGTTTAACGTTTTTCCGAATAATTTTCATAAGTCTACTTTCTGAAAGAGACTCCGACATACGAGAGTTAAGAGCCACCATAAACGAATGGAAATCATCGTAAGACTCTTTTGGATTTTGTTTTCTTAGGCTTAATTTCAATAAAATGTCGTCATCATTTTCGAGAGTTGCAAACTCTTTAGAGATAGCGTGTTTTAAAAGTCTATATGGAGGGTCATTGTTGGTTTTTATAAAGTCCCAGTACCATGTTTCCGCTTTCCCAGATAAAAAGGTTTGGAAGTTTGCTTCCAATTGCTCCACTGGACAACGAGTCCTTTCGACCAGAATGTCTATTTTAAAAAGAAAATCTTCAACACTACCTGTACCGTCAAATTTAAGCTTCCACTTTTCCAAATCAAATTTGGTACTTCGACTCTCCGATAAGTCATGATCAGGCCTATTTAAACGTCGTTGACGTGACTCCGGTGAAGTTGTAATTCCCCCTGCAGAATCTGAGCTCGCCCCAGCCTCAGTTCTCTGCGTCATATTGGAGACGGTTGCCCTTAAAGAGCCTAACTCACCATTAAATTTGGCCTGTTCCTGCTGAATACCACGCAAAACTGTTAATATCTCATTTTGTGCGGTGTTATCCGCACCTGTGTTGGCATTCGCCATTCCTGTGGAAATGTGACAGGAATCCTGATCAATCGAAAATCCCCGTAAGGTGGTAGTTTGACTAATAGATCCCGAATGACAGGTGGAAACGTCAACAGTCTCAGTTATAACAGAAGGGTTAGACTCTCCTACAAATTGTACAAAATTAGAAGCTGACTCTACGGAATTCAAAACTTCAGTATTTTTACCAAAACTAGATTCCTCGCAAAATATGGTAGGCTCACTTGAGCGACGAACAGGACTATGAACAACTAACGGCCGCGTTGGCGGTGCTGTACTATCAAGATTTTCTAATGACCTACTTGGAGATGAACAAATACTTTTACCACGACCGCGTGACGAACTTGGAACTTTAGGACCGCTTGTCTTGCTGCGCAAAGACATATCATGCCTCCCCGTCATGAAAATGTGTCAAACAGTTGTGCTCCCGATCTATCGTAACTAGCTATTTTTTCTTTCTCTTCGTTAAATCAAATTAAAAAACTAGGCAGGTTGTGTGAAAGCGATTTAATTTTCAAGTAAAATAAATTGACAAAAGAAAACAAAAAAAAATCAGAACCAAAAAAAAATATTGAACGTATATAGGTATTATATAATATATAAAGTTATAGTTTAAAGTTGTTTTAAATGCATAATATCCTGTGAGAGATTCAGGTAAAGTATAGTTAGTATTTAGTAATTCCGCAGTTACTTGTTTGTTTGGACCGACAAAATAAAGAATTTTTCTGTAATCTATATAGTCTTGTCCAAACTACACCACAATGACCTTATATTTCAGCTACTAACAATATGAAATAAAGTCTATTGTGCTTTATGTTAAATCTAGAATCCTTTTCCACAAAATTTAAATACATGTGTTCCGAGTTTATCAATTATTTTATGGTAATAAATCTAGTCAACTTAGTAATTCGACCCGAGATTCGAACTCATAAAAGGCATGATAAACTAAACTCAAATTATCGTATCAAAACACTTGTCGCAAAATAAGCCAGATTATAGATCTTTACAAATTTTTAACTTACAAATCTTTAATACGATAGAATTGAATTGGATGTTAAAAGATATAAAAGGATTCATTGACCTTTTCATTCTTTTGAAGTGGTCACTGTTCATATAATAAAAAAACTAGATATCAAGTCAAAAGGATGAAATACTTTTGCAAATTTTCCTGTTAAACAGCATTAATCAGTGTATCAAGGTTCATTGAACATTCGTTGACCAAAACTTAAAAATTGTCTTCAACTGAATTAGAAATCAATGAAACAAGATTACGTTGATTCCAAAAAAAAATTGGTTGTTCTTGGCTTTAACGTTGGGCGCCATTTATGTTACGCGCGGGCTATACAAGTTTGTCAATATTCAGATGGAAATACAAAAACTGGGCTTAAGGCATATAAAGATTGAAAAGGCTAGCTCTGCCAGAGGTGATGTGGTTCTTGACCCAAGTCTTCGCCGCGTAAGCATAAAAATAAATGCCTTAAAAATCACCAAAACAAAATGAGCAAAAAAAAACCAATAACTAAACTGTCTGAAACTAAGCAAAAGTGGAATGACTGGATGGTAAAGTCATTCTGGGTACATTAATTCCCTCCCAAAAGTTCAATGGAACTACGCCATTGGCAACATGGGTACCCAATGTCTCATGATGCCCCATTAAAGTTTCACTGCGGTATACCTACCATAACTATTCTTTACCTGCCTCTCTCAAGGAAAAAGACCTTAGTTTTTCATTTTCAATATAAAATTCATTTTAATGAAAGCAATAAAGTGTTAGTAGTATTAGCAAAAATAAATTCTAGCATACTTAAATAAATACATAGGTAATTAGTATAATATATCTTAAATAATTGTAAAACTAAACCTGACAATGGGGTAGAGATGAAGATGCCGCTGCTTCTGATGTTGGTTATGTGATGATGATGAGCTTATGATGACGATGAACTTATGATGACGATGAAAATGGCCAGTAATATAGATGTCATTGGTTAGCGGTCGCTGACTTTCTTCCATTAATGTACACGTAGAATTAGCTTATGAGGCGGATGAACAACTCACTAGAATACTTTTGGTTGTTACTGTGGGGATGTGGACAAATTTATTGTTTGCCGCTTTGTTTATTTTCGGCCGTATACTTCGATGGGATTTTCTTTGTTGTACATAATTGCAAAAATCTATTTTTATGCGCACATTAACACAGCCGGTGGCAACTTCCTGCACTTTCACACAATTGTCCTTACAGTTTGTGCTGATTGCCAAAATTTTAAATCAGGACTTCAAAACTAATTTCACAATTTCCTGAGAATGCTTGGACAGTCATTCATATATGTTGGAAGAAAAGGTCCATCACGTATGCAGGACTTTTCATCATTATATTTTAAAAAAACAGCATGCTTTACACCCAATGTCTGGTTTTAAGCAAAGATTTAAGTTCAACTTATTTTAGCAACTAAACTGGCATTTGCCTTTTTCCTTGGGTTTTTCTTTAATTTTATTTGTTTGGTTTCTTTAAAAAAAAATTCTTTTAATTTGCTTCTTTAATCTTTTTCTTATTTCGTTTTTCAATTTGGTTAATAATTATACATATATTTCTGACTTCGATTTTTCTTGCACACAACTTTTTTTTTATTTCATTATTTACTAATAATTAAATTTTTATTTTAGGTAATTGTTAACACTACATGGTTTTTACTTTTTTTGTAAATTTGTATAAGTTTTTCTAATTTTCATTTATTGCTTGGTTCATAACCAATTTTCTTTTTGAAATCTTTTGACACAAACGCTTGAAAACAACACCACGACCGATCACCTCAAAATTATTTCACAACTGCCACGTTTTTACTTTTCTATCCTTTTCTTTTGGTATCTACTGCCTACGTGACGAAATTATTACCTAATATTGCATCATCCAAATGGAAAATAACGGTTCATTTCCAATTGTATGAGCAAAAGACTTAAAAAAAAAAGGATAGATAACAATAGAAAGAGACCGATAATAAAAAGGAGGGAACATTTATAAGTGACAAGTAGAAATGTCAAAATGGTGTTAGGGTTACCGACAGTTTGTATAAGCCCTATATAAAAGGGAAATAAATACAAATATGTAATTGAAAAGATTCCTAACAAACTTGAAATCAATGGTATCAGAAGTATGACTTTAATGTATTTTTTGGCGATTCTTTTATTTATGAATATGAGTTGATGATTTTGACTCCAAGCAAGCGTTTCTCAAAACATACACGCAGGGCACATTATGCCCCATTTTTTATTATTCAATATCATTTTGAAATTATTAAATTAATTTTTCGTATTTTATTTTACGATTTTTTACAAAAATAAAGCTAAAAATAATTTTTTGAGTTTTGATACTTTGTCAAGCCAGATTATAATTACATGTAAAACATGTTTTTTTTTTTAATGTCCATCTCTAGTTCAGCAGCCGTATGCTGTGCATTGTTAAATTTGGCAATGCCATACAAATTTAATTCACCGCAATTTTAGCTTTTAATCTTATCGCTAAAATTTTTAAATTTTGTATTCTCTTACATGGGATCTTCACCTTACAATTTTCTGTTATACTAAACGTCAAAGTCTATATAAAAAAACTCTATTGTTTTTGTCAGCGTTTTTTTCTATGAAGTTTGACGTTCATTATAACATCTGATACAATTTTCAACTGCAGGTCTGTTTCAAACGGATTTGCGAAATCGTCTATATCTTAAAACATTTAAAATACTTTTTTTTAAATCTTATTTATAGTAATTTAATAAATTAATAATCTCTTACATATTTTTGTTAAAAAAAATTTAATTTTTTAAGTTTGAATTCAAATTCAATTTGTTGTTGTTGATTAACTTTAAACTTTTTAACGCGTTGTGTATTATTGACAAGTATTCAGCTGACAATAAAAAGAATAATTTAACAAAATTGTGAATCATGAAAGAAAAACTTATTGAAGAGCTTAAAAAACATACAATATTTATATAAAATGAATAAATTCAATAAAATAAAAAAAAATCTTGATATACTTTCGAATCCGTTTTCAATGTACAAATAACAAATAAAAACAGCTGATAGGAATGGCTCTTGCAGCACGCGTTGTGTAACTTGCAATTTTGCATGCGCTAAAGTTTTAAACGCACGAAACACGTCGACGAATTAACGCGTGTTATGTACTTCTACCTTAAATATCCATAATCTCTTACATGGGGTCTTCATCCGACAATTTTTTGTCATACCAATCGTCAGAGTTTATATAAAATAACTCCAACATTTTTGGCAGCGTTTTTTTATATGAAGTTTGACGTTTATTATGACCAAAAATTGTCAGGTGAAGACCCCATGTTACACGGCAAGGTATATTTACACAAGGTAAACTCGTTGGCCCATATGTTTGCCCAGTTTGAACCCAAACGTCAAATTTCGTGTATATGAGCCAAAATTGATACGTGTGCGTTAAATTGTTTTTGTTTTATATGAAGACAATTTTGACAACTCGGTTCTTTTTATAGAGCAGCATGTCTACACTCCCAAATGAGTCTACCTTGTGTTAATGTACCTTGTTACACGGTAATTTTGTATAATAAAAAATTACTCTACTTGAGCTTAGTGAATTTTACCTTGAATTTAAATTTAATATTCGTATCGGTATAGCAGATATTTCTTTTTGAGTATCGGTATCGTATCGGCAAAAATGCGTATCGTTACTTCCCTTATTTTCATATTATTAATTTATGATTAATTTGCGTATCGTTACTTCCCTTATTTTCATATTATTAATTAGAATAAAAAAAATTACAAAATAGTGTATTTCGCTTGCAAGAGAAGGAATAAAATTTGAAAAACATATTTGTAAATTAATCAGGTCTTATTTAAATTATATTTAAAGGAGTATTAAAAAAGTGTAATACTGAGCCAATATTTAGTATAAAATATTTTAAAATGATCGGCTATGACATCTTCTTTTTATAACATAATAAGTACATAAGCATTTGTATATTTCTAGTAACAAGATGTTCAAGATCATTAGTAATTTTAAAATTCAATATTTACATATGTATGTACATATGTATATATACCTACATATATCTATTTAAGAAAATGAACCCTTTTAATACACAAACTTAAGAAGTCAATTAAAAACTTTAAATACCTACTCAACTTAACAATAAACTGCACACGTGCCTTTTTTAACAAGACAATTGAAACGTGTATGAAACCATTTTAATACACTAAGAAGGGCATAGGTAGGTATTTGCCATACAGTATGAATCATACTGCTTGCACATCAGTATTAGGGGTAAAATTTTATACATATTTAACGATAAATCAAACGCTAAAGCATTGATAAATTTTTATAATTTGTATAGTGCAGTCTTATGATGTATAGATAGCTATTTAAAAAAAAGGATCTAAATATAGACCCGAAAAAACGTATATGTACAGAAAATCAGTCAGCTAGATCTAAGCGGACCGGAGCAAAAAATGAGAGGACATACCAGACACCAGTACATATGTATTTAGGTACTGCTATTGATGAGTATATGTAAAATTTTAATTTCAATCCAATCATATCAGTGTGCAACACCATCGCCAGAAGTAGTTACACAAACGAAATATAACCATGGAGGAAGAGGTTTTCGTTATTTCAATTGATTTGCATATGGAAATTGTGTTTAATGCTATGAATTTGTTGTTTTTTTTTAAATCAGCAACATTACAGTATTATGTGAGTGATCTTGTTTGTGGATATGAGGGAAATGTGGGCGTTCTAACTTGTTCTCTATGAAGTCTTAATAGCACTACGCAATCTGTGTACATACACACAAATCCCTATCAAACACTTTGAGGGTAACTTTTGCATTTTGTGTAATTTTAACTACAAAATTATTTTTAACAGTAAAAAAATAATTTAAAATAACCATTTTATAATTTTCGTTTATAAATAACTTAAGCACAATATTAGTTTTTTCAACTTTGAAAACTTTATGATCGTTGTTTTTCGATACGATGAAATCATCACCGTAATTTTTTTTTTTTTTTTTTGTTTTTTCTTTATTCTTCATTTCTCTTTTTTATCATTGTTTTTAAGCAGATTTTATTAAAAAATATCCATATAATTTTTGTTTTCTTACGTAATTTTAATGACACATATTATTTTTACACTTACACTTTCGTTTTTTGTAAAATTATAAAAAATTCTTATAAATTTAATTAGATTTCGATAATTTTAATGCCATCAGGGCGGAGGTGTTGCACTTAAATTGTGTTTCTTTATATTTTGTTTTCTTATTTATCACCCGCTTGTTTCGTCGTAACGTAGACGTTCTCGGAATTTGTTTTACTATTCTAGGCGAAGTCCAACACTTGTGACACTAGTCTGACGAAAAAAGTTTATGAATGGAAGGAGGTGAAAAACACGTAAATCTGTCAGGGATGTAAAAGTTGCTGCCAATGTACTTTTTAGCACTATTTGAAATCAAAAGTACCATAGCACGTCAAAGACTAATAATATATTAATTTTATAATTTAAAGAATTATATTTCATCATTATCTCATTTATTGTGTTCGTTTCATTTGTAATGGCAACTAGATGTTACCATTCGTTGTGAATTTGTTCTGTACCAAGGCAGATGAGTGTTCCCTGGTTATTTATATTTTTTTTTCATTTTATTCATTTGACTCCAATGCGATTTTTTTAAATACTAACACCCTAAATTATTAAAAATAAAACAGGTTTATAAAAGGTATAACAAATTTTCATAGAAAATCCGTTTCATAAACCGGTTTTTTATAACTAAGGCCCTGTAAATTTAGAATTGCAGTCCGAGGATGCCAGAATTTAAATTTTTTAGATCGCTTAAAATTGTTGTTTAAAGAAATAAATAGCTCGTAATCTTTTTACATAAGGATATATAAGAGAAAGTGATATACTTATCAATATCAGTGAAAAAAACATTCCCTTGGACGAAATATATTGTGGAACAGAAATTGATGTATACATGTCCCTTAATTATATTGAAAATAGTATTGTCATGGAGTTTAAAAACATTGCAAGAAAAATGTTACTTACAATTCTGCGAACTTTTAAAAGTAAAGTTGATGTTAATAATAAAATGTTATTTTGGTCCAACAAGTTTTCGCCAGTAAATGTTGTTGCGGATTTTTATACTAAAAATGTTTCCTAATGAGAATAAAAATATTGAATCTATAAACAAACAGTTTCGAACGCTAACGGATGTAGAATCTAGTAAGCCTTTACAAAACCGAAAACATATCACTCATTTACTTCAATACACAAAACAATCCATTTCGAGATAAACTTGCTTAAAGTTTTTGATTGGTTCTAACCACTCAGAAAAAATAACGACACATTCTCTTCAAACCGGGAAAGTATATAATATATAAAGATTAATTACATACCCAATATAAAGTAAAACATTGTGAACAATTCTGCATCACTACCTCTAAAGTTTAATTTTTTAAGTTATGTCACTATTGAGGTAAATGGATTAAGGTATCAAAAATGAAAAATGAACTAAATGAACCAAAGTTCATTAATATTTCAAGAATCGCCGGAGGAATTTTATCCATTGCACACTCATCTGAAAATGTAGAAATGATATTTTCGTTTCAAAATATAATAAAAACCAAAGAGAGAAACAGACTGTTTCGACTGTCTCCAATCTAATTCAAGCAAAGTATTTGCTGAAGTCATCAAATTCTACAATTTAGAAATGACTTAGAGTTTGTTTGCAATAAGTATATTCTAAATGATAATTTTATATTCAGACTTTTTGTCCTTTTGAAACTAAACATTAATATTAATTGCTAAGTTTGTCTACATATAAGTACTTAAGGAAAATAATCTTGAGTGTACCTTTTTGAAACTTGTTTTCTACATACATATACATACAAATTAATAAATTTTTATGTTTTAAGTTAATTTTAAATAAAAAAAAAAAAATATATTTAGTACAATCGGACTGAAAAAGTACAGTTTGCAAAATATCATCCCTGAAATATATAAAGAGAGAAAATAAAATTCACCATTGTGTTGAGAGTTGTCAACAAGGTTGTCAGATTTCTTTAACTCCATCGCCAAGCAGGATGCCAGAAATCGGCAAACTTCAATTTTGTTCAGTTTTCGAATTTTTTTTTTTAATTAAATTTTGCATAAAAAAAGGCAAGCTAACGAACAAATTTTTAATTCGTGATCTATAAAAAGACTATACAGTGCACTCACAAAAACGTTAACATTAAATTTTTTGAATTTTTTAATTTTTATTTTCTGATTCTGAGGATGAATGCTTATACATAATATGTTTTTTAATCTATATTATAAAAGAAAGTACGTTTATACGTTTGAATAATATAATTACAATACATATAAATGTATTATTATAAATCAAATTTTATAAATAATATATTGATTTAAAATAATTTTAAAAAACAAAGTATATTCTGCACTCTCAATTGGCGTGAAAACGTGTAGCAAGTTTTCTATTTCTGTCCGACCTTGTTTTTAATTTTGTACGTTTCAATGCTTGAGCTTTGTTCTTGTAAATTATCGTTTACAAAAAAAAAACCCAGGCTCAGTGAGCTTATCTTTTCTTAAAGAAAAAAACAAATTGCTTCATTTTATTGTTTTCGTAAGAAAACCAAAAATAAAAAAAAATTTGCCATATCAGTTTTTTTTCACGGGTACCTACAAATTTATTATCTAAGTTATTTTTGGGAATACAAATTTATTATTAATAAGATTTCTTTATGACGTGCTAAATGTTCAGTTTTTATTTTTGATAAATACACTGGAATTTATTGCTGAGGGAAAGCTAGCATCTATGCGAATTTCACTGGTTGCTTAGGCCAGATCATCAGGAACATTTACGACATTTGAAAATTTGATAAAAACTAAAAAATAATTTTTCGTCTTGTATGCACTTTTCAATTTTTTTAAAGATTTCCGCCAATGGGCACCAAACTTCATATTTAATGTTCTGATATACAAACGCACTAAATTAGCCCATTTATTAACTTTAGAGTTCACTTTGAAAAATGGCCATACAACGTTGAACACTTTTTGGTTTTGGTTGTGTTCATTATAAAAAAGACTCGTTCAAATCAAGCGTTACTTGTTGGTACAGAAAGCATAGTTGCCAATTTAGCGCCTTTGGCGCTAGATTTAGCGCTTTTTACCTGTCGAAAAGGCGCATATTTTTTCCTTAGCGCTTTTTTTAAAAAGAGCGCTAAATTAGCGCTTTTATTGATACCCAACATTTTTGTACTTTTATTTGCATACATTAAAATCAAGACACATTAAACCAAAATTTGTTTCCGTTTATTAAATTCTTTACTCTGAAATGCATACTATACAAGGAAAGAACTTTTCCTTGTTCCATTTCGTTTCTTAAAAGAAGAAAATCCAAAAGTAATTTCTTGATTCTAACTTATTTTGTTCGTATTTAGAAAAATTTTCTTAAATAAAGAAACATTTTCTCATGATTAAAAAATTCACGTTTTTAATATATGATCAAAAATTTCTTAAAACAAGAAATAGAAAAGTAGCTTATTTTTATTAAAAACAATAAAGCTATTTCTGAAATCAAGCGGCATTTATTTAATATTAGTCTGATTTTCTTGATTTTTTAATAGAATCGAATTTCTTGCATTAAAAAACAAATGCAATTGATTTTTTTAAATTTTTCTGAAAATACGCAAGAACACTTGGTTTGATTCAATTAATTTTTATTTGGATCGACATGGTAACAAATCAGTCAAAAGTTTCTTATTTTTATATTAAGTTTTCTTAAACTAACTAGTGCAACACGTTTTTATGAAAAAATTCAGGCTTTTTTTAAAAAGCAACGAAAACTTGATTTAAGTAACTAAAGAATTAAAATGGATTTTTTTTTAGTTGTATTTAAGTAAATTTTAGTTCGCTTTGAGTTATAACTTTTTGCTTAAACCAGGCAACACATGTTTACAATAAGAAATTTTTGGCTTGGACGAGAATGGTGCAAGACTTTCTTGGTTCAAGTCATATTTTCTGGTGATTTAGTAAATAATTTTTTCCGTGTATATTTGAAATTATATTACTTTACTTTTTCTGAAAAAACAAAAAAAAAAAAAAAATCGGGGTAGAGAACTTGATTTAATTGACTTTACCGTGCTGAATCCAAATAGTTTATTCAATCACGTCTAGTTAACATTTTGTTTACTGATCTTCATGATTTCATGTCATATTTTATTCATAATAAACCTGCATTTCGCAGGTTCGCATAAAAAAACTAGACATGATAGAAAAAACTGAAAACGGATTTGAATTTAACGCTGTAATATCTTTGTATTTTATATATTTTTAATTAAAACGATTTTTTTTTGAGAGCCAGTGTAATTAATAAAACTTGGTTCTTAAACATTTCATTAAGTTTGTTATTTAAATATTATTTAGCGCTTTTTAGCGCTTTTTGATTGGGGGCACGGCGCTTTTTGATTAAAAATAGTTCACAACCCTGACAGAAAGCATATTTAAAACTTTTCTGCAATCTCTTAAAAGGTTTCGAACCACCAGCGAAAGAACAACATGTGAGCAGGACTGGACGAGTGGGCGTGGCATAGCCGAATATAGCACTCTTACTTGTTTTATATCTTTTCAAAAAGGTTTATTTTTAAAATTTTTCCCACGATTAGCATTCCAAGAATTTCCTCATCTTTTTTAATTGGGGTTTTATAGTAAGGATTGCAAGGGTATGGAATTTTTTACTATAATCATTCGCAGTCAAATAACGTATTTCGTTTTAAACTATGTACTTGAATTCTTCGCTAATTCTACTTTCTAATACTATGTTCACACGGACAGCAATATTCATGTTTCGCTCTAACATTTCTGTTTTGCTGCCCAAACATGATCGAAACAACATGTTTTGCCATACAAAATTTTAAGAGCGAAACAGGTCGTTTCATATTGAAACATGCTGCTCTCAAAAAAATTAAAAAAACTAAATAAAAATTAAAAATAAGGTGATAATTATAACATAATGCTATTAATAAAAGTACATTTTAATGTGTTTTAAATTAAATCACACAAGCAACAAAAAAAAAAAAAATAGCAAAACGAAACAAGAATGAATCGTATGAACAGCATGTTTGGAAATCTAGCTTCATTTTAATATTTCGTAAATTGTATTTAAATTTTTGTTTATTTGGTTGTGCTATTTTCCTCTTAGTTTGTTACTGTCTGGACCTTTTTTAAGGATTCTTTTCTTTTTTTCTCTTTGTAAATTTTTTTTTTTGCTGCTGGGGAGCCATTAACCATTACCCATCAACTATGAAATTTTGTTTTTTGATTATAGCTTAATTTTTTATTATCATTATTATTATTACACTGTGGAACAAATTTAGGTTAGCAAAAGTTAGGTCGATTCTGAGAGTGAGGGGTGAAAATAGAGGCTAAATTAGAAGACCCGTATCGCGGCGTTTGTTTATGTTTGTTCGAATTTTTTTTTTAATCGACCTTCAACATTTGCAGTCAAATTCCGATTTTCAGCATATTGTTTATATGGTATTTTTCCTATAACTCGTCGACTAATTGATATTTTTAAATCTGTAAAGGCCAAATTATTGCTAGACCCCTGTGCAACAATTACATTTTTGTAAACTTTTATTATTTCTTTTTCAATGTATCTTCAAAACCAACACTGAACCAAATTGGTACATAAAAAATGAGAAGTAAATTAATATTAAGCTCGAAAACGCAAGTTTTGTATTATGATTGTTTTATTTTCAAATGAAATTTATTGAAGAAACTGAGAAGCATATTATAGATTAAACTGAAAGCGAAAAAGACTTAGTTTTGTGGAAAATATTTTCAAAAAGCATGAAAAACAAATAATTTTTCCAACATTTAGCTTCATAAGCACCACAAAAATGTTCTAAATCAATTTTTTTAAAAAAAATGTAAAAAATGTAATGCACAGCTCTCTAACAAAACTTAACATAAATTTTCTTAAGAACAATATGGCTTTACACATATGATTTACATGTGTTTGCGCAATTGCTTAAGCTAGCTTATTCATGCAGATTATGATTGGGCCTTTAATTATGTTCAGCAATTTTCAGACACACATAGAGAGGGGGAATCTAGCGAAATTTTTCCAACCAAGAACAAGCAGTAAAATATAATATTACTTAAGGTGCTATCAGACGGGATGTATTTTACATATGTACTGTCAAATTTTCCGTCTGTAAAAGTTGTACACATCGTGTGATACATATGAAACTTTGCATGTGTAAAATACATGTGGAAATACATATGTAATTTTTTCGATTAGAACACGCTCTATTTTCCTGCGACAAACATAAACAAAACAGCTGGTTTGTTTTGAAACGAAATTGTATGGAAAAATATATTGTAAAGAAAAATTAAAGAAAATGTTGACATACATACGGAATTTCATATGGGTAAGAAAAGTGACAGTACATATGTAAAATACATCCCGTCTGATAGCACCTTTAGTTATTGTACAGAAAACAAATAGCAATATCCCCTTAAACTCCCCTTAATTTCCCCATTAGAATTTTTACCACCTAAAATTGCCCCTAAATTAAATAAACCCTAACCAGGCAACTCTGGTTCTCATAGCTCAAATCATGGTGAAATTAGAAATTTCACCATGGCACAAATAATTAAATTATATGTGTTGCAAAATTGAAATTTTGAAATGGTACTGACCTTCAACTAAAAGAGTACTTTTCCCACCAAATGGCACTTTTTGTTAAAAATAAAACAATGATTTATAAAAAAAAGAAGAGGAACAAAAAATATTTTATTGGAATTCATTTAAATATGTATTTAAGAACATACAGTATTTATATTAACGGTACACATGTAAATTATATTTCTGTTTTACATAAGCGTAAGGTACGTTTTTTTTGTATTTTCAAAAGAAGATTATTTTCAATAAAATACAGTTTAAAACATTTATGTTAAAAAATAAAACTTTTTATTCAGCGTTTCTATTATCCTTTTATAACTATTGCAGCAACTATCATTTAGTTTAAATAAATCTTTAGTTTTTAACAAACTTGAAACTGTTTCTACGAAATCATTCGTTCCTTGCAATCTACAGCATTTTGCATTGAAAAAGTTCGTTCAATTGATAATGAAGAATTTAATATCGATAAGATTCCAAATGCAATACCAACGTGAAATTATAGGAAACATTAGTTTATCCAATTCGTTTTTTAATTTTAGCTATAAATAAAAATAAATAAAATCTATATTAATATGTGGCTATATTTTTCAAAAAATTTAAATATTTTTCAGTTCTGAAATGCTTTATTTCTGGAAAATCCGCTAGTGCACAGAATTGAGAATTGATATTTTCATAGCTTTCTTTCTCGTTTGGAAACGACAATGGTATTTATGCTTTTGGTTTTCCGGAAACAATATTTTCTGAAGTAAAGCTGCTTAAATTTTAAAGGTTTTATTTTCAAAACAACATTAAGTTCTTAATGATTCGCAAAATCTCAAATAAAATGATTTTGCTGTTTTTTTTTATAAACAATTTCCTGGTTAACTTGTTATGTATCTATAAATATGTCAAATCGAGTTTTACAAAAAATTGCATTTAAAGGCAAATAGTTTTCAACAATAACTTTCAGTACATCTATCAAGATAAAACTGGGAATTTAGCACAGTATAACAAAATGTTATTGATGAATAGAATATTTTGTACCCCCGAAAATAACTTTGGTTTTAATTAAATTGATTGTAAGAACAAATATTCCATTCTGGATAGCAAAATATGAATACTGGCGTCCTCGCTTTGCATTTTAATATTAACGTAGTTAACTATTTTTAAATATACAATAATATGTATAAATTATGCAACAAACACATGATTACCAAAGTCTGCTATCAAAATCACATCCCATAGTTTTAGTTTTTCGCTGAGATAAGAATATTGCTAAGACTCAATTTAAAATTTGGAAATTCTTACCAGACAGACGAAGTTTGTTGGTTAGTGGGCGACGTCGTATATGTGACACACTTTATTTCTTTCCTCTCTCGTCAACAAACTTTACCTGTCTGGTAAAAAATGTCCACATTGTAAATTGGGTCTTATATATTAGATTTTCAGTTGCGAATCGCAAACTGCCTGCATGATAAATTAATAACATTATAAAAATATGTTTAATTTACAAATTTTGCATACATTTCAAATCTAAATAAAATTGAATGCAACAACAGGTTATCTGATTTTACCTGTACATTGATGGAATAAAATCCTTTCCTATTTACATAATACTGGGCTAAGTCTCCGCCGGTTTTTTTGATTTTGATGTGTGTCCCATCTATGGCTCCAATTATCCCTGGGAAGTTCTTAATTTGTTTAAATTCTTTTGCCAGCTTTATTTCTTCCTCGACAGAAATTGGCATTGTTATGAAGTCACTTGAGTGTTTTGCTAAAGCACGAGCAACTTTTGTACATATTAGAGAAACTGTGGATTGTGACAATCCATGAAGATCGCCAGCATCGTCTTGAAACTAATAATTTTTTTGATTTCATTATTCATTAGTCAATAATTAATAATACTTACTTCTCTTCTTCCCCAACAACGTAAAGCTACTAAAACTTGCAATTCTGGTGTTGTTCCGCATCCCCTACGGTCAACAGAAATATCTGTTTTTATTAAATTAACTACTTGCCTAACAGTCTCCTTGTTAAGACGATATTTCCTTTTAAACATGCTGTCAGGAATGAAAAATGGATCGATTCTCTTTTTATAATATTTCTTTTTACGCCTTGGAACCATATTTTCCAAAGTTTCTTTTTTAAGTAAATACAATAAAAAATACGAATATATTAATACAAACAATTTTTTTAAAAAACGATGGTCTTACCAATTCTCTTTATTAGTTTTAATGTTTCCATTATTTTCAAACAAACTTCTTTTCTGGACAGATTATGTATTTATAAAATCAGAAAAGTTTTAAAAATTTTCCAAAACGTAAACAAATAAATCAAAATGTCAACTTAATAATGCTTTACAGAAGGGTAAAGACAACTTTAAAATTGAATGATTTAATAACTGCTTACTAAACGTTTGGTAAGGTAAAAATCGTTTATAAATACAGATTTTCCAAATTCAGCTAGTAAACACTTTGTAAAACTGTTGTAATTTTTTATAAATACGGGTGTAAAAGTTAAAATGCGCAAAGAATAAAAAAGTACTTAGAACTACGCAGGGGTACTGCGGTATTTTTAATATGAAAAAGTACTGAAAAAAGTACTAAAGTACTGAATTTTACAACACTTATGTGAATGCTTATTTGCTAAAAGAACATTTTTTACTTTGTTAATTGCAACACTGGTACTTTGTTTTGATAACACGGGCGTGTTTACAGTATAGTAGACATGGCAACGCTTCAAACTCGTCGATTTATTTCGTATTCCCATTTCTGACGATTTTTTTACACACATTTTTTCTTGTTCATAAGTTTTTCTTCTTTCCTTGCAAACGCCATGTACAATATACGCGCATGCAATCGATCTTAAAAAAGGTGTATTTATCTAAATTATTATTAATGTATTGTGTTATTTAAATAATATAAATAATTACCAATTGTTTTAACACAAAATTTATTAAAGAAAATCTAATTAAACAACGAATTTTCCAAATGGAAAAAAAGAAGATGGTGCACTGAAAATTTTTTGTGGTTTTCTTTAACTTGTCCATCGTCATACTTTTTATTTCTCATCTGTTACAAGACCATCTATAATTTTCCAGTGTCAAAAGTAAATGTATTAGAAAAGAGTATAATAAAAGTGAAAAAATAAAATAATTACAAAAATGTTCATATTTTAAAAAAAGTGAAAGAAAAATAAAATAAAAATACGTTTTAAACTATACTAAAAACAGCGAAATAAAACGAAAAAAGAATTGTTACAAAATTATTAATTTGAACTTATTGAAGAAAACTGTGTGAAGGAAAGTGACAAAAGATGAAACTGCACGAAATAGAACTTTTCAATTTGTTTTTTTAACACTGCCGCCTTTGCCCCAAAGTTCTTAATAACAAAATAAAAATAAACATAACAACAGCAAAAATATTTCAATTATTTTGTTGAATAATTAAAAGTGCTTTTTATTTAAACCTCAAAAGTGCTTGATTTGATTGTATGTAAATAGTAAAGACAACAACAATAATAAAAAAATAGTGTGCTGTATGTGGTTAAATACCTCAGAAATAATTTTACAACAAAAACAACATTTTATTGGTGGATATTTTGTTTTTTTTTTTCTTTTATTCCAATAGGTAAGTCTTTCATAAATTTTTTTATGGTCTCTTTTAATTTATTTTCTCAAAATTGTTTCATTTTTCGGTATCAGTATTTTGTTGTCTTTCGTTTGGCTGTGTATTTGCCAGACTATGTTTTGACTTTTTTTATCTTTTCATAATTGAGCGAAAGTTGTCTTCCCGCTTTTGTTATGTGTAATTCCTGTTGCATATTACAATTTGTTTTGTACTTTTTGTGTTTGCATATCCATCCTATCTTGTTACTAGCTAGCCTGTCTGACTGCCAGCTAGCTGAGACAAGTCAACCAAATGTTGAACTTCTAAATAACCCAACAAATTTAGTAACATCAGCAACAGAAACTAAGTAAAGAAGAAAATAAACTGCTCTACAATTCCTTAACATTGATGGTTAAAATACTAGCACAATGCATTAAAGGTTATTTTTAATATTTAAATAGGTACCTAATTTAAAAAAGTTTAATTTAGTCGATTTGTAAGACTTTTTACGAATAAAAAGCCGGTTCAAATATAATAAAGTAATACTACAATGTGGAGGACGTTGCTCAGTGGGAGACTTTAGGAAAAATTGATATAATTCTGGACTTTGTGAACGGCTAGTCCAATTGGAATACAATTTTAGATGCCAATTAAGGACTTAATTTTGATTTAAAGTTTAGATAGGTTATGCCATAGGTTCCCAAAGCAGGGCACCTCTTGTATTACACAAATTGAATACGATTCAGAATTCTTGATTTAAGCCTGATATAAAAAATGTTTAGCAGTTTAATACACTAGGTACCTATGTAGGTACCTACTGATCAAAATTTTGGTATCTTCTTGCAGAATATAAAAGTTGTGTTTCGTTGCTATAGTTGGTCCAATCCACACTCGTCAATTCCGGCAAAAAAGTTTTTTGGATAATTTTTTTTTGTAATTTTAAGTGGTTTTGAATTTTGATATAATTTTTATACTTCGAAATTAAAGTAAGCTAAGATTTTTTCTTCAAAGTATTCTTTATGAACAAGCATATCGTTTTAAAGCCATGAAAGTAAATTATCATTCCATATGATACCTAATTGTGAATAAGAATTATTTTAAAAATAAGTATAGGCAAAAGTGCACTTTACGGGGCGTACGAAAAAAAAAAAAAAAAAAAATTGGACCCCCTCTGGAATAAAAAAAGAAAAAAACCAAAATTAAAATTTAAGGGTGCTGAGGCCCCTGGGACCCCATTGATCAAAAAAAGCGGCCCGCCCACTTAGTGGTATGTGTGGGTAGTCAAATTGAAGGTAATTGTGTACAAAATACGAAATTAATAAAATTTAGGTCGAGCGGGACTTCTGGGTCCCTCTGGGGGGTAAACAAATTGCCCCTCCCACCCTTATAACTATGTGTGGGTACTCGAATGAAAGGTATTTTGCTTACGATTGTAAATATTTTGTTTTTATTTGGCTTTTTTAATGTATAAAAATCGCGGGATTTTTTTATTTTTTTGTATCTAAAGCTTTTCTGTATAGACGGCCTTCGGCCGGGCGCATAGATTTTCTCCTCTATGGTATAACAAAGACCGGCTTCGCTAACTAAAGCTTCTCTGTATAGGATTTTCTCCTATATGTTATAACAAAGACCGGCTTCGTTAACTAAAGCTTATCTGTATAGGATTTTCTTCTCTATGGTATAACAAAGACCGGCTTCGCTTACTAAAGCTTCTCTGCATAGCCGGCCTTCGGCCGGGCAAAAGGATTTTCTCCTCTATGGTATAACAAAGACCGGCTTCGCTAACTAAAACTTCTCTGCATACCTATAAAAGATACATAAATTAACCTAGAGAGGAAAATATTAAACGAATACAAAAACAAAATACATATTGGCAATCGTGAGCAAATTACCTTTAATTTGAGTACCCACACAGATATATGTACATAAGTGTTATGGGGGGGAAACTTTTTTGGCATATTTTTTATATTTTTTTTCGTACGCCCCGTAAAGTGCACTTCAGCCTAAGTATATAAAAGCTTAAAGAAACCAACTTGAAAGAGGCAACAAAATGTTGGAACTAGAGGAGATAAAGTATTAACAACATCTACTACTGTTAAGTACTTTTCAAAATACCTAGGTATGTACCTATAACAAATTCACAATATGTATAATAAATTCTCGCCATGCAACAGAGATATACTTAAAAATCCAAAAATATTAGATTTTAAATCAAAACAAAAGTGCACATAGGAGTTTGGTTGTTTCTTGAAATTTGAACATTTGGGCGAAGAAAAGGGCAAAAATATAATATTGGTACCTTTTTGGTAACCCATTTATTTTCTAAATTTGTAAAGATAGAAATAAAATTTAAATTGTATTCTTCCCTCCTTAGGTAGGAAGCCCTTAAGCACATTTTTTTACTTTTCGGAATATCGAATAAATCTTTTTTATCAACAGTTATTTATGTAGATAGGTATTGCATACAAAAATAAATTTCAAATAATGTAATAAAGTAATAATTTTATATGACGCCATGATACTACGTATTTATTATATGAAGTGATGCAGTTATGGAAACAGGAAAAGGAAAATTGAATATTCACTCTAATCCTCACCCACAAACACAACAAATTTACCCCATTTCTATAAAGTTAAAAAAAAAAATTGTGCACAATAGGGTGTTTCAGATGAAGGTTTCCGCGCCTGAGTTATGAATAGATATATCTTTAAAGGTAGCCAAAAATATCTTAAGTTTGAAACTGTAGTTTTTCGTTATCTTAAACTGAAAATAATTTAATTTACTTACTTGTCTAAAGAGCAAATGATTACGATTGGAAGCAGTAGCCTAGACTTAAGTTATTGTTCCCAAATGAAAGAAAGAAAAAAATAGGTTAATTAAACTCAATCAAAAACTCAATCGAAAACTCAAAATGAATTTTTTTTTGGCTTAAAATCTTTTAGGTAACGTCATATTTTTTCAAATTCCAAAATTATTTCAGAAATGTGACTTTTGGAATTGTATTGAGGATCATTTCCAATAGATATGACTTTTCAAAATTAATTTTCTTAAATTTTAAAATTTTTACAGAAAAGTGACTTGGAATCGTATTTATTTGTCCAAAATGGTCATTCAAATCATGATTTTTTGTCTCCGTAGTATATTACTATGACTATTAGGGCCATTTTATGGGTTAGAGATTAGCGATTTAATTAACTTTAATCTCAGTAATCTCAGGCCAATGGTGGTGGTTTTAACTTAAACTGCCAATAAACAAATGTTTAACATAAACAGCTGTTGCAATAATATAAACAAAAAAATAAATATTAAAAAAAAGTAGAGATTTGCAAAGAATTTGGCATTTATTTGTGCTCAGGGTAAAACTATATGGTTTAAGCCACCACCCAAAAATATCAATTAATACTATATTAACTAAATTCTCAGACTAGCAAATTATATAATTAAATTAACTTTAATCTCAAACCCTAAAAGTGGCTCTAAGTAGTTGCTCGTTAAGTGTACAATGAGCAATGTTTACTACTTTTCTTAAAAGCAGTTTTTTCTTAAATGAGATGTTCTTATATCCGTTATCTATTCTACAAGTCTTTAATAAACATAAAATATTTTTATGGATAAGGAGTATAAAATTTACTAACCTTTCATATGCCCGTATGCGATTAGGATCCCCATTACACTCTCAATAATTAACCTGTTCGACCCCTACCTCTCTATGTCCAATTTCAAAACTTATACATATATATACAGTTTCTTATATATTGAGTAAAGGGCGTTTTTTATAGAGTGATACAAGTTTAAATCATAATAAAACATAGTAATATATTTTTGATATCAATGAAACGGTCTTTATTGGATAGAAAATTTTATGATTTAAATATGATTTCGGCCATGTGGCCGCCACGGCTGGCCGGTAGAAGGCGCAATCTGGTACACCAATTTTCAACAACTTTTAGCATTCTGACCATCATTGTTTGTTAAGCAATATGGACCAATGACTCCGTCAGGCCATAAAGCGCACCAAGCAGTAATTTTCTAAGGATGTAATGGTGTTTCGACAAAACCTTGTGGATTCTTCTCACTCGAAATGTGACAATTCGGCTTATTCACCTACCAATTCAACCAGAAATAAGCTTCATCGGAAAATAAAATTTTGAATAAAAATTCAAAATCAATATCAATTCGTGCTTCAGCCTATTCGCCGAATTATTTTGATTAAAAATGTCCACAATTTGCACGCGTTGCTCTGGTGTAAGTCGATCCATAATGAAATGTCAAAGCAAACTAAACAAAAAGCAACTATCAACTGTTAAATGGGTGGTCAAATAAAGCAGTGATGCCAACTCAAAGTTGTATCACTCCAAAAAAAAACACCCTTAAGTACAGGATTCCAACGAATTTTGCTTTATAGAAATTTATTTTTCGGGAACTTTTAAACGTAATTTTTTTCATTATTAGATATAACAAACAAAAATTATCTTTGCAACAAAAACATTGGTAAACAATTTTTTATTAAACCAATATGTTTAGGAATATTGCAAAACACGTTTGTATTAAATATGTTCATTACTAATTTTATGTAATGTTTGATTTGTGGCGTAAGTTGCTACCGTCTGAAGGTTGTACTAGAGGTATGCATGACGTTAACTTTTTGTGTCACGAGTAAGTCACTCGTGATTGTGATGTGTTTAAATTATAATCAGGCGTGAAAAAGTAAGCTTGATTGCAATAAAAAGTTTGCCTGCGTGATTATTATGTAAAAATCACGCACTCACCAAAACTTACTTAAGAAACTATTGAAAACATAGAAATTAAAAAAGTAATTAATAAAATTGTCTTAATTTTAAGATAAACATATTTTTAAAAATTGAAGAAAACTAATTTATGTGCGTGAGCGTGCGTTATTTGTAAGTGCGCGTGGAGATTGCAGCCTTAAATTCTATACCCCTCATACATATGTCTGTATGTTTAAGCAATAGCTCTGACGAAAATTAATTTTTTTATTAAGCTTGCTGGCATGCATGCTGTTATATGAAACATTAATGTTTGCATGAAATTGAATTTTGTGTTACATTTTACGCGTTTTTACGTTCATTGATCTGCCAGCGTGTTAAGCTAATGGTCAGGTTTGTTTACCTGCCTGTTTTTTATCTAGCAAAACGAGAGTAACCAAACTACTTATACTACAACAATTATAAAGCTTAGAAAATGTAATTTGTTAGCTTTTATTATTCATTTATTGCAAAATTTTTATTTCATAAAAAAATTATTGTTTTTTTTTTTATAAATTTAAAAAAATAATAAAACAACAACTATTATCTGTATCCGCAGATTATGTTTTCAGTTTCTTTACTCTTTTACAATATAGATACGTAATATACTATGGCTTTACTAACACTTTTTTTGTATAAATATTACAAAAAAATAAACAAAATTAAAAAATATAAGACTATAAATCTATAAGAAAAGTCCAAGGTTTTTTCTTGTTTTAAAATATCACTTACTGTTGAATATACATATAATATTTGCAACAGAAACTAAACAATTTACGTTTAAAATGTTATGTTGTAATTGTAAACTTATGTACTTTTCTTTAGAAAAGTTCGTTGCGAACAACGGAAATTTTCCATAGAAAAGTTCGTTGTGAAAAATCAACTTTTGTATAGAATAGTTCGTTGCGAAAAACGCAACCTTTCGTTGAAAAACGCAACTTTTGTATTAAAAAAGTTCGTTGCGAAAATCGCCACTTATCTATAGAAAAGTTCATTGCGAAAATCGCCACTTTTCTATAGAAAAATTGTTGCGAAAAACGCAACTTTTATATACAAAAAGTTTGTTGCGAAAAACGTATCTTTTCTATAGAAAAGTTCATTGCGAAAAACGCATTTGCAAAAATAGCCACTTCTAAAGAAAAATTCGTTGCAAAAATCGCCACTTTTTCATAGAAAAGTTCGTTGCGAAAATCGCCACTTTTCTATAGAAAAGTTCGTTGCGAAAATCGCCACTTTTCTATACAACGACAACCCTTATAAGCAGGTTTGTTAGATTTGACGATTTTTCGTCATTTTGACGATTTTTTGGAGAAAATACAGTAAAGTGACGATTGACGATTTTCTTACTAAAAGTAATAGTGTTATGACGATTTTCTGGCATCAACAAAAAACAAGAAATATTTACAATTATATTGGGAACAGTCCAAAACATAAAAATCAATTTTTCGAAATACAAAAATTATTGGAAATTAAACAAAAAAAAATAAATAAATAAAAAAAATTCTTCCCCCATCACAAACCAGGTGGCTTTCATTAGAAGCATTAGTATTTTGAATTCTACAATTATATGAATGCCATCGATACTGCCAGAAATTTACACTAGAGCCCTGATTTGCGTCGGTCCTATTTGGTCCGCTTTTTAAAAATTGGTTAAGTCCGCTTTGCGTTTTTATAATTTCGATTGCATTTTTTCGCTGAAGTCATAATCACATGTGAAGAATATTTCTATTTGCGTATAAAAAGGCGAATTCCCATTTAATTCTGTTAGGTAAGCTATTCTGAGTATAGTTGCGTGTTAGGAAGTAAGAAATTGGTTCTTAATAAGAATTTGTGTACAAAAATGAGTCCAAAGAGAAGAAAATGCATTTGGTTGGAACTAAAATTGGACGTAATAAAACGTTTCAATTCGAGTAAAAAGTTGATATAGACAGAACCCTTGGTTTAGCACCTTCAACAGTAAAAACAATTTGCAATAGTGAAAGCGCTTAAAATTAATCATTTAAAGATAGCTCGAGTTAATAGCAAATGAGATTTAATTTTTTATTTAATGTTTTTGTGAATATGGATAAATGAAATAAATAAATTTTTTTTATGTTATGAAAATATATTTTTTCTTATGTATTTCTTTTCAAATGATAAATATGTATGTATATTTCAGCTCCCTTTCTGAAATAAATAGAATAAAACTTAATCATATCACTTTCTTTACCATAAATATAATTTCTTGCTATAAATTTATATTTTTGAACCAATCTATGCAATAAATTGTCTCTAATTTGTAAATTTAAATATTTGACGATTTGTTGACGATTTTGTTAAAAATTTTGACGACTTTTGAAGAAAAAAGCCTAACAAGCCTGGTTTTAAGGCTGATTAATTTCGTATGTAAAAATTCTACCACTTTTTTGAATCTAAGACGATGGTCAGATCTTACAATCAGAGCTGCCGTTTTTGGTTATTTCTAACCAAAATTGGTTATATTTTTTTTCAATGTGGAGATGTGAATATTTTTTTCATTTTGGTTACTTTTTTCTAAAACAATAATTACGTACGAATATGTTTTTCTTGGTACAATTATTAACGAGCTCGAATAATTTGTACTGTGTACTACGATTTTTTCATTATTTGTTACCAATGAACGGAAGTTTTTTATAATCCTTTCAAAACAGCAACCAAATAATTTTTTTAAGATTTTTGCTAAGAAAATATTGCCATTTTTGATTTTTATATAATTAAAACGCCATGATCTGAAATCGTAAACAAATGAAGTTTTAATCAATGGAGATTTTCAACTATTTTTTTTTAAATGAGCGTAGTTTTTCTTGATTTTAAGAGAAGTAAAGATAATTAGTACTTAAAGTAGGAAGTGCATAAAATCATCCGGAATCGATTTTAGAAAATTACTGAAAAATTACACAAAAGTCGTTTCAGTGTTTTTAAAAACTTGAAAATAAGTTTAAGGTTCTGAATTTGGGTTATTTCCAGAAGTATATTTATATACATATTTGAAAATACACGTGGGAATTTTAAAGATTGATTAATCAATATAATTTTAAAATTTATTGAATTTTCTATAAGAAATGGCTGTAAGTTTAAAGAAATTTGAAATTTTACTGTTTATAACTTGTCGGTATGTATATTTATTTAATGTTTTTTAAGAAAATTATTTGGTAAAAAAAACTTCTGACTGTCAGTCAAATACTTTTCCCCCATGGAATGTACGTTATGATATATTAAACAATTTTGAAACATTTTTTATAATAAGAATAATAAATTTGAAATAAAATTTACACAAAACAGAAAAAAGTTTTTATAATATTTTAGATATATGTAAATTAGAAAATATTTAAATAAAATGCATTTCGCATATCGTTAATCGTTTTAAATTTCGCCAAAATAATCGCCATATCGCCAAATGTAAATTGCCATCGACTAAGAAGGATTAAGAAGTCGCCACATTTGACAGTCCTGCCAACAACAGCTAACAAGCGGAAAACTATTTTCCATTTTTGCTATTTATAACTGGTTTATGAATATTCATTTTTTTTTTTTATATATTCCTCTAACTCAGACTAGAGCATAGGGCGCCAAAAAAAAAAAAATTTTTTTACGAAAAAAGTCTCAAATTAAATTTCTTGTTTTGTTTTCTTGATTTCTAATTATTGTTTTACTATAAAGTGCAAATAACCTTTGTGTTACAATGATTTTCTCAATTAATAAAAAGCATTTTAAATTTGGTTATATTTTTTTACATTTGGTAACTTTTTCTAAAATTTTGGTTGTAAAAATTGTATTCGTTGTGGCAGCACTGCTTACAATATTGGTACGCAGCGTTGCTTAAATTGCATTAAAATTGGCTAAAATGTCTTACAACTGTGAACATTGTAAGCTCATTTGTGTGCAAATTTAATGCATCTGACAATCGCACCATTGTCAGAAAAATATTGCTGTTGTAAGATCTGACCATCGTCTGTACGAAGCTTAAGACATTTCATAAATTTAAATAGATATCCTTTGCAATAATATTTTGTTAAGTTTTTGTTTTAAAACAAAAACCGTATGCACTTTTGTGCAAACATACGCAAAATTTTTGCTAAAATAGAAATTTTGTACAAAGAAAATAAATACTTTTTTATTATCGGCATGAGATAAAACACAATTTAAAAGCACTTGTTGTTAGTTTATAAATGTCAGAAAAAATGTTTTAGAAATTTTTTACCTTCATCAAATTTTTGATAAAACTGTTTTGTATTTTGCAGTTATTTGAATTTTTTTTTTATATTTTGTACTTTAAAAAGAAATACTACGTAGCAAGAACTTAAAATAACAGCTTCCATAACTGAAACAGACACAACAACAAAAAAAAAAAAAAAAAATAATATATATAAATACCGCTATCTATCCATTACCGCAAAACATAAAACAGTTAAAAGCGGTAACAAGTGAAACTTTATATACTCTACATCTGTAAATGTGTGCCGTACCTTGTATTTGGCTATGTATGTGTAATTTTTATATTATACCACCAAAATTATCACAATAATAACAATATTTTACAATTACATACAATTTCATTGTCGGCTTAAACATTTTCTTTCTATGGCATTTTGACACCAACAAATAAAAACTAAAATGACAATTATTTGGCTTAACATTTTGCAGTAGTCGATTTTGTTTCAGCAAAGCAACTTTTGTTAGTTACCTTTTTTTTTGGCTTTTAGAAATATGAATGTTTCTTTTATAGCAAAAATAACTGTGTCTCTATGATTTTGTGTATGGCTATATAATATGGTAGCAGTGTTGTCAACCAAATAGCTAAATAATGCCTTAACAGGACTTTATTGCAAAACGAATTGATATTAATCAAAAAACTAATAAAATTAATTTTTTATAATACATACAAATTAAATTGAGAGATGATTTTTTAATACCAATTTGTTTTTGCTACAATAAAATATACATATCGTTTGTCTCATGTAGAAAGGCTCTAACACTATGTTTTTGAAAAAACGTTTTTAAGTAATTCCAATACATTTCATACAAATACACATCGTCACAAAGATTTAATGTAGTATTATCAATAACGAAGATTTTAAAAGCAATTTTACATTTTGATATATCCGTTTCGATTATGTTTTTCTTTCTCCTCCAAAGTTGCAATTATACGAGTTAGGGCCTTTCTACACGAAAAGAATTTCGCAGCTGATATGCAAACAAATGCAACTAGTGCAAAATTTTGATTGACGATGCTGTTGCAAAGATTTAAATGGCAATGCATTTGAATTGCAGTTTTGTAAAGTATATTTGTTTAATTAAAATACTAGTTTGGCAATGCATACAGACATAGAGGAAGGCCGCGTTTTATTTTATGTGAATACTGATCGACCCACTATAAAGTACATTATCCTTTTAAGTTAAATCAAATAAAAGGTGCATAATATTAGTTCATTCTTATATAATGAGCTCAACTGGTAGTTTAATATACTTGGCCCCATAATTTTCATAGTTCTATCCAAATAATACCTTTCAAAAATTTAAAGATATTGAAGCTCAGCCAGGGGACTGAAAAGAAACGAGAAAGATGTGGTAAGGCCTGTGCCTGTTATAGCCGAGATTCCGCCCGGAATGTGCGAAAAAGTGGTCGAAAACTACCCCTAAACAATTGACTGCTGCAACCAATCTAGAGACTTTCATTTTAATGACATTGTATTTCATACGTAATGGCAAGGTCTAAACATTATAATTACTTTCAATTATTTAAGCTTGAGGTCTTTTTATTTATAAAATATTCTATTTATTTCTTCAATAATTCGCTAACCTTTGGTTAGCATCGTCAGGAAATTAACAAATTTGAATAAAAATAACAAAAAACGATAACAAAACTATGAAAAAATTTTTTTGTCATAAATTAAATTCAAAAACCTATTTGTCATAATAATTTTTTCAAAAACCATAATAACAAAAATAAAATATAACTAAAGTATAACAATTCATATAAACCGAAAAAATTTCCTATCTATAAAACTAATTCAAGAACCGTATGAACAATAATAATAAATATTATGGCTAAAGAAAATTCCTATAACATATAAAAATTTTTCTAAACTATACTTATTTTATAAATAAAAAGACCTCAAGCTTAAATAATTGAAAGTTATTATAAATAAAGGTCAAATAAGAAAAAAGAACATCTAAACATTATAATTACACCTCGCATGTTGCATATTGTTTATTATATACAGATATCAAAAAATACAAATTATTGATAGAATTGATGTTTGTCATCTTATCATCGGTTTTTATTAATGAATTTAGTTAAATTCTACGCCAAATTGAACCATAGCAACATTTATTAAATTTTTTTGGTTCAAAATCTTTATAAAGTTGTAAAGGTTTTGCTTAAATAAAATGGCTAAAAGTTGGATAATGGCTAAAGTGAACTTTTTATGGCAAAACATGATAAAATGGCTAAATATAGTCACTCAATGACAAAATTAGCAACACTGCATAGAAGACAGTAAATTTATTTATTGTCAATAGATCAGGATAATTATGATTATTCATGATTAAAATGTTAACAAAGATTTGGAATGAGTTTTAAACATTATATGTAGCAAGTCAAAGAATTAAAGGTTAACAAATATCTTGACATTTTGGGAATTATGATAATTTTGGGATTTATTTAGTGACAAGTTTTTATTAAGCTTGGTGAGTACAAACTAAAGACTTTTTTAGATAAATTTATTTGTCATTAAAGAGAAAATAATCATAAATTTAAAACAAAATTAAATTGAACTCTATTTTAGTTTGCAAAAAATCTCTTTTTATTTCGGAAGATTGTTCTTTACTAAAAGTATGTTCAGATTTTACAAATATTTGAAGAAAAATCCAAAAAAAACGTGACCAGTAAATTGAACAGAATTTTGCTTTATTGTCAACAATTTTTATTTATTTATTGTTAAAACAGAAAGGTGAAATTCACAATATTATTAACATGTGTATAAAGTAAAGAGTTAAGCCAATTTTGACTCTTCAGCTTAAAAAAATTTGTATGCCTTTGAATGCACAATTATGGTCACATTTGCTTCTTTAGTGATTTTTTGCCAACAAATCTCTAAGTGGAACCATTTCTTATGATTTTATATTTATGGTATTTATTGGGGGCTAAATTCTTAAAAAATTATAGGTGGCGAAAGGTGTGGTCAGTTTAAAAAAATAACAACCCTATTCTCCGAAAATATAGGGTGTTCTTTATTTTTAGAGGAAAATAACCACTAGAGTGGGGCGGCTGACTACTTCAATGACTTTTTTAAAAATATTAAAAAAAATTTCTTTAAACGCCCTAAAATACCGCCCTTTTTTATTTAAGATAAAATTTCTATGCTTTTATAACTCCGCTGTTAATGAAGAAAATCAAATGTTTTAAAAGCAACTAGTACATATTTTGAAAGAAGGCTCCGAGACAACAGTAGTAAATCCTTTCTTTTTCGCACATATAAAAATTATTGACGATCAAAATGAGGAAGTATTTAAACAATTAGCAACGATCCGCGAAACTATATACGATTTTTTGGGACATAAACGCATGTAGTGCAACAATGTCACGTATTACCAAACGTAACCGTGCAAACTTTGACAAAGTATGACATATCTAAAGGCAACTGTTTCGCAGCTGTATGCAAACGAATGCAACTAGCGCATTATTTTGATTGACGAGGCTTTTGCAAAGATTTAAATGCGCTCTTTTTAATTTCGGTGCGTTTTTTACTTTTTGGTGGCACCAAAGCAAAGCATGATAAAAAATCTTTGCACAATAAAAACACCTGTTTCAATACCGTTTCATTCAACAGTGCAAAATTTTTACAAACGATTTTACAGACCACAATGTGAACTACAAGTAATGATGTTTAAAGCTTAGATCCCACTATCGGCGCAATGTACCCATTTTTTTCGTATTTCATGTGCCGATAGTGTGAACGGTCAAAATTTTTTAAATTCAACCCAGGTTCGAACCCCAGCTCAGCCAAGAAAATCATCAATAAATTTTAATAAAAAAATTCTTTCCTTCAGTAAAAATAATTTAATTAAAAAAATTAAATTTAATGAACTCGAGCCTAACTAAAAAAATTCAAAAAACTAAAAAAAAAAAAAAAGTTTACGACAATCTGTGGCAAAATTTTGCTGACTGTTGACAATCAAAATCAACCTTGAGGCGCCGATAATGTGAACACTCTTTTGTTTAATATGTACCGATTTTTATCGGCCACTTGTGCGCCGATCACAGTCGCCAATCAACGCCGATACAAGGGATGGCAAAACGAAATTTTTAAATTGCACCAACTGGCTACTATAATGTTACTTTTTTGAGCTTAATTGTACCAAAATTACATTTGTTTTATCTATTATTTATGTATTAGAACGTTAAATAGTACATTTGTACTGTTAAATGAAAGAAAACAATTCGCTTTAACCAAAACATTGCAGTTGTATCGATGTTGCCATCCCTGGTTTGTTAATATTTGATTAAAAATAAACAATTACGAAAAAAAAGAACAGTAAGTTTGAATAAAATTTAATACATTTTTTATTATATATTAATATATTATTTAAAATTGTTAGAAAACATAATGGAATATTCAGACGGAGAATTTTGAGAATTTCTAAAGTAAAATTATGTCTGCCAACAAGCAAATTAACAAAAACATATGATTTAATTTGCCCGAATAGCACGATAGTGTGACCGCATTGTACCGATTATTATCGCAATTGAGTTTTGGCCGATATGAACCGAAAAAATTGTCACAATGTGCGACGATAATGGAATCTTAGCTTAAGACGTACCAAATCATATGCACTAAGTAAAACGGTCTTGTTGTTTCAGATAATTTTTATTATGTAAAGAAAAACAAAACATTTCATTATATGAAATATGCTGTATTATTAATTTTGAATCCATACTTTTAATCGTTTATTTCGTTTTAAAAAGCTTTGTGTAGATTTTATGATGTTAAAAAAAGAGATTATCTACAAAATTTTTCATTGAAAATGAGAAAATTTCTGATGAAATTGAGAAAATTCCAAATAAACATGAATATAATAAAAATTATATATAATTAAATTTGAAATTAAAATTTCTTAATTTCATTTGGAGTTTTCTCAATTTCAAATTAAAACTTCTCAATGTTATTTGGAATTTTCTCAATTTCAAATTAAAATTCTCAATTTCAACGCTAATTTTCTCAATTTCAATTATAATTTTCTCAGTTTTAAATTAAAATTCTTAATTTTAGTTATATGAAATTTTCTCAGTTTCGTATTTAAATTCTAATTTTCATAAGGAATTAGCTTAATTTCAATGAAAAATGTTGTAGTACAAATGAATTATTTAGTTTTTTTTATTTTTGTTAAGTTGTTTCTTTTTTTCTCAAAACACTGAACTTTAAAAGACTGTTTTATTGTTAAGCTGAATGTACCCGACATGTTTTTTACATCTGAATTGTCAAATTTTCTACTGCAAAGTACATACATGTCATGTGTTACGTTTATAACATTGCTTCTGTAAAAGTCAGATGTAAAGTCATCTGACAAAATTTCAATTAAAGCATGCTCTATTTTCTTCTGACAAACCATCTGATATCAGCTTTGCCAGAAATCTATGCCGGTAAGAAATCGGCAGTGGCGGTAAACTATTGACGGAATCATTAAGATGACAAGTCAGATGTAAAAAACATGCCGTGTATATGCTCCCTTATATGTATATTCAATACAAACATTATACTTTTTATGCTAAATAACCTTAATAAATATTTTAAATAAAAAAAAATGGTGCGTTTTTCTTGAAATGACGCGTTTTTTTCTTCGTTTTGGTGCGTTTTGAAATTTCAAAGTTGACAACGCTGGGCTGGACATCAATGGTTAAGAACATCATTTTGTTTTAAACACATTTCTATATTTAAGCGGAGACAGATACAAAAAAAACAACAACAGGAGATTTCAATTATGAAGCGATCAGACTGAATTAAATAAAAAAGAAAACTTAAACGGAGTACATGTGACATAAATATATAACAACCTAGTCCCCTTCGGAAAGCACTTTTCAACACACACGGACAGACGTACAGACGGACATCGCTGAGTCAATTTCGCTACTTATAAGGACCCAGAATATATATTTTTTTTTAAATTTCCCGGGATCCCGGGATCCCGCTCCATATAAATAATACAAAGTACATTTTGTTATTAATTAATGAAAAAAACTTTTATAAAAAACGTAAGGGAATATGTTTACAAAGAAAGTAAAAGAAATGGTTCAATACTAAAAAATTAATTGAAGTTTGAAATAGGAACTTGAATTATTATCACCTCACGCCTTTATTCCCTATTATTATGCTTTTATTCAGTATTATTATGCTCTAGATACAAGATAAAAAGATAACATAAACATAACAATTTAATTCATAAAACAATAATAAAAGCAAAATAAAAATTAAGGTACTCAAGATATGAGATCAAAAAGTTAATTAATAAAATAGATAAAATATTTTAAAGAAATATATAACATTTTTTAACGGCTTAGGAAATAACTTTCTGACACACTCAAAGCGCTTAGTAAGTCGTCAAAAAGTATATTCCTGATTTTATTTACTAATTATCATGTTTCCGAAAAATTTCGTTCATTTTTTACCGAGGTTGGACAAATAGTTAAAAGTGCACCGTTGTAGCATGCTTCGGATTCACAATCAGAAGCAATTTTTCTTTTTTATAAACAACGTCTATATCAGTCAAATGTATGTCAAGGTTGATGCAAAAATAGCATCAACCGGACCGCTTCTTACAAACCTTTTCAATAGGTACATTTTTAATCTTTAGGACAATGTGTTTTTCAAGTTGTATGTTGTAGTATCTTACACGAGTTTCCAAAATGTTATTTTATTTCGGTTTCCCCGCACTTCACGGGTATATAAACCAACGCAAATTGAAATTGAAATTGAAAATTTGTGTTTATCACCTAAAAAACATATCGCTCCTTCATTGCATCATAGTCATATCTCAAAATTTTAAGTAACTTTAGCAAAGTTTTCCTTCATACCTTCTCGTATTATATCTCAAACTGAACCGAAGGTATAGCAAAATATATCTTTAAATCGGTACATTTTGAAAACTTTAATCGCATTTTGCCAAGATCGTTTGTTTTTGTAGATATGACTATGTTGCAATAAAGGAGCGATATGTTTAGGTATCTTCTATTTTTAAGACTTGTTCATGGACAATGAATCTTTACTGCCTTCACCTTATTTTGTATTAATGTACTTTATTAACTCTTTACTTCACTAAATGTAATAATTATCAACTGTTGCACTGCCCATTCTGCTTTTAGTAGATTTATTGCATCAGGAGATATTGATTTAAATACATGTACTCACTTCTTGTAATTGATATAATCCACAACCCATCCACAGATGCTAATTTTTAAAGAATAGAAAACTTAATTTCAAAGTATAAATAGCTATTTTCTGAAATTATGAGGAATTTTTTATTTCCCGGGATCCCGCAAGAAAAATCCCGGGAAAACGGGAAATAAAATAATTGAAATCCGTCCCGGGAATTCCCGGGAAAAACCCCTAACAGTTATCCATTCAGTGGTTTTAAAACCGCCGGCCTGTCAAGTCAGCTGTTAAATATCTGTCATCTGACCGTTAAACTTTTTTTGGGCTACGTTAAAGACCGTATCTACGCGGATAATCCACTAACGTTCCTCCCACTTTGAATATTTCCAATGGTCTCTAACTGTTATGATCAGTTCCGAAAAAGGAATTTTTGATCATATAATTTCCATAAAAGAACCTTTAACAATGATATTTATATTCCGAGGGAAATCGGAAATATTTACTTAAGTTAAGTCGGTCAAACCTACGCCACAGTATTTACAGATTATTAAGCTTTTCGTTAAAAAAAAACAAAGTATTCTAAACTTTTGCGGAAAAGACGATTTCGCAAATAAGTTTTAGCCAGACTTAAAGTGGAAAATAATTTCACAGATGCGACAGAAACCATTTGAAAATTTATTTCTACGCCATTTTCTTTGAGTTTAGATTTCAAATGTCATTGCGTCTGTAAACAAGCGGATCTGCGTCTCTAGAAATATAAGGAGATGCAAATGTAAATGGCTTTAATACAATCTTTTTCTCAGATTAGTGATTCTAAAACCTGTTGCAGCATCTTTTTAGATTTTTATATTACTATAAACCAATTTTTCATATTTCATAAAGTTTTAAGTTTTTGATTAATTTCTATCTCTTTTAAACATTATTTTTGATTTTTAATAATTAGGATCGCTTAAAAGGTAATAATTGAAACACTTGGCCTAACTTGGCTGTGAAGCTCATAAAACTTATTTGTGGGTCTTAAACTACTCTGTGGCAAAGTCTGCAACTAAATAAACTGCACTTTTTATTGTTGTTGTTATACTTTAAGAAAATTTTGTATACCAGACATTTTTTACAACCGATGTGATCGAAAAAATGTAGTTGACTTAAAAGAGTATCAGTTGCCAAAGAACGAAAAGTTTAATTTATACGACAAATATCAAAATTTAACCTACATACATCGATTTCGTTTTTCAAAAGGCCAAATAATTGTCTTAATTATTAAGGAAATATGCTAACTTGTCGGCACTTCTGCAGTTAAAGTAGGCAGTACATTGGGATGGAAAATTGTAATAACATGTTTAAAAGTGTTAGCTCTAATATTGCAGTCATAGAACATGCATAAATATTTTGGTGCAAAGAAAAACGGATTGGAATTAAAAGAAAGAATGTCATTATTCTGTTTGATGTTATGATCTGCTTTTTTACTCTTTTAGTTCTTATGCAAAAATAAGCATTGAAAATTTAATTGTTGGGTAAAAAAATATAGAAAGTATCGTCGTATCGGCAGTAAAAATCGCCGATATCGATATATCGGCAAACCTTAGGTATCGCCGATTTATCGATATCGGTATTCGTTACATCCCTACACCCAGAGAAAAAACATGTTTAAATATGGTCACCTCCAACAAAACTTATTTTTAAAGATAGTTTTAAACATATTATTTAATTTAACCATATAATTATCACCGACCACCATATTATGGTTAAATTAGATATCCATCAAGAAGCCACAACCATATTATGGTTGCCTCCGAACAAGTTATGGTTAACAATAACTTAAATATGTGTAACAGTTATAATAGCATGGTGGTTTTTTAACCATAGCATGTTGTTCTTGAAAAAGAGGAACATACTATTGTTAATTTAAAAACAAATTATTGACATATTTAACCATAACATGTTCAGAGGCAACCATAATATGGCTGTGGCTTACCGATGGAGACTAAATTCACCATAATATGGTTGTAGGAGACAATAATATGGTTAGATTAAACATATTCACCCTTATCGTGGTTGGCGAATTTAAAATACGCCTCCGACTGTTTGGTAACTAAGTTCACGTTCTCTTTAATATATTACCAAACAGTCGCAGGCTTATTTAAAATTCGCCAATCACGATAAGGGTGAATATGTTTAAAATTTTGTTCGAAAATAGTTTCGTTGGAGGTGACCATATTTAATCATGTTTTTTCTCTGCGTGTATTAATTACCAAACAAATCTAAGTTTTAATTTATGTAAGTGCCAATCAAATCAGGTAGAAGTTTTTATTTTTTATTTTTATCCTTACATATGAATTTAATTTCGATTAATAAAAAGTTATTTAATATTATATAATAAATAATATAGGTATGCCAAACATTTTTTTTAATTTCAAACTTTTCTGTATTTTAGAAAAACGACATTAACGTTTTTATTAATTTATCCTCTTAATCCTATTATCAGTATTTAAACATTCACTAAAAAACGAAAAAAAATAATGAATGAATAAATGCATTGCACAGGCAGAAATAATTTTTATTATTTAAAACCGAAACAATTGACAAGGGTGTACAAATAACCAAAACACAAACACACACTAAATCATATGGGCAAAGAAAGTCAAGTACAGGGGGAGATGACTGTAACAGAAGAAGGAGAAGAAGGACTAGGTAAAGGTGGATTATACTCTGTGACTTATTTACACTCTAAACACAGCCAAACACATAAAATATAGGATTTTTTTTACAACATTGGACGCCGCATTGGTATTTTGTGGAGATTTGGGTGTGTGTATGTGAACACGTTTTTGTTGTGTTTGCTAAGCTTAACAGAAACAGCAGGCTGGCTGGCAGCAGTCAGGCAGGGTGACACCATAAAGGAAAATGCGTTGGAGGACAAAACATTACTCTTACTTTGACTACTTTTACTACTTTTCATACAAATCCACTTCGTCATACACTCAGTCATTGTATAAACAAACATTTAACTGATGGCACGTTTGTCACTTCAAGTAGGCAGTAAAATATCGATCGTTAAAAAATAAAATTGTCGCTCTCTAATAGATAGACACACTCAGTCACTCACTCTCTGACACATAAAGACACATAGGAAAACATACCAAAAGTTTATTTGACAGTCATGTACACTTAAAAAACAGATTCATATGTACATATATTTGTTTTTTTTTATTATAAATAAAAATTGTATTTGCCAAAACAGACTTCTTTCTTGTGGCAATTTAAAGTTTTTTTAAATTAAATTCGTATTAAGATTAATAAATATGCTTTTTATTTTTATGATTTTTTTAAATTTTATTTAGAATTTAATTTGAGGAGGTCCATAACAAAACGTAATAACTACATTTTTTAAGTTTTTTGATTGAATCCTATTCTACACATTGAAATCTATATTACCTTTATTCTAAAGCATTCCAAAACTCAATAACTACACTGCAATTCAATATCAAATATAATAGTTAAAAGCAAAATGCAATAATTACACATAAAAAAGAGTTTTCATTTTTCTACAAGTGGTTGCAATTTAAATCAAAATGGTATACATAATACAAATCTATTCAAAGCAAAAAGCAGAAATTCCAGCCCTAGTTCAGATCAAAACGCAATATTTTCATACAGTTCAAAGCAAAATGAAATAAATACTATGATTCGGACCAAAACGCAATAATTCCAAATTTGCTATCATAATAACTTTAAAACAAACTGTCAAATAAAATAATTCATTTGTGATTAATATTGTTTTTTTGTAGACAATAATACCTCAATAATTGTTTTTTTAAAAAATTATGTGCTACTTACTTAAATTACATTTTGTCGTTTATTCAAAAAAATGGTGTAATTATTGCGTTTTGTTATGGACCTCCTCATTTGTTTAAATGTAATAGAACCCAGCAAAAACTTTACTTAAGGCCCAAATACACTTGTCAAATGCTTGTCCAGCCGGCGAATTCAACGTAATATTCGCCGTCATATCTAAATTTTTTGATTTTTCATCAAGCGTTGTCGGTGTCACACAAACAAACACATTTTCACTAATACTACACTAAAAGAATTTTCTTCAGAATACCAATGAATTTTGACATTAATCCCATGAAAAATTGCATTAAAAAGAACCTATGCAGCGCATCGTTGGATCAATGAAACCTGTTTCATTAAAATGTATTAAATGAAACATTACATTAGATCTATGAATGTTATTCATTGGATGAATACTTTCAAAAAAGTAAAAAAAAATTTATTTTATTTTATTTTTTTTAAATTTTTTTTTTTTTTTAATCAGAGTTGTTCAACTTTTCTTTTTTTTTTAACCAGAGTCGCTGTTGGGAATCGATCCCGCAACCTCGGCGCTGATAGACTTTTTTTATTTTATTTTTTTTTTAATATTTTTGAATTTTTTAATCAGAAAGAAATTTGCGATATCTAAACATAACATTACACGGACCAAATAATAAGTTGTTTATAAAACTAAATTTTAGTTACTAAAAACATACGTAGTTTTGAATTGAAAGTTTTTGTTTCATTACTATAATGATATTTTTTTAATTATTAAGACTATAGAGGTATTTGAATGTTAAAAATAATTTTTTTTTTCAATTATTGAAATATATTGCTTTTATAAAAAAATTTTTGATTTCATAAATTTAATGGCATATTACATTAGATGTATGAAATAATTTAATCTTACGTTTTTAATTAACAATTAAAAATATTTTTAAGGAAACTATAATTTTGTATTAATTTATGAATATAGTTATGTTTGTATATTGTTTTTTTATGTTGCCAATTAAAATTTTTTGTTTAACTTGGACAAACTTTAGTTTACATATATCCAATGAAAATTTTTAACGTAATTACGAAATCCAATGAATCGATTTTAACGAAAATACTTCATTATAACTACGAAATTCCATTTGGACAATGAAAATTTTCATTTAACCAGTGAAATTTTTTTTATGAAAACGATTCATTAAATATATGAAACATTTTTCTTTCAGTGTACCACAATGCTTGATGAGTGTTTTGCTCACTGTATTTGGGCCTTTACAATTAACCAACAACTACCTTTGTAACAACTTTCATACCTAATCGCTACTTACACCAACTTATAAAATTCATTCTCGTTATTTACAAAGTAATTCGCACTTGAACGTAGCTCAGTTAGCTAGAGCGCGAAACGAAAAGAATCAACGAAAAACGAAAGATCCAAGTTCAAATCTTACTAGGGACTGTATTTTTTTTACATATCGCATTTTGTCATAAAGAGGTTAGGGTATTAACACCAAGTTAAAACATTTTCAGTAGAAGCAATACAATTTTTAATTTAATATTAAAGACATATGAAAACGAATTTTTAAGCCAACCGTTTTATTACCAACAACTAAGAAAGTATAGTAGATCAAGCCCGACCATTTGATACCATAGACCGCAGTATTTAAAAAAAAAAATTTGGTACAGTTCACTATTTGGGACCCATGGGCAATCATGGACCCGCCAGAAAAAAATTATGTTGGGAGGTTAAGATTCATTTGAAAGTTCTTTGTGCCGAATATTATTTATATATCTTCATCTTTATGAAATAAGTTTGCCTTTAAGTGATTTTAAGAAGGGGGTTTATATGGGACATATGGTTAATTTTGGACCCACGAGCACAACATTTCGTCATGTCATCGTTGCTATCGTAAAAGTCAATGTCGCCAATTTTTATTTAAATACTAACAATCATTAGGAAGTTATGGCATTAAAAGTTATTTTCGGAAATATTATTTGTATGGGAACTGTGGTCAAATATGTTCCATTCCAATAAAATTTTGTAAGATGATTTTGAGTGCAATAAAATTAGTTTGGACCAAATTGAATTTTAATACCAACATAATAAGATGGTTTATGGGCACAAAGACTCTAATCCGGAAATAAGCATGTACGGGGTCTATGTGAAATTTTGGACTGATTCTCCCCATTTTCAATAGGCTTAGTCCTTGTGGCAATTAGAGCCTATGTGCCGTTAACGCCTAAGTCGTTTTTGTAATAGATTAAGGAACACAGTTTGTATGTTTAATCTATTATAAAAAACGCCTCAGGCTTTAACAACGCCTTACACAATAAGGCCGATTACACTATGGAACATTTTTGGGATTATTGTCTGGGGGGTGAGAAATTCCAAGTCAGGGTGATGGTACTAGGTCAGTATAGTAAAACCCTCAAAGGGTTTGGCGTTCGTATGTGTCAGTTTTTTTTTATGACCTTTTAAATTTTTTTTGGCTTCCATTTTGAAATCAAACAATTTGTTGGCACCCGGTGTGAAAGTCACAGCTTATCGAATTCGTCAGGCAACACTCCAAAGTTTATTCCTTGTGAATAAACTTTCCAGTGTGAGAAAGAGAAGAAGTATAATGACAATGCATGTTTTATGTGAACATTACAGAACCAGTGTTGCCACATCAATATTTCTCTTTTAGTACAGTAGAAAAATATGAGAGAGTTCGGCTTGTGAGTGTCAATGTTTTCTCCAAATAATGTTGTGCATATCTAGAGCAAATTTTTGAAATTCATACATTTACCTAATTGTGAATAAATGAGAAACGCGTGCATCGATTTTCATGATCTATGCCTTTTTTTTGCTCATGATCAGCGTTGCCGTTTTGGTTACTTTTAACCAAAATTGGTTACTTTTTTTTCCAATGTGTACTTGTGTACTTTTTTTTCATTTTGGTTACTTTTTTCAAGACAAAAATAACCAATTTTTGGTTTTGGGACAAGCTTACCAATACTGTTTCTATCTACTTTAAAATGATTTTTCTAGCATATTATTCTGTAACAAACTATCAGCTTAAGAATGTAAAGCGCCTATTAGACGCCCATACTTGGTATGCGAGAATGGTATCCATCATACCATCAAGCTCGTGTAATAGCGAAAGTACACGAATTTTTTGCTATTACACGAGTTTGATGGTATGATGGATACTATTCTCGCATATCAGTTTGATATGTTAAAATTAAAAATTTTTGATTTTTATGTATGCCATCATACAATCGTACTCCTGTAATAGCAATTCTGTCATACTTAGTAAAAACATAATATGAACTTAGCAAGCAAAGGGTAACGACTTGGTTAGAGCTCACATTTTTAAACGGTTTTATTTAGAAATATGATCTATATTTTCAAACTTAAATAAAACACGTAATAATTGACACAACGTTTTCTTTAGAGCATTGAACGATAGAATGCAAATGCGGATCTTATTTTATAAAGAGTATGTCACCCAGATGTCTTCCGTCGAGTTGAACACACTATTCGAAGAGGAGCCTTGTTTTTCGAAAATTTTGGAAAAAAAATTATACAGTTATCTCTTGCGTGGATAAGGCACACCCTGCGGCAATGCAATGGTTTTTGATGTTTCAATCGAGGGTTGCAAGTTCTTGGAGACCAGTAACGGCAGTTTGGCTTGTTGACGTGGCCGTTAAAGTTTAAATGATCCTCGCCGCTCCAAGAAAGGGATTTACAGTACGAAAACGCTGCAACATCGTTTCACAAAAATTATTGCGTAAATCAAAGTCACTTTCTTTCAGTTCTTGAACGATTAAAATTTTAAAAGGATGGAACTGCAGATCCTTTTTAAAAATTTCCTGAATAATCGCTCTTGGAAGTCTCAGTGCGGCTGCACTTTTCCGTATTCAAAGTCACGGATTTTTACGTTTAGATCGACTGAGACTTGTCCGAGGGGCATTCATAGTCGCAGCAGTTGGGCGGAATCTCTGCGCCCACGAACGAATTAAATTTACACTCGGCTTGTCACGTATTCGCCGAATACCGAACTTTGAACAACATTGTCGACGAGCAATTACTCTTAAAAAATGTGTGCACAGCGAAAGCGCGATGCTCACTCGATCACGATCGGTAATTCCAACGTCGCCACCCTCCCTCCGCACCGTTTATTTCTTTTTGAAATAAGCGTATTTAAAAATATAAATTTGCCACCAGACACCCTGTATATACAACATTCACTACTTTTAATGCTTCATAGGTCTAACTGAAATAATTTTTTAGGAAAAACGATTAGGTGAAATATCTTTCCAAATCCAGCCCGATTAATATGATTCATACTTTTTTCACTTGGCTGAAAGCATCTATATATCTGTGCTCACAAGCAATAACAGTTGAAGTCGAGTTAGGAAAAATTTGAAATGCTATAAAATTGCTTACAAAGAGCTTGCAACTATAAGCTTAATAAAAATTCACTGATTTCTGCCAACGGGTTTTCAATTAATAATGCTCTGCTGAGCACTTGCCGAAATCGAGTTAAGATAATTTAGCTCAATTATGCGCTTTGATACAGGAAGGCTACTTATAAAAAAGGTTGAAAGCTATAGCTCAAAAAGTTTTCAAATAGACGAAAATAAGTGTTAACTTGGTAAATGCGATGCCACGCCCACGAAAAATTATATAGCCTTTTGTTTTTCCCCTACCATCGGTGTCGGGTGTCAAAATTTTATGAAAATCGGCACAGCGGCTTAGGCGCATTTAATACAAAATAATTTTGGTTACTTTTTTTCGCTTTTGGTTACTTTTTGATTTGATTTTGGTTACAAATTTTTTTTGGTCGTGGCAACGCTGCTCATGATGTGTTATGTGACTTTACGCGAAAGTAATTAGTTTTGGCACTTTTTTCCATTTTGGATTTTTTATGAATATAAAAAAATAAAAATATTTAAATTAATAAAAGATGGGTTTTTTATTCGACCTTTTCTTAATGGAATCTCAAAAGAAATAAATATTCAAGCTCGAGGTCATGACCTCGAGCTTGAATATTTATTTCTTTTGAAATATTTAAATTTTTAGGCAAAAAATACTTTTTTCCCTGCATACATTCATTTTTAACTTCGAAAGTGTTGCACATACAGGAAAACGGTATAGAAACAGATTAGAGAAATTGTAATTCTTAATTTTTCCAAATTTGTTTCATCAAAATCGGACAAGTGGTTCTCGAGTTATGTTAAACTACGTTTTTGCCAAAATGTTACAACTAAGCGAAAAAACATCAAGATAAGGAAAAAATTTAAAAGGTCATAAAAAAAACTGACACATACGAACGCCAAACCCTCTGAGGGTTTTACTATACTGACCTAGTACCATCACCCTGACTTGGAATTTCTCACCCCCCAGATTGGCTGTTGTACTGTGTTATGTACGTACGTGGATAAGATGCTTTAATAACCAGTGTTCGAAAATAAACACTAAATATCGCTCCTTAGTGTTCGGTTCGGTAGATTTATGGAAAACACAAACGCTAATAGTGTTTGTGTATTAAATCATTAAAAAAATAACTTACCTTTTTTTTGTCAACTTTCGAACACAAAAATAATACGGTTTTTATCATAATCAACAAAAGATGAAAACATTTAATTCCGTTCAGTTTTTTTAAAATACCACAAACTTCATTGTGTTCGGTTCGGCTCATGAATGGTCGTCCCTTTTGTCTGGTAAAAAAAACCAAACATTTTTTACAAAAACAAAATACATATACATACGAAAAAAAAAACAAAAAGCCAGCAAAATAATTTTACACAAACAAAACATATACACAATACATACACAAGCTGTTCGTGATGCGGTCGTTGTTAAAACTTTTTGTTTGTTTATTTCTTTATTAATGTAAAAAAATAAACATAGAACATTAAAATATAAAATTTGTCTACAATATCACTACAATTGTTCTGTGTTTTAACGAAGAACAGAACACTATATAATGTTCGACTCTTTCTTGAAAATAGTTACGAACGGTATTCAGGGTTGTGCTCGTCTAAACAAAGACTAAAAAAATAGATATCGTTCCTGGGTGTGTGAGCCGAACGCTAAATAATGTTCTGTTTATTGTTTATTACTGTTTATTATTGAACACTGATAATAACAATTATGGACGTGTTGAGCTTGAGGCCAGTTATTAAGTTGTACAGTGCAATATTGAATGTGATGAAATTGTGACGCCCTGTTCATGTTATTTTCACTTATTTTTTCCTTAAGAATGATATACGGAAAAAATAAAAAAATATCGAAAATAAAATATAGAAAATAAAAAAATTCAACCAAAAAATCAATAAATTTTAATTAATTTCATGTTGTAAAATTCCTTTCTTCAGTAAAATAATTTAATGAAAATTAAATTTGATGAACTCAAGCCTAACTAAATATCAAAACTTCAAATTAAAAAATCGACAGTTCAACTGAAAAATCACAATTGTTCTAAATATAGAAAACTTAATAACTGGCCTCTAGCTCAGCAACATATTTTAAATTTTTTGAAATATGTATATCAAAATGTCGAACTAGCTTTAGTATTATATGAACATAACTTAATAAATTGTATATATCAGAGTACAATAAGTACAACGTACAATCCTAAGGAAGAGTTGTCATTATTTACCCATGTAATGTCAAAAAACGAAATATTGCTCAATTGAAAATATTAACATATTTTGCACTTTTTAGATATTGCAAACTTACTATTTTATATGAAATTATAATTTATTCAATAACTTATGTATTGTTTATTAAAAATAGATTTTTTTCTGAAATTTGGTATGAATTGTTTGACGTTACATGTGTTTTAAAATTGAGAGCAAAATAAAGAATACAAGGTAGCGCCATTCTCTCATTTTTTTGACACATTGCCTTTTGACAACTAACTTGTTTAATGAAAACTGTGCTACCATATTTGTTCTAAATGATCCCATTGTTTTATTTATTTATCAAAATAAAATTTTATTTCAAATAAGTCAAGAATACAAAAAGCTTAAAAATAAAAATTTTTACAAATTTCAAAACTGCAAAAACACAAGGTCCAACTGTAAGGATTTGGAAAATTACATGAAAACTTTAATTAACATGTGTGATTTATGTTTAGACCATAACATTGTAAAAATTTTTTTTAGAGAGAACATTTTTCAAAATACTTCCTCTATATCGGTGGGATTCATAATGGACCGCATGGGTCTCCGAGTGGAAGTGTGCTCTTTGGGCGCATAACGCTTCCTAACCTAACCCTACAAAGTTCCCCCGATGGCGATTTAATTGATGAACAAATTGGTCTTAACGGAAAACCCTCTTTATGGATCTTTGGTAATCCATTATTATCAATTTAAATTATTTAAACCTTTTTATACTCTTAGTTAAATTTTTTTTCTATAGGTGTGTTCATTTACTGTACTAGCAGAGAGTAAATTTAAAATTTCCAAAATTTTTCTCCCAATTACTTAAAATATACAAATGTAAATCAAGGTGAATTCATTCAAGGTGGTCTTGTTTTGAAAATGAATAAAACACTGTAAAAAACTTTAATGTTGTGTCAAAATAATACAGCACTTTAGTAAACAAATTAGCTGTGTGTCAAATTTAATTTTGTTTTTAATTTTAAATTGTGTGTACTAATGTAATAATGTAAAAACGTTTTATATTTCATAATTCTAAGTGAAAATTGTAGAATTTATGAAAGATTCCCCTGAATTACCAGAACAGTATACCATTTTGACATATGGCTAGTTATCAGCTGTTCATTACGTTGCAAGATAAGGTCACCTGGTGTGAATTCGCCTTGTTGTAAATAACGCTCTTCCAGCAAAAACTAGAATGTTAAGAATATCGTCATCATTCAGCTGTAAAATACGAGATTATTTGTTCTTGAATGAAATTGTTTTGAACTATTTGCGGAAGAATATTCTTTAATTCAAAAAAAATATTAAATGTTAAGATTTTTTTTTTTTTTTGTTGTAAACAGAAATTTTCAAAAACTTTTTTGTCTCAAATTTCTTTGCTCTTTTTCACTCTCTCGTTTCAAGTTTTTCAAGTACGTGATCACATACTAGTAACAATTATTGAAAAAAGGCAATAATTTTCTTTTATTGAACAGATCTTATGCAAGTAAAATTATAAAAAAAATCAAGGTTTGAGAAATACCTAAAGCAGTCTAATTTAAATAATTTCTCATAGTGGGAACACTGTCGTCATTACGACAATTTCATTGCTAGTAAAACCACTGTCCGATTTCACACTCTTCTTAAAATGCACATTTTTTTTACATAATTTATGCTGTCATCTGGTCTCGTGCTATTTGTATGTGCGACATTTATAGAAGAAGAGTAGCAAGTACCAGCGACAGTGGTGGTGGCTGCAGCAGAAGCAGCATCTGCACTACCTTTCCAAAACCAAACCTTGTTTTTTTAGTATTTTCCAACAGTAACATTGACTAATGTTGTAGCTTTTGTTTGTGTGCTTAACAGTAACGAGTTAAAGCACGGCTTTTTTTGTGACCAGTTAGACATTGAGAGTTGTAATAGAGACTTACAGAATAATAATAAATAATGTGCTGTTTTCACAACACAAGTGATTGAACGTGTAGTAAAATTTATGTATATGAAAAACACTCAAAAAACAGTGCTTTTCGTATAAATTTTAAACTTGTGTTGTAAAAACAGCACATACATCGATAAAATGTTTGACTAAAGTCAACGATAAATTTAAAATTATTTAATATGTTTGTATATCAAGTGCTTTTTAATACAAAATTGCCACTAAACATTTCAATTGCAAGCGCCGATAGCATTAAATTTTATTGTCGAAGCCAAAATTTTTGCGAAATAATCATTTCAATTATCTATGATTAAGTAACGACTTTTGGAAGCATCTTATAATTATTATTAAGCCGCCTGTAGTATGACTTGCTCGTGTAAACAAGACTGCCATTCATATTCTGTATTGTCATCCTATTGTCATTTACTTATTACAAAGTTTTGGTAAGAAGACTGTAGCTTCTGTGTTTAGTTTGTATATTTTATTTTTGTAAGAGCTTTTCTGTTTAAACTGATGTGAATGGTAATGATGTTGTTGGTTTATTATCGTTACATTAACATTTTATAAACTTTGGAAAATTTTTATACGTGTTGTCTATTCATGTATGCATGTATTTTTTATGTTGGCTTTAGTTGAATTTTTTATTTTTATACGATGTTCTGCTGCTCTGCTGCTCTGCTGTCTGGCTGGTCCTTGAACTGTCAATATATGCTGGGATAAACATAAAAAACCAGTAACGACATGACACGATATGGCTTATAAAAACAAAAACAAAGCCGAACAAAATGAAGAAGAAACATACAATAACAACAATAAAACGAAAACATTGACAGCAGCAACATCACTTTTATTGAAACCAGAAGCGTAAGCAGCAGAAAAAAACTTATACGTCCGCATCCGTTAAAGTGAAGTACGAGTGGAAAACGTGGATTTGTTTTGTTGCATGATGATGATTACACGAGTAGAAAAAGTTTGTTTTTTTTCCTTAGTTTTAACATGCTTCAGTTCTGGTTTTGTGCTCTGAAATGTTTTAAGTACATTGTTGAAATATGATGGAATAAGGAATAAAAAAAACATAAAACAAGCAATAAGTTCGTGCTTATGCTTGTTTGGGGTTTCATTGTGTGTTTGCTGTGTTCTTTCCACTAGGCCTACTCTTTTTTCTTTTCATTTTATCTTTTTCTAGCAATGCAAATTATTTAGAGAATTGTTGGTTAAAAAGTCCAGTTGGCCACATCGTTAGTTGTGTAATTCGGTGCATTTTTACTAAAAGTTTAAAATTAAAAACATTTATGCATTCACGTAGACATTGAGAAGGTACTCTTTGTTCATAGTAATGTAATGGGTGTTTAACGAAAGTCAAGGATGAATTTGCTTATTTGTTTACATATTATGCTTCATTTTGGGTATTTGCCTAAAAGTAAAAAATCTCGGTATCGTTTAAAAAACTAGATTGTTAAGTTGAACTCGAACTTGTTAAAGTTAAAACACCTTGAAAACAAAACATGTAGTTTATTTTGCCTTTTTGTCACAGGGGGCAAATGGTATTGTGATTTAATAACAATCGGAGCCACAATACAATTTAAATAAAAATTTTAATCTCCATTGAGTCCAGTAATTTCTCCTCAGATCTAAACTTTTTTTCTGTAATATCGAATCAGTACCCATTTTCTGTAACTTTGTTGAAAATTTCTCGCATCGAAAGGGTGTGAAACAAAATATTCCGTCGTTTCTCGAAAAGTGAGAAAAAAGTGTCTCTGTAACTCATGTCGAAAACTATCAAGAGATTACGTCGTAACGTAATAAATGTCATAAAATTGCACTCGAAGACGATGTGAAATTCACAGAAAAAATTATCAGTAGTTTTTTATCAATTAAAAAAAATTGTTTAAAAAGTATCTCAATTTAATTGATGTGATAATTGAATCATTTTTTTTTGTTGAAATAAAATTAAAAATATAATTTTGATTTAATTAACTTTTAGTTACTTTGAAATAAATTTTATTTTAAAATATTATTTAAATAGCAAAAAATCTTTATTGATTTTTTCGTTTAAAATAAAATAATTTAAACTTGTGGAATTGTTGTTGGGAAATGTCAAAACCTATGCTATATTTAAATTAATCAATTAAAACATGGTTTAAAACGGCAAAGTTGTTTAACCTTTTTTTTAATTAAAATTAAAAAAATCATTTATTGAAAAAAAAAAATATATTTAAAATTTATAATTTTTAGTAATCTATATAAACATTTTGGTGATTAGAGACAATTTTTAATTTTTTCTGTGTTGCAGTCGTTGAGAGCGCCAGTCACACATATCGTTGACGGAGATCATAATTTACTAAAATTTAAACATTTTCAACGACGGCGGCAAAAATACAACCGTCGGCTATACCAAATAATGTAAAGTGCGACTTTAATGTTTGTTGCTTACAAAATGGCTTTGAAAACATTCGTATACATTTAAAAAAATTTAAAAGCAAAATAATTAAACAATGAAAAATAAACCTATATTTATAATTAAAATACTTTTCTCTCCTGTGTTATTATTCGTTGACATTTGCTTTTTTAATATATTTTTTTGTGTTAAAAATTTTTTCTACCCCATTTTTATTCGTGAGTTTATATGACAGTTCAAAGCGGGAACTTTATCACAAAAATTTTACAGACACACATTTTCTGTGAATTGGCGAGTAATATCCTTATGTGAGAGCTATTACTCGCCAAAAATTTACAGACGCATTTAACGGAGAAAAACAGTTTCTTTCAATTTATGGCATTTTTTTTTCATTTCTCACGTTTCAATCGAAAAGTTTCTCGACGCGGGTGTTACAGAACATGGGCACATGTTAACAAAACGATATTTTAGTTTCCGGTTATTACGTAATTGATGGAATTCTGGAATATCCAATTTTTTTTGCAATGATTAGCAACACTGGAACGCCAGATTTTAGCGGCACCCACCTTAAGGCCCCTATCACGGTTCACAACTCAACTCGGTTGAGTTGTAAATCAGACAAGTGGTTGTGTTGAGTTGTAATTTTTTGATGTTTTTGTTCGCCGCAATATAGCAAAGTTGTAAACCATAACACAAAAAGTTGAAAATGTAGAACTCAACTGAGTTGAGCTGTGAACCGTAATAGGAGCCTAAATATTTAACCCGCGTGACTAAACCAAGATGTCAATTACCATATTTATATATGTAATGGGTGATTTTTTAAGCGTAGTTTTTTTAAAAATCTAATAAAACATTCAAATTTGCATCATATATTCAAAATTTGTTTTGGAATCGATAAATTGGTCTTTGCCATTTACTTTTTAAAAATAACTTCATGTAAATGTTCCCGCGACTCCGGTTCGGAAGGTCCAATTTTGCATTACTTTTTGGAGCATTTCGGCCTGTATTCCATGAATAACACGTGTTATGTTATACTCTAAGGCTTCAATCGTGTTTGGCTTGTCCACATAGACCAACGACTTCACATAACCCCACAAGAAATAGTCAAGAGGCGTCAAATCACATGATCTTGGCGGCCAACTCACACGGCCATTTCTAGAGATAAACTGCTCACCAAATTCATCCTTCAATATGCCCATTGTTTCAAGAGCTGTGTGGCATGTGGCACAGTCTTGTTGAAACCACATATCAACCAATTCCAACTCAGCCAATTGGGGCAAAAAAGTGGCGTGTCATGGCACGTGGTTGAACAACACATGCCAAATACCTGAGAACGGCGACGAACTGACATTTCATTATCCTCATTAACACTGGTCGCCACGGCTGCAATATTCTCTTCGGTACGCACTCTAAGAACGCGAGTCGGTGGTTTATGCATTACTCACATTCACCACAGCAGGCTACACGAACACAATACTACAAATGGTGCTGGCTGAAATTTTAGTCGTGTAGTCAGCTACTGAAGATCGTGTTTAACTCCAAATCGCGAATTGTTTTCTTCAAAATTTCTTATAACAAAGTGAGTGCGATTTTGTGCCACGCACTATTGCCAATCTTAAATGGCTTGTACCTTCGGCCAGAGCATATACGAGTACTAATTAAATTTGGAATTCTATTCAATCAAATTCTTGCGATAAAATATAGAAATTTATAATTTGGCTTCTTAAAGGTATGATGTAGCAAAAAAAAAAAAAAAATAACTTATAATTTCGTTATTGTTACTTACACTAATATAATTTCTAAAAGCTCTCTTTACTTTTTTACATATTACTTACATGTTTTTTTTTCTCGTTTATTGCATACAAAATTTGCATGCTGTAAGCACGCATTCTTTTATTTTGCACCTCTTTGGATTCTACGTAAAATAAGCATATGCTTGCTTCTCCAGACAACTGTTTGCTCTTTCTCATTCAATTTAAATTTGTAAAATATTTTACAATTATTTTTCAATACATGCATGCAAAATAATTTATAAGTTCCCGATGGCAACACAGACATAGACAACTTGACTGTACTCTAGCACATTGACTAAAACATTGGCTGAATTTAAGCAATCAAATTGCAAGCCAACCAAACAGCCAACCAACAATTGAAGTGAACACTTACCCATTCCATCTCGTTTACACCGAGAGAAGGTTTTTTTAAACCATTTTTTGTTAAACAAATCCAGCTGTGAAAGCGTTTTACAGTAGCCATTCGGTCTCAATTGTTGATGCTGCCCTCTGAGGCTGTTAATCCTGTCAAAATTTTATCCATTTCTGCCTAGTTAAAATTGTGTACATTTTATTTCACATCGTTTTTGTACTCGTTCGCTTTTTTTCATTTTTTTTTTTTAAATACAGGAAGTTTATTTTGCCTCAAGTTGTTTGGTGCTGTTTATTTTTATTTCATTTGTTTTTGTGCTTTGAAAAGCAAAACCCCATTTTTCATTATACTTTGAAAAATTAAATACGTCGATATTTCCTGCCCCCTTTTTTCAGTCAATCCAAGCCGGCTACGGTAAAATAAAGTTAAATAAAACCAAATAAGAATTATTAAAGTTTGAAAGCTTTTTTAATGCGTTTATTCCTATAAAAAAAAGAGTTTTTTTAAACCACCCCAAACATTTCTTTTAATGTTTTTAATTTTCTTTCCAAATGCATTTCTTGCTACACTCATAGGAAAATTACAGTAAAATTTAGAACAAAATATTTTACATAATCGTGAAATTATAGAAGTCAAATCGTAAATACTGATTTAATTAATATTTAAAAATCATAAAGAAACACTTTGGAAAATTCTATTAAAAATTTTAGATCAAATTTTGTAAACACTAGCAGATTGTAAGTTTTTGAAGATAAATTCGTATTTACAAACACCACAATAAGTCGTAAGAAGCCAAATTTGTAGTTGATATTACAAAAATATCTTCAATTATTATTATTCGATTCTAGAAAACTAACCGTAGAAAAACAGTTGCACCGTATGAAAGTTGTAGCGTAGCGTGCGATACAAATCGTATTTTATACAAAGGCATATTATACCTGGCGCAAACGTAAGAGCGTATATACGTCGTACGTCAACTCAGATCTAATTCTGTTTCATAAGCCACGTGTGGCCGTATTTTGATAAAAAAAAGATAAATTAAAAAACGAAGGAAATTATCTACCTGTCCCACGATTTCGAACGCAAAAATCGTTAGCCCGACAACTGTACCTCTACCAAGGCGGCACGCGTTTTCTAGTTGCCAAAAATTGTCATGCCTATTTAATTTGTATAGAGAATCCTTAAATAGCTCAGCGTCAACGCTTTGCAATTGGAAAATCTGATTTGGAAATTTCGTTCGAAATCGTGGGACCGGTGGTATGTTTGAGATTTTAAATTAAATTTTGAAAATAAAATAAAAGAAGATGCAAATAAAAACCAATTTTAATAAATTAGGAATTTTCTAATAATATTTTTAAAAGAAACCTAAATGCATTTACGAAGGAATTGTGGGTAAATGGAGAATGTTTTTAAAATTTTACGGTGTTACGTCCTACGTTATTACGACACGGCCCAATTGTGTTCCTAGCGTATTCATAAAAAAAACTAAATTCGATTCGAAATCTTTTTTAAGGAAAATTTTTGTAAAAATTTCAAACTTTTAAATTTCAAATTTTTTATTTATTTACATATTTTCATATTTTTTATAATTTTAAATTATTTAATACTAATTTTAAGTAATTTTAAATTATAAAAATTAAATTACAAAAAAAAATTACAATAAATATTAAGCTAAAAGCACTAGCAACAAACAATGGCTTTCGGCTTACTGTTGAAAAATAGTAGCAGTTAATTTAAAAAATTTATATTTAAAAAAAAAATTATATATTTTAACAAAATAAAAATTTTGCAAAGATAAAACAGTTTTTACAATATTGAAGAGAATAATCCCTTTAATAATTACCACCATTGTGTCATCTATGTTTTTATTCTTGTTTGATTTGGTTATTTAAATTGTTAAACCGATATACCTATACCGTTTTAAACTTTTCTGTACCGATATACCGATACTGATGTCATTAAAATACCGATACCGAAAAACCAAGGATTTTAATATCTAAACCGAAATAACAAATGGTTTAATACTAATACCGATACCGAAATTCGTCGTGCTCAAAACCATAGGCCCCCACGATCATTATGGTATTTGGATAAATATAAACGATAATGTGATTGCTGAAGCAAAAAAGCACTTTCAGCATATGATACATGAATCATGTACATACATACTAATTGGGAGTCGTTTTGGTCTAACTTGATGCTGGTTTTTCTAAGCGTTTTGTCATCACTTATATCACACGCAAGACTCATACCTACAACAACTGGGGGAGGATACATAGGACAAAGAAATTAATCTGTAGAGTCAGGATTTCGGCCAAGATGAAAAGCATTATTAAAAATACAAAAATGACATTTTGCGATTTTTTCTTGTTAAACATTTTAGGTATGAAGATATAGACAAATTGCTTCGACAAGACCTTAGGAAATACGTTGGTGTTAGCTAAGGTTATATGGACTTAAATGGTGTATAATATAAAAAATAACTGCCATGACATTTTGCTGGATAGTGTCCTTCCTTAAATTTAAAATCTAAAAATTTTACTAAGTTTTTTTAGTTTTTTTGTGACTGTCCTTATCTTAAGCAATTGCATATGCTTTATGTAAGTTAATATTTTTAACTCCCTTCTTGAACTCGCCCCATGCAACCACATTATATTATACTAGTATACACAAACACTTGGGGGGTGGGATGTGTGCTGTTTCCACTTCTTATTATTTAAAATATCAAATTTTGGTGGGGAGGTAGGGGATTGTATACACCCTTTGTTTATAGATTAAAGTGTAATCGTCAACCCTCGAATTTTATAAATTGCATTATCATCACCTAACCACCCTTCTAATTTCTTTTGCATTAATCGAATTTTATGAAAAAAGGCAAAAAATAAAAGAACAAACAAAAAAAAAAAAAAAAAAAATGTAAAACATTGTATATACATATATTTTTTAACCAAAAGCGAATTAAAAAAAAATCAAAAAGCTTGTTTTTTTTTAGAGTGTGTGCAATTGTAAGTGTGTGTTTGTAACTTTTTATACATATTTTGTATTGACAGGTTGTTCGACTTGTAAAAGTTTTCTGCTTTTGCGTAGTGTTGTTCTACAATATTTCTATGTAATTGAATGTTTTTGTGTAACACCACCGTCTTTCTGGCTGTGTCTATACTTATTTATACATACACAAAGCCTTAGAAACATAAAATTTATACTATGTTGGTTTATAAACTGTACTTTAAAACAATGACTTTTATTTCAATTAAGATTAATTAAAAGTTCTTCATGTTTTCTATCCTACTCTCTGGCATACTAGAGTACACAATTTAAAATGAAAAAAAAAAAAAAAAAAAAAATTAACAAAAAAATATTGTAAAAAATAATAATAAACCGCTTTAATTAAAATTCCAAAATATGAGATGGATTTACATGGGGTTTTATTTGTTCATATTCATTTATAAATCACCAATAGTTATCAACAGGGCAAGTTATTTTATGCGCATCAAATTTTAAAATATGAAAACAAAAAAATTTAAAAAGCAAATTAATCAGGCTTAAAATTATCAAAAGTATGCAAAACATTAATATTTTAATTTTTGTTTTAAGTAAATTGTTGAATTACTTATCACTTGCTTGATAATTTAAAAGCTGTACACTGATAACCAAAAACATATCCAAAAATCTTGCAAAATATACAAAAAACCTTATTTTTAAGGTATTAAGCTTGAAAAACTTTTCGTGGTTATTTATATGCATTAATAAAGAATTTTAGAACAATTTGTAATTAAACTTAATGTGTCTATATTTAATCAAGAATATTACACTATACAATTAAACAACTAAATGAGTGATATATACAATATATACTGCCCTCCACCGACAGTTAGAATATTTCAGGAGTGGGCTCTATATCGGATCCATAAATTATTAAATTTTGCAAGCATCAACCATTTCCTTTTTCCATCTTCACACAGAAGGCAGCAAAATTTTCCTTCGGCTTTTAATCCCTTTTCGATTTCTAAGAAAGTAAGAAAAATAGAATACTGTGGGCCGGACACTTGGGACCTTTTTCCTTTAAATAATGAGATTTGAAACTACATACTACGTTTCACTAATTTTAATGTTTTTTAGCCATTTATCTTAGGACTAAGCCAGTGATGCCCGAAAATACACAATCATAATTATTAGTGTCCGACCGATTAATCGGCTTCGATATCCGCAAAAAATAATAGGTGTTCGACATTAATTTGGCCGAATTTGGCCGAAGCCCTAACTTTTTAAATGTACAAATGTTACAAAATCATGCAAAAATAATAAACTTAAACTTCTTTCCAAATTCGGCTGTGAAAAATTATATTGTTTCTAAAACAAGTAAACAAGCTATTAATATCGGAAAGAAAGACAGAAAGAAAGAGGGAAACAAAATAAACACATGTAAATGAGCCCTTAAGTCCACAAAGCATTAACAAAGTTCTGTCATTACAGCATAAAACTTACTGAGATACCTTACTAAGTGCGTTAAAGAAGCATCTGACTTGTCATCTTTTCAAGTCACATGTAATTGTGCATGTTTGTCAAAATTGCCGTTTTACAAAATGTTTATAACATTCGGTCACAAACATACATGTTATTTGCTTCTGACATTATCTCTGTTTTTTTTGGCATAGTTTTAAAATAGCGTGCTGCCGTCACAAAAATTTTTATTTTTAATGTACATAATTTCTATTCAATGGTGAACTGATCATGCATATATCGGTATTGTAAAATATTAACTTCTGCCGGCTAATGATTCCGTCAATAGTTTACCGCCGCTGCCGATTTCTTCCCGGCATAGATTTCTGACACAGCTGATGTCAGATGGCTTGTCAGAAGAAAATAGAGCATGCTCTAATTGCAATTTTGTCAGATGACTTTGCATCTGACTTTTACAGAAGCAATGTTATAAAGGTAACACACGAAATGTATGTATTTTGCAGTGGAAAATTTGACAAGTCAGATGCAAAAAAACGTGTCGTGTACATTTAACTTAAGCGTTCTATTGCCATTACATTTTCAATAAAACAAATCGATATAGAAATCTGTCCAATATGATTTTTTAACCTGGTGAATTAGATTTGTTTATAAGAAAACTGTATAAAAATTAGAAGTTTTGACATACAAAAAAAACGCTTGCCGCTCTTATTTAGGTAGCACAAGTATGAATTTTAAATATGTACTTATAAATATGGCACTTGATCATTAAGAGGATATTTACTCAAAATTAAAAAAAATTCAGTAGAATTTTTAATTAAATATAAAGGCATATGTAAAATAATTTTTAAGCCAACAGTTTCATTACCAAAAAGTAGACAGTGTGGATATGAATATTACGTGTTGATTTTTTCCAAAAAGTGAAAAAAGTAAAATTTTTAATAATCACTCTTTTTATGATCAAGTATATATTTTGAGATAACAAGCACTTGTTAATAAAAAACTTTTTTTTGTTTTTTTTTATAACTAAAAATTTTTATAAATGGATTTGCACTTGATGAACTCAAAGTTTTTATGTTTTCCCTTTTTGGAAAATATCGACACGTAATATTAATATCTACCCGCTGTAAAAATATTGTGCTGTTTTGTTTATTTTTTTGTAATGATAAATTAGAAATTATTTCTCGTTGTGACTTTGGATAAGCTTGGTTCGGTTTCGGTATGGCCGATTTCAGCCAATTTGGCCGAACTTCGGCTACGGCTTCGGGATTCGACTTAAAAGTGGCTTCGGTCGGACACTAATAATTATGTGCATGAGGTAGAAGCAGCAAAACACGAAGTTAAATTTAAAAAATTTTGGGTAGCGAGATCTGATTTCAACGGTGCCTGAATGGAAACTAATTTCATTCTCTTTGTCGAAATCAGTTTGGCACTTTTTGCAGCTAAATTAGGCATTAACAATTTTTATTAAGCATTCAGTTTTAGCTGCAAAATTTCATTTAGCAGCTTAACAAGCTTTTTTTAAATGTATTTTTAGCTTTATTTTAAAAATTTGGAAGAATGCTTTTTATTAATTACACTTAAATTTGTTATATTTGACTTAAAATGAGTGCAATCAAAAAAAGGTTATGTATGAAAATAGATAATTCGTTTCTTAAGAGATACACAGAAATAATTCTTGCAATTTTTTTTTCAATTTAACCATTCAGTTTTAATTAAAAAATTAATCAAGTGAACTAAACGTTTACTTATATCAACAACATTACTGCAGAAAATGTTGCTAATATGAAAAAATATTTAATTGATATATATTAATTACTATAACACATTTTTTAATTGATATCTATTTTTGTCAGTGTTGGAAATATGTGCGTAATTACCAGAGAAGACAAAAAAAGCTATATTCAATACTTTTACAGCAAAAAGAAATTATAAAAAAAGCAACAAAAAATTGATAAAACAGCAAAAAAAAGCACTAAAAAATGTCTAATGCCAGATTTGTTATAAAGAATTTTAAGATCTGGTCATACTGGTTGAAATGTAAACAAAACAAAAGCCGATTGTTCGTCATCGGCATTTAAACGAATAATATTATATTTTACGTCTGTCGACATCGCTGCAGCAGAATTTTTCCCCTATACTCGTGAGCATAGGATTATGAGAATCAGGCGGCACTGGACTTAACATAGTTTAACTGCGTTCTTCGTTTTTTAATTCCTCATCTTTTGCCCTTAACATTTTTAAATTTTTTTTTCGGAAATTAGTATCTTAAACTTTTTAGCAAACTTTGTACCAAATAAAAGTAAACTCTCTGTAGAATTTTACAAAAATATTTACTTTAGTTCCATTTAACAAAAATAAAAAGAAAAAATTCGTTTAAAAATATATCCCCTCATATCCTTGGAACAAATTTTTCTAATATTTCCATCAATGCTTTGCTCTGTACGTTTTGCAAAAATTTTAAAAAATACACGATTTTATTCCTCTTAATTTAAAATTAATAGTGGTTTTTCATAAATAAATTTTCTACATAAAAATCATGTTTTGTACTACGAAAAAACAATCACACCTTTTACACTAAGTGCCTATTTCATCAATTGTATTTAAATATCAATTTTTGTTTTTCATGTAACAACAAAAACAAAATTATATGAAAATTGATATTTAAATACAGTTGGTGAAATTGGCCCTAAGAAATATATAAAATCATAAAATTTCAACATTTTATAGAATGAGTTTAAGGCTACAACATATAATTTATAAATATTTTGTTTAATGAAAACTTTTCAGGATACGGAGGGATATATTTTTAAAAGAACAGTTTTCATTTTTGTTCATAACAACTGAAGTAATTATTTAAAAAAAAATCCACAGAGCCTTCCCTTTTATTCGGTTCCGAGTTTGCTAAAGAATATCAAATACTAATATTAAAAACAATTATTTAAAATTATCATTCTTGAAAAATTTCAAGTCCTTTAAAGTGGACAAAATATAAGGAAATAAAAACCCAGTACGCAGTTTATAAACTGCGAAATCAATACTTTCTTGATTTTGTAGATGTTTTATTGAACAATTTTTTTTTTAACCAAATTAATTTTGATTTTTTTATAAATTTTAAAAATTGTAACCTTGACGATCTTACATTTTTACCGATATTAGTTGTACATACTATTTCTTAACGAAAATATATCGTTACCTAAAACGCAAAACGCCCTTACTAACCAAAATTTTAAAAAAAAAAATGATTTTTTTTATTGCATCAACACAAATGTCCACAAATCCATCGACCAATATTGGCGATTTTATTAACATAAAACAAACCTATCTACAAACAGTTTAATGATAAACGCAAAAAGTTTACCTAATATGCATCATTTTGCATTTTCAAAACAACTTGTAGGTTTTACAAGAAAAATAAATTATAAACAGTTTAAGCCAATTAATCAATTTTTCATTTAAAGTTTTTAAAATGTTAGATAGGGCCTGTTGTGTTTTAATAACGATATGTTACTGAAAATAGAGAATAACAAATTAAACGAAATTTCTCTTTATCAGTAGATGTAGTCAAAACATGACATAATTGAGCTCCAGATCAAAATTATTTTTTATATGAATGTCAAAGTGGGTCAAATTGTTCCCAACCAAAAATTTCTAAAAATATGTTCCAAAAAAATCATTGTTCTAAAATTAAAATGGAGCCTGCGATTTTTTAGGAAAAAGTTTTTATAAATTTTGTTTAAAATTTTTGACTTATGTCAAGAAAGGTGTGCATTGATTTTGATTTGAAAATTAGTTGCTTAAATTAAGACTCTTGCTAAAAATAATTATAAAATTTTATATGTTTGATATGAAAAAGAAACAAAAAAATATTTCATTAACTTTTCATTCGGAGGCTCAATTCTGGTTTAAGAATAATGGTTTCTTTGTAACATTTTTTTAAAAACTTTCCGCAGATTATTATATTTCTGCTTGACCAAAAAACTTAACCACCCTTATGTATTTTAATGAAAAGGAAAAAAGTTTTCTGGCGCTTGCTATAAATATGTGTAACTATATATCAGAAATTTGTGATTAGCTAGAAATGAATTTAATCGATATTAAACTAGAGAAGTCTTTACTTCCTAAAATCCATTTATTTATTTTCAATAGAGAATGTATTTCCTAATACGTTTATAACACTGTTACACAACAAATACGCAGGGTTCCCATAGAGGACTTCTGTTTTGTAGGAGTCTACAGATTACGAAAACAACACAATTTTTTCGATCACATTGTTGTGTCCTTTGTTTTGGTTATTTGAAAGTTACAAATTAAAAAAACTATCAATTTTTATTTTGTTTTGGAGCAGACTTAAAAAAAATTTTGTTTTCGAAAGATGTGCGTTTTACTGGAAAATACTATTTATAGCAAATTTTCTCATTTTTTTCAACTCTTAACTAAATCAATAATAATAAGTTGTTTATAAATTTATTCACTTTTTTCAGAACACCTCCAATAAAAGATTTTATAGTTGCTTTCGTTAGCTTTATGGACGAAGTGGTCCACTTACGCTTAAAATCGGACATGTCCTGGGATAAGTTTTCTTTGTTCTTTAATTTTTTATTTTTATATGAGCCCAATACCATTAAGCAGGCCGAAGAGCTGCACAGTTGGGTGGATTTGCCTCCCTTGGTACAAAATTGACATTATTGTTTGAATACCAACCAAGGGTATTTTTTCCATAGTGGCATGATGCCAAATCGGACCAGTGATACGAAGGCACTCTATGCTGTTTTAAGAAAGGTAAAGGCAGTTTTTGTAGACTACGTAATATATATTTATGTTTGTATCGTGCCTGATGTTACAAATTATTGGCTTCTTTTGCCACAACTGCAAATTGTTTGTCACACAAGAAACTTCTTGAGGAATTTTGTACACAACAGGTGTATTTTTTTATTAAATTATGCCTTTATTTTTAAACTCGTTCCTTTGTTCTAAGTTCTTTACCGCATTGCGATCTGGAACTTTCTAAACTTTATACAACTTCAACCCAGAGCTGGCTTTGGCTGTGCGCATAAAGCTTAACAAGCTGCTTTTTTGATAGAAGTGTTCAGTGCTCTTCGAAAGAGTTGTTTGACATATTTTGCCTTACCAATACCTGTTAGACCTTTTTTTCTTTGTGACCTAGATTTTCCATCCATATTTACTTTTTTTTTATTAAATTTCTGATTCAAAAATCAATTTTTTAAAAAAAACATCGGTTTTGCTTACACTCTCAAAACAATGTCGCATACATACAAGTTGTGCAAACTCGCAAAACTAATACATGTCAAATGTTTCGCATGAAATAATAAATGTTGCTCAACAATTTTCACAAATTTGAACAACGTACTTCATAGTACTAGGCTATATGAAGGACAAAATTTAAATGTTTCTAATGAAAAAACAATTTTTTAAATCCGTTTCAATAACAACCAATCTTTAATTTTTCGATTCTATAATTCTAAGATTACTGTTCCTTCACGAAGTGACCGAGAAAACTTTTAAGTAGTTTCGTTATCTATAGATTCCAACCAAGCAGAATTTCTTTATGAGATCCATTGCATAGTTTTTTCCTTAGCTTTTGTATAACTACATAATTGAATTAATTAAAATATGTTCTAAATTTGTTTTTCTTTCTTTTTTTCAGGTATGCCATTTTAAAGAAAAAAATTATGTTTTGGTAAGATTGCAAACTTGTTTTACTCAATAATATTAAAATCAAAAATAAATTTACAGCAGCATGTTCCTGAAACACTTGTATGCAAAAAGATCTATTAAAAAAATTTTTCCAAAATGAATAGTCAAAAAAAAAAAAAAAAATTTGCACAAAATTAAGTTAATTTTCAAACGAAAAAAATAATTCAAATAACCTCAAATCCCAATTAAATATGTATTCATGTATAATTTTTTCTTAATTTTTATTTACACAATTCCACGTATTTGATATAAAATGAATTTTTAAATTTAAAGAAATTTGTAGCATTTGATTCTGGTAATCTTTTTTTTTTTCAAAATGTTCCTGTAATTTTAATCTAAACAAATTTAGTTAATACAAATAAACAAAAGTAAAATTGACTTTACCTATTGCAGATAAATGAATTTTAAATAATAAGAATTTTGATAACGAAGTAATTTTTTCTGAATTTGTTATTCAAACTCGTAATTAGTAACTAAGTTAAAAAGAAAACAAACAAATAAAATTAAAAATAATAAAAACTTTGTTGGCAATTTCTAGAAGAGTAAAAATTGTACTTCAACTTTCAAACGATTCATTTAAGTGGCGATGGTTTAAAATGGAATTTATTCATTCTACTCCTCGTGATAATCAACTTTAATTTTATAATTTACAATAAATTCGTGTATGTTTTTTTTTCGTTTTTATTTAATTTTCTTTTCTTGTAACACTATGCAACAATTAAATGAAAATTAAAAGAAAAAAAAAAAAACTATTATCACGTAATCAATCTCTCTTAATTGTGCAGTACACAAGGTAAAAAATAAAAAAAGAGCACATAAATGAAAGAAAAAGTAAATTTACTGTAAAAACATACTTATACTAAACTTCATGATGTAAAAACGAGCACAGAATAAGAAGTCGTTTTTAATAGTTTAATGATTAAATATCTTGACTTAGCTTAGCACTTGAGCTGATGGCCTATGCTGCCAACGCTCACTCCCATATTTTGTCTCAGAATATATTCTGTTGATTAATTTATACATATTTCATATTTTTTATGTAGAGAAAAAAACATGTTTTATTATGGTCACCTCCAACAAAACAATTTTTAATGAAAATGATGTTTAATTTAACAATATTTTTGTCACCGACAACCATATCATGGTTAAATTAGACTTCCATCAAGAAGCCACAACCATATTATGGTTGCCTCCGAACATGACAAATGATTCTTACACTTCTTTTGGCGCTTTATGAAAAGAAATATATCAATTGTATAAATCATATCCTCTTTCATGTTCTTCCAACGACATGCATTGATACAATCAATATATTTCTATTCATAAAGCGCCAAAAGAACTGTGAGAATCATTTGTCATTTTGTAAAGAACGAGTTTTGCAACTCACCTACTTACTTATAACAGCATGGTTGATTTTTTACCAAAGCATGTTGCTTTTACCTTAGTTTCTGTTTTTTGAGTGCTTTTCATATAAATTTTACTACACAATTGCTTGTCACCTGGAAACAACACATAAGTTATTTTTATTAAACAATCTAGAAACACTTCTTACGTAAAATTAAAAGTTTTTTATAAATAAAAAGTCTAAGGCCCGTTTTCACGACTTACCTTTAAAGTTCGATATAGTTAACGCTACCTTTAGCACTAGTATAAACAACTTCTGTATAAAATAAACTTAACATTTTTAAAAAAGTGTCAATACTAAAGAAAATACCGATTATTTTTGCCAAAATAATAATACGAACTGGCAACTACGTACTTTTTTTACATTTACAATATATACGTATAATTGGAGTTGCCATATATAAAAAATATGTGAATATAATATGGCAATCTCAAATCTAAACCTTACGACAAAAGTTAAAAGTAGAACGTTCCTCTCTTTAGCTTATCCTTCACTTTTAGGTTAAAGAGAACTTGTGATAATTAAAGACTCATTATCTGTTCGATAACTTCCTACATTTAGCTATCGTTAAGTCGTGAAAACGGGCCTAATTCTTTTTTTTTTCTTTTGCATTTGTAAATAATTTTCAATATGTAAATATGTAATGCAAATATAACTAGTTGCCTTCTAATGAGTCTTTAATGCCAATTTTGTTGCTGAGGTGCTTATTTAATATGTATTAATACTATTTTCAATTGATTATTGTTGATGTGTTTTGTTTAAGCTTTGATATTATTACAAGTAGAACTGTTGCTATAAGTCTTATACGCTTAACAGTTTTATTTGGTTTAATATCTTTAGTTTTTCTAAAACGTTATGGATGAAGTTTCCTGATGATCTGGCCTAAGCAACCAGTGAAATGCGCATAGGAATAGCTTATCCCATCAACAATAAATTTCAAGTGTTTTTATCAGTAATAAAAACTGGGAATTAAGCACGAATAACAAAATCTTTTGAAATTAAAATTTTGTATTCCCAAAAATTGAAATTACTTTTTGATAATAAAAATTATTATAAAAAAAAAAAAATTTTAAAACAAATTATTGTCATATTTAACCATAACATAACCATAATATGGTTGCAGCTTCTTGATGGCTGACTAATTTAATCATAACATGGTTGCAGGGGACAATAATACGTTAACTTAAACATAATTGCCTGTACTCATAAAAATATTTTAAATTTAATAAAGGTTTCAAAACAAAATTTTCTAAATAAACGTTTGTTAAATTTAATAATTATTATAAAATAATAAAATCGTTTATGAATACGTGGGAATATGTTTAAAATTTTCCTTAAAAATTGTGTTGTTGGAGGTGACCAAATTAAAACATGTTTTTTCTCTAAGTGAGTCTATGATCGTATTTCAGATATGTTTGTATGCCTGCTTTAATGGGCCTGTTTACACGTTCCGATGCATTATATTGCTGGGAATATACAGCTGTATTTATGTGATTTATTCCAAAACTATTAAAGAATGCATTAAAATTAATTCAAGATAACATCGTAAACGTTTAATGGCTTCGACTGCAGCTAGACAGTGCAGTTTTTAACTTCTTACTCATGAAAGCGACTGGTTATCATTACCATCATCATCGGTCTGGACCAACACTGCACCATTGCCACAGGCACTAGCATCACAACGAACGTATAATTTCTTTGTAAATTCGGGGTTTATCAACACAGGGACTGTGGTCAATAGAGTTTTGACGTTTTCAAATGCCTTTTGAGTTTCGGGATTTCAGCGGTATTTCTTTTTGGTGGAAAGTACTTCTGATAGGGATAGGGACTGATAGGGAAAACTACGCTGTAAAAGTTGTCGATGAACCTTCTGTACAATCCTGTAAGCCCTAGAAAGTTTGAGGGTCAGTAGTAATGCCACCATTGCCTAATAGATAACCCCAGTATTAAAACCGAGTTACGCAAAATTTGCAGTTATAAATAAAGTAAGATATGCTTTCCTGAATTGTTTAGCTACTTGTACTAACAACGATGAATGACTTTCTAAGGCCCTTATTACGGTTCACAACTCAACTCAGTTGAGTTGTAATTAAGACAACTGGTTGTGATCAGTTGTAATTTGTCTTATGTTTTTGTTCACCGCAACGCATCAAAGTTGTAAACCATAATACAAAAATTAAGAAATTACAACTCAACTGAGTTGAGTTGTGAACCGTAATAGGGGCCTAAATCTGCAGATAAGATAATAAGGTCGTAGAGGTAACCAAAGACAGAGTTAAGAAGTTCAGGTGGTATGATTTCGTCAATAAGGGGGCACATAGTTGGTGGTCCATTACTAAGGTCAAATGGCATTACTACAAATTCATATATAGACAATAGATTCAGTTTGGATATAAAATTGGCCTTTGGAAGCCCAGCAAATATCTCTTCTATTGATGGTATTATTGCATATTTAATACGAACTTAATTTAATTACAAATTGCCTATAAATAAATTCAAATCAAACCTTTAAAAGATCTGATGTATTTGAAAAGAAAATTGTTTTGCTATAAAACGTAATCTTTATTTTGTTTTTTAATCAATTGTTATGTATTTTAGGTTTTTGTTTACTCCTTAAGTAAATCGATTGATTTAAATTATTTTAAAATGTTGATATCATCTTTTATATTTAAAGTTTTTTGCGCCATTTTTTGCAAAGCAATGCAACACATTTTAAAACTTTTTATTCAAGTTCTAATTTTTTCTCGTGACGCTTTTTACCCTTTTATTCGTAATTTAAAATGGCAACACTGATGTACTTACTCCCTTCTTTTAGAAAACTTTATAGCCTCACCTGTTTCCCCAAGAAAATCCAGTTGTATACCCAAACAAGTAAAGAAACAAAGAAAAAGCTCTACTCATATTAAAGGTTCTTTTCAAATTGCCCTCGAATAAACTCACCAACATGAATTTCTCAAAAAGCTACACGAAAAAAGAAACAAATATATTTACATGAACATTTTTATACAATTGTTAACAATAACGGAAAGATAATGACTGACTGCTTTAACAATGACGTCATCGTACTTCAACGTTTACATTTTACCTGTGGGGAAATTAAATATAAAATTCAGATTGAAACAGATACTTTTTTCTATTTGAATGTTTTTATGCATTTTTAACTGAAGGTATTACAAACCTTTTCATTTATACCTTAAAAGAATTTCTTTTTTTGTAGTTTTTTTCTTTTTTGAACTAAAACAATAGCGAACATGGAAAAACATTCAAAGAAGGAAGATACTTAAGCATGTTACATCATGACTTGTCTGTCGTCTTTTGATTGTTGAAAGACATATTGATGACACCTTTTAAATACTTACATAGTTAAAACGTCATGCTAAAGTGTACTCTCACACGATTAATTGTTTGGTGTTTTTTGTTACTGTTGTTATTTCCACTTGTACATTAAGAACCATGAAAAAGCCATGTGAAATAGAAACTACTTACTGTGTTTAAACCACAACAATGAATGCGAAACTCATTTGTTGTTATTTTGTTTATAAAAGGTGATTTTCTCAACTCAAAATGTTATGAAAACTCTTGAAACTCACCACTGCTACTACTTTTTTTTCTACATACATACATACATACATACATATCGACAGCGCAAATCCAAAACATGCTAAGTCGACTTGGCACGTTTTGAATTTTTAACGTTTTTAAATTTAGTATTGTTGAATTTAAATTCTGTCAAATTTTGGTGTTGATCGGCTAAATTCATGCACTAAAAAGTACTTAGAATACAACCAGGGATGATACCAACGAACTTTTAAAATTTAACTTTTTCGATCCCAATAGTACTAAATAATTTTTTTAGTACTATCGTTTTTAATGGTATCACAATTTTCACTTTCATTTGGAGAGATTTTTAATTTCACTGGTTGATTAGGCCAGATCGTTAGAAAACTTCATCCAAAGATTTTAGAAAAACTAATGATATTAAACGAGTAAAACTGTTAAGCGAATAAGAATTATAAGCAAAAGTCTCACTTGTAACCATATCAAAGTATTAACAAAAACAACAACAATAAACAGTGAGTTTATCTTTTCTTACATTCCCCACTACAATCCTTAACTGTACCAATTTTAATGTTATTTCTGGATTTATAATAACATATCTATGATATATAAATATCGTTGAGTGGCAGATGATTTTCTTCGAGGCCTAGTTTTGATAATTCGAATTTGTCCAAAAAGTCCTTATTTACAAAATTGCGCCCCATTTGACGAAATAAAAATTTTAAGCGTTTTACAAATATGTGCATACCGAGCATCTTCGGATTGCATTCCAATTTCATTGTGTTTAGAATTTTCAATATGTACTGCAGAAAGAGGAAAGACATTCTATAAGCTGGAGTAGAAAGTCCGGATTTAATCAAATTTAATTTAGCGCTTGTAAAATCTCCTTCAAAATCATTCAGAGTAAAATTATACTGGAGTGGCAACCACTGTTCAAAAATTCTGTTAATAACTTTTTGACGTGACCAACATCTTCATGACAAATTTAAAAATATTCTCTTCTACTCGAACTTTTGCAGAAGTGGGTGTCCTATATATGTATTTTAAAAATTTGTCAATATCATCAGAAAATTCACGCTAATATGCTGCCGCTGATGCTAAATTTAGAATGTGGCATATGCAATCGTTCAATGAACAAGTGCAAAAATCTATTTACATTAGCGAAGTTAAGTGTTTGGTGCAAATGGTCTTTCAAAAGAGCAAATACAAAATAACAGCAGTTTTGTTAAATCCAACAAGAAAATACACAGAGTTTCCTTAAGATTTCATTAAAAGCTACGAAATTTTGCATTTTCTCTTTCGCAAGACCATTTTCACCAAACACTGAACTTCGCTTATATTCATTGGACAATAAATACAAGTTGCCATTTTATATCAATTAAAAATAGGTTTGAAAAATTTGGAAATAGCACCAAATGAGTCACGGAGGTACCTGCGTACTTTTTAGTTTTGAATTGTGCCAAAAAAACTACAATTGTACCAACTTTATCAACCCTAGTACCGCCAGTAAACTTTAAGAGCTTCTCATGCAAAACTCAATTTTTTGACTTAGCATGTTTTTGAATTGTGCTGTCGATTTATTATTGTCATCACACTAAACACACAACCACCCACCATACTCCCCTTTATATGTAGTAAAAACCTCGTAAAAATATTAATTTTTCAAACCAACCCTCATTAAGTAATTCTGTATTTGTGTTTTTGCCTTAATGCAAAAGTGTGTTTGTGTTTGCATAAGACATTTTATATACCCATTAAGGTTGCCAGAAAATGTTTAGCTTGTATGCCTTATTTAAAGTTTATGTCCCCAAAACTCCTCGTATCAAAATTTCGTACAAATTAAAATTTTTGCATAAATTAATTTATCAATAATTAACTTTTTATTAAATTTATTAACTTATTTTCAAATTTTTAAAATGAATAATGTTACCTACATATGTAGGTATATAGTACATTAGAGTGGGTCAATTTTTTTTTCGACCAAGCTGTTGTCAAAATCGTAATCTACAACGAATTCTAAGAAGGTATGCCCAAGAAACCATGGATCTAAAATTAAAATCGAGCTTCCCGTTTTAACAACAAAATTCTCTTTTCGAATTTTATATTTTGTTAAAATATGCTAAAATTTTATTGAAAAAATGTTCCAATCCCGCCGAGATTTTGTCAGATGTCGTTCTACAGATATAAAGACATAAATCTATAATGTCTTTGTATGGAAGGTTCCCCGCCCACTTAAAATGACAAAAAATATATATCCTATAGCACCTCCAGACCATCAATAATATACCGTAAAAGTTTCATAAAGATCGGCTCAGCGGTTACGAAGATTACCTCCTGCAATCGAACAAACATTACCTCTTTGTTATTTAGTATAAACGAAAAGAAAAGTTTCTCTTTAAAAATGGGAAGCTCGATTTTGATTTTAGACTCATGGTTTCTTTGGCAAACCTTCTTAGAATTCGTCGTAGATTACGATTTTGACAACCGCTTGTTGATTTTTTGTAATCGCCTTCAAATTGACCCACTCTAATATACATAGTTGAAATATTAACTAATTGATTTTGTGGATAAATGTGATGACAGATGTTTGTTTTTTTAAATATTATAAAAAAATTCAATGTAATATCCTTACTCAATTTGCGGCAAATTAAATATTTAAATTTCCAAATTGGGTACAAATGCCTCATCTGGCAGCACTGCAGCTACTTATGGGCACAACATGCAAAAAATTTAAAAATTATTTAAATAAGAAAAAGTAATTTCGTAGTTTAAAAAAAATCCTTTAGAGATGTTTGCTTAAGGGTCAACTTTAATTTCACGTTCTTAATATTGCTGAAATTGTTAAAACAAACGTGCCGCACGTTGTTGCCTTGTCTTACTGCGCTCTTAATCCGAAAAAAAGCTTTAAGTTCAAAAAATCTTTGATGTGTATTGATTTGTTAAAACTATTAGGAATAATTATTTGTAGGTTGGACACATCAATAAGATGCTATTTTATATAAACCTCCGAGTCGTTACGTAAGACATCTGGCAAAACCTTAACTTTAAAATATAAACGACTTCCCGACAACAAGAAAAATAATAGCGAGTTGTATTGCTGCATTGTTGTTTCGAATAAGACTGGGGAAACTTTGGGCTATAAACCAAAAGAGTTAAATATTCGCTATTTGGTAAGGCAATACGAAGAAGGCTTTCATTGTCATGGTGTCGATTTTTTTGGTTTTAAAAAATTTTGTAGAGTATTACTTACTTTGGTGTTGATTTTTCATCCTTAGTTTGGCACTAAATTTGGATTTAAAAATTTTTAAACGATTTGAAACGAAAGGAAATAGCTTTTGTTTTTTGTTTTATTTTTAAAGATTCTAAAAATCTCATAGTATTTTTTCACGATTTTTCATTGAGCAATGCATTTTCATAATTTTTTTTCTCGATCCCCAAAACTATGCTTCACAAGTGATTTCATGAAATTCCTTTTAAAAACTCTTTTTGTTGTAAAAAAGGAGGTCCATATCTTAACTTTCCATAAAAAATTATGTGTGTTGTCAATAGAAAAATATCACTAGTGTATACATCCTTTGGAAAACAGTGAGTCGATAATTGTTAGGGAGATCGAACGGGTATTATTATTCGACCGGTTTTATTCCCTTTTTTAGTTTTGCTCAAGCCGGTTTGTTTTTCGAATATCAAATAAACCGTCTGTTTTAAAATAATAAACCTGTTATTTTAAAGATTTATAAATTTATATACTCTTGTTGTAAATATACCCGTAAATGTATATACCCGCAATATTACAATTATCATTCTAATTGCTATATTGGGCAACCTCAAAAATGTCAAAACAAAATGTAACAAAAGTCAAAAAACATAATGCACTATGTAAATGCAAATCGTTAAAAAAACGGAGTTCATGTAAAAAAAATAAATAAAAACAATTGAAAATATCACAAAAAAGTGTCTAGTTAAAACAGTTAGTTGTGAGGTTATTCTAAATATTAAATATATTTGTATACAGATATATTCTCTGGAGATATTTCAAATGGGATTAAAAGGACAAAGCTAGGTGCCTAAAGTACTCTAAAATGATAAGTTTCAAGGGTTCTTTAAGGTCAGGTTACGACTTATAAGTCACCTTAAATTCCTTAAATTAGTCTATAAGACATAAATGTGCGCCAAGTAGTTCTAAAGAGACGGCAAATTTTACTTTACTTAAATTCGCTACCATTTGTGCTAACGAGGACGGCATCACCGTTAGGGCTACAACATTTCGGCGAAATCAGCGATATGGGAAAAATTCAGCAGTTGTTTTTTAAACACCAAGAACTATAAACAAAAAATATGTTCATATTACTTTCTATAATGCTTAACAAATGGAAATATATAATCTTGGTGAAGAGGTTTTGTCTGTTACTTTTCAAAAATTAAAACTTTTTTAAAACTAAATTGGGAGAAATCTCAAATATTAAGTTTAGTAAATTCCTTTATATTTTTAAAACCGAAATTCTTGAAAGATTCTAATGTGCTTTAAGTGACAGGCGATTGATTGTGTACTAAAATTAATATGAAAATTACCAAGTTTTTTTCAGTGATTTTCAAATAAATCTTACTATCTATATAATAAAAATCAAACGCTGTGTCTTAGTCACGCTAAAAATCGAGAACTACTTGACCGATTTGTATGATTTTTTTTTGTTTTGTTCGTTTTATCACGAGGAAGGTTTAGAAAAAAAGAAAGTTCAGTAAAGCCTTTTTGGGTTAAAAAATCGAAAAAAGAGAAAGTGTTTTGCATGAAAATTTTACATTGCACCATTAATTATTGTGGATTAGTCTGCATAAACTCGATAATTGCTTGACCGATTTCAATGATTCTTTTTTTGTTTTTTTTCGTCTTATCACGGCGATGTATTGTATTTCTTCAGTTGGTGGCGGACCTATTGTTTGACAGCTGCACAGAATCAAACCAAACCCATTTGAAACATCGAAAAATTTCTACGAATATGCGTTATACGCGCACTTTTATGATGGTGTGTTTTCCATATATGAAATGTATTTTTTTCCTTATGAGAATTACATTTTGTCAGTATAAGGCCCTGCCTGCTCGCGTCATTTGATAGATTTATTTTGTAGTGTCCAGCAACGCGGGCAGGGTTACTCTATAGAGTAACTATAGTAAGTCATAAATATGTATTTTGTTTATTCCTTTCCTTTGTGAAATTTTTATATCAATAACTGCGATGAGTTTTGTGTTTTTATTAATTTGAATAACACCAAATAACACCACCATAACTGGCTATTTTTTAAATTCTTAAACGAAAACCGGTTTATTTGTAACAACAAAAAGTCAAATAATCGGTCTCTCTAGTTCTTATAAATTCAATGTACCTCAACGTTTTCCTAACTAAAGGCTCAGTTAGCCGGGAGTAACAGTTACGTTGCAAATCAGCTGATTCATTTTGTTGTATGTAAATCAATTAGAACGATTATAGTTAGCAGTAAGATGTTACGTCTCCATCTGTAAGAAATGGATTGGTCTTACTTTTTTACGGTAAGGTTACTGTTACTGTTACTCCCGGCTAACTGAGCCTTAAGCCTTTATTTCCGCACTCAAATGTTTTTTTTTTTAAATTAACGATTGTTACTTTATCCCATACCCATTACTTCGGTTTTTATTGTGTTACTTTACGTTCATATACATACTTATTTAGTTCTCTTCCTTTTTTACGATGTGTACAAGTGATTTACCTTCTTATGAGTATAACTTTCAAAGTGTTTAGGGCTTCCTTTTTGCTCTCTGTTGCCCTCCATTCCTAACGATCCTTATTTGTAAAAGAAAATCCCTGCTTCAAATTCGTCAGCACAGCCTACTTGTCTCTGAACAGGCGTTACGCTATGCGATAAAAGCAAAATTGGGGGTTTTTCTATTCACTTGTTTTGTAATTCATATTTGTAATATTTTTATTTTTTATTACTACATCTATTTTCTTTTTTTCTATGTATAAAAAGGAAAATTATTTTTGGGAAGCATCATCATTTTGAAAGACAAATGAGATTGTTAAGTGTAAGTTGTTTCGTTTATGTTGGCTTTTACTGTTTGTTTGGCAAAAGCCAGCGATTCCCCAGACATCCATTCGATGTGCATACTCATTTATTATGATAGCAGCAGTTGTAATATTTGCGCCATTGTCATCATCATTATAGTCATTGTATAGTCCTAAGTCTATGAACTCAATTTCAATGAGCACTGACTGACTGCTGGCTGCTTCGTCATCATTCAGCACAATTGAGTTTTCATAAGTTTCTATAAAAGATTTTTTTTATTATTAAATTTAACTTTATGGTTTAAAATAATATGAAGACAATAAAAACGATTATGTATTAAAAGCATTAATTACGTTAATAAAAAGAATAATAGATTTTTTTTTTGAATGATAAGAAATTTAAATTTCTAATTTTAAATTAAATGTAATTTTTTTTTAAATTGTATTAAAACGATTTTTGATCTTAACATTTTAATTATTTTTAATGTAATAAAAAAATTATTTTTAACAAAAGATTTTTTATTTTGATTTCTTTCTTGAAATTTTTTCAACGAAATGAATGACCGCTCAACAAAAATTTTTAATTTCTTGGCTTTTTATTATTCAATTCTTTTCTGCCTTTTTTCAATAATTTTTATTTAGTACTTATTAAAAAAAAAAAAAACATGATAAAACGTATTAAAAGCTTAAAGGAATGTTTGACTAAAGTGGCAAATTTGCAATTGTTTTTATGATTTTATTGCTCAATTATAGTCTAGAATTGGCTGCAAAATGTTACCAGAGTTCAAGTTTCGTTATTCACGTTGTTTTAATAATTAAATAAGTAGATATTGCATTCTAGGTTTAATAAATTTAATTGGAAAAATAACATCTTGCATTTTAAGCATTCATATGATCATTGAGGCACTGTTGGGATCTGACAATTCTTAAATTGTACCGTCATGATGGCAAAATTGTACCCAATTGACATAAATTTTACCAAAATTTCGCTATGAAATAAAAAAACATACACAGTAAGAATTCATTACACTTTTTTATTTAATAAAATCAAAAACAAAACAAGTAAGAAATTATAGTCCGTCAAGCCCGAGCATCTGATATTCTACACCATTGTATATACATACAGACAAATTTTTCGAGATTGAGTGCCATGGGCAATAATGGACCCGCCAGAAAAAAATTATGTTATGAGGTTAAGATTTATGTAAAAGTTTTTGTGTCGACTATTATTAAGATACCTTCATCTATATGAGATTTCTTTACCTTTTATGGCGTTTTATGGTTAATTTTGGACCTGCCAGCAGTATTTTGCCTTGAAAAAGTGGCTATCGTAAAATTTACTGTCGCCAATTTTTATATCGATACTAACATTAATAAGGTAGTCGTATATGGACCGATTTCAATAAAAAAATGGTAAGATGAATAAGATTGCAATAAAAAAGGTCTGGTCCAAATTTAATCTAAATACCAACGTAATAGGATGGTTTATAGACACTAACATTATTCCAGGAAGAAGTTTATATAGAAACATGTGAAATAATAGATCGATTCTCACAATTTTTAGGAGGATTTGTCCTTATGAATTAAAACCTATGTTCAAAATTTCATCGAATTACCTTAAAAATTGCGACCTGTACTTTACACACAAGGTTACATGGAAAGGCAACCAGTCAGCCAGCCGGACGGAGGGACATCCTTAAATCGACCCAGATAGTATTATTTTGTAGTTTTACACACATCAGAACAATTGCATAGTACCCTCTCCACTATTGTGGTGTGGGTATAAAAATTAAGAAGAAGCAAAAATTTGTCTATTTCTATTTTTCTCAAAGGCAGCGAAAAATGTAGACACAAAAGACAAAAGTGGCGATTTGGAGACACTAATTCAAGGCTTCTACAGGCATATGAGTACATATACTTATGTATGTATGTATATACTTTATATGTTAGTATAATATACGAACATTAATTAAAAATTTTATTCTAATTTCTTCGACCTTTTTTAAATATTATTCTTCTTTATTAATAATTGAGCTTAAGGTCACTTTTATTTCAAATAGTTCTTTTATTTGTTTTATCAATATTTCGATTTCCTTTGGAAATCTTCTTCAGGATATTATATTTTTAAAATTTAATCAAAAGATTAACAAAAATTGTGTTTGACAATTAATAAAAATTAAAATTTTAATAAATATAATATCCTGAAGAAGATTTCCAAAGGAAATCGAAATATTGATGAAACAAATAAAAGAACTATTTGAAATAAAAGTGACCTTAAGCTCATTTATTAATAAAGAAGAATAACATTAATTAACAATAATACAAAAAGAAAAGAAAAGTGTAACTCCTTAATCCACCTCAAAGAAATTATAAAACTTTGTGGGTATTGTTTTTTTTTTTAATTGTACCAAAAAGGGATGAATTGTCCCAGTGTACCAATGAAGTTTCTATTGTACTTGTTAGTTGAGGCATATCCATATATAAGGACTTATATAAGTCCTAGCTTTTCTTTTAACCATATATTGAAGTTTATTATATCATAACACAAAAAACAATAGAACTCAATAAAGCTAAATAAACCCCAATAAAACCCATAAAAACCCAATAAGACAAAAATACCATGAAAAACCCGGTAAGTTGGTTTTTTTTTAAAAAACACGGGTAAGTTCAACCCATATTCTAAGTCGATTTATCCAAGTTCGTATGGCTGACCGTCTTCTAAAATCAAGCTCACCTTCGAACGACTCAACAGAACAATATTCGTGCCGAATTCTTTTTAGTTCTCCTGAGCAGTTTATGATTAAAATCCAGCATAATCGTTTCGGTAGCGGTAGATTTATGAATCAAAGTGTGGAACAACCTTCCTAAAAACATTTTTAATTTGGTCTAATTCATTTTATACAGGGCTGGGCAGTATTTGAAATACTTATTTAAAATACAAATACGTATTTTGTATTTGTATTTTAAATACATGACGTGCAAGTATTTTGTATTTTAAATACATGTCCAGCAAGTATTTTGTATTTTGAATTTTAAATACATACAGATGTGTAAGTATTTTGTATTTTAAATAAAGACAAACAGCCATATTCATAAAAAGTTCTTATTTTAAGCTTATAGTATGTAATAACTATTAAACGATTTTTGTCTTATAAACCTGTTATAAAAATTTGTATTCATAAACGTACAACAACAGCTTTTTTACTATTAACTGTTTGCAGTGATTTTCTGTTTAAGTATGGCAACTTTCTTTATATTTGGCTGCCATTTTATTGTTAGTGATGCACGAAACTTCTATTCTATTTACATGATATTCTATATTTAAATTTTTTTTATACTTTTTTTTTAATTGTAGACCTTCAAAATTATTCTTATCAAATAAAACTACATATTATTTTAGTTTCTGAACAAAATGTTTCCAAAAGGAATCATAAAAACTTTTGTTTGAACCTTTTTTAAATATACGATAAGAAAGTAATCGAATAAAAAGTTTGTTTACTTTTTATTAACATCACTGTTATTATGATTTGTTTATTTTATTTTTTTTTATATTTTTCAACAATAGTTTGTTGTTTTAAACAAAAAATCAACTAGTTTCAATAATTTAATAAATAATTAAAGAGAATATCTGTATTTGCCCCTGAACATATTCATTTAAATCATATAAATTTTTTTTAAATAATTATCAAAAAATGTATTTAACATGTCCGTTGTCATAAATAAAACATTTTTTTCATTATTTTTCAACATATTTCACAAAAATAAAATCATAAAATGCAAACACCTTTTAAAATGTCATTTTATTTTTGGTTTAAAGAAGGGCAAATCCAACAATAAATTTTCTTACTTTATGAATGGTTTATTAAAGGTTCAATAGACTATTTTTCGTTTATGAATACAACTTTAGCAATTTTTGCTTAAAAACGGTCAATTAATTATCAATAAGTTTTTATGAATACGGCTGAAAGAATCCAAAATCTTGCAATTTATATTCTGGAGGAAAATTACAAAAAACTTAAAACGACTCCTGGAAATATCAGAAGTAGAAGCACCAGTAGCTCGTTTCTGTATTTCTCGCATCGTAAAATTTCTTACATGAAGTGTGAAACAAAAAATTCCATCGTTTCTCGATTTATGAGATAAAAGTGTTTCTGTATTTGAATGCGAAAACAGACACAACAAATTCTGTTTATACTGGAATATTTCCAGTACTTAAGTGTCAAATAAAAGCGAAACGTCAACAAAAGAAATAAATATAATAAAAACAGGGCTGCCAGATTTGACGAGTTATCGTCATCTTGACGATTTTTTGTTCCGATATTAACAAAGTGACGTTTTGATGATTTTTTCTAAAAAAGTGACGAAAGCAAAAACAAAATCAAAAATATTTTATAATTTTGTTGTTACTTTCTATAGAAATTCATCTTGAATTTTTAAATTTCAAACACTTCTATTTTGTGGCGTTGAAAATTGAAAAAAAAATAAATAATAATATGAATGTCTGTAGAAAGCAACAACAAATTTATAAAATATTTTTGATTTTATTTTTGCTTTTAATGAAATTGTTGGCGTTGCGTTTTACACTATAAGCCCCTTATGCCCGTAATTTCTACAAATAGGTATCTAGCTGTGTATAATGTGTATAATGTGGAAAGTAATGGACCGACCTGGCTTATTTTGAACATTTAATACTTCTTATATACATATACAAAATATGATTGATATTTGATATTCTTATCTTATACATATTTACACTTTTGTGCCAAAACCATTATTCCTTTTTCAAAATGGATAGCTTCTTTCACTCGTTATTAAGTAGCTTTCTTCCATAAGAACTTCGATAACTACTTTTTTCTGGATGTATTAAGATAAAAAAATGACTTACTTTTGAATTTGTTCTTTTTGGCACAACCCTTGTAAAATTCATTCGTTTTTCAGTAGAATTGTATGTAGTGCTTTTATGTGTTTCTGATTACTTAACATATTATTTTGTAGGCGAAGATTTTACTGGGTCTTTAACCCGTTTATTTATGAACCGATTTTTTTAATTTTAACTACAAGGTATTCTACTAAGTCTATTTCAGGTAAAAAAGAAAAAGATTATAGGAATAGGTAAATTAAAGATTTATATCTCAATTATTAAATACCCATGAACTTTAACTATGTTTTTGTTTGATTATTTTTTAATAAAAGTCGAAACAAATTTGTTTAAAATTGATTTTAAATTGCACGATTTTTAAAACAAAAAAGACGATCTTTTTTATTTTTTTCTCAGGAAATTGACGATTTTGACACAAATTTATCTGGCAGCACTGATTAAAACCAAAACAAGAAAAGGCTAACAAAAATTTAAACTAACAAAATATAACAATTGTTTTTTGTTAATTTTCATCATATAAATTATGCATTTATCATTTATATTCCTTCTATTTTTTTATTTATTTAAAAAAAATAGTATATAAACATATTTTAAATTCAAAATATCTACATTTTGTTTTTCTCGCCACCAATTTCAAATGTGACTTATTTTGACAGTTCTTGAAAAAAACTTTTCGCAAAATATTGTTATAGAAACACTTTTTCTCGCATCCTTCCAATAATTGCTGGAAAATTATTTAAATGACAGATAATTCTCGCAAAAAAAAGATACAGAAACACTTGTGTGAGAAAAACCATTTTTTGTTTCATTTTTCACTGTTTCTGTCCCGATTCACTGGTTTCAGTCGGAAAATTTTACGATGCGAGAAATACAGAAACGGGCTACAGTAAAGAAGACGATGATTTTGTTGTTGTTTTTGTAGATAGAATCTAGGACATAAAATTTGGAGTTGGAATTTGTCAGCTTCGTCAGTGAAAAGAGCGAAGACGTTATCACTCTTGACAGCCATCCAAATATAAAAAGAGTATTCATAGAATTTAATAAAAGTTTGTGTTCATCAGGAGCTGGAGAAAGATTATTTTCTTCAGCAGGTTTTATTTATTCTCCAACAAGAAACTGTTTGTCTGATGCTACATTCAAAAATCTAATATTTGTGAAAAGAAACAATTGTTTTGTTAATTAGTATTATATAATGTATTTTCTTGTTTGAATGAAAATGGTGAAGATGAACTGTTAGTTCGAAATATATAGATCAAGGAAATATAATAACGTCTTTTTATTTATACGGATTAAGGAGAGGCAACACAAAAGCACGAAGTGAAAATGGTGTACTTCGTATTTTAATTACATGCATGTACAAGACGTGGAAGTATTTTGTATGATGTATTTGAAATACGTACAATAAATGGAAGTATTTTGTATATTGAATACATGCAATAAATATAAGTATTTTGTATTTTGTTTAAAGTTTAAATACATAACCTGAAAGTATTTTGTATTTTAAATACATGACCAAAAAGTATTTTGTATTTTGTATTTTAAATACCGCACACCATGTATTTTGCCCAACACCGATTTTATATAGCTAGTAGAAATCGTACTACTTAGTTTCGTGATGATCGGATCATAATTAACCATAGGCCTCAAATAGAGCACACTCTCGGAAACACTTTAGTACGCCTTAAACTGTAACGAAGACCGATCTGTCATAGTTTCATTAGACTAGAAATCACATTGCCAAATTTCGTGATGATCGGTCCATAATCTACCATAACCACCATATAAAGCCCACTCTCGGAAACAATAAAGTTCGCCTAAAACCGAATCGAATAATGCTTTTGTAGTAAAATTCGGTCTGCCATATTTTCATAAGACTAGAAATTACACAATTTAATTTTAAAAAGATTTATATGCCTCAGAAAAAGCCCACTCCTTAGATATTCTAACTCTCTGAGTACAGTGTAATGTAGCTCTTTTACTTATTTTTAAAAAAAGTTTAAGTAAACCTTTGATTCAGTCTTCCCTATAAACAAAAAATTATTCTTTATGAAGGCAATACAATATTAATCAAATCAATTTTGTACCAAAAGCACTTCTAATTTATGACAAATAATTCTTTAAAGTTTAAATGTTTTATAAAAGGTCAGACAATTACAAATAATCATAAATAAATTTTACACAATTCCGTATTACTAAATATATATATATAAAAAAATATTTAGCTGTGTCGAACAAAAATTGAATTCTGCAAATGCAAGCAGATGTCAAAAACAGGTGGGAAAATCACAAGCGTTGCAATTAAACTCAAGAGTGTTATTGATAAGAATATTGTACTAAATATATAATGGGAGTGGTGCTTTTTAATTTAAAAGTCAACGTTTTCTGTTTAAAAAAAAAAAACAAAAGTAAGATTGCCTAAAAAGAACAATTTTTTATTTGCTTGAAAATCTAAAAATTACAATTAAGACATAGAAAGTTGTTTTTAACTTTCTATACATTTCACTATGATAAATATTAAATTAATAATTTAATTGAACAAAAAATAAATTTGATTGATATCGTCGTCTTTACTTTAACGAGCACCAAAGTTCCACATTATTTTCTAATTCAGTTGTTGTGTTTTGCTTTTAGCAAGACATTCATGATATTTTTTTATTTCGTTTCGTTTCTTTTCGTTATTTTCGTTATTTTATTTTTATTTTATCTTTTTAAATAAACAAATATATATTCTTTAGCAAATAAAAATATACAAATACTGCTACAACTACTTTACTACGTTATTTACTTAATTTGTTGCTGTTTTTGTTATTGTTCTTGCTGTTTTGTATGAATTTATACATAAACAGTTTCATTATGGCAGATAGATAAAAAAAGAATCTACTTACATAACGCCCTTATAATGTTTGCTTAAATGTCAAAGTATTCGTTTAATAATTATTGTATTTCTATATTTTTATCGTATTTTAATAGGATAGTGTTGTAACTATGACGAATACATAGGGTTTTCTGGAATCAGTTTGGTAAGTCATCAAATCCTATTTACTGGTCTGCTTATAAAGACATAAATGTAATTTGTAGAATTTCACAAGATAAACCAAATTTCAGTGTCTTATAAAAAAAATATTCCAATTACAAAAAATTTGGAATCATTGTTATTTATATGATCATGTCCTGAATTCGTACACCCTAAACATTGTACACAAGTATTAAGCAAATGTATCTTTCTAATCGAATTACTCTATAAATTTTTGAATTGACCTTGATTTATACACATATGTATATATATTTCTTTTATATGCCTAGTAAAGAAATATTTTTAAATAAGTCTAAAAAGTAATATGTTTCAAAAGTCTGTTAGAGATTCTATTCTGTTGATCAGTTAATTTATTTTTAATATGTATTACGAAAAAACATAAATTTTAAATTAATTCAAAGAGCAATAGAAATTCAAACCTCCATTAAAAAGTAAAATTGGCCTATCTTCTTATGCTTATAACCAGGGCAAGTTTTAAAGGGCACGTAAAATGGTTTAAAATGGCTAGCAAAAGTAAACATGTTATTTAAGAAACATTTATTTTATAAATGGCCGATTTATTTAAATATCAATTTTTGTTTTAAATCCGTTTTTTAGAATTGGTGAAATTGGGCATAAGTTTTTATTGTAAAATAACGGGTTTTACAGAATTTCTATTTTTTTTTAACGTAGCGGTGCTTGCAAGTGGACTACTCACATAAACTATTTCGTATTTTAGTTAATTTTGTAATCCGGTATAACGATCTAAAACAGGGATTTCCATTTCATTGCACAATTGTGCACACCAATACCAACACATATTTTTATGCTCTTCAATTCAGTCGTCGATGTGTAGAGCTGGCAAACTATCGATAGTTGCAACATTCGATATTTTCGATAGTTTGTTGATAAACTATCGATACTATCGATAGTATCGAACTCTTTTTAGAATTCCTTGATTTAATTTTTACGTAATTATCGTACGTTTCCATGTAGAAATTTAAAGAAATACAATTTTCCAAATTTGGAATAAAGTTTAATCTCTCTTAGATTTTCAGTCATTTACCTTATAATTTTTTTAAATATGTATTAAAATATACATACAGTATGCAATAATTCGGATTAATATCATTTTTATGACAATCTTCGGATCGCCACTAAAAAAGTTGTAAATTTTTTAATTTATTTTCGATTGCATATGAAGTTGAATTTTCAAAATTTTAAGAATAATAATCTCCACTGGGTAGTATGCAAAAAAATGAGATTGTATTGAAAGTAAATCACTTTTTCAACATTTTTCAAAATAAAATAAAAATTTTCGTTTGGGAAAATATATTGAAACAACAATAAAACATCTCAACTTTGTGTTTGCTTTCAATATAAATTTCTTAACGAAAATTTTATTTTAGTTTAAAAAACAGTTAGTTAATAAGAAAACTTTGATAATGGTAAAATTACTTTAGTATACTTTTATTATATGCGTAAACTCGTATTTGGTGGTTTTTGGCGAATCTTTTTTACCTAAAATCTAAAAATATTTAATGTTGGCGACTTTCGATATACTATTTGGCGATTCAGGTGAAAAATAATCTGAGAAACCTGGTACATACATTTGTAAAATTTTTTGCTTTGACATGAGGATAAGCAAGGTTATGTAAAAACGGTCGGTCCTTAAACCGACTAGATAACTGCCGCAGCTGGCTAAGCTGGGCGGCAACGACGGCTGGGTGTTGTTGCCAGAAAGAAACTAGAAATTATTGATTATTTTCTTAAAAAAGATTTCAACGATAGTATCGCTATCGAAAATAAACTATCGATAGTCCAATAGAAAGAGAACTATCGATACTATCGATAGTACTATCGATTGTTTGCCAGCTCTATCGATGTGACTTCGACAAGTGTACATGCCTAGCGGATGCTATGTAATTTTGTTTCAGCTTAACACTCAAAAAATATTGTGCGGTCAAAAATGCTTTTGGTAACATCCAATGCCTTGCGTGCAATATTTATTTTTTATGAATTTTTAAAACACAAAAATCTTATTTTTTTTATAAATTGTTTGATAAGATATTTGCAACTGATTTAGAGTCAGTTGTGTTATACAACTTATAAAATAACAACTTAAAAAATATATTACTAACATTTTTCTGCGGCTGTAAATAAATGTATTCTCTCAATTTTTTTACTCTTTGGTACTCACTAATACACAACCAAAAAATTTTTGGAAATCCCTGATCTAAAACCTTTTTTAAACTTTTCAAGAAAATCTTTAATATTTTCCTCAGCACTGTCAATTAAGCTTTCATTTATAGAAAGCCCTTTTGTTTTTAATTTCAAGAGACTTAAGCAGATGCATTAAAAGTGCTCTTTTATGTACAAAGTCACTTTTTTCGTCCGATTTTTGCAACATTAATTTAGCATTTCGAATAGATTCTACCTTTTATTCGCTAAGCTTATTTAAAAATTTCTTCTAGGTTGCAAAGATGGCATTTTTTTTTGGCAAGTTGGACCAAAAATTGCCTTTTAACGAAATAATTGGAGAAATGGCATATACGATAAAAAGCATGTCCTGCTTATAACAGTACCATGAATTAATGAAAATATTTTAAAATTCTATTTTTTATTAAATTGTTGTAGTGTTCTTAATCAACACACATAATAACTTTCTTTTCTAATTAAAGGTAAGTTTTTTATTTAGTGCTTGAAAAAGTTTCTTAGACGAGGTCGTTTAGTCGTCATCCAATTAACCACATCGGCAAACGGTTCTGTAATCTATTATCCTTGTTTTTGATGAAAACGAACAGAAATCTTGCCACAAACTGCCAATATGGCCTGAAATACAATTCCTCGGCGCGATGTTTTTACCGTATCTACGGCTGTCGTCTTAAAAAAAAGACGGAAACAATCGAATAGTTGTTTTTATTTCTACAAATTTCTGCAACAACCATTCAATTCGATAAATTGAAAATTTTAACTTCAAACTTCTGTAAATAATTCTAAAATCATCCGATTTCTTAACAGTTATTCTCTATGATATGAATTTTATACCAAAAACGATGAATTTATCCTTAGTCTTTTCTAGAATTCCTACATAAGTGTTCTTTCTATAGAAAAAGTGTATCAATCGACAAGCATAATATAAAGTTCTAAACGTATATTCAAAATTCAAAACATGGGTGATTTATTAACCAAAAATATTTAAAAATTGAAATATAGTTTAAAAACTCCGGATATCGCAAAGTGTGTTAATGTTACTTAATTTTTATTTGGTTTTATACTTTTACTTATTTTGTATTTGTTTTATTTCGTTATCAATAATATGATAAATACTTTGAATTTTATAAAAACGGATACATAATAATTTTTATACGTTAGAATGTACACTTCGTATAAAGACATTTTTCTGATAAGTCTAAAAATTGAACACTAAAACAATATACATACTAGAAAACAAGACAGTCGTCGTATATGATTTTTCGACACTGATTTCTTTTCAAAAATAGATTTCGTCACTAAACAATTAAGTTTAAAAAAAAAATTTGGCAAATTTTTCATGTGAAAGCAATAATCTAAATTCATGACCATGATTAAGAAAAGCAAATGTAGGTGAATAATTATCGAACTTTTAAAATAAAACAGTCAGAGGTGATGCTTGAGTCATTAGAGCACAAAATTGTCAGCCATACAAAAAGTTATGTATGTCTATAATAATTTTTACAGATAATATTTCTATTACTTATTTCTTTTTTTTTTTAAACACGCTTAAAAAGCCATACTGATGATTATCAATATAATGATGATTTTCATGTGGAAATTATATTTTCATATGATTTTTTTTTACTTATTTAATTATAACGATCAAAAGCTTAGGGGTCAAAAGCCTAAAAAAGCAATTATGAATTTTGTAAAAAACAATTTATATAATTTATTTTTTTTTTTTGTTTCCCTTAATATTTATTCAATCAATTTTTTTACAGAAAAAAAATGTGTACTTACATATGTATATGCATGTTTACAGTTTTGCAGAAATTTATTGATAATTCTTATGATCAGTCAGTCACAAATTCTTGTGACAAATAAAACGTAAACAAAAACACAGAAAAAAATCAATTTGAAACCAAACTATCATCCAACAATACGTTTTCTCGTACATTGACTGAAAGCAGCATTCAGCTTTCGTATACAAAATCACACAAAAATAGAAAAAAAAAAAAACGAAAAATTACCCGAAAGTACTTTAATCGAAAACAAAGTGACACCGATAAATTAGATTTTAAATGAACAGAAATAAAAAAAGTCAATGAAATAAATGAAAAAATACTTTCTTTGGCATTTAGAACCGCAAATGCGGTAAGAAAACAAATAAAAAAATTAAGCGTTAGAAAAACACACGCAACAGGAGATGAATGATGATGATCTAGTAAAAGTTTTCTTAAAATAATTTTTTTACGATATTCACTGGGTTGTATGTATTTGTTTACGATCAATATAATAATATTTATGCGTGTGATTTTTTGTTTATGTAGATTGGCCTTCGGATTTGCTTATATATTTTTTTTTGGAGATATTAAAAAAAGGTGTTGCAAAAAAATTTCCTTCTATTTATCAGGTAGCAAAATGTGAAAAATATATATGTATATTTTATTTTAATTTTAATTATAATTTCTTAACGTTGCGCAGTGCTTTGTCCCATAGTTATAATTATAAAAAAAAACTCTTGCCCCTGTTACGGTTATTTTTATTTTTATAAAAAGTACCAAGAGCATGAAACTTAACCTATTTTGTCCTCCCTCCCAGTAATTTTTATTCAAATTTGTTACTCCTGATGACATTTCCTAGTAAGAATGAACCAACTTTTCAAATTTTAAGTCTCTAGATTGCTTATTTTAAGGAAATCTAAAATTCCCATTTTTGTACTACTTTATCGCTTTTCCTGATTTAATTACGGAAACTATATTTTTGAATCCAAAATACAGAACACAAGAATTTGATATAATGTAAATATTGCCCAGAAAGAAAAGCCACACATAAAAAGGACGTTCGGGTTTAACTATCTCTTTTAGGGCCATTATTACCACTTGAAGTTTTCTAAAGTTGAGATTAAGTTGACAGATAGTAATGTGTTATCAGTCAACAAGCCTCTGTTATCTGCCAAATAGCAGCTAACGCCAAGTTATAAAAATATCCCTTATAGTATTAGGATTAATCCATTCTATTAATCTTAACGACACTATAACTTAAACGAAACCTTGTTAAATTAAGTTGACAGATAGTAATGTGTTATCAGCCAACAAGCCTCTGTTATCTGCCAAATAGCAGCTAACGCCAAGTTATAAAAATAGCCCTTATAGTATTAGGATTAATCCATTATATTAATCTTAACGACACCTTAACTTAAACGAATTTTTTGAATCCCAAGTAAAACTTTGATAATAAATTTAATAAAGTAACTGGTTTTTATTTTTGTTTTTTCTTTACCCACTTACAACTAAATTTAGAGGACTGTAAGAAAAGATTAACTCACTGTTTATTGTTGTTGTTTTTGTTTAAGCTTTGATATTGTAACGAGTAAAACTGAGGTTTATAATTCTGTAAAACTGTTGAGTTTTATTTGTGAAATATTTTTAGTTTTTCTAAAATCTCTAGATGAAGTTTCCTGGCGATCTGGGCTAAGCAACTAGTGAAATGCGCATAGGAATAGCTTATCCCATCAACAATAAATTTCAGTTTATCAATAGTATGAAATGGGAATTTAGCACATTTAAACGAAACCTTGTTAATTAATTTTTTGAATCCCAAGAAAAACTTTGATAATCTTAATTATGTCGAAAACATTTTTTGTCGATTTTGGAATCGGCTTTCGCTATTTGTGTGAAAACTTCTTAAACTAAACTTGCGGCTTGGGGACAAAATAAAGCCAGGTAACATTGATGGGATAATACGTACCTCGGCCGTAATGTGACAGCCACGAGTATATTCTTCAAATTTAGCCACCTTTTATAATGAACATTATTGTTCGAATCTTTCGAAAATGAAATATAATGTCATGTTTTAAATATTTCGGATGTCAAGTAAATAACAAACGTAATGAAAATTAGAAATAAGAAAAGAATCTAGAAGAATAATAACAAATAAAATATTTGAAAATAATATCCAGAAGAATAAGAAAAGCCAGATTAATTGGTAATGTAATTGTGAAATTATTTTATTATATACAGTGTAAATACATACAGAAAATTTAATTAAATGCAAACAGTTAAAGATTAAAAAAAACAATTCACACAGAACAACGACCTAAGTGCATTACTTTTTATACACCAATTGTAATTGTTAAAGAATTGTTATGAATATATCGTGGAAAGAATTAAAGAACGCTGTAACTGACAAAACATAAAACGTTCACCAGAGCCAATAAACCTGTATGAAAGTAGAAAAAAATTCATATCGCAAAAACTATACAACTTAAGGCCATTACACACTATCCAACAAAGTCTTACGTATTTTTCAAAAATGCTTCCCTGATCTAATTATTCTTTGAACATTTTTAAAAAACAATAACAACTTATCACGACAGGGTTGCATTTTCGCAAATCACTAAAGACTTTGTGGGATAGGGTATAACAGCCTTTAGGAACAAGATTTTAAAAACGTATTTTTATTTTTTCCCACTTTATTTCCTACATTTCCTCTCAAGTCAAATATTCCCGGTGATTCTGCGGCTTACAGCAAACGATTTTTCTTCCACAGACCTATAGAATGCTGTAAATACAATTATTTTTTTTTATGGAAACAAAAACGAGGTTTTTTCATCATACAAATATGGGACCGGAACCAATCGACGCAGTATTTTTTTCTGATAAAAATAATGCAAAAAAACCTATTTTTAATTTTTTGTCAGTTACAGCGTTCTTTAATTCTTGCGACGATGTTTCAAGGTTGCGCAAAAGTATTTTTAAAAAAATTGTATTTTTACCTTGTTTTTCCTTATAAGTGTACTTTGTTTGGTTGCTGCTTTATCGTTAAGAACATTAGAAGGATTCAATTTTAAGCAAAATTATTAGATAAAAAAAGTACCCAAAAATATGAATTTTTACCCTGTCTTGTCGACTTTTTTCCTTCGAGTAACAATTACAATTGGCCGTCGTTTTTAAGTTATACGCAGTCGAACAAACCACGATTAATTTTTATATACATATAAAATAATTTACTTTTTGGTGGGCGTGTCCTTGGTGTGATTTTTTCCCAAACTGAAATTTTTCTTAATTAAGGGAAATAAGAAGAACTATCGTTCTTAATTTTAGAAGTCTGCGTCGACTTTCATCTATTTTTGTTCCATCGTCACATGGCCACAATGCAGTATGACTTGCTTTCTTTAGAGGTTAAACAAATTTTGTCAAATGTAAAATCAAGTGAAAGGTTTTAACTCTAAAAAGTGTTTAAGGAGATAATTTCTAATTTTTATCACATTGCTGAATTTTTTGGTGATGGGTTCATACGTAAAGTCTGTATCCGAAAATATTTCAATTCTTGGTGGAGGGTATTACAGATTCTACTCAGCCGAATATAACATTCTTACTTTTTTTTAAGAGTAAAAGTAAGATTTGAGCTTCAAACATAAATATTGTATCACAGAAGAAATATGTTATTTTTTTATATGTACATATTTGTTTATTAATTTTATTCGTTCGCATGCGAAAGATGTATTTTAAGATCGTTTACGAAACGAATTCAAAACGAGTGGATAGAAATATAAAACGAAATATTCGTAGAGAAATTTTTTTAAGCACAGGATCGTTGTGTTCCACCAATATCCAAATTTGAATTCTTTATAATATAAAAAAAATTATAGGATATAAACTATAAATTATGACCATTTCTTATCGCCAGCTAATAAAACAGAAAATTGAAAAAAAAGGTTAAAAAACCTTAATTAAAAACCTGAGATAGGATTTTAATTTTTATTAATACTCGTACACCCAGAGAAAAACATGTTTAAAACTTTAAACATATTATGTTTAATTTGGCCATTTTATTGTCACCGACAACCATATTATGGTTGAATTAGATCTCCATCAAGAAGCCACAACCATATTATGGTTGCCTCAGAACATGTTATGGTAAGTAATAACTAAAATATATTTAACACTTTTAATAACATGGTTGTTTTTCAACCATAGCATGTTGCTCTTGGAAAAGAGAAAAATACTATTGTTAATTTAAAAACAAATTATTATATTTAACCATAACATGTTTAGAGGTAACCATAATATAGTTGTAGCTTCTTGATGGAGGGCTATTTTAACCATAATATGGTTGTAGGTGACAATAATGTGGTTAAACTAACCATAATATGTTAAAAATTTTCTTTAAAAATAGTTTTGTTTTGTTAAAACATGTTTTTTCTCTGCGTGTACCTACAATATACATATGTACATTAGACCGATTAAAAAAAAAAAGTTGTGGATGTACCCCTCTAAAAACTAACTTTGACATGTTTTATAAAGATTCCAAAAATATTTTGGCTCTATCGATAATCTCCCGTGAGCTAAACCGCGTCAAAAAAGGGTCCAAAAATGGTATTTTTCATGAATAAAAAGTTCGCTAAATTTTTTTTGTCCAATGAATCCAGGAAACACATTTTAGAAATATTGGTCGTGTGCAAGTAATTAACAAGGTTGTACATACATTTTAAGAGACTGGGCGCGTTACATATGTGGTTAGGCCTGTACATCATCGCAATGTGTGCACTGCCAAAAATATTGCTTCTGTAAGTGAAAGTGTGGCAGGTTCTTAGCAATTGGGCCTATCTAACGGCTCATTATGGCGTACGTTTTTTTAAAGATCGTGTCTATGCGGATAATCTCATTTCGTTGGAGCATTTAAATGATATTGTATTTCGTACGTAATGGCAAGGTCAAAGCATCGAAATCATAACTTAATGTGTGTTTTATTTAACCTTACTATTTAGAAACCGAAAAGTGGACAACCCATTGTAATTAACTTTAAGATTTTAAATTCTTAAATAACAAAATAAATATGTTAAATTTGGACAAGCAATAAAACCAATTACTTACTTATTAGTAATTGATTAAAAATATTTAAAAATGCATTTGATATTTAATTAAATTGCAAAAATGACACTGAGATTATTCATTTGAGCATGAAAAAGTGTATTAATAAATAAATCGAAATGCAATCAATTGTAAAACCGAATAGAAAAATCAAAGATTAAAAACAAAAACTAAAAGTTGTAAGAGAATAATCTTAAAAAATAACAACAACAATAAAATTAAATCATTTTGCCTTGACCTTGTTATCACACGCACAAAAAATAAAACTCTAAAATATTCGTAACACATCCATACACAAATATTGAGTCTAAAAATATTCAAGAGTTAAAATTACATACGTACATCATACAAACACACACAGTGGGTAACTCACTCTACCAGACTATTTTCACCCTACTGGTATTATGTCATCACCTCTTTAACAACAACAAAAACAACATCAAAATCAGAAGCAGCCTAGGAACAACAATATTTAACAAGATGTGGTAGAGTAGAAATATTTTCTACAACAATATAAGTATGTATACACAAAAATGAAGCTTAGTCATAATGTAATAAATATCTATGTATGTATATGTATACACACTTATTTACTTACACAATACATAAATCCTTATTTAATATCCTTCAAATGGTCTGACTGTTTCTTCTTCTTTGTTTTCAGCAAATAAAATTCGTGGACATTTTTTTTAATGTTGTCGTCTGCCAATAAAAAAAGCTTTTGTATACACATATTTATAAGTTCATATTGAAACTCTTGATTTTTTACGGAAAAGTTAAATTAAACAAAATGGCTTTTGTTATTGATAACTAGAAAAATCCGCTCCTTAATAGAAGTTTCTTATCAGGGCTGAGGAGTCGTCAAAAATATCTCTAACTCCTACTCCAACCGCTAAAATTTTTTAAGTCAGAATCCTACTTCGACTCTTATTGTAACCAAGGTTGCCAACTTGACTGTTCAAAAAATGGCTAGAATTCAAACCAAAAATTGCTAGAAATGGCTAGATTTTTGTAATTATTAGCAGCTGCAATATTTAACCCAGGAATTAAACATGTAATGATTATTTTGATTTAACCAATTAATGCCCACAGCTATCTAGACAACAATTTACTTTTTTTTGTCAAATTATTATTGTCAAAAAAACCTAATTTAATAAAAAAAAAAATTTGTCTATCTGGCCTAGAATCGATTTTGTAGGTGTGACATACAGTCCATTCAATTTTTGAGCCTTGAAATTTTCAAATAAAACTTATATTAATTTTAAACAAAACTTAACAAAAACTGCCATTTATTACATAAAAGGTAACAGAAACAATTTTTTTACTTAATGCTTTTTACACAAAAAAATGTAAAGTAGTTTCTAGATTATATCAGGATCTTGTTTTACATAAACAATAAAACATTATTGACGAAATGTCGTATCAAAACAATTTCTACGACTAGAATCCGAAACCATTTAATTTTTAAGATCGCTTTTATTACAACAATAATATTTTTTTGGAGGAACTAAAGCATAATCTGTAGCAATTATGATACCAATAAAAACTCCCATTTCATTCATCGTTTTTTTGGGTTCTCTTGTCCACTATATACTGCTTTACCGTAACTTTCGTTACATAGCATTTGCTTTAACTCATCTTCAAAAACTGTTCAAACTGCACGTAGATTCCTGTCAGTGCAATCTGAAAAGTCGGGCTCAGAGAATATCAGTTGACAGCATACATCATTATCTTTCACCCACTGAATCAATTCAATTTTTTTTTAAGCGATTACAAATGTGTGGAACTTGATGCTGACTCAAACTTGTATACGAAAAATCTTAAAAAGGTTTTATCTTTTTTATCACTACATTTTCTTTTGGAGATTCTATAGACAATTATCAGAAGAGTCAATAAATTTTCTAATTCTTTCTGATTATCATCGAAACTTGATTCAGACTTCCGAATTGAAATTTCGCATGATTGTATAAGTAGGTTTGAGCAAGTTTTGCGGGAGCCCATTTCCATCTTCTTCTCCAGCCCTCATCAGGTGACAAATAAGTAGCTCTGAAAGAAAATATAAAATGGCTATGAAGAAAAAAACTAACTAGATCTTCCGGCTAGATAAAATCTAGCTATTTTTTTTTATCGCGAGATGAAAAAAAACCGCCAGAGCTAGCCGGAAAATGGCTAAATTGTCAACCTTGATTCTAACCATGACTCTAAATGTATATGAGACTGGTCCTTATTTTACTTTGTACTTATTCTTTAATGCATTACCCTTTAAATGGTAAAATATAGCAATAAAATGAGTCAGTAAAAATTTTACATCAACATTTTAAGTTTAACACTAGCCGCATTGAGCTTTAATATAGTTATATACATACATATCGTTACTTTAATATAGAAAAGCCCTAACTAACGTTTTCCCTACTTTACAGGAGAAGGAGAAAACTTAATAAAAATTATAGTCTTGGAATCGCGATTTTTTTTTAAACGCAGTTTTTTATTAAATTCTATAAGCAATTAAGTTAGGGTTTTTATATATTAAAGTAACGATATGGTCCTTATTTTTTGACGTAAACATTTTTATAGCAAACCCTCTTAAAATAATTTTATTTTGGAAAATATAAGAAAAATGTTGGAGTTGGAGTCGCGAGTTTTTGTGGGTACTTCGACTCCCACTACGGTAGAAAAACCTCAACTCCGACTTCACAGCCCTGATTCTTATGATACACAGGAAGGGCCAAATGATAGGAATGGGTAAAAATGGTCTATAACTTCCTTATTTGAATATGATTTTCTTTAATTTTCTTTAGATTGGTTGAAAGAAGACTTGGGAAATTGAAAATAAAAGGTGAACTATTAAACAACAACCCAAATTATTAAAATTTTATTTTAAAAATGGACGATTTATTATTGTAACGCAACGATCGGTGGCAATGACGAATCGTTTGGTTGCACTTTTAAGGGCAACGGAAAATCTAAGGCTAATCCAATAGCGACAATAACACCCTCTTGAATGCACAGTTTGGTGTGGTATTTGATTCGAAGAGATTTTTTGTGTGTACGTTCAGTTTCTTATTTATATCGCTTTTTAGACACATCAATCAGCAGGTTAACTAAAGGGGAAATCACTCTTTGTTGATTTCCACTTATAAGCTCGCTTTCCGTGTGCTTCTCCATGACGGCAAATATAAAGCAAAATTTATACATACAATACCCACTCACTCGTCTCCAAGGAACTTTATGCGAATAAAACTTAACGAAAAGTTTGCTTAAGGTCGATGTACATAGTTTGACACATATTATATGCATGTGTTGCCTGCCCTTGAACATTTTAACTTAACTAGGTCAAGGAGTGCAACATTTAAAACAGTTCGATTTTTCCGCATGTGATTCGTTATCAAGGAATCGTATACGTTTCATAACCAGATACAGATTCCACCAAAGCAACAAAAGAGTGCTCATTCCTTTAAAAAAAAGAGTCCTCAAATGGTAATCGCGATCAGTCTCAAGGACTTTCAGGGATTTTCGGCACCTAAATTCTAAATATATTAAAGTGCTTGTTTGCATATCTTTATTTTGGGATTTAAAAATATTTACATACTAGCGGAGTTCAGTGTTTGGTGCAAATGGTCTTGCGCAAGAGCAAATGCAAAGCTGGGACAAACAAGTAAAACTGCCTTATTCGGCTGTGTCGATTCTTATATACCCTTCAACATAGCATACAAAAATTTTCCAAAGCCTTGTAGTACACATGGGGTCCTGGTGAAATAATGGACCGATTTGGCTCATTTTAAATATTTACTTATATATTTCGTATAAGAAATATCTTTGTCCAAGTTAGTCCTAGCTCATATGGATGGTATCCGAGATAAAGTCTTGAGAAAAATTGCATGTTCTTCAGAAAAATCAAGTCAAAATATACACGAGGACATAAAATTCGAACAGTAGCTAAATCTAGCAAAAAATGTTGCAGTGTGTTATGAAAATAAATTTATAACTTTATACTTTTCAAATATTAACACTGAATTTCTAAAAAAATACAACTTGGATATATTTCATCTATAATAAATATTTTAATTAAATGCTACCATCCATAAATAAAACTATTAAATTACTACAAAATGTTTGTTTTATCCTAAAAATACTTTTGTTTTTGTTAAAAACACACAATAACAACAACTTGTGCTCATATGTAACGCAAGCTACACAAAATACATATTAATGAAAATTTTTATTTCCTTTTTGTCGATGGCAAACACGATACAAACAAAACCGTTCAATAACAATAACAAACATTAAAAGTCAATATCTATTTTTGTATATTGTCAATCTTTCTAATAATGTTTCCCACCCGCCAATTTATATTTTATATTATAGAAAATTGATAAGAACAGAAACTCTCTCAGAAAGAAATATAAAAAAATGTTTCTTTAAATTTCGTACTTGTGAAGTTACAAAAACAAAGTAAACACATTTCTTACTAATACAAACATACAGTTGGTTATTTTTCGACAGCTGAGTAGGATTTTTCTCTCTCTAACTGAATAGATACATAGTTAGTCCTTAACAAACACGAAGTCAAACCTTTGATATAAAAAATTACTTTATCATTTGACTTCAAGCACAATTTAAAAGCCTTATTCAATTGCTTGATTTTAATATTTGAATTCAAATTGATAATAGCTTTGATACAAAATTGTTATAAAATGTTATTCTTAAATCAAAAATAAACTTGGTAACACTAAAGTGAAAAATAAATTTAATCATTAAACAAGTAAGAAAGTATAGTCGGTCAAGCCCGACCATATGATACCCAGCACCACAGTACTTAAAAACACATCATGCTTATGTGTCCATATAAATATGGATTTCTCTATGTTTAAAAACTTCATTAAAATCGGGTTGAAAGTTTGTGAGAGGCAGAAATTGCCCCCTACATCCCCTTGTGGTCCTATTTTTGAAAAACTGTATAGCTTATGTGTCCATATAGATATGGATCTACCTATGTTTTAAATTTCATTAAAATCAGTTTGAGAGGAAAAAATTGCCCCTTTCTCCCCTTGTGGTCCTATATTTTTTAAAACTGTATAGCTTATGTGTCCATATAGATATGGATCTATCCATGTTTTAAATTTCATTAAAATCGGTTTGATAGTTTCTGAGAGGAAGAAATTTCCCCCTATCTTCCCTCGTGGTCCTACGATTTGGACCATTTTCAATAGGCTTGGTCCTTGTGCCAATAAGAACCTATGACCCAAATTTTATCAAGTTATCTCCAAAGTTGCGACCTGTACTTTGCGCACAAGGTTACATGGACAGCCAGCCAGCCAGCCGGACGGACATCGTTAGTTCGACTCAGAAAGTGATTCTGAGTAGATCGGTATACTTTAAGGTGGGTCTAGGATAGAGTTTTTTTTTTCCCGGACTTTTTCGATTCCCGGGAAAGCGGGAAATTTTTTCAAATTTCCCGGGATCCCGGGATCCCGCTCCATATAAATAATACAAAGTAAATTTTGTTATTAATTAATGAAAAAAACTTTTATAAAAAACGTAAGGGAACTCACGCCTTTATTCCCTATTATTATGCTTTTATTCAGTATTATTATGCTCTAGATACAAGATAAAAAGATAACATAAACATAACAATTTAATTCATAAAACAATAATAAAAACAAAATAAAAATTCAGGTACTCAAGATATGAGATCAAAAAGTTAATTAATAAAATAGATAAAATATTTTAAAGAAATATATAACATTTTTTAAAGGCTTAAGAAATAACTTCCTGAGACACTCAAAGCGCTTTGTAAGTCGTCAAAAAGTATATTCTTGATTTTATTTACTAATACCATGTTTCCGAAAAATTTCGTTCATTTTTTACCGAGGTTGGACAAATTGTTAAAAGTGCACCGTTGTAGCATGCTTCGGATTCACAATCAGAAGAAATTTTTTCTTTTTCATAAACAACGTCTATATCAGTCAAATGTATGTCAAGGTTAATGCAAAAATAGCATCAACCGGACTGCTTCTTACAAACCTTTTTATTTCAATAGGTCCATTTGTAATCTTTAGGACAATGTGTTTTTCAAGTTGTATGTTGTAGTATCTTACAAGAGTTTCCAAAATGTGATTTTATTTCGGTTTCCCCGCATTTCACGGGTATATAAATCAACCCAAATTGAAATTGGGAATTTGTGTTTATCACCTGATAAACATATCGCTCCTTCATTGCATCATAGTCATATCTCAAAATTTTAAGTAACTTTAGCAAAGTTTTCCTTCATACCTTCTCGTATTATATCTCAAACTGAACCGAAGTTATAGCAAAATATATCTTTAAATCGGTACATTTTGAAAACATTAATCGCATTTTGCCAATATCGTTTGTTTTTGTAGATATGCCTTTGTTGCAATAAAGGAGCGATATGTTTAGGTATCTCCTATTTTTAAGACTTGTTCATGGGCAATGAAACTTTACTGCCTGCATCTCATTTTGAATTAATGTACTTTATTAACTCTTCACTTCACTAAATGTAAAAATTATCATCTGTTGCACTGCCCATTTTGCTTTTAGTAGATTTATTGCATCAGGAGACATTGATTTAAATACATGTACTCACTTCTTGCAATTGATCTAATCCACAACCCATCCACAGATGCTAATTTTAAGATAATAGAAAACTAAATTTCAAAGTATAAATAGCTATTTTCTGAAATTATGATGCATTTTTTATTTCCCGGGATCCCGCAAGAAAAATCCCGGGAAAACGGGAAATAAAATAATTGAAATTCCCGGGAATTCCCGGGACGGGAAATCCCGGGAAAAAACCCTAGTCTAGGACCACTATTTTAAGGCGTTACACACATCAGCACAAATGCATAATACCCTCTCCACTATTGTGGTGTGGGTATAATGAATAACCTAGTGCTGAATGTTTTGGTGACAGTTTATTTAAATAAATAATGAATTTAAATTAAAAAAAATATTTTTCATTTTTGTTCCAAATTGTATTGCAATCCAAGTTTGAAAAACATTGGAATAACGTTTGAAAGGAAGTTGAAAATAAATTAAAATTTGAAAATTATTTCTCCTTTTTGTTGAGAACGATATGATTTTCAAATCATTACCAAACGTTTGTCATTTGAGAAAAGGTTTGATTTCAAATAATTTTCAGTTTGAAATCGAACCTCCGTAGTTAAACCTCATCAAGAAAACGGACATTCATTTATACGTACATATGTATGCATAATAAAAAAAACCAAATTGTTAGAAGAAAAAAATACTTTTGTCTAATAAATCAATGAATGTTTAAACGTTGGTTTAGTTGAACTAAACTTAAATTTAGTTTAAACTTAACACTTGTAAATCAGTGCCCCATATAATATTATATGTAGCGCAAAAAATAATAAAAATAACACTACGATATATGTTGTCAAACTCATATGTTTTGTATTGGTATTTTAAACGCCCAATTTTATGCGTTTAGAGTTGATTTAAATGTTAACTGAACTATAGATTTACTGGTTTAAACACATTTTAAACTAAAAAGAGAGTTTAACTTGCACTGATATATTAGCCCTTAGAGACATAATGTCCAAAAATTTGTTTTGATAATGTTTTAAACAAATGTTTTTCCATGCGTAAATTGTATTTTAGTTAAAACTAAAATATTATAAGAAATGTGTTGTAACCAGCGTTGCCATTGTTGGCTATTCTGACTAAATTTGGAAATGGTAGGCTAAACTTATCTATTTAATCTTTTAATTCTCGGAAACTCAATTTAATGTTTAACACATGAGAAACCAAACAGAAGCAAATGTTAAAGATTTCTGTGTAAAATTCTATAAGCAAAAATACGGTGAGACGATTTGCAAGGGGGTACTAGTTATACAAAAAAACATAACAACAACGAAATGAATAAGATGTACATTAAAAAAACTTAACTTCGAACGTTTTAGAAGTCAAAAAAGAAATATTGAAATTTTTACATATTGAACTTCGTATTGAAGTAAAATATAGATTTGGCTTTAAGTGTGAATACATTAAAATGTTACAAATAATTACTACTTCTAAAGTGTTGCCTGAAGAAGATTTGCCTATATTGTCCCTAATTATAAATATTTCCAACCTTGTACATTTTGACTGCGATATCATTATTACACACTTTTTAATTTTTTACGATAAACTGAAATAAATCTTTAAGTAGACTCACACAGAAAAAAATCAAGTCAAAAACGTAGAAAACAAGGTTAATTTAAAATTTTTCGGTGGTAATTTTGCTTCATACGTTTTTCATGTTTATTCAACCCGATTTTACAATAACTTGCGAACAACAGTTTTTTCTTTTAAAATAACTATAATTCATGTTAATTTAACATTGCAGTTAAGTAAGAGCAAAATGTCATTTATATTGAAATAACAATCCGAATCACGTTGAATGAAAGTTATTTCAAGTTGAAACAACGTGAATTTCTTGTAGAATCAAATTGGTTTGAGTCTGATATAACAGTGTGAAGAAGAGACAACATATGCATTTATTTAAGAAAAATTCAAAACACTTACCGCTGTAACACATATTTCACTTATTTTGTATTCTCCTTTGTTATCAGAAGCATCAGCAGAATCGCCCGATATGGGTTTCGTCATCATTCTACTTAGAAAACTTGATGTACTATTTAACTAAATAATTTTAATTAAAAGAATACGGGAATTGGCTTCTTTTTATAACATATTTTAAACATGAAAATAAAAAAATGTACATACTTAAGTATGTATGCATCTTAATTTAACAAGATAAAGTTTTGATTTTAATATAAAACAGATTTTTATGGATTCAATATTGAATCCATATTTATTTATATATTATTTTTTTTTTATTTTAACAGTGAATAATATTAAATAAACGTGAATTAAGGGGTTATTTTATTTAAAATTAATATGATAAAATCTTAGGAAAAGGTTTCCTGATGAGCTGGCCTAAGCAACCAGTGAAATGCGCATAGAAGCTAGCTTTCCCTCAACAATAAATTTCAGTGTATTTATCAAATATGAAAAATTGGGAATTTAGCACGTCAAACAGAAATCGTATTAATGATAAATTTTGTTTTCCCGTAAATAACTTTGATGAAATAATGATAAATTTAAATAAAGGGCATACTTTTACAGAATTTACTATGATTCTCAATCAACAATCCATGTTAATTTTACATTGGTATTTTTTTCTGTGTGTAGTACATTTTCTATCAGATGTCACTTTAAATAAAAAAATTGGTTTACTAGATTACAAAATAAAATAAAAAAAAGTTAAGCATGACCACGACGGAATTATGGTTGGTTCCAAACAATTTAGCTTCTGTAGAGTTAGGTTTTGCTAAAAAATAATTTTGTGTCATAAGGAAAACGAGCCTTTCCAATAGCTGTTTACGACCTGAAGCCCGTTTTCATAACTTACCGATAGCCTTATAAAAAGTGTTCCATTTTTACAACTTTACTTAAACCTGCCAGGTAGGACGAACCTTAATTTACTTACTCGCTCACTTTAGATTAAAGTAAAGTTTTAATAATGGAACACTTTTTATAAGGCCGGTTAAAGTCTACTTTCAGGTATAGGTAAATTTTGAAAACGGGCTTTAGACTTGCATAAAGTCAGCTAAAGTGAGCGATAGTGTAAATGAGGGTTCATCCTAAATGGTGTGCTAATATATTTTTGTAATAATGGAACAGTTTGTACTGCCGATAAAATCCTACCTTTTGCTATCGGTAAGTTGTGAAAACGGGCCTTTGAATGGTATTTGGTATACGAAAACAAAAAAATTTACAAATATTTACATGTTCAACATGTTTTTTAAATTTATTTACACCGTCAAAAGCAAATTTGTTTTCGTTGAAAAATTCTGTGCACAACGGTGGCAGTGCTGCCAACTCATAATAAAAAAGGTACATTCAATAGTTGATAGCCAGCGAAAATCGTTTGTCGAATGTAACTCGTAATAAGCGCCTTTATTTTAAATAAATTCATGACACTGAAGTCACCAAACAAATACAAATTAAACACTGTTTCATTCTTCTTATTTTTACCTAAGAACTCTTTTAAGCTTGATTTAACGTAAGTTTAATCTCCATTGTTTAATCTTAAAACAATAAGGCACTTTTTGTCTTTAAAGGTTTTATTTATGTATTACATTACTTTATCTTTTAAATGTAAGATTTTAATGTTCCTGTTTTAGTGGAAGGGTTCTGATGAAAATTTTGTTGTAAAATTTATTCCAATTTTTTATTACCCGGATCCGATTTTCACCACCACCACCAATATGTTCTTTTTTTAAGGATTGCCAATCCCTTTTTGTAGACGAACACAAATACTGAGATAACTTCCAATATTGTTTTAGCGTATGTGTAGTGTTATTTCAGCGTACTCGTTCTGTATTTTCATGCGACCTCTTTCATATGCAAGTTCTCTACATTTCCTATTTAGTTTTAAAATTTGTCCTCTTTACATACTCTTAAGATTAAAAGACTACGTAGTCGGTTCTACTAAAACTTCAACATTTAAAAACAATTTTTTTTTTTGTCAATTTGCTTGCATGACTAGGACCGTTATTCTGCTAAAACGCGTATTCTGCGTAAGGTCTACCAAAACTTATTGCCTCCTACCCAATAAATAAAGTATTTGCGTTCGTGATCGTGCGTAATGAAAATTTTTAAGTCAAGCACGAATTCTAACGCACTCACGAAGACTTTTTAAGAATCTATTGAAATTAAAAAAGGTTTTTAAAATATTTATTAAAATTTAAGAATGAGCGTGCATGATGGCATTTGTTTCCCTTGTGCACCGCTCTAGTATTTACAAGGCATTTTTTACTGTCACAACTTTCTTGTATGTGGTAGTCTGGCCAGGTGATCCCACTACACAAACAACGGAGCAAATATTAAGCTTTAAATTTTTTTGTTGGGGCCGCTTTGTTTTTAAGATTAAAGAGGTAAACCTATTTTTAGCACAATATAAGTCGATGCAAGAAAACTTTCTTACTTTCAGTTCAATCAATATATAAAATGCTTTACTTAGCTGCTAAAATGGTAACACTGGTACGCAGCTTTTGCTGATTATTGTAATGTTTCCGAGTTGAATAAAGCCAGTTTTTATACAGTACTGTAACCAGTGTTGGGCAAAATACATGGCTTGCGGTATTTAAAATACAAAATACAAAATACTTGCTGGTCATGTATTTAAAATACAAAATACAAAATACTTTCAGGTTATGTATTTAAAATACAAAATACTAACACATCCTGTATGTATTTAAAATACAAAATACAAAATACTTACACATCCTGTATGTATTTAAAATACAAAATACTTCCATTTATTGAACGTATTTCAAATACAAAATACAAAATACTTCCACGTCATGTACATTAAGGTTATAACTTTTTTTTGAGTGCAAAATACCACTCCAGCGCCATGTGGGGAATTTTGTTCTGATAATAAAAAACTGTTTTTTAAGCTGATTCGGTGAAAAAAGTTTCCGCACCGTAAGCGATTCCTAAAACTCCATATTATGTGTAAATTCTATTTTTGGAAATTGAAACCCTTTTGATTTTGCATTAGACTTATGAAAAATGGTTTAATGTTGAAGATTATATATGAATTTAAGCAAAAACGAACTTATTTAAGACAAGAGCCACTGATTTAATGATGAAAATAAAAAATAAAAACAAAACTTCAGCGCTTTCGGTGCGGAAACTTTTTTCACGAAAGATGAAAAGTGACATCATATTTTTTTAAATTTTGGTAGATTAAAATCAAAATGTATTAACAAAGTGACCTCAGTACTACAACAATGCAACAATAGAAAAAACAACAGGCATTTTGTTGCTAGAATTGAGACGGCAAATGCCAAAATGCCTTATGAAAAAAAGTAAATAAACAAAAAAAATGACGACAAACGTCACACACGAAGAAAATCACTACAAACAGCTGCGCTTGTGAGGTCACTTTATTAGTACATTCTGATTAAAATGCAATCAACCATCAATAAACTGACAGAATATATTTTGTAAACTATGTTTTTAAAATACAAAATACTCCCATTTTTTTATGTATTTAAAATACAAAATACAAACTACTTATATTTATTGTATGTATTTTAAATACAAAATACAAAATACTTGCTGGATATGTATTTAAAATACAAAATACAAAATACTTGCGCGTCATGTATTTAAAATACAAATACAAAATACGTATTTGTATTTTAAATACGTATTTCAAATACATGTATTTCAAATACTGCCCAGCCCTGACTGTAACGTACTTTTTATAGTGTTGTGTATAATTTGTATGTGTTTTTGTTTTTAGTATTAAGCCTTTTCATCAACTTATTTTATTATTTGCTTGTTTAAGTTATTTTCTCTAAAAAATTCCTTAGCTGTATTCTTACGATCAAATTCCTCAGTCTGTAACGTCTTTTACCATCATACTTTGTAACGTCTTATTTCTTTTTAAATATAGTTTTTGTATAAAGTAACGTCTGTTAGTTCCCCTTCTCCCTGTTTTTGGTATAGTAACGTCTTATTTTTTGCTTTTTTAATATAGTTTTAGCTATTAAGAATTTCTCTGTATAGCAAATATTAATAATTTCTGCAAATTTTACAGAATTTACACGAAGTTGTAAAAAAATTGGAAAGAAAACATCTTTCATTGGTTTTCTAAGTGAACATAGTTATGGACCGTAAGAAAAATATCCCGTGTTCCAGGGGATATACGAGACAAATTTAAATCAATTTCATTAAAAAATTAAAGATTTTCGGTAATAAAAGACATTGGGGATATTTTGGGAGGCAAGCGGAATTATGAGTCCAATCGTATAAAATATACTTCAGAGCAAATAATCAATTTTAATATGCTCCCTTAACATCTGTAGACGTAGGAAGAATTTTTTCTATGTACAAGAACTTGCTGACTCCAAAAAGACATAGTTTTCTTTTCGAAAATTTATTGCATCAATTTATAATTTACTATAACAACATATTAAACGAATTAAGTGGAAAATAACTAATTTTAAATTGCTTTTTTTTAATTTTAACAGCTTATTTTCATGTTTTTAAATGCTATTTTTAAGAGCTTAAAACTGTTTTTTTAGTGCTTTTTTTTGTTTGCCCTAACTATAACCCTTTAAAAATATGTGTCTCCATTTGTTTTGTTTTCGAATTTATATTTGTAACGGTAATTAAAGCACAGATAAGTTTTGTTGTTTTGTTTGCTATTAAACAAAAATTCATACAAAATCCGTTTCATAAACTCGGTATTAACCTGTTTTATTTTTTTATAAATAAGGCCGTAATAATATTTTTTCGAAAAGTATGCACTTTTTTATTAAAAAATTTCGCAAGTGTGCATGATTGTTAAAGGCCGCTTTAGCCGACCGTAAATGTAATTAAATGCAATGTAACGTACCGTAACGTACTGTAAGCTCGTTTGTGCACTTATAGAACATGTAAGAACGTGTCAGCTGTTTTTCAAAAACATTAACAAAAAAAAGAAAAGTGATGAGAACTAAAAGTGTTGAAATGGTGACCGCTTTGAAGAAAAAGTACCAAGTGATTTAAATAGCATTAAAACGGTATTTCTTGTATGTTTATATAAATAAATAAATATTTGATATTAATATTACAGATTTACAATAAACAAATATGTATTATGTATAGCATATTCGTACACATGTTCTTACATTATTTTCAAAATGTGCATACACAAAACAAGGTTTTGATCACATTAAAAACCAGACTTTTTATTGTTTGGGGATATGTATGCATTTGTTTATTTTATACATCCAAACATATAATTGTATAAATGAAAATATGTATGGATTGTAACTTATTTTGTCAAAAGTCCACAGATATTATTACTAAAATAATGTACCAAAGAAAAAGAGTGATTTTACCCGCATTCCATTTAAAATACAAGCAGCCCATCACTATCTACAACTGTCACGTAATCTCGTAATGAAATTCTCTTTTCTACAGGTTGGCACGTTACGGTAAAGTGACATTACAGTCAGTTAAGCAGTTGCATTGCTTTCCATATAACAAAAACGATCAGCTGTTTACATTACATTTACATTTCTACATTTACGGTCGGCTAACAGGGCCTTAAGACTTTAAAAAGTGGAGCGTGCGTGAATACAGTATTTAAGTTTGTAAGCGAGAGCGATGGTTAAAATTTAAAAATTTTAAAATGATTAAATTTCTTTTCCAGCGAGCGTGCCTGGTCCTAAATTAAAATTAACTCACGTGCGCATCTCTAATTTAAAGAATTAAATTGACTTCTTTCCATTAAAAAAAAATAACAACAGACAACATTGAGCAGTTTGTTTGGTTGTATTAGTGCTGGGATACTATCGATATTATTTCAGATTTCACTATCGATATATCGATATTACTATCGACTAAATGTTGGTACTTGTGCAGGAAAACTTTAGCTAGTTTTTTATCAGGCTACAGTTCGTTGTTTTTATCACTTTATTGAACGTATGAGACGTATGTATATACGCACGTTATTTTAGATGACAGTTTTTTAAAAATTGATAAGTACCTTTCTGAAGGAACAGAAGTAGCAGGGACTATAAGATATTCTATTGCAACTTTTAATAATTTTCTAATTTGGTTTTGATTCTGAAACCAAAAAAGGAATCAATCTAGCGGACTTATCTTTTAATGGTCGTTCATTGTTTTGTCCTATGCTCGCAATGGCAATTGCATTTGGATTTACATTTTTTTTTTTTTACAAAATTACAAAAATATTTGACATTTCAGTCCCTATATAAACATGTACAAATTTCGACTTAACGGCCTTTAATTAGCAGTAAAAAGCACAGCTAAGCAATTCATACCACTTGCCATTTTTGTTGTTTGTATTCATTGCTGTAATTCAGCGCGAATTAATAATAGCAAGTAAAAATTTCCGGCAAAAAACTGTGTGTGTATAGCTGCTGTTATATGTCTTCATAGCTGTATTTGAAATAATAATAATATCGATATTGATATTTTTACTATCGATATTTTCGATATTTTCAGATTATCGATAATATCGATATTACTATCGATAGTTTCCCAGCACTAGGTTGTATACGAACTAAACACCCAACAAGAAAACCAGCAACAACAAAACCATTTCTACCAATAGTCTAACGGACATATCAAGGAAACCTATAATGAAAATTTAAATCTCTTTTTTCCCATTATATAGTACACTTTTTCAATTTTATTTGTAAGATACATTTTATGTTTGTGAATACAAGCAGATGGATAGTGTGAAAGTACATGATACAATATTGAATGTACAACAATTTAACATTAGATTACTTTTGCTTTAAGAATAAAAATTTTTCGATTTGTATAGAGAGAAAGTTAAACCAGATAATTGTTGTACGGAATGTATTTTCAAACATAAATATTTTTTTTTTTATAGAAAATGTTCATTTGTGATTGACACAAAGTATGAACAGAGAGTACAGCATAGAAGAATTAAAAAAAAAAAAATAAGGAATTATTTAGACCAAATGTTTATTGGAAAATTTTATTTTCAATAACATGACATTTTTACTCGTCTAATACAAAGTTAATACATGTTTGTTTGTATAATCTTCTAGTTATTTATGACAGAAAGATAATTAAACACAAATTTATGCTAATTTTGAAAGCAAAAATAAATACATACAATATTTTTTCTAAACAACTTAAGATGAGATGATGTTGGTACGTACATACCTGTAAAGCATTTTAAATCCGCAATTAGTATGATCGTTTAAAAAACGACGAACGCAAGTATTTAAAAGTCTTATCATCTCAATTGCCAATTTGTTTCTTGATGTTTTATTTCTAATTAAAAAATTTTTTTTTACGTACTTGTGTATTTCTGTGTGTTTAGAGCAGTTTTTATTTGATAAGAATTGTTATTTAAAAGCCTTTAGATCAATTAATCTTTTGTTTGTGTGTTTGCTAAATGTGTTTGCCCATATTTACTTAACAAATTATTCATAAAAAATATTTTTGCGTTATAAAAGGTTTATTAAAAAACTTTCATAGAAAATTCGTCTTAAAAACCTTTTTTGCTAGTTCGTCCCTTTAATGCAATAATTATTTTTATACAAAAGTCTTGAGTTATACTAAAATTGGTGTAACTAGTTGTTTTAATGCCTGATTACACATGTTAATTGTCCCACAAAAAATTACTGTATTCTTTTGCAATATTGTGGCGATCAATCTTATGCTATGTTCACACTTGGGTTTTTAAACGCGATTAAGCAAAATGTTGATTAAGTTAATCCAAGCCGTTTGCATTACATTTGAGATGATTAAGATGACACTTGATTAAGCCCTTATGACACTACATTTTTTATTCATTGAATTGATAGAAAGAAACAGTAAATGTTGGAAAGAGCAAACTATAAAAAAAGTAAGCAACGTTTTTTTCTTTTGTTATGGTTTTGTTTATTTTATGAAATGTTGTCAACTTTTTGGTTATGAGAAACATAAAAACAAAATAAAAAAAACCGGTCAATTGCTGAATTTGCCCATAAACAGCTGAATCTGCAGCACTTAATATTTCAAGCTTGAAATGTCAATTTTAAGTTAAACAATGTTACATTTTTTTTACATAACTTCATTTTTTATCGATGACCTTAGTAAAATTTTTGACAGTTTGCCATTTATCTTAATACAGCTTAACTCTTTGCCCTTGATAAATTTTTCTATTACATTATATTTGTACTGTTCACCAAAACTTGAACAATGCATTACAAATGTTGCGTCATAAGGGCTTTAATAAAAAAAACACAACAAACAAATTTAAATTGCATTATCAGAAGATTATTTTAAACATATGAATGATGAAATTGTAAAAAATTATGGATTACACTGCTTTACAAAATTTTAATTTTGGAAAAATACCAAGAACGCCACATGCCTAGATAAGTTAATTGGGACCTCCGTAACACGAAAAACGCTGTATTTTTTTTCTAAGTACCGTTTTTAAGATAACGGTACTTTTGTGTTTTTCAGTGTATGGTCCCACTTAAACACTTGTGGAGGCCAACCGAAAAGTCCGATCGAGATAAATGGCATATCGTTGGAAAGGTAATTGAATGCCTTTTCAGTAGATATGCTGCAAATTTCTATTTGATAAGAAGTGGCTGAGTGATGATACCTCAAACACTTATTCAGTCATTTGGATATTTTCTAAACGAACTTGGGCTCCGAAAGTGATGAACAAGGTGAAAGACTTCACCAGGAAATGGAAGAAATCGAGAGACGTTACAAAGGCTGGTGGGATGAACAAATGATGATGGACTATTGTTGTTTTCTCATTCGCGAGGATCCATTCGAAAAAAAAACGCAAAAGTTCAAGACGCTCGTCATTTAAATTAAAATTTTTTGAATTTACGCCGAATATAGTGTGTGAGCAATGAAGATGAAAATATTGTCGTTCCACAAAATCCTTTATAAAAACTTTATTTTTCATCAGATTTTTTTCAAATTACGCTTAAAATGTTGGTAATTACATAAACTATTTGGTAAAAGAATAAAACATTCCAGATCTTTACTATAACGTAGAAAAAAAAAACGAAATAAAAATGAAAAATTTTGAAAAAAACGTAAAACATATGCAAATTTTGAACTTTGAGGTGCCATAACTCAGCTACTTCTTATCAGATCATATCGACAGCGGCATATCAATTACCTTTCCAACGATATGCCATTTATCTCGATCGGACTTTTCGGTTGGGCTCTACAAGTGTTTAAGTGGGACCATACACCGAAAAACACAAAAGTACCGTTATCTAAAAAACGGTACTTAGAAAAAAAAAATTACAGCGTTTTTCGTGTTCAGGAGGTCCCAAATAACTTATCTAGGCATGTGGCGTTCTTGGTATTTTTTGGCTGTAAACCAGTGTTATTTAAGGACGAAATAAAAACATCGAGAAGAAATCGTGGTTGGCTGAACACGTGAAAGGTACGTTGATTGTTACCGATGCTACATAATATTACGGCTGCCAATGGAACCTAACCTACATCATACTTAGTTTGAGGTATGTTCAGAGGATTCTGTGTTATTTATGAAGAGATTTAGCTTTAATCATGTATGTTTGCAGTGATTAACAAATCACTTAAATTTATGGATAATCATCTCGATTTTGATGTGATTAGAGCTCAATCACGATCGAGATGGTTAAACGCGTTTAAAACCCCAAGTGTGAGCATATCAATATGAAGTTTCAGAAAATGCAGGGGCCAAAGGTTTCCTGATCAGTGCTGCCACAACCAATAAAATTTTTACAACCAAAATTTTTGGAAAAGTTAACAAATGTAACCAAATTAAAAATGCTTTAAAAAAAATGTAACTTACTGCATTCGATTTCGACTGAAATTCCCATTTAATTTATATTGTAACCTTTGGTCCCAGGTCTAAAATTACTTGAGAATGGGAAAATTAATATAAATATTTATTTTTAAGAAATTTTAAATTGAAAAGCAAGAAAAAACTTAGATCATAACCTTAAAAATTACTTACGCAAGTACCCATTTTCCCTTTACATTCGTTGACAGTTGATAAAATGGTAATCCTTATTTAAGTAATTCGTATTGTACATGTTTTAGTAGATATGTAGGAAATATTTGGAGTTTTGATGTCAACTTTAAAAACGATATAATTAAAAACTTGATTAAAAAGCCATAAAAAAACGAAAACTGTTTCTTATAGCTAATACATTTATATAAATTTGTTCTAATTTTTAATACTGTATTATAGAAGGACAAATATTAAAATTTTGGAGTTAGAATTCCGTTTGTTTATATTTTTTGCTAAAGTTTTACTGATGTTTGTAAAACCGTAAAATATTGGTGGCACGTTTAAATATACCGATGGACTCAGAATCACTTTTTGAGTCGATGTATTAATGTTTGTCCATCCGGCTTGCTGGCTGTCCATGTAAACCTTGTGCAAAAAGTAGAGGCCGAAATTTTGGAAATAATTTGACGAAATTTGGTACATGGGTCTAATTGTCACAAAGACCAGATTTGTGAAAATGGTGAGAAGCGATCCATAATATAGCCCCGGAATAGAGTCTTTGTGCTCATAAACCATCTTATTGTGTTTGTATTGCCATTAAAATCATCTTACCAAATTTTATTGGAATCGGTCCATATTTGGCCATAGCTCCGATGCAAATACTTCTCCCGAAAATAGCTTTTAATGCCATAACTTTCTTATTTATAACTTTTGATATTGACCTAAAATTTGGCGACGATCCCTTTTACGAAAGCAGTGATAACAAAATATTGTGCTGGGTGGTCCAACGTTTATCATAGGTACCGCGTAAACTGTCTTTCTAAATTTACTTAAGGCAAACATATCTCATCTAGATTAAGATATCTAAACAATATTCGACGCATCTAACTTTTACACAAATCTTAACCTCATGACATAGGTTAGTTCTGGCGGATCCATGATTGTCCATGGGTCTTAAAAAGGGTACACTCCTGAAAATTTGTTTACAAATATTGGGTTGTAGTGTATCAAATGGTCGGCTTGACCGAGAACTGCAAGTACTAAGAAAACTGTTTTACATTTTTTTACGGCTCACTCCCAAATTTGCTACGCAAAATCTTCCACGTTTTAAACAAAATGTACTAGAATTTAACAAATTGCTCTGTAATAAAAACTATAGAATATTTTTTTTTTTTTTTTTAATTTCGTAATAAATAGTAAAAAGTGTAAAGTTATAAAAAAATTAACAAATAAAAATAACACTCTCGAATTTCTCAACATTTATTCAGTTGTGACGATTGTTGTTTTGATGAAAAAATAATAAAAAAAAGACAAATTATAACAACCATATAAAATAACAAAACAACAAAATCGTTTTGTTTGATTTAATTCTATTTTTTGTTGATTTATCAAAATAAATTTATAATAAAAAAATTACCATTAATTTACACTTCAGATGAATAGCAGTGTTGCGAAAATAAAAACACGTTTTTCAATTGACTTGAAATTTTAGTTAATCGAAAAAAAAATATAACAATAATAAATAATAAACATTAAAAAATATATTTAAAGATAAAAATAACCAAAACAAATTTATTTTGCTTAGAATTTTTGTAGGAACGAAAAACTGACTCAGACTTTTTTTAAAACAATAAAAATTCGTTAAAAATGTTTAGCTCAATTATTTTTAACATGTTGGTTTAAAATCTTAGAGTTTTTTCTTGTTCAAAACTATTTGTTGCATGTTTTTTTTAAAAAATTTTTAAATAATGTTCCAAATTTGAAATTTTCTAATTTATGTATTTGAAATTCAAGCAAAAATGTGACTTATCTTTTAGGTGTTAAAAATGTGGTTTTGTGATTTTTAATTTTTCAACTATGCGAATTATTTATTTCAATAATTGCCAGTATTTGGTCATTTTTTGATTGTCTACAAAAATTTTAATGGACTTTCGTTTTTATTAAGAGGTGAAGGATAACATTTTTATTTCCAACTAAATTGTAATAAATCGGACAAATCGTAAAAATAACGATAAATCAACAAAAACAGATGAAAAAAAAAAATTATGATTCTGTACGAAATGGGCGATCAGTTTCACACTTTGCTTAAGCAAATGACATTTTTATTCATTTCCTTAAGTTCAATATGGTTTGACACACATGATCTACATGTATTCGCACAAGTGTTCGAAAATAAACAGAACATTATTTAGCGTACGGATCACACACCCAGAAACGATATCTATTTTTTTAATGTTTGTGTAGACGAACACAACCCTTAATACCATTCTTCGTTATAAAACAGAACAATTGTAGAGTTTCTGTAGACATACATTATATTTTAATGTTCTATAGTGTTTCTTTTTTAAATTCAAAAAGAAATGAGCAAAGAAATAATTTAAGCAACGACACATAGCTTGTGTGTGCATTGTTCATATGTTTTGTTTGTGTAAAATGTTTTTCGCTGGCTTTTGGTTTTTTTCGTACATAGTTGTATTTTTTATGTAGAGTTTCTGTAGACATACATTATATTTTAATGTTCTATAGTGTTTCTTTTTTAAATTCAAAAAGAAATGAGCAAAGAAATAATTTAAGCAACGACACATAGCTTGTGTGTGCATTGTTCATATGTTTTGTTTGTGTAAAATGTTTTTCGCTGGCTTTTGGTTTTTTTCGTACATAGTTGTATTTTTTATGTAAAAATTTTATTACCAGCCAAACGGGTGCTAATCACAACTGAAACGAACTAACAATAATGAGCTGAACCGAACACAACGAAGTTTGTAGTTAAAAAAAAACTGGACGCAATTAAATGTTCTCATCTCTTTATGAGTTGGATACAGTGTTGCCAATGGATAATTCGAAAGTTACATATGACTGTGCACCATATTAAACATCTGTTTCAAAATTACACACACAAGCCGGAAAAGTAGCTTTGCTTTAATGAATTCGCCTTGCAAAACCTTATTTATATTCCCTATTTGCAATTAAATCGTTTGGTTTTATAAAAAAAAGCAAAGCGCAGTATGTATTTCCGAATATAAGGAGTAACATCGGCGGAAGAACAGCACAAAAATGTTTTTATACAAGCCTCCACACTATTAAATTAGTTGCGCAATATATAAAAAAATTATATGTCAACTTTAAGTTCAAATGTATTTTTTATTTAATAATACATTAGGAACTTACTTCTTAAATTCTAAAATCTCTAGATTTTTCACACTTTTTTTTATTAAATAGGGCTAAAACAAATGTCAAAGAAATTAAAATGAAGTTTGACAGCTTATGTTAAATATGCTATTCTTCTCTTTCCTCTTACGAATAAACTCAAACTTTCTTAGTGCAAACCCAGACAGCACAGTTTGACAGTAGAGTATTTGCTCGTTGAGATGGAAAGTGAAAAACTGTCAGGATGTACAAAACCATTTTGACTCTGATGGAAATTAAAAAAAATTTACAAAATCTCAATGTTCGAAAAGAAAATCTTGACTGTACAAAATAAATAAAAAAAAAAATAGATCTTAGTAAAATTACACATAGATTTCACATGGTACTAATTACCACAGATTACTAAACAGATATATAAAAAGTGACGTGTGAAAAGGGCCCAAATCAGTTGCGAAAGCCGCTTTCGAATTCTATATTGTCGTTTAGAAAAAACGTAGTATTTTATTACCAATGTATATTTTTTAAATAAAAAATTTTATTATATACAATGTGAAAAAATAATGTTATCGGTTGTGTTTATTAATTTTTCTTTATTCATTTTTTCCGTTTTTTTAAATTTTATAACAAAACAAATTTACCCCATTTTTTTTAAACACGACCTCACTTAAAAAAATATTTTAATACAAATTTTGAACAACTTAAATATTTTATATGAAAAATTTCTTAACGTAAGGTGAAGGGATCTTCAAAATAACCCCCTTTAACAACACAAAACCGATAACTCATATTATTTTTATTTGTAAAAAAATCTTGCCGGAAGCACTTAGTAACTAAGTGATACACAAATTTATTTATTTAAAAGTTGTTTTAGTTAAGAAAACTATTTTACTAACTAAAACAAGTCTTAAAAAATATACATGCAGATCGTAATGGCTTTAATTAATTTTTTTTATTTATCCAAAAAAATTTTATAGTTGAATTGCTGCGTTTTTATTGTACCCTCATTACATTTTCTTAATTAACAAGTTTAAAATCAAATAATTTTTCAGAGTAATTATGCTAGAAAATTTTGTTTGCAACACATATTTAATTTTAAACTTAATATAAAGTTTCGGACAATTTAGAGCAACTTGAGATCAATATACGGGTCTGAATTTTTGTAGTTTTAATAGATATTACGATTAAGTGTTGCTTTCTGCATCTAACTTAATATTTTTAGTTTTGGCACTTTTACCCCTTGGCCTTTAAGCTCCTGAATTAAATTAAGGAGATTTAAATGAGCATATTTTAGAACAAAATTTTTAGGGATTTATGTAGGGAAAAATTTCTATCGTGCGGGAGAAATCGTATTACTTATTGACTACGAAAGTATTTTTACTTTATAGTTTTATTGTACTCCAGCCTATAGTCTAAAGTCCAATCACAAAAAAAAAAAAAAAACAACCGAGTTTAATTAAATTAAATGCAAAAAAGCTCAATGAACGCAGATTTAAATACATACAATATTTCTTAAAAATGTATCACAATATCGTAACAACAAATTGCCCTTATGCTGCAATTTTTTGATTTACAATTTTTGTCAGATTTATTATAACGATCTAACACTAGGTCCATATTAAAAAATAAAAAAGGAAAAACAAAATCATAATTTTTGTAAACATTGACAAGCCGTATTTAAAAAAAGATAAATTAAAAAAACAAAAAAAAAAAAAAATGGATGTACGGATGAATGAACCTACAAACTTTATTATTATTTTTTTTACCTTTTTTCTTTTTTTTTTTACTATTGGTTTCTTTTTTAATGTCTGTTTAATTGACTGACGGGCAAAACTATTAAACTATAAACTAAATTTTTTTTTTATAATAAATGGAAATAAAATAATAAAAGCAAAACTAAATTTTAAAGAAAAAGTTGTGAAAAAAACTCTTCTTAAGCTATAAGAAAAACTAAAAGAGACGTCGATTTCACTTTGCAAATAAGAAGAAACGAAAAAAAAATAAAAAAAATCAAGAAGAAAATAAATACAACAATAAGAAAGAAATTAAATAAATACGCTTTTTACGTACTTGATTTAATACGTTGGAGAAAAAAAAGATACAAGTTAAAAAGTAAGAAAAAAAAACATTTAAATTCTTGCAAAACGAGTAATGAAAAGAAGGTTAACAACACATTCAAACAATAACTACAACAACAATTATACTGAATACAACAACATGTAATAAAAGTACATTTAAAAAAACTTAAAGTAGAAAAGAGTTTTAATAAAAAAAAAAAAAAATAATTTCTTGCTTAAAAACCGGAGGTTAATTATATAAAAAATACAAGCTACAATTTCTAAAAAAGATTTCAAAGGTTTTAAAATTTTAAGAAATTCATACACACACACACACACACATTCATACAATACATATGTATACAACTGAACAAATTGAACCTTTTATCGTTCAAAATAAGTCTCAAAAAACTAAACAAAGAATTATTAACCCATTTCTTTTTAATGTTCGATTACATTTAAATGTTTCTTTTTATTATTTGTTGCTTTTACGCCATATGGTGGGCGCATAGTGCCAAATACTTCTTAAGCTTAATAATAACACTGAGCAAATATATCAGGCAAAAAACAAGAATCTAATTTTCTGGGATTTAACTCGCTACTTCCTTAGCATCTCCCTTTTTGTGCTAATGTTTCTAGTTTTTAACAAAAAAGTACCTACATTTTTCAGGACCCTGCACTGAAAATTTTATGTTTCTAAGTTCAATATTATAGAAAATTCAAAAAGTACCACATGTAGAACGAAAAAGTAAAAGAGAGAAATTTAATTTCCGGGATCCCGGGAAATTTAAAAAAATTTCCCGCTTTCCCGGGAATCGAAAAACTCTGGGAAAAAAACTCTAGTGTATACCTACAGAGAGAGTACTGGCCTTCTTCTGTAGAATAACAGTTCATAGGTTACAACTGTCTAAAACATCCTTTTTAAATATGGGCATTTCCATTTTGAAGTGACGTGATATTTGTACGACAAAATGTAAAAAAAAAATTAAATGAAGTCAAATTTGTAAAAATTTTTTTTTTATATTTGCAAAGTAATGAAGTAGCACCATATTCAGAAAAAAATTACAACAATTGACGCTAATGATTTGCAGATATAAGCAAAAATATGCGCTGGCGTGGCGTTAAAAAAACTGAAGTGAATTTTGACTTGCATTACAAAACTGAATAAGACTGCGAATTGAGCAAAACGTTTTGTATAAAACCTTATTAGTAAGCTTTGGTCTTATAAAGATTTATTTTTCAACCTATCAAATTTAAAAATCTTCGCTCGTTTAAAGGTACAAATGGGCATTTTCAGCGAATAGTCTACTTTTTTTAATGTAACGCCAGAATGAAAATAAGGTTGTATTTTAGGATCATGTTGTTTAACCGTTATCCCTTTTAGTTGCGCTTTACACCAAAATATAAAAAAAAGCAAACTATACATGTAAAATTTTTTGAGAAACAATTTAAATTACTTCTAGCGTTACGATACAAAAAGTAAACTTTTCGCTGGAACTGCATATCCAAAAGATAAGCAAAGTGTAGAGTTATTACTTAAATGGATTTTGATTTTACAATGTTTTGGATTTTCTAAACAGACAGTAAAGGCCCAACCATAATGTGCAGGAGCTGGCTTAAGTAACTGTGCTGACAAAAGCTAATGCTAGCTTATGCATATTAAAGTTGGGCCTTAAGTATTTTAAATCCTGGGGCCTAATTATGGCATTCGATATCGATCGAAATTCCCATTTAAATTGAATTGTAATTTCGATCGATATCGAATATCGTAATTTGGCCCCTGAAAAACGTGCTAACGTTGGCAGTTATTGTAAATGAGTTTTAAATTTATTTAACATTTAAAAAAAAATTCGCTCAAGAATTAACATCAAATTTGATTCGATAATGCAAATTTTCTTTTTGTGTCCAAGGACGACCTCTATTAAAGTTGTTAATGATTTTCTACAATAGGTCTTTCACACTCTGCAAGTTACTTGCGCAAGTCTCTTGCGCAACTCTTGGTTTGTAGACGCTACCGTCGGGGTAAAAAAAAATTTTGTACAGACTTTGTTGTTGTCGGCAAGTAACTTGCGCAACTAACTTGCCGAGTCTGAAAGGGGTCATATTTGCATTTACAACCAATTCTTCACAAAAGGTTAAATACAAATGTACTCGCATTATGTAGAGTGCTTAGAGATCGGTTCATACCTAGTCCCCTTCCTAAATTAAGTTAGGCCCGTTTTATAAGTTTTTTAGTGCTGGATTTTGTTTTTGTAGCAATTTGTATAAGTAATTTAAGGCGGTGGAATAGATTTTCGGGAATAGTCTTTCTATGGGAGCTATGGTTGAATATGCACCTAAAGTTTGGCAACATGTTTTTAGTTACGTTCTGAATTTTACAAAGTTAACAGTTTTTGAATAAAGTGCATTGTATTCCATATAGGTTGTTTGCATTGATTTAAAGAAGTGGTTATCTAAAGGAAAAATGTCTGGGGCAAATTACGGCATTCGATATCGATCGAAATTACAATACAATTTGAATGAAAATTTCGATCGGTATCGAATGCGGTAATTTGCCACCTGCTTAAAAGCTTATTTAATAATTTCCAAATAGCTTCTTTTAGCGCTTGGAACATCCGGGCATTTCAATATATTACAATCATTTGTTGGAACTAAAAAGCCAACGGATTAAAAAATATATTAAAAATGTAAAAAGCGAAATTAAGTTGAAATATTGTAAAAGCGGAGTTTAGTATTAGTCTTGCAAAAGAGAAAATGCTGAATTTCGTAGCTCTTTTGTTAAAACCAACAACAAAATACACAGAGTTTTATTAGATTTAGATTTCATTAGATTTTCGTTAGATTTCATTAATGTGCTACGATATTTTGCATCTGGTCTTTTGCAAGCCTAGGGCTGAACTTCGCTAATATTTTTGACTTGACTTTTCATCGAAATATAATAGGTTTGTTTTCTTACACTTTGCACGAAGAGCGTTCTCAAACTTTAAATTTGTGTACATGAGAGCGATTTTAAGAGAAAAAAATTCTTTTTCTTCTTGCACGAAACAGCGCAGACTTTTTCTTCGTGCAAATTGCGTAAATTATGAAACAGCTGTTAAAGCATTAACAAAACCAAACAAAAAAGTGGTATTCATTAACAGAATTTTATAAAAAGTTCTGTAAAAAAGTATATTTAATAATATAAAAGGTTTTATATTAAAAAACGTATAATTTTTTGTTTATTTTTTTTTTGTATCACAACTTTAAATGTTTTACGACAATCAAAACACTTTTATGTTCTGCTCTGTGTTAACAGTTAAGTTTTTTTGCTTTAAGCCCCAGTTAGCTGACAGTAACAGTAATGTAACCGTACAGTAAAAAAGTAAGAAACATCAATTTTCTACAGATTTAGGCGTTACATCATACTGCTAACTTTAATCGTTCTAATTGTGTTACATACAACAAAATGAGACAGCTGATTTGCAACGTAAGTGTTACTATCAGCTTACTGGGTCTTTATACTATGTTTACACTTGAGTTTTTAAATACGTGTAAGGAAAATGTTGATTAAGTTAATCAAAGCCGTTCACAGAAAAAAAAAACACAACAAACAAATTTATATCTTTAAAGTATTAAAAATGGATAAAAATACTTTTATAACGTTATGAGAACATTATTTTAAACATATTAATGATGAAATTGTGAAAATTTATGAATTTTTAATATTTTCAATTAGACTTAAGTTCATTAAATTTAATTTTCATTAAATTATTTTTTATGAAGAAATGAATTTTACAACATGAAAATTAATTAAAATTGTTATTGATAATCTTTCATTCTTGACCGTGGCCGGTATTCGAACCACGGCCGGCAGGTTACCATGACATGTTTCGATCGCAACCACTTGATCTCCTTAGATGGATTCGCTGTGTTACACCCGCAGCTATCGACGACTGCTGACGTCAATAGTCAAACATCAATCCTTAAACCAAATTATATTTTAACCTTTGGTAGATCGAAATTTGCTTTTTTGAATGATTATCCATTTTATCCATTTACATGTTTTTCCCCTACTTCTGTTTTTCCGTACTTTTGTCAAGAATTCTTCTTGAAGTCCAAAGTACATTTTTTGTACTTTTATTAATTTTCATGTTGTAAAATTCCTTTCTTCATAAAAAATAATTTAATGAAAATTAAATTTAATGAACTTGGGCCTAATTGAAAATATTATAAATTTGGATTAAAAACCATAAATAGTTCAACAATATAACCACAATACTAATTAATTTATGAATTTTTTAAGGAAAAAATAAAAACATTAAGCAGAAATCGTGGTCGGTAGTACACGTTCGGGTTGGCCGATTCTACGTTATACTCATTTTAAGGTATGTTCAGTGGATTCTATATGATAAATGAAGTGATTTAGTTGTAATCATGTCAATTTAAAGTGATTAACAAATCACTTTAATGTATGGGTTATCATCAAGATTTTGATGTGAATATAGCTTAATCACGTTCGAGTTGCTTAAACGTTTTTAAGAACCCAAGTGTGAACATAGTATTAGACTTTTATGAAAGCAATTTATTCTGACTCTCATTTTCAGAACTTTACCCAAAAAGTAAAGAAACAGAGCTAATAAAAGTTTTAAATAAAATGTTTTAATATAGTTTTTTTTTTAAAGAACATGGCAATGGTATTTAAAAATAAACCAATCATAACCTTCGTGGCCCAAACAAAAACCTTTTTTATTTATACCAATAAGGACTTGACAACTTTTTTTTAGCGTGGGCTGTGCGGCTTGTGGCACCGTCCTGTTGAAAGCACATATCGTCCAAGTCCATGTTTTCCAATTCGGGCCAAAAATAATCGGCAATCATGGCGCGATAACGATCGCCATTTACAGTGGCGAGCTTCGTCACTGAAGATGATTTTGCGATGAAATTCATCATCTTGGCTCATCTTATCCAGAGCCCAAAGAGCATACCTTGTTCGTTCGTGTACTTTATGTTGCGTTCACTGAAAAAAGGAAAGTAACAGTTAGATGATTAGTGAAATAGTGCGTTCACAAATTAAATTCAAAGTTGTCAAGTACCTATTGCAAAACCCTATATAAAAAAAGAATACCGCCTTATTTTCAAAAACACTTCATTCAACGCATTTCTCAACACAGGTTGATGGGTTTACAAAATAACCCCTTTTGAAAATAAGCAAAAAATAAAATAATTTTATTCGTAAAAGTTGTAATTTTATGCACGGCTGGTTTAATAGTAAAATAAAAAGTGCGTATTAAAGATTTTTTATGTCATACATACTAAAACCTTTTATTAAATTTCTCTTAAAATAATAATTATGTATAATTTAACAATTTGAACGTTTTAATTTTTTTTTTTAATATAAAAAAGAAGTAAGAAAGTAAAGTCGGTCAACCCGACCATATGATACCCAACACCACAGTATTTAGAGACAATTTTTCAAAAATGAACCCTATTTGGGACCCATGGAGCAACCAGAACAAAATTATGTTATGAACTTAAGATTCATATAACACAGAAAAAATTATTGCTGAATTATTTTCAAACAAACGCTTGTTTGAAAATTTTTTTAATTTCTACAAATTTTTTTACTGATTCAATTAATATTTTTGTTTGATTTTTATTTTAACCAACAAAAATGTTGACAACTATTCAAAAATATAATATACGCGTTATTGGTTTCAAGTTTTCATAATTTTGTATGAAATATTTAACGCCATTTCATGTTGTCGTTTCTTTTTTGCATTTTTTTATTTGATCGTAAGCAACACTTCTTTATGTGAAATATTAGAGCAACGACAAAAACACATACAGTCTATTTTTGGACGCTTTAAAAAAGGACAACAATAAGAAAGATGGTAAAATAGCGTGGCGGGGTTTGTAGTTAAAGAAAAACAAAAACAATAACAGGTAAAAGAAAAAACTTTTCACTCTTTTTAAACAACAGAAACAACAACAACATTTTAAGAAACAAAATAAATTTTTGGTAGGTTTCAAAGTTGGTAAAAAAGAATGAAAAACAAAATCCCGTATTCAATTTTTTAAAACTGTTTAGTTAAATACATACATCAAATACAAAAATAAAATGATGACGAAAAACATGTCGAGTCGGTCTGCTGCCAAGGAAAGGATACAGCAACAGCGAGTGAAGAAGAAAAACATTGTGTGTATAAACAAGACTTAGTTCAAAAATTATTCAAAAAAAAAATGTGTCTCAAAGCCAGCCGCCGCTCTGCTCTCTCCTCTGTATTCATCATCTCCTAGAGTGCTTGCTTGTGTGCGCGTCATTGCTTGTGCAAAAACTTTTTTGTTTGATTCAGCAAAATTATTTGCTAGAAATTTATATGAATTTCAGTAAACTTTTTGTTTGATTCAGTAAATTATTTGTTTGAAAAAATCAGTGTTTTTTTCAATAAACGAAATGCAAATAAATTGTTTGAATATGCGAATTTGTTTGTAGGACCGATTTCAGACAAAAAATGTTTAGATTCTACAAATATTTTGTTTGAATTGGAAAAATAATTTTTTCTGTGTAATGCTTCTTTGTTTTGAATATTACCTAGATAAATACATCCAAATGAGATTTTTTTCTATTTAAGTTATTTTGGACCAACCAGTAAAAAATTGTTCCATGAAATAGTAGCTATTATAAAAGTTATCATTACCAAATTTTATAATCAATACAAGATATTGTTATGGAAGACATGGTCAAATATGGATGTGTGTGAAGATAAATATGTTTCAACGTATCAGTTTACGCCGCTTCATATTTAGTTCTGGATGAAATGATGTAACGAAATAGTTAACTATCACATATTTTATTGTGCCATATTTAAGTATCACATATTTTAAAAAAATGCAGAAAAAATTTCCAATTATTATATTAATTATTTCCTAATATGTAATTTCTAAAGACAAATTTTAAAAATCCAACAAATCTAAGCTGGAATTGTCCATCCTTCTTTGTTACTCATCCGGACCATAAGGAAAATGAGGACTAGGGACCACACTATCCTTATGCCTTTGTTATATTTGTGATTTTTTTTTTAATTTAACTTTGAATTTATTTGGCTGTACTTTATGGTATTTTGGCTATATTTGTCCTCATTCTCCAAATGATGTGGGTATTAGTTAAGAGTGAAATATTCGGCTGTGTCGAATCTTTAGTACCCTCCACCGACAGTTAGAATATTTCAGGAGTGGGCTCTATATGGAATCTATAAGGGAAATCACAATGGGCAAAGTGCAAAGTGTACAAACGATGCAAATGCGTGCAAAAATACACACATTTGCACAACACAACAACAAAATGTACGTATTTGCAATTTGCTCTATTTTACTTCGTTTGCACTAAAAAAAACCATGAGCAAAATTAGTAGTGCATATTTGCTAAGTTGCAAACAAATGTAAACAATAACATTTGACATATTAAGCGCAATATTGGTTTTAAGGAAACTTAAAAATTGAACATTTTCGTGGGTTTTAATATAAAATAGAGAATTAAATTTGAATAATTTTAAAAGAAAAAAATTATATTAACATGTTTGTAATTTTTTACAGTGCTGCCAGAATTTTTTTGTGTTACCAGAATAAATTTTTAGAAAAATAGCATATTTGGACAAAAACTAAAAGAGGTATGCAATTCAAATTTACAAATTGCAAATTTGCACAATGACCATCATAATTACACTTTATAAATTATATTTAATCTTTATAAAAACTGACGTCAGTATTAAAATTGTTTGCGGCTTAGATCTATTTTAAATTATTGGACGACCATCCGAAAGTTGTATGCATTAATTTGTAGTCATATAATTTGAACTAATTCGTAACAGTTTTGGCGATACTTAAATCATTTTCAGGAGGGGAATTTATATTGTTTGTACCTATGCATGGCATTGGTAAATTATGGATAAATCATCACAAAATTCTGTTACTGATTTCTGGTATTAAAAATCCTAAATTTGACAAAATTTTAATACGGTAGTGAAATTTGCTTTAGCGTTTAATACGTTTATAGTGCTTTTAATTATGCTGGTTTATATAGGACCTATGGTTAATTATGGACCGATTATTACAAAATCGCATAGTGTTATTTCTACCACATTTTACCTAAACATCTTTATTTTCCAGAATGGGCTTTGTATAGGGCGTATAGTAAAACTGTGAAAGACCATATATATTTACAAAAGCATCATTCATAACGGTTTTAGGCATGCCAAACTTTTTACCGAGAGTAGACTTTGTATGGGGCATATAGTTAATTACCGATCTTCACGAAATTAAGTGATTTCTAGATATATAAAATGATTTTTTTTGGTTTTTTGATTGTATATCAATCCGTGCATTCCGCCACCATTTGTGTTTTCTTTTTAACAAAAAGATATATTTTGTAAGGTGTTTTTTCCACATTTGAATTCATAACATAACTCAAACTGCTAAGGATAACTAGAAACAATTTGACACCAATATTGTTTTTTTCTTTTGAGTTGTTCGAAAGTGGGCAGCGCCTTTTCAACAGACGGACATGGCAAAATCGACTTAGAATTACTCAAGAACCCAGAATATATGTTTACACACAGAAAAAAAAAAATCAATGTATTAATAGTTACTTCATGTTAATTTAACATGATTTTACAATAACTTGCGGACAACATTATCGGGCATGTTCTAGAAATCGAAATGAAGTGGAATTGAAATCGAACGAGATTTCGATCTTAATTATTTACAAAATGACTATAGTTTTTTCTATTTTTAACAGTCGTTCTTGTAAAGATAAATGGTGCTTACACAGAAAAAATTATTTTTCTAATTCAAACAAAAAATTTGTAGAATCAAAACATTTTTTGTCTGAAATCGGTCCTACGAACAAATTTGCATATTCAAACAATTTATTTGCATTTCGTTTATTGAAAAAAAACACTGATAACTGACAAATAGTTTACTGAAAATCATATAAATTTCAAACAAATAATTTTGCTGAATCAAACAAAAAAGTTTTTGCACAAGCAATGACGCGCACACAAGCAAGCACTGTAGAAGTAGATGAAGGCAGAGCAGAGCGGCGCCGGCTGGCTTTGAGACACATTTTTTTGTTGGAATAATTTTTGCACCAAGTCTTGTTTGTTCACACAATGTTTTTCTTCTGCACTCACTGTTCTGTATCCTTTCCTTGGCAGCAGACCGACTCGACATGTTTTTCGTCATCATTTTATTTCTTTTATTTGATGTAGGTATTTAACTAAACATTTTTAAAAAATTGAATACGGGACTTTGTTTTTCATTCTTTTTTACCAACTTTGAAACCAACAAAAAATTTATTTTGTTTCTTCTAATGTTGTTGTTGTTTAAAAAAGTGAAACGTTTTTTTACCTATTATTGTTTTTGTTGTTTTTTACTACAAACCTCGCCACGCTATTTTATCATCTTTCTTATAGTTGTACCTTTTCAAAGCGTCCAAAAATAGACTGTATGTGTTTTTTTTTTGTTGTTATATTTCACATAAAGAAGTGTTGCTTACGGTCAAATAAAAAAATGCAAAAACACGACAACAATAAAGAGCGTTAAATATTTCATACAAAATTATGAAAACTAGAAGCCAATAACGCGTTTATTATATTTTTGAATAGTTGTCAACATTTCTGTTGGCTAAAATAAAAATCAAACAAAAATATTAATTGAATCAGTAAAAAAATTTGTAGAAATTAAAAAAAATTTCAAACAAGCGTTTGTTTGAAAATAATTCAGCAATAATTTTTTCTGTGTAAAGTATGAAGTAAAGAAAAAGGAATTTTTTTGTAAACTTTCTTTTCAGGCTCGTTTTCAAAATTTGTGTGATTTTAAATCCACTTCATTTTGATTTATGGAACATTCTTTTAAAATAAGTATAATTCATGTTAATTTAATATTTAGTAAAGTTAGAACAAAATGGCATTCATATTGAAATAACACTTCGAATCACGTTGAATGAAAGTTGTTTCAAGTCGAAACAACGTGAATTTCATGTAGAATCGAATTGGTTTGAGTGTGAAATAACAGTGAGAAGAAGCTTCAGAGACAACATATTCATTTATTTAAGAATAATTTAAAACACTTACCCTCGGAACCAGAGAGAGAGATTGAGAGAATATAATTATTTATTTTTCTGTAAAGCAGCCCATACTGAGTCAACTGAGTCTTTCAACTGAATTGATGCTTGGCCACACACTTCATAAACTCGGTGGCATTTTGACAAAACATCTTAAGTCAAATTTAAAAAGTTGAAAAAATGTTGTTAATTACACGAATTTTCCTTCAAAAAACATTTTTTTTACGTTTTTAAATTATAAACGAAATTTTTCTTTTATTTTGGTTTATTTTATTATTTGATAAAAATTATTTTTTCACCGAGTTTTTTTTTAACGTTTTTGCTATCTTATCTCGACTTAAGATGTTTTGTCAATATGCCACAGAACTGAATTGAAAAATTTTAATTCAATTTTAAAATATTATGAAATAAAAGACAATTTTTTTTTGCAAAAGAAAACTACAAACATTAATTTTGACAGCTGATTAAGAGACTCGAGCACACACAGTACAATCGAATGGAAATACTTAGTAAACTTGAAAAAATCAAAATCTTTTGATTTTTCTTCAACCTACTCGACAACTGTCAAACTAATCAATTGACAAAGCCGTAGACGCTTTGATTTGAACAACAACTGACTCAGTTAACAATTGAATTGAAACGTGTATGGGGCGCATAACACATGTTTCGCTTTTTTGTTTTCCACTTTGTTAACAGATGCACTCACAATCAAAAGGCACCATCTTAAGCCCGATATGGTTTTCATCATCATTCTACTTTGAAAATTTAATGTACTATTTAACTAAATAATTTTAACAGGAAGAATACGGGAATTTTTCTGCTTTTTATAAATTATTTTAAACATGAAAATAAAAAAATTTATGTTTTTCTTTTGATAGTGTTGAACAATGTTATTTTATCATTTTTCATTTAAAATTAATATGAAACAATGACAACTTTAAATAAAGTCCATACTTTTGCAGAAATTTACCATGATTTTTAATCAAAATTGTGCCATGTTAATTTTACATTGATATTTTTTCTGTGTATATATACATTATGGGGGCTGAGATAAATATTAAAAAAGTTTCACACGGCATGACAAACTTAGTATACCCTTTTCATAACTAGTTGTGGAGTGTATAAAAAAGTCAAATACGCAGTAGTGTGAATTTAAACAAAAAGTTACAAGCATTTGATTGACTCGTAAAAACTAATTTTAGAGCAGTTGACTTTAAATAAAATCTATAAGTATAATACTTTTTTTCTTCATAAATTGTTGCAAATAGTTTTGTACAGTAATTTTAGTTTTACTCTCCTTTGCTTAGATGTATTTAATTTTTATTCTGAAATTATTTGTTCGATTATTTATTGCATTGATTACGTTTATGGCGATGATGTTGATGTCGATGTGGTTTCTACTGCCAATAGAGCTAAAGGTGGACGTATTGCTTGGCTTTTTATTGTATTTGTTAATGCAAAACTCATCAATCTTTAACAACAAAAATAAATACATAATATAAACACAATATCACTGTTGCTGTTGTTATTTTGATATAATTAAAAATAAACATGAATAGAAATTGAGAAAATACTGCAAATAAAAAGAGGAAACACAAAAAAAAAAAAAAATCAAAAATTTCTAGCAACCACCAAAAAGACGAAATCTCACCTTAAATGATCTACACCAGTATATAATGACGTATTGAGGAATCAAGTGTTTATAAACATTATTTTAGTTTTTTTTCTCTGTTTCGTTTGTTATCATTTTGAGAAAATGTTTTTGTTTTGTCGTTGGGTTTGTAGCTTTTTGAAGATGCTGTGTTAGGAAAAATAATTAAATTATAAGAAATAACCAGAAACTGGCTATATTTTTATTGACCCAGAATAGCAAAATTAGTACGCTGATAAAATCATAGTAATGGCCAGGGCAAGATTTTTAAAAGGTTAAATAAATAAAAATCAAGTAAGATTGCCGTGCGATAAGAACAGAAAGTTATATAAATATAGTTATTTAGATATAAATAAATTTAATTTGTGCCACGCCCATTTCTCCCACCCTCCCACATTTTGTCGGATGATGTGTATTGATAACTAAGATGCCTGTACCAATCAATGTACTATGTACTATCTCTGTTTACCACTTAAAAATATTTTTGCAACTATGAGCACGAATATTAAGGAAAAAAAGCAAAAACAAGTAAACAATTTAAGTTTATAAACAATAAAACTCTGATGCGGATGAAATTTTATTAATGGATTTTCAACTTTTAATTACATATTATTAATTTTTTTTTTATTTTTTGTGTGTTTAGTAAAACACGTTGGTTTTTACTTACAATTTTCTAATATTATAATTTTTGCTAACCGTATACACACATACTTATAATTAATTAAAATATTTATATTAAAATCAATAAAAATAACATTTATTAAAGAGCTTATTATAAAAAAGCTTATATTTTATTAAAAAGCAACAAGTGTTTAATTTGTAAACTTGTCAAACGCATTAAAAAACAAGTAAGAGTACTATATACGGCTATGCCGAATCTAATATGCCCTTCACCATTTCACCATTTATATATAAATAAATTTATTTTGTGCCACGCCAACATCTCTCATCCCACCCACCTTTTTTTTGAAGTTGTGCATTGATAACCAAAATGCTTGTTTGTACCTTATTTGGAAACTTTTAATTTTGCTGTTCTCCCTAAATCTATAATGTCTTTGTCCATTCTCCAATCCCACCAATTTTTTTTAGAAAACTTGTGTATTGATAATACAGTTATTTGTACCAAATTCAAATAATTTTTCTCATAACTATCTTTTGCTATAAATTAATCTGTTTTGTGCTAATTTCTCCAATCCTACCCAAATTTTGTGGGATGTTGTGTATTGATAACCAAGATTCTTGTACCTAATTTGGAAACTTTAGCTCTTGCCGTTATCCAGGTACACAGAAAAGAAAAACAACAATAAAAGATATGTGGGCAAAATTAGAGACAGACATGATTTTTTGCTCATATCTACAGCTTCGTATTAGACGGTGGTCAGATCTTACAATGTTGTCATTAAAATTGCCTAAAAATGTCTTGCAACTGTATGAACATTGTAAGCTTATTTTCATTTGGCAGATATGTAAAATTAATGCATCTGACAATGGCACCATTGCCAGAAAAATGACAACATTGTAAGATCTAACCACCGTCTGTACGAAGCTTAAGTCATTTGTGAACCAATCTGACTGAATTTCAATAGCAAGCTTAAACGGAGTATATGTGACATAAATATATAACAACCTACTCCCCATAATTTCTGGGGTTTCGGAAACCCCATTTCAAGATACACACGGACAGACGGATATATTTAATCAACTTCGCTACTAATAAGAACCCAAAATATGTATATCGCACTGGTCCCTCTAAAAAAATTCAACTCAAAATTTTTCAATTTTCACTTTTTGTATCGTAGATCAAATTCTCTAGTATTTTGCAAAAAAAAAAAAAAAAAAAAAAAAAAAAAAAAAAAAAAAAAAGAGTACATATAAAATGAAAACAGTTTTTTGTCTCTACTGAAAATGTCTAAATTTTGAGTTAACCTTTTTAAGATAAACCAGTGCGATATCGCTCATTTATTACAAAAAATCAAAACTTTAAAGTTTCTTTAGCAAAAGTGTTTCTTTATACCTTCTTTATATGTAAAACAATCAGCATTATATCTCAAACTAAACCGAAGTTATAGCAAAGTATATTTTATTAAATCTGTATAAAAAGGTACATTTTGAAAACTTTATTCGCATTTTGCCAAGTTCAATTTTTTTTGAATTATGAGATTCCACTCCTGTGGTAAAAAGAGGGTTCTATGTTGTACCCTACGAAATTATAGTTAAATTATAATTTATAAGATTAAAAATGTAACCATATAATGTAGGAATTTTAAAATAAAGTTATTAGTCATGAAAATACATATATTTTTTACTTAAAAAACTTGTACACATGATCCTTTTTAGGGAACTTTCCAAAATCGACTTTGCTTTTTCTGTAAATTTATTTTTTCCTTACTCATCCAATATGTCAATAACACATTTTTCTCATTAAATCTATAAATAAGTTGTTGTTTTTTCCAATATTTAATCATTTTATCTTTCATTTTTACTTACAGTTTATTTTTAATTGTCAGCAAAAATAAAATACAACAACCAGAAAATAAGCAACAACATTTGATCTGCAAAGTAAAAGTAAAAATATCTTGAAAACAAAAATAAACCTTTTTATAAGACAAGATGGCTGATTAACCCCATGATCGCAACCTTCATACAGTAAATGATGACGACGGCTATGACTCCAGCTACAGAGGCTATAAAAACCTAATGCAAGCTGATTGTTCTTTAACAGCTATCGCTTGCTCTCTTCTTACACTTGTTACAAAAGCCAGCAATAGCCAACCAGCCAGATAGTCAGTGAGCCAACCAGCCAGCTAGCAAGCAAGTTAACAGCTTAAGCCACTAAATAGATTGATCTTTTAATGAACACACAGCTCAAACTCTGATCTTGTGCAATTTGATACCAATTGTGTATGCCACTTACTTGGAAATTATTATTACTGGTACGACAACGAAGAAGCCAAGACGACTACTACAACAGCTACTTCAATAAAGATGTTAAAATCACATCATCGTCATCATTATCATCATCAACAACGTCTATGTCTATGCTTCTTTTTCTTTTTCACTCCATGCAAATTAAACTGACATCAATACTACAGTAACAACAGACGTTGTTTTTGGTTAATTGGTGGTGCTTACTAAAATTTTGATTAACGGCAACAACAAACGACCATAGGGACCAGTTGTTTGTATAAGTTTTATTTTCAAAATCAAAAAACAAAGAAAAACTTAGTTTGCCAAAATGTTGCAGAATCCGAGCACGACGACAGCGGCTGGCCAACAGCAAATGCCACAGCCAAAACTTGTTGTTATACGACGGCGGCCTAATCAAGGTTTTGGTTTTACTCTACGTCATTTCATTGCTTATCCACCGGAAGATGATCCCTCTTGGCCACAGGTAAATTATTAAACAAAACTATAAAAACCAACAATTAGTCAAATAATAAAAGCTTAGCAAAAACAACAATAACAATATGATTATAAAGCAGCGAGGGTTATATACGATGTTTATCGGATATATAAATATTATTTGGATGCTTAAAATTGCAGAATAAAATTTACTTAAAAAATTTGTTCAATAAAATGCGATTATTTTCAACAATAAACTAAAAAAAAATTCCCTGACATCACCCCTCGTAAAAATTGATAAGCATATAAGTGCAATATTTAGTATCCAATTTACAAACACTTCACTGTCTGTTGTATGTCGTTGAACTAATAATTGCATATTAAGTCGTTAACATAAATAACTGTTAATTTGTTATTGATTTTGTTAGAGTCGTTGGTAATTTTGAATCGATTATTCTTAATTTTAAACATAAAGTTACTAGTTGTTTTTTTTAATTATTTTTAAAAAGTTAGAAATAAAAAAAGATGTTGATATTTAGGCCAACTTAAATGTATTGGAAAATGAAACACACAACAAAAGTCAAATATGCATACAAACCCTGCAAACAATTTTCATCGCCCGCGAATCGCCGGCAAGTTGTCTAACATCGCTGCGATGCATCGCGTGGAAGCTAAATGCGATCCTCTGGCGAATCGCGAAAACGTTCGCATGTGTCAATCACGCGATTCGTGTACCGCGATTCGCGTGAACATCGTGCACCGCGATTGAAACCAAATATTTATTTTCCCGTTACCTTAACAAAACAACAAGACAAAAAAAATTCTTTCGAAAGTTATAAAAAAACACTTATGATTGCCGCTTGTAAGGCATAGGTGATGGTTAGCGATTCGTATTCCCTGAGAAGGATCGCGTAATCATCGCCAAACAAGCAATCGCCCAAAAATTTCAAAAATGTTTGTAGGGAAACATCTGTATAAAACCACAATGACATATTATATGCGATACCGTTCGTCGCACAATTTTAGCAGTGTGTTGAGGGTATAAGAGTTCAAAGAAATACACTCCAGACAGTACCTATTTCTTTTAAAACCTAGTGTTTGAGCAATTTTTGATTTTGAGTAAATCAAAGAAAACTTTCTAGCAATCGTTAAACTTTTATAAAATTGATTTTTTTCTTATGGAAGTTATACATTTCTGTAACTGTTTGATAAACACAGAACTTGTTTTTATCTATATTGACATACACTCACAATATTCTGTACGTTAAATTAACTGAAATTGTAATATACAGTGCAAGTTTTTTATGGCATATGCCGCTTTTTGCCATTGCTTCAATTATTTCGTGAAAAAGCCAATTTTGGTTCAGCTTGCCAAAAAATGCCTTTTTTTGCAACCTAGAAGAAATTTTTAAATAACCTTAGCGAATATGAGGCAGAATCTATTCGAAATGCTAAAAGAATTTGGCAAAAATCGGACGTAAAAAGCACTTTCAATGTATCTGCTCAAGTTTCTTGAAAGATTTTGGTGAAAAGTTTTAAAAAAATTTTGGATCGTAATAGCGGATTACAAGATTAATTAAAATAAGAAACAGTATATGTAAGTTGTCCACAAAATTCTGTAAAAGTCGCCAATTTATTTGTTTTTTAAAATGCCTTTCTAAGCCATAATCAGCCTCGTAAAAAACTCATAAGTTACGCGCAATTTCTGGTTACTTATTCAATACTCCTACAAAACTCTCTGTATGGCTTGACATTTAAATTTTAAAAAACTGTTTTAATCGATTTTCTCAGAATTTTTTTTTTTAACTTAGCGGTGTTTGCAAGTGAGCTACATATATTTTAATGAAATTGAGACGGATGAATTTATTGCCAACCTTTCTTCATCTGAACTATAAGCGTTCAAATATGCTTCAGTTACATCTTGCAATGTTAAAATAGTGTTTTCCATTTATTAAACTGCTTTATGCGATATCAGGAGATTATTTATTTTTGAAAATTGCTAATTGTACTACACAACTTAATAAAATAAATGTTTCTTAATAACATTTTTTTTTGACAGTTTTTGTGCCATTTTTCGTGACAATTTTTATACTTTTTCATGCCATTTCTAATCATTTTTCGTGCCATTTTAAACTTGCCCTGGTAATATAAAATAACTGAAAATTCAGTTTAAAACCGGTCTATTTATTTTTCATTTATTATTAACGAAAAGTTCATTAAATATTTACTGTCAAAAATTAAACCCCATGTTCTCTAAAAACAAATGAATTTTCAGTTATTTTATATAAATTAACTACATATTCCGTAAAAAACAAAGGACTATTCAGTTATTTTATTAAATTCAGTAATTTTATATAATGCAGGTTTTACTCGAGCCGAATTTCCAGAAAATACCAGACAGAAATCTTTCAGCTTGTTTTTCTAATGAAAGAGAAAATATTATTATTTACTAACCCCGGTACACATGTTTGTTTTACTTAAGATGTACTGACCTCGTTGTTTACAGAAGAACTCTCAATTATAACACACCAGCAGCATAACCGATATGGGTTCGCAATTACTTTACTTTTAAAATATGACGTATTTAACTAAATAATTTAAAAAAATAGAAAATGGGAATTTTTTGATACTTAATTTATATAAAATAACCGAAAATTCATTTGTTTTTACGGAACATGGGGTTGAATTTTTGACAGTAAAAAATAAATGAACTTGTCGTCATTTCAAATAACATTTTCATTTAATTTTACATTCAGAAGACTTATGGCCAATTATCAGCATTGATAGAGTAAGTGCGGGTATTGTGGTATAGGCTGGTTATGTGGTACAGTGCCTTTTTTCCTTAACTATCAAATCAAGAATAATAAAACCAATCTAAATGGTTTGAGCCTTTAAAAAAATAAAGAAATCTTTGATCTGTTTTATATTACCACGTCATTCTAAGTGTCAGTTACAAAAAATTCGATTAGCTGTTTATTCTACTTTTTTTTGGGTGTTGTTAAAAAATAAGTTTTTCTTTTAAAGGTGCATTTTTAAGTCCCTTGTATAATACTAAAGTAATTAGGAAGTACCAAATTAGTGAACAATATATGCAATTTCTCTATAGCTGTAGTAAAAAATTTAAAATTAATAAATATCCTTATTAACCTCAAGTGCGAATAATGTGGTATACCTTAAATCAGTTATAGTGTACCACATTACCTGCCAAATTAAATATAAATTAAAAAGTTTTTTTTTTTACATGAATTGTTTTTGTTATCATTTTTTTTTTTGCAATAAAGTAAAAATGTATATACAACACAACTACTTATAAAGAAAATACTTTGATTTGGTAAATTTGTTCACTATACCACATTACCAGCATATGGTGTACCACATTACCTGCAAATTTTTTTCGCAAATGGCTTTATGAACCTCAACACATGAAGCATTTTCGTGGTTTAATCATATTTTAATGGGACAAAAACAAAAAATTTGGCAATCTAAAAACAAATAGGTATTATCTATTAAAACACATTTATGTTTAAAATCGTTTTAAATACAAAATTCTCTTTTTCACTAAAAACTTAAATCAAACTTAATTCACCGATGTGGTACACTTAATTTCAACTTAAGTTTCTATTGTAATATTTTAGCAAGGTGGCCCTGATATCACGACAATACAACAACAAGAGGTAAAGCAATAACAATCAGCTGTTTTGAGACCACCTTGTAAATAATTATACCTTTTTATTATATTTTTTTGTATTTAGTAGTGCTACCGTACTTTTATCTTATTTAAATAAGACTTTTAAAATAAAACTCAAAAAATCAATCTGTATTTAAATACGATTTAAGTTTTTATGAAAATTAACTTAATTTAGATTTAATTACTATCCTGAAAATTGGGCATTCAACTTAATCAACGGATAATATTAACTGCAACTGAAATTCCGTATTAATATGCACTTAGTTTTTTGAATAAATGTTAGAATTAGTTAAAAATAGATTTGCTTGGAATTTTAAGGCCCAAAATTTGTAAAACGCAACGCAATGCCAAAAATAATATTGAAAGCAAAAACAATGTCAAAAATTTGTCAAAATTTTGTTGTTGCTTTCTACAGAAATACATATTGCGTTTTAAAATTATCAACGCCACAAGATATGCAGCGTTTAAAATTTAAAAATTCAATATAAATTTCTATAGAAAACAACAACAAAATTATGAAATATTTTCGATTTTGTTTTTGCTTTCAATATAATTTTTGGCGTTGCCTTTGCGTTTTACAAATTTAGGGCCTAAATGTTTATTTATTTAAAAATGACTGAACGGAATACTTCTTACATAAACTACAGTCCGTAACTGTAATGATATTGTGAGTATGAAGAGATAAACTCACTGTTTATTGTTGTTTTTTTTGTTTAAACTTTGATGATGTTACAAGTAAACTATTGCTTATAATTCTTATTCGCTTAACAGTTTTATTTGTTTAATATCTTTAGTTTTTCTTAAATCTTTGGATGAAGTTTCCTGACGATCTGGCCTAAGCCACCATTGAAATGCGCATAGGAATAGCTTATCCCTTCAACAATAAATTTCAGTGTTTTTATCAAGAATAAAAATTGGGAATTAAGCACGACTAACAAAATCTTTTAAATTAAGATTTTGTATTTCCAAAAATTACTTTGATAATAATTGTGAGTGTATATTTAAAATTTAATATAAAGTCCCAGTTGGGCAGATTGCCGACTTGCCCCTGTCGTTTAGGTTTTCTAGAAGACAATTTACAGGAATTTGTCGTGCACGACAGTTTCAGCGACGTTGTCTTATAAGTTATCTTCTATTTAGCTCTATGTGGGGCAGTATGAACGACACTGTCTTATAAGTTGTCTTGCATAAATGCTATGGACGACAAAGTTTTCTTGCTTGGTTTTCCTAAAATTCTCATATATTTTTTTTTTTAATTGTTTATTAAAAAACCTACAAAAAATTTACAAATTGGCTTTTACTAGTAAAACCGAAAAATGCTGATGAAATTATTCGCCAAAATAGACGACATTGTCATGCATGTAGTCGTTGACGACAAAGTAGGTGTCGTGTACGATTTTCGCGACACTTGTTCGAAAATGTCGTCGACGATTTGTTCCCGCTGTCCCTTAGATGCCGTGCAGGAATTAAGATTGTCGTGCATCCGTCTTCGAGGATGTCTTAAAGACGTGGCCAACTGGGGTTTGCACTGGTGTAAATAAAATAACGCACGAAGTTTGAATTTTTTTTTTTTTTTTTTTTTTTTTTAGAAAAATTATCTTTTCAAAGAGTAAAATATAATTTTCATATACATATATATCTGTGGCTTGGTGCTAAAAGGGCCAATGTCAAAATATTAAATTTTGAGAAAATTGAAATTCAAGTTTTTTTTTGTGAAGCTGTTCTGTTTTAAATTAGAACTTGACTCTTTAAGGCTGCGTTTTTGAGATCTCAGTTAAACTAGGTTTAGTTAATCTAAATACAGATTTGTGCCGTCATTATCAAGTTTGTATATAAAATTTTGACGGAACAACTTAGTTTTGCTTAAAACATTGGTCTTAATTGAAATACATAATAAAAAATCACATTTCGCCGGGAAAATCCGAGTTTCACACAACGTTAAACTAAGTTTAAACTTAATCCACATCTCAAAAACCCGGCCTAAGCAAAATAAAAGCGAGTAATAAAAGACACCTTATGCAACGATTAACTCAAAACAACCAAATATTGACATTGGCCCTTTTAGCACCAAGCCACAGATATGAATATATATATTTGCTCTGTAATGACTATTCGTCATCATACACTCGTTCTAAAGCGTCATCACACACTCGTTCAAACATTCACGAAACAAATTTGATTAGGGCCAAGTACTAAGCGCCAGTTAAACGACGTCACTTGACGACTTCTTTCTGCACTAAACAAGGTTTTCTCGGATTTGCTTCACCATCACATGGGGATATTTTTTTATTTTTTTGCAGTAAACGATGTACTTACTTTTACAAAACAGTAATCGCCCAATAACTCAATTTTGGATTTTTTGTTGCTTGACTGGTTTTCGAAATAATCGATTCAATTACCTCGTGCAGTCTGCGATTATTTGTGATGTTAACTTGTGTTTCGTATTAGGCGTACGCATACAAAGAATTGCTTTTTTCCAATAATTGTTTTTGCAGTGTTATTAGAGAAATAAACGTACAAAATATTTCCTACAAACATGTCCAAAATTCAAAAAAAAAAAAAAAAATGAAGAATGTGTGTATTTTTTGTTTCCACTCTCATTGCTGAAACATAAGCTTTTTTATAATTTTTATTCCCTTGTTAATTTGTAGGAGTATTTTTTTATACCCTCACTTTAGTTGAAGTAAAGCATTTTTTTTTTGCTTCTTCACGTTCACAAACTTATGTTAATTTGTCATCTACACTTATCTTCAGCACTTGTTTGTGACAGCGACCGTACAGTACAGTTTGAAAATGTTTCAATAATTTGTGTGTTCAAATGGAATTGTAGAGGTCTCTAGTTTACACATCACGCTTAATCTATTATTCAGAAATTTTCAAATACCCAATTGTCACTATTTGAATATGTATTAATTAAGCTCAAAAATTTATAAATAAAAAAATAAAAGATAAAAATAATTTCATAAATCTATTAATATTTACAGTGGCTTCCAGCTTATTTCATGCAGACGCATGAAATAAAATTAATGGGTTCCGTCTGCTAAACTTTATTCGGGTATTTAACTTTAGATTTCAGCTGATAATGAACCAAAGTAAAGTTACTATTTTTTGCAGTCGAGTTGTTGATTTTTTTTTTTTTTAAATTATATATTTAATTATTTTCTCTTTTCGTTTTTAAAAATTGTGTGAACATGTTTATTTATTTCCAAAAATTGCCAGTCAGTATTTTATATTAAAGTTACAAGTTAATAAATTTAATTTGTACAATAACTAAAAAATTAAAATTTCTTATTATAAGATAGGAATTTTTGTGTACTTCAAACTTAAAATAAGGGACGTGAGCCAAAACTTTTAGAGTAACCACTGTCTTCGACTACAGTTCAAATTATAAAAATTGGCCAGAATTTTCATAAAAATACAAATTTGTTATGTCCCTTAAGGCTATTTACACTTTCACACAAGTCTTAAGTATTTGTCATAATAAGTTGTAAATGTTTTTTAAAATTCTTCAAACAATAGTTAGTTCAGAGATGCATTTTCGTCAAAATACGTAAGACTTTTGTGATAGTGTAAAACAGCTTTTATCGGGAATTCCTTACTACGTATATAGTTAAAAATCTAAGGGAATTAAAAAATCGATTATTTGTTTAAAACTGAATAAATGCAGTGGATCATCATTCAGATCCAAGTAGCGGTATTATACAGTACATACTATATACAAGTGTTGAAATACTTTTTACTCGTAGCGGTGACAGGGTAAACTCTGTACTGTACGGTACCACTTTGAGCTTGAAAATCCAAAACCAGCGAAATTTGATTTTATTTCCAATAAGTAGTCTTTAATATTAATAATTTCCGTTAACTCAGTATGTTTTAAAATTTTTTTCGTTGGGTTTTTTTTAATATTAATTAGTATGTAGCATTTTATTATTATTTTTTTTTTTTCGTTATTTAAATATTCATCACTTTTGTTTTTGTTATGCTTCGTTTGATTCGATTATTAGCAAGAAGAGCAAAAATGTTTACAGTGATCAAGTGAAAGAAAACGGCGTATAATGTGTTATTTACTGTATAGTATTTTTAACAAATCAAAATAAAAACCTTATATTTTATTGTTGTATTTATATATTTTTTTTTTTTTTTTCAAAACTAACAATAACACTTCTGGCTTAGTTATTGGCAAAACAATTTAAGGAGACTTTAGTCAATTTTAAAATTTTAGTAATTGTTAATGCCTAGTTTTGTGTCCTCTAACTGCCTCACAGCTTTTTATAAAAAAAAAAACTATTTTACGATTTTTGGAAATTGGTTCAAATAATGAGCATGGACCAACTAAATATTAAGTTTTAAAAAATTTAAATTTTTTAATGAAATTTTCAATTACGTACACTTTTGTCCTTTGCAGTTTTTATGTTTTTGATATTAAAGCTTTTGTAATGTTAAAGAATTATATTTTTCTTTTATACATAAAAGCCTTTAGTATTGGCATACAAGTTTTTTTAAATATAGTTACCGATTCCCAAAAAAAAAAAAAAAATTATGTTGCATGTAGACTTAACTGCCCGTTTATACCAGAGATATTTATTGCGACATATATTGCAGTAAATGTCAAAATTATATTATCTTTAATGTAGACAGCAATATTTTGTACATATTTATTACCGGCAATTTATGTTGCAATAATTCTTAGTCCATTTTTGTTGATTATTATTGCTTACATAAAACTTCAAATTTGATTGTCAATTAAAAAAAAGAAGCAAAAAAGAAAAAAAATAGAAGCAAATTGTGTGGGAAAGAAATTAAGTTTGTGAAATTGTAGCAAAGAGAATTATTAAAAAAAAATTTTAATAAAAAAAAAAAAAAAAATCATGTTGTAAAATTCCTTCCTTCAGCAAAAATAATTTAATGAAAATTAAATTTAATGAACTCAAGCCGAACTAAAAATATTGAAATTGAAAAATAACAGTTCAACTAAAATCACAATTTTTTTTTTTTTTTTTTAATTTCCTAAGCTTATCCCGCGAAGCTTTATGCTTGTCTGCAGGAAAGAAACCAGAGTCTCTGGCGGGAATCGAACCCGCAACCTCGGCGCTGATAGACTAGCTCGCTACCAGCTAGCCTACCGAGGCGCTTAGCTATGTTCTTAAAATAGCTATGGCACAAGCTTTAGGCCCCTATTATGGTTTACAACTCAACTCAGTTGAGTTGTTATTAAGACAACTGGTTGTGATCAGTTGTAATTTTTGTTATGTTTTTGTTCACCGCAAAATAGCAAAGTTGTAAACCATAATACAAAAATTAAGAAATTACAACTCAACTGAGTTGAGTTGTAAACCGTAATAGGGGCCTTAATGTTTACATTTGTACTTCAAGCTGTACAAATAAAATGTCGACGAAAGTGGACAAAAAACAAAATAAACAAATGTATTCAGGTTTTCAAGACAAAATCTTGACGGAAAGAATATGAAAAAACAGAGGAAAGGAAGCAACATGTAATATAAAATTGAAAATGATAATTACAGCGAATTTCGAACCACCAGTACCACTGGTTAAAGATTGATGTTTGACTGTTGGCTGGCAGGCACAGCAGGGGTGCAGAGGTTAGAACTCAAAGAATTCTGATAAAAGAATGTGGTGATTTTTGAAACATGTAAATTCAACCCAGGTTCGAGCCCCAGCTCAGCCAAGAAAATTATCAATGAATTTTAATAAAAAAAATTATGTTGTAAAATTCCTTCCTTCGGTAAAAAATAATTTAATGAAAATTAAATTTGATGAACTCAAGCCTAACTAAATTTGCGGCCCTTTGTTCCTACTAGGAATTACAGGACATAATATATATAAGCCTAACTAAAAATATTAAAATTTAAAATTAACAGTTCAACTAAAATCACAATTGTTCGTAAAATAATTAAATTAGAGAATTAAATAAACACTACAATAAAGTTGCAAAAATTATTATACCCACACCACAATAGTGGAGAGGGTATTATGCATTTGTGCTGATGTGTGTAACGCCTTAAAATAGTGGTGCTAGACCCACCTTAAAGTATACAGATCTTCTCGGAATCACTTTCTGAGTCGAACTAACGATGTCCGTCCGGCTGGCTGTCCATGTAACCTTGTGGGCAGAGTACAGGTCGCAACTTTGGAGATAACTTGATAAAATTTGGGTCATAGGTTCTTATTGGCACAAGGACCAAGCCTATTGAAATAGGACCACGAGGGAAGATAGGGGGAAATTTCTTCCTCTCAGAAACTATCAAACCGATTTTAATGAAATTTAAAACATGCATATATCCATATCTATATGGACACATAAGCTATACAGTTTTAAAAAATATAGGACCACAAGGGGAGAAAGGGGCAATTTTTGCCTCTCAAACTGATTTTAATAAAATTTAAAACATAGGTAGATCCATATCTATATGGACACATAAGCTATACACAAACCTTCAAACCGATTATAATGAAGTTTTTAAACATAGAGAAATCCATATTTATATGGACACATAAGCATGATGTGTTTTTAAGTACTGTGGTGCTGGGTATCATATGGTCGGGCTTGACCGGCTATACTTTCTTACTTGTTTTTATTTATATAATTTTTTTCTTATTCGATCTTTATTATTTAAATTTATATTTATTTGTTTAAGCTTGAGTTCTTTTTTTATATAAAAATATAAATTTTATCTTAAAAAAAATAAATTTAATAAAAATTAATAATAAAAATAAAAATAATAAAAATAAATAAAATTATTATTTTTATATAAAAGAAGATCTCAAGCTTAAACAAATAAAAATACATTTAAAAAAAAGTCAAATAAGATAGAATTTATACTATTAAATATAATTTTTGCAAGATGGCGTTATTTTTACAATACATCTTCTTCCTTGATTTTTTTAAAATTATGAGTTAACATAAATCCGTTTTCCCATACCTTAAACATAAGCCGGGCAATAAGAAATATTGCTCTGTTATTCTGCCGACGTTATTGCCAACTTGCTGAGATATTTATCTTTAGTGTAGACCTATGGTAAGGTGAATTCATACAATGTGGTCTAATTTTGAAAACGGATTTAACACTGTAAAATACATTCACGTTGTGTCAAAATAATAAACAATTCAAACAAATATTTAATTTTGTTTTTAATTTTAAATTGTGTTTTTTGAAATGTAATAATTTAAAAACGTTTTAAATTTCATAATTCTAAGTGAAAATTATAGAATTTATGAAAGATTCCCCAGAACCACAAGAACGGTATACCATTTTGACACATGGCTGGTTATCAGCTATTGCCTACGTATCAAGTTATGGTCACCTGGTGATCATTCGCCTTGTGTAGAAATTATTTCTTCGCTTTTTTTGCAAATCTTTTGGTGCTATTAAACGAGAAAGGCTTTTTTAAAAACTCGCTAAATTGCACATACAGTGCTTGAAAGAATTCGCTTCATTTTGTTAACATCACACAGTGAAGGATATAAATAAGGGAAATAAATCTGGAGTTTTTTAACGGATAGATTGATTAAGAAAAACTTTGACACATCGATAGCAGGAATGCAGTCAAATTGTAACCTATAGGTGTAATGGGGGCAGACTTAGGAGTCAGCTAAAAAAGATACCAGCAAAATTCAAACGGACAGGATCTCATACATAGATATCAGGCTTTATACTGATTTTTTATTATAACTCTCTCTGATTGCTGAAGCGTTTTGTCTTAAATTTTTACAATCTACAACACTGTACATTTGAAAAAGATTTATTTGTACATATTATAAGTATGCGTGTGAGTTAAGGTGTACTTGTGTTTGTTAACTTTATTTGTGTATTTGCACTAATTTCATTTCATTTTCAACAACAATTTGAGTTTTCTACACAATTATACATATTGCAAACGATATTGTTGTTGTACGTGTTAAAGATTTTCATACTTTGCTCTCCAATTTTACAAAAAAAAAAGCAACAAATATTAAAAACAACTAAAAAAACCATCAACAACTTTAAACCACTACAACATAATTTAACGATTTATTTTGTTTCTTTATTTTTTTTCTTCTTTCTTTACTTCTGCAACTCCAAAAAAAACTCTGTTTCTTGACGATGTTGGTGATGATGATGGTACGATGGGTACATTGAATGAATGAATGGAACGGATTTGTGGTTGTGCCCGTGTATATTGTGTACATTTGTTTTGTTCGTGTTATGTTGAGTGTGTAGGAAGCATCCGAACCGTACCAAGTGAAAGCTATGGAAACGATTTTCATTAAAGAAGTACATCCGAATGGACCCGCTTACTATGCCAACCTGCAGACAGGCGATCGCGTTCTAATGGTGAACAACACACCAATAGCTGGTATCGCCTACAGTACCATTGTGTCGATGATCAAGCAAACGCCTTCGGAATTGAAATTGTTGGTGGTGCCCAAGGAGTGTGATGTTTTGCAAATGGTAAGTGTTGTTAGGTAAACTTTTTTATTTAATTTTACTTCTTTTCGTTTTTTTTTTTTTTTTTGTTTATTGTATGTAATTTTTTATTATTTTATTTATTAACTTTTGGTTTTTTGGTAGTAAAGTGGTGGTGTAACCCGTTAATGTGCAAAATGATTGAAAGTTATAAAAAGCAAATTAATGTGTCTTTCTATTTTTTCATGGATTTTTATTGTTTTATTTGCAGCATTATACAAGTATTGCTCATACCCCACAATCAAATGTTACCAATGTAGGAAATGGTAATACTGCCAATTCTGCCTCCAATAACACTAAAAACTCCTCTTCTACATCATCATCGTCGTCTGGTGCTCTTTTACCCCTGTCTGTGGCGATGACGGGAAAACCTTTTCCTCTACAACACCAGCAACATCAATTGATCTCATTTCCTGCTTCTCAGCAGGCCAGTCGTTCCGGTAGTATTACTAGTACTAACAGTTTAAGACCTTTAACAAATTCGGATTATGTGGATATAGCAACAGCCCAGAGTTATCATCATCAGCAGCAACAACAACATACAGCTAATATGCTTACTCACAGTGATAGTAGCAGTTATTTGCGGTAAGTGAAAAAAATTTATATATATTGTCATACATTCTAATAAATGTGATTAATCCTTCAATATTATTATTTTCTTACTTTAAGTTTATCAATTTAAAAAAAGGAACATGCTTTAAGCGGGATACATCAATTTAAAAACAAGATCATTTAATGATGTTAAATTCCCGGTCCTTTTATGCAAAAGACCTTGAAAATATTGTTATTTCAAATCTATTTTGTAATTGAAAATTATCAAATTTACGTTATATTTGATTTTTGAAGTTTTGCCTTTATCGTTTTAATAAAAAACAAGTAAAATTTGTGTGCCAAACTTCACGAAATTTCGTCGCATGATTTATAATCGTATGAAACTACCAAAGACCAAATTTTACTATAATAGCGTCATTCGTTACGAGTTTGGGCGTTTCAAAGTGTTTGCCAAGACTAGGATATGGTAAATTTAGTGTATTGATTTAAAGTCATATATAACGAGTTTGGTGTACATTTTGCCACCAATTTACTGATATAATATTTTTTAGTGTGGTTGTGCTACATTTGTGTTTATAACTCTTTACCTACTAAATCGATTGTGCAGAATTTCAATCCCAAACTGCTTAAGATAACTAAAAACAATTCGACCAAAAAATTGGTTTATTTCTGAGTAAATCTACTAAAAAATTTTAATACTTGCGAATACGAATATCTGTGCCAAAATTCGCCGAATACGAATATCCAATCTGAAGCTTAGCGCCAGTCGATATTCAAAATTTAATTGAAAAAAATCTCCTGTTTGCGTCGATAACAATAAATTGTAAAAAAACAATAAATTGTGAAAAAACATTATTAATAATATGTAAAGGCAATAAATTTCGCGTCCCAAAGAATCTTTTGTACCCAAGTGTTCACTAAAGAAGGTTAAGGAAAGCTTCATTAACCTCCTTATTTTGTAAAACACTTCACCCGACTTAAAAAATATTTTCTAAAAAAATTTTGAAAGTTTAAAATTTTTTAAAGGAACTTATTTTCTTAAAAAATTACCTGAAGTCATTAAGATAAGTCCAAGGAACTTCATTCTGCTTGCATACTTAGGACTTAAGGCTTAAGTAACTTATTGAAATTAAGAAAAGTTTTCGTTTAGTTTTATGAAACTGTCATTTGCTAAAGCAAACTGCTAAACTGATTGCACGTTCCGTACGGAATCACATGTTTTTTGAATTTTGTTTTTTTTTTTAAATACGTTTGATGAGCTTTTCGTTATTTTTTGACAGTAGCTTAAGCTAGCTTATGCATATTATTGTTAAGACTTTATACCTACATAGTTTCAGATTTCGCTTTCACACCTTTCTTGCGCTTTAACTTAGGAATTCAGTGTTGTTTGGGAGAAAATATTTTTGTAAATGCTGTAGCCACCTATGTCGGTGGTGTTTCACATACTTACTTTAGGTTTTTTCTTTATTATTCTTAACTTTGTTTTCCACAGTGCTTAATAATGGATATCAAGTTTCTTTAAATGTCTCATTCATTTCAGTTATATTTGCAAATTTATGTCCGATCGATGATATACTTTGGGCAATCCACAAAAAGTTTTTTCGAGCTCGAGGCCAATTATTTGTAAAAATATGTATATTATTTACTAAATTATTTGTTCCAATATTTTGATATCCTTCGGATATCATTATCAAGGAATGAGTTACAAATATATTTGCAAGAGACGTATTACTATCTCCACATTTAATATTGCAATGTGGAGATAGTAATACGTCTCTTGCAAATATATTTGTAACTCATTCCTTGATAATGATATCCGAAGGATATCGAAATATTGGAACAAATAATTTAATAAATAATATACATATTTTTTACAAATAATTGGCCTCGAGCTCGAAAAAACTTTTTATTTTAATAATTTAAAAAAAAGTCGAAAAAATAAAATTTAATTTAATTAATTATTTCTTTTAATGAAAATTACTTTTATCATATTAAAATATTTATTCTTCGTTCATCCAACTCATAAATAAAAAATAAAAAACAGTAACAAAGTAAACACAAATATAAAATATAATGAAATCATTCATTCATTTGATTAACACCACATAAAATGACCAGATTTTATTAATAAGATTAATAATCAGTTTTAATTTTAAATTCCTTTGTTTAACTTAACAAAAAAACATATAATAATTTAATTCAATAATTTAATTGAAATTATGAATTAAAATAAGTATTAAATCACAACTAAATTTGTAATATTAAAAATAAATTGTTTATTTTCAAATTCGATGACTACATCAACATTACTTTATAACAAAGCCACAACCATAGTGCAAGTAATTTGTCACTATAAATGCATTTGTCAATACAATACGAATTATGTAGTACTTTTTTTTTTAAGATGTAAGTAATTTTACTTGTGATAAATAATCAAAAAAAAAAAAAAATGTTGAAATAAAAACTAAGAAATAACATTATGGAAATGTCAGTATATCGATATTCAACTGATAAGATAGCTTGAACACGATTGATAAGATTGCAGTAACAACAAATAATAAATGACATTGAACAATTTGTTCTGACGTCAAGTGTCATGAACAAAAAAATATCTATAGGAACAATATATCAAATAGCAGATTTATACTTATACCTTTAGATACCTACATACTAATTAACGATCTTTAGTTAGGGTCTAGAATTGACGATAAAAGGTATGGGATATGGTTTATTTTTCCAAGAATTAATCAGATTTTTTTTTTAAAAATTGTGCCCTTTGTATATGTTTCGGATGTTTTTTACATCAGCAAAACCGAAAATAATTCTAAAATTATTCACATCAATTTTTTACCCTTGCAACTGTTAAAAATAGCATAGTTCCACTTGTTTGACGTAAGAAACTTATTTCTGTTTTCACCTCCAATATAAGCTTTTCCCGAACAATTTTTTGAATAACGCACCTTCCATTTTACAACACCACAAGAGACATGCACTTGCGCATTTTTTTTTTTAAATAAATTTATATAAAATTTAAATAAAATTTATAATAACTTTGAGCCGTAGGTTTTTTGTAAAATAGACGAAATTGTTAATTTTGTTGATTTAAGCTTCGTTCACAATCAAAAAAAAAAAACATTTTCACTTGGTGTTCATAATAGAGCAACAATTTCTTTTGCAACCACACACATTTTGCATTAAGAAACCATTTGCAAATTTTAGCCACAACAATATTATGCATTTATTATTATTTTTTACAACATTTTGTTGCAATTTTCATTCAAAACTAAATAAAATTATTTTAAACGTCAGAAACAATTTCATTCAAATTGTTGCTGAAGTTCTAATATTTCGGACACCTCCAAAATCCGGATTTACGGTTAAAAACCCGGTTTTTGTAACTTTGCGCACTTATAAGCCTGTAATTTTGTTGGTAATGATCCGATTTTCCGATATCCGATATCTTTCGAATGATATATAATGATCTAAGAAAACTTGAGAAATTTGGGTGTTATTGTCGAGCAAACACAAATTTTGTAGATTTTTCAAAAATTTTTCAACTTTGGTGACGTTTTTTATACATTATTTTATTTAGAAACTATAATATTTTTGAATTTATTCAAAAAGTACGTTTATTTACGATTACAACGCATGTTTGGGTTTAAAAATAGATAAGTAAATACTGAGCTATTTAACTTTTCATGAAAATAAACTTTTAAACATTTTATACAAATTTTATTTTTGGTTATTTAACTCAAAAGTTTGCTTGACCGTTTTTTTTTAAATCAGCATCATCAGTTTCTCGTTTAAGTGACCAGCAATATTCTGAAATCATTTTTATTTTATTTTTTCCTGCAAAGCGTTTTTCAATAGTTGCCATTTCCTGGTGAAAATGTTCGCCTTGTTCATCACTGAACTGGCTGGCCCAGGTTATCTGGGAAAAAGTCCAAATGCGAATGCAGAAAATGAATTTTTATGGACATGTTGCAGCACAACACGCACTTAAATACTGTGACATAGTCGTTGCTTCTGTGATTTCCAAGGAAATTATCGCATAGCGCAACAAAACTATTCCATGCACGTCTTTCAACGGAACTTAGATTGCTAATGAAATCTGCATCTCTCATAATTATTCGAATTTGAGGTCCAATAAAATTACCTCAAAGTTATCAAAACAGATAAAAACAATGAAAAACGTATTAGATATGTAAACAACTTAATTAATACCTCCTTTTATTTTGGCTTCACTTAGTTTTGGGAACACCGCTTTGAGATGACAAAAAGCGTCGCCGTTTACACCAAATTTTTTTACAAATTGTTTCATGTATCCCAGTTTAAGATGCAGTGGTGGCAGAATAACGTCCTCTGCTTTAACTTATTGGTCATTAAAAATGTTTTTGCTGCCTTTTCTATGTGACTCGCGAGATGGCCATACGATTCGGTGCACGACTATCCCATTCACAAAGATAGCACGGATACTTTGTGTAACCACCTTGCATACCAAATAAAATTGTCAAAACCTTCAAGCCAGCGACGACTTTTCATTTATGGGTGGTATATAGGGTTTTTTCCATTCCATTTCATATTATTTTATTTCCCGTTTTCCCGGGATTTTTCTTGCGGGATCCCGGAAATAAAAAATTCCTCATTATTTCAGAAAATAGCTATTTATACTTTGAAATTTCGTTTTCTATTCTCTAAAAATTAGCATCTGTGGATGGGTTGTGGATTAGATCAATTACAAGAAGTGAGTACATGTATTTAAATCAATGTCTCCTGATGCAATAAATCTACTAAAAGCAGAATGGGCAGTGCAACAGTTGATAATTATTACATTTAGTGAAGTGAAGAGTTAATAAAGTACATTAATTCAAAATAAGATGCAGGCAGTAAAGTTTCATTGTTCATGAACAAGTCTTAAAAATAGGAGATACCTAAACATATCGCTCCTTTTTTGCAATATAGTAATATCTACAAAAACAAACAATCTTGGCAAAATGCGATTAAAGTTTTCAAAATGTACCGATTTAAGATATATTTTGTTATAACTTCGGTTCAGTTTGAGATATAATACGAGAAGGTATGAAGGAAAACTTTGCTAAAGTTACTTAAAATTTTGAGATATGACTATGATGCAATGAAGGAGCGATATGTTTATTAGGTGATAAACACAAATTACCCGTGAAGTGCGGGGAAACCGAAATAAAATAACATTTTGGAAACTCGTGTAAGATACTACAACATACAACTTGAAAAACATATTGTCCTAAAGATTACAAATGGATCTATTGAAATGAAAAGGTTTGTAAGAACCAGTCCAGTTGATGCTATTTTTGCATCAACCTTGACATACATTTGACTGATATAGACGTTGTTTATAAAAAAGAAAAAATTGCTTCTGATTGTGAATCCGAAGCATGCTACAACGGTGCACTTTTAACTATTTGTCCAACCTCGGTAAAAAATGAACGAAATTTTTCGAAAACATGACAATTAGTAAATAAAATCAGGAATATACTTTTTGACGACTTACTAAGCGCTTTGAGTGTGTCAGAAAGTTATTTCCTAAGCCGTTAAAAAATGTTATATATTTTTTAAAATATTTTATCTATTTTATTAATTAACTTTTTGATCTCATATCTTGAGTACCTTAATTTTTATTTTGTTTTTATTATTGTTTTATGAATTATCCAGAGCATAATAATACTGAATAAATGCATAATAATAGGGAATAAAGGCGTGAGGTAATAATAATTCAAGTTCCTATTTCAATCTTCAATTCATTTTTTAGTATTGAACCATTTCATTTACTTTCTTTGTAAACAAGTTCCCTAAAATTTACTTTGTATTATTTATATGGAGCGGGATCCCGGGATCCCGGGAAATTTAAAAAAAAATTCCCGCTTTCCCGGGAATCGAAAAAGTCCGGGGAAAAAAAACTCTAGTGGTATAGCTAACAAACATTAGTATATTTTTCATTACTTCGTAAGTTTCTTTTGTATTAGTCGCATATGCGATTGGAACTGAAGGTAATTGATTTTGGTTATGCAATAAAACAGCTTTTAAGCCTAGATATTACATTACAAATCTTAAATTAATAAAAATAAAGTCATACATTTTTATAAGAAAACTTACTTTTACATGAACCATCAATAAAAAGTCGCCATTCATCTGCATTATAATTGTGATTTAATGCCGAAAATAGTTTCGGTACATCAACGCAATACATGAGATCACTGTCATTGGAACTAGTCTTAAAACTTTCTTCAAATAACCAAGTCCGGTCACTTTTTCTACCAGATGTTATAACAAAATCTTTTTCCACTAAATTCCACTGGTTTGCCGCTTTGGCAAGTGTAAATCGCGAACAAGATCATCGAAATCAGCTTTTGACAAAATATGCCGCTCCGTTGTTGTAGATCTGAATGGAAGGAACTCTCCTTGTTCAAAATCTTTTTCTGTTATATCGACAGATTTGCTCGTTGTCGGTAGATCATTACTTACAGGTATCGGTTTTATAACAGTTACAACATTTGCGTACTTAATGTTTTTGCGCGTTTTAAAACAGTGACCTAAAACATCGGTTCGACAAAAGTAGCAATCATTTGGTTTATGATATGGCTGATGATGCCAAATCATAGGCGTAGAAAACGGAAAAACAAACGAAGGTTGAATTTTTTTTTTAAGTATTACAGCAATATTGACAAACAAATTCTGGCTCATACCAGCGACTAGTATCAAAAGAACGATTAAATATTTTATTGTACACTTCTACCACTTCAATAATGTTTTTAAAATCACGCCGGTGACTGATATCAGTAAACAAGCCACAAATAAAGCAAAATTTGTTACAATTGTCACACATTTTTTATTTAATTTTAATTTAAATTTCACACGATTTTTATTAAATTGCAAACGTTTTTTTAAATACACAGATTCAAAGTGAAAAAGAAGACATTAACAAAACGTCATATTAAAAGAAAAAACAATAATTTTACATGAGTAAAGCTCTCATTACAAATATTTGTTGTAATTCTAAGTTATGTTTAGGCTAACAGTGATTTGTAATTTTAAAGAATGTGCATAAAAAAAAACACGAAAAACCAATATTTTTGAATGACTAAAACTCTCATTACAATTTTTTTTTTGTGTTTAGGATAACATTGATTAATTGATTAATAAAATTTGTATAAAATGGATCATAAAATAAAAATAAAAACCAACTGTTTATTTTATTTTAACAATTTATTTTCTCCGATATTTCGGTTAACTTCGTCAACCATTTTCAAGGAATCTAAAACACAACAAGTGATTTTCTTTAATATTACAAAAATTAAGAATTGTAATTTGCATATTACGTACATAATTCGTTAATCTATTTTACCGCGTCTTTTTCCACAAACCTATAACATCAAACAAACTTAATCAACTAGTTGTCATTTTTTATTATGTTTATTAATTATGTGCCGATATAATTGAGCGCAATTGTCTGTATCTGTCTTATAATTAAGTCGTGTGTTTGTTGGAATATTTATTATATGTAACATTTCCAAGGTAAATCTCTTTTTATAATTACTCTCTTCCTGTAGTACTCTAACCTTCTCGAAGTCTGGCTTGTGACCACTTTTTGCACAGTGGGCCGCAAGTGCAGTTTTTTGCTCTAATGGTTTTTCCGTATTTTTCAAATCAGATTTGTGAGAAGAGATTCTAGTCTTTAATTTGGTTTTCGTTGTACCCACATATGTCTTATTGCACAAATGTAAACCATCACCATTGCAGTTTATCCTATATATTAAATTTGATCTGTCATCCTTCTTCATTTCGTCTTTAGTTTTACTGAACAATTTTCCAACTGAGTTCCTGGTCTTCATAGCAAGCTCATACTTTTCATTGTCATAAATATTTGTCTTCTTAATTCTCTCGGATAATCCTGCTATATATGTCATAGATTTGTAAATTTTCTGGGGCTTTTCTTTGTTTGTCAATATTTTCCTTGTTGATTTGGCATGTCTTATTAGATCCTTAATGGTGTTCTTCGGATATTCATTTTTCTCCAGAATATTGGTAATTTTCTTTATATTGTCCCTGTGAAATATTTCGTCGCTTATATCTAATACTCTTTTAATGAAGTTCGTCGCTGTATTAATTATAACTCTTCTGGGGTGTTTTGAATAAAAATTGATCAATCTATTAGACGAAGTAGGCTTCTGATACCAATCTAGTCTAAGTGAATCTCCCTTACGTCTTATTACTGCGTCCAAATAAGGTAGTTCGTTATTCTTTTCTATTTCCACCGTAAATTTAATCTGCCCATTATAAGCATTTAACATGTTCGAACTACCTTATTTGGACGCAGTAATAAGACGTAAGGGAGATTCACTTAGACTAGATTGGTATCAGAAGCCTACTTCGTCTAATAGATTGATCAATTTTTATTCAAAACACCCCAGAAGAGTTATAATTAATACAGCGACGAACTTCATTAAAAGAGTATTAGATATAAGCGACGAAATATTTCACAGGGACAATATAAAGAAAATTACCAATATTCTGGAGAAAAATGAATATCCGAAGAACACCATTAAGGATCTAATAAGACATGCCAAATCAACAAGGAAAATATTGACAAACAAAGAAAAGCCCCAGAAAATTTACAAATCTATGACATATATAGCAGGATTATCCGAGAGAATTAAGAAGACAAATATTTATGACAATGAAAAGTATGAGCTTGCTATGAAGACCAGGAACTCAGTTGGAAAATTGTTCAGTAAAACTAAAGACGAAATGAAGAAGGATGACAGATCAAATTTAATATATAGGATAAACTGCAATGGTGATGGTTTACATTTGTGCAATAAGACATATGTGGGTACAACGAAAACCAAATTAAAGACTAGAATCTCTTCTCACAAATCTGATTTGAAAAATACGGAAAAACCATTAGAGCAAAAAACTGCACTTGCGGCCCACTGTGCAAAAAGTGGTCACAAGCCAGACTTCGAGAAGGTTAGAGTACTACAGGAAGAGAGTAATTATAAAAAGAGATTTACCTTGGAAATGTTACATATAATAAATATTCCAACAAACACACGACTTAATTATAAGACAGATACAGACAATTGCGCTCAATTATATCGGCACATAATTAATAAACATAATAAAAAATGACAACTAGTTGATTAAGTTTGTTTGATGTTATAGGTTTGTGGAAAAAGACGCGGTAAAATAGATTAACGAATTATGTACGTAATATGCAAATTACAATTCTTAATTTTTGTAATATTAAAGAAAATCACTTGTTGTGTTTTAGATTCCTTGAAAATGGTTGACGAAGTTAACCGAAATATCGGAGAAAATAAATTGTTAAAATAAAATAAACAGTTGGTTTTTATTTTTATTTTATGATCCAAGACCTTTAGCCGAAGCAAATAAATAATCTCACATAACAACACAGGTCAACAAAAAAGAAACACCCTACATTTGTATAAAATGTTTAAAAGTTTATTTTCATGAAAAGTTAAATAACTCCGTCAATTACTTATCTATTTTTAAACCGGACTATTGTTGGTTCCTCATTCGCGAAGATCCATCCGAAAAAAACGCAAAAGTTTAAGACGCTCGTCATTTAAATTTAAATGATGATGCAAATATTGTCGTTCCACAAAATCCTTTATAAAAACTTTTTCTTTTTTGCAGCATATCGACTGAAAAGGCATTCAATTACCTTTCCAACGATATGCTATTTATCTCGACTTTTCGGTTGGGCTCCACAAGGCTTCAACTGGGACCATACACCGAAAAACACAAAAGTTCTTTACAAATCTAGTAAGAAATTGAAAATCGTATCATTATCAACAAAATTACAGGCTTCTAAGTGCGCAAAGGTACAAAAACCGGGGTTTTAACCGTAAATCCGGATTTCGGAGGTGTCCGGCATATTTCACTATTGGAATCTTGTTTTGCTCGACAAGCCCTACAAGAAAAATAATATCCGATCCCAGGTTTTTTGGACTGTCGCACCGTGTAATTTATCTACCTTCAGAGTTTAAAAAACTGCAGTCGAAACCAAAAACAGTCGAACAAAAAGCGAAAATTTTTGTAGAACTTTTCACTTTTTGAGTTGGTTTGACAGCGACTGTTTACTTTAAATAAATCAGAAGTAAGAGCAACAGATTTTTTGGCAAAACAATTGGCTTTTCACTCATCTGCGTGCTTTAATTTACCAATGCAATCTTGCATTTGATAACAAAAAATTTCGAAACGTAATTTGTAAATGATGCATTTAGTTTTTTTACTAAGATTGTTCAATTTCGCGCTTAAATTTTGTAAACTAGTTTCTATCAATAAAAACAAAATAATAAAACAAAAACTTTACAAGAAACTGTCTTTCAATTTTACCCACCCTTTTAAAAATGGGATCCAAAAGCAGCATGTTTTATGTATGAATTTATTCCTCAAATCGCTTCAAACCTGCTGATGGGATGCCTGATTTTTGTATGGGGTGTTCCCGGTTTGGAGGAATATTTTCTGCTGACAATAAGCGCTTCTTTTAACATGCAAGCAAAGCACTCCTAAAGTGATTTTTTAAGGGCTAACTTTATTATCACATTCATTAATATTTTGCTTTTACTTGTTTAAATGCCTGTTTTAAATAATTTTCGTAATCCATAATATATTTTTATTTTTGCTTTAAAACCTTCTTCGTTAGCTGCGTTCGAGAACACAAAAGTTTTTACTATTTTTTACTGAACTTTACTGCATTTTACGAAATTGCGTTCGAGTACACAAAATGCAGTAAATGAGAACACAAATTGAGAAAGGAAAGTGACAGTTCTTGTCTGAGTATTTACAAATTTTTACTGCAAAAATTTTTGCTGTAAAATTTAGTAAAACAAAAAAACATATGTTTCAAAAGGTAAACAAACAAAAGTAACAAACAAAATGCTTACAAATTGTAAAAAAATTGTTAAATAAAAGAAAAGTTAAAATAAAAATAAAACAAAAACAAAAAGTGAATATATGTTTATTAATTAAACTTGTTTGTGAAGCATTTATTGGGCTAAATACGAACATTTGAAACTTTTTTTGTTATGTTAATTTTTTAGAGTAGTAAAAGTGATAAGTACTTGGGTAGTTAAGTTATCAATAGCATTATGTTCTTTTGAATAAATTACCCGAAACAAATTAGAAACATCAAATAAAATAAAAAACAAACAAATATGAAAGATGACATAAAATAATTTCTTTGTATTTTCCAAAAATGATTGTGTTATAAAAAGTATTTAATCGAGTACCAATAAAAAAAACGAATTAAGTAGTGTAAACATTTCGAAACACTTCAATTATTTGTCATCAGCTGTTGCCTTTATTTTACGAATTTTTACAAAATTTGCGTTCGCCTACTTTTTTGGACAACAGCTTTTTGTGAGAGAAAATTTTTCAATGTTCTCTTTTACTGCATTTAACTGTAAAAGTACTCAAACGCACCTGTTGTCAGCACTAAAATATCAGCTTTTTTGTGTATTTTATTCTTTACCATTTACTGCTGTTTAAAAGCTCTCTTATTGAAGCGCTCGATTATGCGCTTTTTTTCTTAAGTGCTTCAAAAAACCCAATTTTTTTACTGGGCAAAAACAACACTATAAAGAGCAAATAAATTAGCACATGTTTGCAAAAATTTTGTTCACGTTTTTTTTTTATCTTTTCTAGTTTATTCTCGAATATAGAGCACAGCTCAACAAACCCCACTAGGTCCGCAACTAGAACTCAAAAACTGTTGTAATTAATTTTTTTTAATTTGGCTTTACAAAATTTTAAATATTTTTACTTTTTAGTTTTTCGAAAGTCGCATTAAAACAAATATTTGCCGAAAACAAATACTTTTGTAGCCAAATTAAATTTTAGGTCTGCAAAAAAGTTCGATTTATTAATGGCTTAGCAAAACAAAAAAAAAAGTAAGAAGCCGCTAATATATAGAGGGTTTTTCACAAAATCTTTCGAGAAATTGATAATGCCCGCTAATACAACATATATGTTTCGTATGCGTACAATACATATGGGCAGTTCCAGCGAAAAGTCTACTTTTTGTAACGTAACGCCAGAAGTAATTAAAATTGTTTCTCAAAAAATTTTATATGTATAGTTTACTTTTTTATTTTTCTGTGCATTCTGGCGTTACATTAAAAAAGGAGACTTTTCGCTGAAAATTCCCATATGTACCTTAAAACGAGGGAAGATTTTTAAATTTGATAGGTTGAAAAATAAATCTATATAAGACCAAAGCTTGCTAGAAAGGTTTTATACAAAACGACTTGCTCAATTCGCAGTCTTATTCAGTTTTGTAATGCAAGTCAAAATCCACTTCTGTTTTTTTTTAACGCCACGCCAGCTCATATTTTTGCTTATATCTGCAAATCCTTAGCGTCGATTGCTGTAATTTTTTTTCTGAATATAGTGCTACTTCATTACTTTATATACATATATTTACGAACCCTTTTGTACAAATTTGACTTCTTCATTTAAGTTTTTTTACATTTTGTGGTACAAATATCACGACACGACAAAATGGAAATGCCCATATATATGTTCTCTAATACCATCTCCGCCAAATAACTTCTTTTTTTTTTGAAAATGCTATAAAAAAAACTACTGAATATTTTCTCAAATTTCTTTTTTTATTTGTAAGTACAATCCTTCCGGTTAGTAATGAAAAATAATTTCATTCATATGGCTGCCTCGGATGGCCATGCAGTAGCCTACACGATCGGTCCAATTTTTAAGCACATTATCGATTGTGTGCAGCTGTATTTCACCAATGGCTTCACGAATATTGTCCTTTAAAGCGTCAATTGTCTCTGGCTTGTCGGGGTAACACTTATCTTTGACGGCACCCCACAAATAATAGTCCAACGGTGTCAAATCGGAGTTCCGAGGTGGCCAGACGACATCAGCTCTGCGGCTGATAATGCGATCTTCAAAAACAGGGCGCAAAGCAAAATGAGCATCCTTGCTCATTTTCAAAGAAAAATGGCCCAATTATGCCTCTGGACCAAAATCCGCACCAAACAGTGACTCGTTTTGGGTGCATCGGCTTTTCAATGTATGCGGGCGGGTTTTCTGTGCCCCAAATGCGACAATTTTGCTTGTTTACATACCCGCCAAGATCAAAATGAGCTTCATCTGAAAAGATGATTTTTTTTGGCAAAATCGGCACCTTCTGTAAGTCGATCGCAGGCCCACTAAGCGAAGCAAAAACGCATTGGATGGTCAGTTGGCTTCAACTTCTGAACCAATTGGACTTTGTAAGGCGTCATACCAAGGTCTTTATGCAAAATTCGTCTCAACGATGTCTCCGAAATGTTCAATTGTTGAGAACGACGGTGAATTGATGTTGATGGCGCTTCACGCACAATTTCTGCCACTGCAGCAATATTCTTGGGTGTACGCACTGTTTTTGGCTTTTCACGCTTTGGTTTATCGATGAGGATGCCAGTTTCTTTAATTTTTTCACAAGATAACGGACATAGGGAGCTGACGGTGCTTCTCTTCTTCCAAAATCCGTACGCAATTTTCGCACACATTCTGCCACATTACCATGATTTTCAAAATAATGTCGCAATTTTTCCCAGTGTTGTTCAAGCGTATACACAACCATATTCGTTCAGCGGAAGGATAAAACTAATACCATGATTTTCAAAATAATGTCGCAATTTTTCCCAGTGTTGTTCAAGCGTATACACAACCATATTCGTTCAGCGGAAGGATAAAACTAATTTTCTGTCAAATCAGACATGAGCTAAGTGTTACCATTCACGAAATAAGCACTAGTTGAAAAAAAAAAAAAAAAACGTTAGATGGCGGACCCGTAAAGAATCCAGTGGTCTATTATTGATCGTAAAAATTTTTTGACGTGGATTTCCACATGGTCTTACTTTAGAATGTCTCACGTTCAAAACAAAGATTTCTGTAGGAGATAGCGAAAAGACAAAACTCTGTTTGTTTTTTATCAAAGTTTATTTACGGGATGTTGGGTCGATCTTTCGTCAACGAATTGATGAATTTATCAAGATTAAATACCTTTTGTTGGTTAAGTTGATTAAAACTTAGTATATTGATTTAATATTTCAATGTTTAATAACGATAGCAATGGAGTACTGACTGACTACCCTAGATATATCTTACTCTAATTTTTTCATTTTTTTATCATAGCAAAACACATTCCCTGGTCGCATGTATCTTCTATGCTTTCCTCTTTTGAGTCTAAAAACATTTTCAGATTTAGACTTTTTGAAATACATATTACAAAGTTATACATTAAAAATGACGCACTCCTTGCGATGTTTTATAAATCATGGACTAAAGTTTTCCCATGGTTTTCAAATATGTTATGGTATTGCATATATATATGATAATTATATAACAAAACATTTTCAAGATATATTTAAACTTCATATTACACATATTATAATAATATTCATATTAATATAATAAAAGAAAAGAAAAAAAAAATCCACCAGTTTAATAAGTGGGAATTTAGTTGGTGCCTGTAAGCGTAGACAACAAATCAACAATGCTGTCTTTGAAAAGAAGGAGGTCATTTTGACACCACATAAAAATTCATATAAAATATTTAACATGATCGTAATACTCATCATCAACACTTCAACATATTGGAGTGGCATTTCAAAAGGCCGACACATCCGTTTTGACACAAGTAAAAATTTGCTTGTAGTTGTTGTTTTATATTTTTTTAAGTTATAATTCTATACCATTCTAAACTATTTAAACGAAAATAATAAAAAACTACTCTCTTTCTCTCTCTCGTCCAGGGGATATATATACACACACATTTTTTACATTTTTAATAATAAAAAAAAAAATATGTCCTCTCAAAAGTTATAAACACAATTATTGTAGATTATAAAAAAAAATTTTTTTCTATATTTTATTTTATTATAAATAAAAAAATAATATAAATATTTATATTGTAATTAAACCACACATCTGTTGTGTGTGTATATTTTAAAAATATTTCTATGTATGTATAATTTTTTTTTGTTTGTACTCGTATTTATGTGTCGGATATTTTGTAGGCGTTATTTTGGTTTTGTTTTTACATCTTATAATTATTGTCATTATGAAACCTGAATTAATATCTTTATATTCGTATCAAAATAATATAAATGTAATAAAGTTTGGTTGTATGTTGTTTAATATTTAATTATAGTAGATATTACAATATTTTCGCGTCAAAAACATGATTTCATTATTGTTGTCAATCCGATTTACATATATAGTTGCTTGTGCTTATTAAACTTATTATTTTATAGTTTGTTTTAAATATAATATAAGTGAATGAAGTCTTCGTTTGGAAATAGATGAACAAGGAGTAAGTGTATCATTCTGTGTGAATCTTTTTTAATATTCATCTTAGACCTCGTTAGTAAATAAAAAAAAGTAATGCTTAGTCGATTTAGCCATGTCCGTCTATCTGTCTGTTGAAAACATGCACACTTTTGAAAGCCTCATCAGAAAACAACACGTTTTGTGTCAAGTTGTTTTTAGTTCTTCTAAGCAGTTTTGGATTGAAATCGGTTCAGTAGGAAAGAGTTATGAACCCAAATGTAAAGCAACCTCCCTTAAAAATAGATATTTTTGTTGCAAAACCTAACATAAATTGGTGACAGAATGCACCGATTACCATAAAATTTTGCACAAATTCGAGAAATCATACTACTAAATATTGTGAAGGTCGATCCATAATTAACCATACGCCCCATATAAAGCCCCCTCTCAGAAAACACTTAAGTACTCCTAAGTCCGTAATGAAAAACGCTATCGAAGTAAAATTTGGTATATCGTAGTTTTATACATATAAGAAATTCCAATACCAACTTTTGTGATGATCGTTCCATAATTTACCATAGGCCCAATTGAAAACCCAGTCACGAAAATCACTTTAGTACGCCTAAAAACGTAGTGAAAAATGTTATTGTAGTAAAATTTGGACTTTCATAGTTTTATAAGTAAATTTTTGTGAAGACTGGTCCATTATTTACCATAGGCATGATATCAAGCCGTGCAGGAAACGTGTTTGCGTTTCATCTGTTCTTAAATAAAATTGAAATTGTTGTGATCATTTCATCACATTGTGGTACAATTAAGGTTGCGTGGTGTGTGGAAAACGATTGACTTGTTTCAAGGCGAATTAACTACAGGTGGTGTCGAAACGGCATCGGATTTTGACAGTTCGAGCTTATTTGTTTTGATTTGTTAGTGTTTTGCTAATAATGGTTGACATTTCGAGCCAATGGCACTAACAATGCAATGCAAAAAAAACCCTATATTGTTTTTGGATTCTTGTAGTTCCGACACCACCTGTAGTTGAATTCGCCTTGACTTGTTTCAAACCAATAATTACAAAGGGGTGTCTTGCAGTTGCATTTCACCATCTGTGCTCGGCCTTATACGACCAGAGTTACCGTTGGAAAAAGGGTTACAAAAAGGAGATTTTACAGAAAAAGGATATTTCGATTAAAAAAGGGTCAAGTTTTTTATAAGCAGTATTTCCTATAATAATAAGAAAATAATAAGACCAAATTTTTTAAAAACAAACAAAAAATATTTATTTCAGGTAGGCAGTGCTTAAAAAAACTTGATTTTTTTATGGAATGCCTTTCCTATTTTTAACACCTGCCAAAAAATGTGTTCTTCATCATTATAACTAATTTTTTTTAATACTTTTCATGTTCCTTCGTTTTCTTTTTTTACCGATTTAGCGATTTCAAATAAATTTTAGTGTTTGTTTCCAAATTTGCAATCGTTCGCGAATTTTTGGCCCTGTTCGCGATTGAAGCGATTTTTACCTGTAAGTTTTCTGATTCTTTAAAGCTTTTACGATTTTTAATAAATATAAGACTTTGCTATCAAACCGCTGTTTCCAAATTTTTGGAATTTTTACCGAATTTTTTCATTTCTGTTAGTTTTTGGAAATTTTGATCAGTTTTAAGGCGCTATATTTGCGAACTTTTTCGAGTTTTAAAATTTTTACGAAGCTTGGTGGCTTTTTAAGGCAATCGTCGCCGTTTTAAAAATAGCCCCATAAATAACCGAAGTCACCTATTTTACAGGGCACCCTTAACATTGTCGATTTTAAAGGGGGCCATTACTAAGGGTGAATTTTTAACATAAAACTTAATACTCTTTAAGAGAGCAAAACATTTTTAAGAAACGAACACCTAATTGCATTTTTTAAATAAAATGTTACATTTTTTGAAAAGAAACCACCATAACTTATTCAATAAATAAAAAATAACAAATATGTATATGAGTTATGTTTGCTATTAGGGAAATTGTACTTTAATTTGTACTTTACTATCGAAAATCTAATTTAGAAGTCGTAACAAATTTTTTAACACAAAACTTTTTACGAATACTAACTAGTTTTTAGGAATGTGCGTTCTATATTTTGGTATTATTTCATAAAAGGTATCAAAACCGCCGAAAAAGGGTCAAATTAATACTTTAGTATTACAACAGTAACGCTGTATACGACACATATAGTCGTCTTTATTCGTATTTATTTGTTCAGACAAAAAAAGAAAACAGAAGATAAACAGAACAATGAATAAAAAAGAAAATACTGACCATTTAAGCGCCTGTTTTATAGAGTTACTTTAAAATGACGCCACTAGTTTTGGCTTTTAATATTTAAAATATATTCATGTAATACAAATTTGTTTTTTTTTCACTCTTAGTTCATTACATTCATATTAATTGTACATATTATTAAATGTTGATGTTTTGTTTTATATTAATAGAAGAATCCCCTGAAGAAGTGAACATAAAATTCACGAAAAGTCGGGAAAAATTAAAAAAAAAAAAACAATTCAAAAACAAATCCAAATTTTTTTAGTGGTAAGACTTTAAGTTTATATATTTACAACTTTGGAGTTTTTGTGACATAACGTTCTGGTAGTTAGAACAGGCTGTGGAAGTTTTTCTTAATAATAAGCACACACTCATTCACGTTATGTCGTCTGACATTCTTCATTACATATTCTTTTATGAGGAATTTTTCTTACTGTATCTTTTTTATATGAATGTATAAGTTCATCTTTTTAAAAAAATTTATAAATTCACACTTAATATGAGATGAAGATAAGCTTTTGTCTGGGTCCATGTTTTAGATTAGATCATTGTTAAATTAATTGTATTGTTAATGCTGCGTGTGTGTAAATATAAAATATTCTTGTAAATATGTATGTATGTTTTTAAAGTATTTCGTTTGAAATATTTCTTTCATTTTAAGAATGCATTCATAGATTATTTACGCATTCATGTTAACATGTATCTCCTCTTCGTCATCATCTTTACTGAATACTTGCAAATTTGATTTAATTAAAATATTTACCCAGTTTTCAAATTGGCAATGTGTTAGTGTTAACGATGATGGTATGGCTGAACATAAAGAATTCAAAAAATAAAGCTACCAGGCGCTTTTTGCTTGCTTTTGTATATACATATCGAACTTGATCAAGAAGAAGGTGGGAACTTGAAATTTTTATGTTTTCACTTTTTGGTCAAAATCGACAAGTAATATTCATATCTACCTGCTGTAACAATATCGTGCTATTTTGTTTACATTTTGGCAATGAAACGGTTAATTTAAAAATTCTTTTTTATATCGACAGCTCAGTTCCAAAACATGTTAAGTCGACTTAGCGTGTTTTTTATGTATTGAATGTATTTGAATTTAGTATCGTTCAACATAAACTCTGTAAAATTTTGGTGTTGATCGGCTTATCCTATCCAAAGTTATGCACAAAAAAGTACGTAGCGTACGACTGAATGATGTGTCAACCGTAACCTTTAAGAGCTTCTCCTCAACAACTTACTTTTTTTACTCAGCCCATTGTGAAATTCAGTTGTCGATTTGCATTTAATATAACGTTAAAAACTGTTTGCTTCTACTGAATATTTTCATATTTCAAGTTAATACCCTCTTGTCGCTCAAGGGCGATAAGTACGCATACAATTTTTTACTTGTTAAAATCCAAAGAAATCATTCCACAATAATGGTCCCTAACAGGGAGACTTTAAGTCGTCACTTCTTATGGTTTTTAATTTGCCTTCAAAAACAAGGGAAGTATTCCTTATGGGTAATAACTCAGTGAATTTTTAAACACTGGTTTAGTTGAATTAAACTTAAATTTGCATGTAAAAAAATTAAATGTGGTAGCACTTGTATTGTCAATACATTTTCAATACAACAAACCGACCTAGCGCTCTGTCAATTAAGGTTTTCCAGCCGGACGCTCTTATTTTGGAAGCTCAGTTAAATTCAGCTACGATAGGTTAGTAACCATTTGGCCCGATCCAAAAGTAAAAAATATCTTTCGACATCTTTAATTTGTAAGACTGCTGAATGTCATAAAATTTAAATTTTAGAGAAATATTTAACAAAATAATTTACGAAAATTCCCGTCATTTAAAAAAATTCTCTAGCAGAATATAATAATTTTAGGTACTAGTGCCCCCAAAATGAGGGTAATATTTCATTTCTGTTTGGGGCGTTATTTTATTTCGTTGGGGGCTTATTTCATTTTCAAAATTGGGGTTTTATTGCATGTGGCTATTTAATTTTTTTTTGGGGTTATTTCATGCCGCCTGCAAAATGATTTTTATTCTCACAAAAATTAATGAAACATTTTGCTATGCCGAATCTTATATTTTTATTTGATCTTAATTTTATCGAACTAGCTGGATTTGTATAGACACCATCTTACCCTAAATTCAGGAGGGCACTTGTTTGGGGGCTATGTAAAAAAAAATAGACCGATTCGGTTGATTTTTAATATTAAATATACTTTTTAATTAAGAAGTATATTTGGTCCATTTAGCTAATACGGTATGGGCGCTACTGTACTAAAACCATTATTTTGGAAAAAAGGTAGTTGTTAATTTTTACTGCCAGTATTCTACTAAGTTTGCTTAAGATTAAAGTTAAATGTGTTTTACAATTTAAGAAAAATTACATATTACGTGAAGTGAATTCGCCTTTAGAAAACCTTAATTTCTTGGGGAAAAATATAAATTATTTGTGAGTAAAAAATTAATTACAAAGTGTAAAAATGCGAATCAAAATAAAATGGGAAAGTGAAGAATATATAGGTGCGTTGTACAATCGCGGTGCTGCGCCATTACAATCCTTAAAATAAAAAGGGGCTAAGTATTTCGCATTTCCAAGAACTTGAAGACGGAAAGGACACTAGTTCATCTTTAAGCTATGGTGCCGAATATTTAGCTGATAGTTTATTTAAATAAATAATGAATTTAAATTATAAAAAAAATATTTTTCCACATTGTATTAAAATCCACATTGAAAAAACATTTGAGAATAACGTTTGAATGCAAGTTGAATATAAATGCCTTTCTCCATTTGAAAATAATTTCCCCTTTTTGTTGAAAATGCTATGATTTTAAAATAATTATCGAACGTTTTTCGTTTAAGAAAAGTGTTTGTTGGGAACATTTCATTACTATGTTGCAAATTCTGGGTTTACACTTTGAAAGTTTTCTTTCAGAAAGTCTGAGTTAACTTGTGAGAGGGGAGAGAAGAATATCATGTTCTCTTCCCCTCTCACCAATAAACTCTGACTTTCTGAAAGAAAACTTTTACAGTGTTAATTAAGCACAACGGCTAAGAATTAAAAGAAGCAATTCCACTTTTATGTTTTATATTTTATATTTTTATGCAAAAAATAAGCATTACAAATAAATTGTTTGTTCAAAAAGCTCTTAAAAATGTCTAACGTATTGTCGTAGCGACAGTAAAATATCGCCGATACCGATAAATCGGAAAACTTGAAGTATCGCCGACATATAGGTGTCTGTTACAGCCAGTGATCGAAAATAAACAGTACAATATTTAGCGTTCGGCTCACACACTCAAGAACGATATCTATTTTTTTAGTGTTTGTGTAGACGTTACTGTTTTCAAGAAAGAGCTGAACATTTTATAGTGTTCTGTTCTTTGTTAAGAAAAATAGAACAATTGTAGCGATACTGTAGACAAACATTATATTTTAATGTTCTATAATGTTTCTTTTTTAAATTGATAAAGAAATGAACAAACAAAAAATTTTAGCAACGACCGCAGCACGAACAACCAAAAGCGACGAACATTAATGAACCGAACCGAATACAATGAAGGTTGTGGCTTTAAAAAAAAAACCGAACGGAATTAAATGTTCTCATCTTTTGTTGAGTTAGATAAAAACAGTATTATTTTTGTGATCGAAAGATGAAAAACAGGGAAACGTTATTTTTTTTTTAATGATTTACTATTAGTGCTTGTATTTTCCATAAAGGAGCGATATTTAGTGTTTATTTTCGAACACTGTTTACAGATCTAATTAAAAAGTTTATTTTGATTCAAAATTCAATCATAATTTAATCAAGTATAATCCATTGAAATGTCTTACTTGGCATAACTTCTTCCAATTGAATATGAGTACGCACGTATGAAATAATCGCATTTGGTCTTTTCATACATACATATGTATGTATGTATCTTAAAGTTTGTTTATTTCTTTTTTATATTAACGGCAAATCAGCTCAAAACATTAGACAACTTATGTTGCACTTTAGTAATCGATGGTAATTGTGCGGGTGGATTGTACAAATGAATGAGCATGTACTAAATACCACAACACACAAAAACTCGAAAGCTTAACCAAAAGAATATTTGTATGTGGAAGTGGATTCATACCGGCAGAAAAATAAAAAGAAGTAACAGTAGGCAAACCAATTACAAAAGCAATTATTTTATGTGTTACGACTATTAAAATTTAGTCTGCAACTATTTATGTCTGTCCAATGTTTAGTTGTTTTGGAATGTGTGCTTTTAAGTAGGTATGTATGTAAGTACATATGTATATGTGCGCTCGTATTACAAACTATTTAAGCAAGTTTAGTAGTCTTTTGTCTTTACAAAACATACGACTTTTCTCTGCTTTTAGTTGCGAGTATTTTGTAACACTTTTGTACCATTTTTTCCAGTCGTTGTTGTTATTTTTTGTTTAAAATAATCACGAATTACAATTTCAAGACGACTTCACTTAGTTTAATTTAACATAAGGTTTTTCCTCATTTTTGTGTTAGTTTTGTTTTTTATTATATTTTTTTTTTTTTTAATAAAGTCGTTGTATAAAGACAGTTTTTGTTTCGTTGCTTTTCCTTAATAATGACAAAATGAAAGCTTCTTCATTTTTTCACTTGTTTACCCTTGGGCTAAATATTAATTTGTGCTTTTTTACATTTTTATTCATTATGTTGGTTTGAGTTTTCTTTATTTATAGCTTTCGTAAAATTGTCATTTATTAAGCTTGTATCTTTTTCCACTTCTTTTTTATGCCTTATGATTTCCAAGATTTACTTCTGCCTTTTTAATGTGGATATTATTATTTAACTAGACATCCAGACGCTTTATTTTCACTGGCATTAAAGAATAAAAAAAAACGTATTGCATTCTTTAGTTGATTTTGTGCTTTTGTGCGAGACTGATTGGAATGCTTTTTATTCTGAATGGAATAGTTAGTAAACCTCTAGCAGTTAATTTATATGGGCAGAGAATGTAGTAAATCTCAATGTTTAGATTTAAATTTTTAATTCTGTAGGTATGTACATTAGAACGACTCACCTTACATGGACAAAAAAAAAGTTAAAGTTGAGAATTAACTTTGAAATTTTTTATGATGATATCCAAAATATTTTGACTATAGCGATAATCTCCCGTGATAGTTCCAAAAGCATTTTGTTGCTGATCTTTTTAAAACCAGGGGCTTTCTTGGGGCTTAAATCGCAAATATCCCTTTTCGATCTCTCTTATCTCAAATCTTATGGGAACAGTTGCTCTAGCAGCAACAGCTGGTAACTTGACCGCAATATCTTGAGATATATTTGGGGTAAATACGTTTCTCAAATGATAAACAAATAGATTTCCTTTTTCAACATCATTTCTTGCCCAACTTCCATTCAAGCTTCTAAATGGTGGCTTAGAGACAACTGGCCTTTTAAGATTTCTAGCTGCACGCCATCAAGTTCCTTAAAATACTTTTCCAGAGAAGCCGTTTTCTGAGTCTACAGTAACTTTCTTAGCCTTTTTGTACACTCTTTTAGTAAGTTCTTAAGCAACGGGGATCTGTGCAATTGCCACTCTTCGAGCTCTCCTTTTTTCAATAGGAAAGAGACGCTCGACATCTGTGGAATATATTTTAATGTTTCTTGTTTTTTTGGGTGCAATATTGGCATGTTGAAGAGCTAGTTTTATAAAACTGTCAAAATAAACAATAGAGCGATCTATATTCTCCGGTGTACTAAGCGAAATATTTTCTGTGCAGTGGGTACTCAGATTATTTTTAAATTGTAACCAATTAATTTGTGTAGCTGACGTCGCAAAGTAACCAGTCGGAGATACAATTCTATTGGGGTTCATTATAGTAACAATTAGAGGTGTGTGGTCGGAAGATAATTCTAAGGAAGCTTCAACATGAATCGTTCCTATGGGGATGTTTTTAACCACGCCGAAATCGATGACATCTGGAATTTTTTGCTGATCAGTAGGCCAATATGTTGGTTGTCCACTCGCTACCACATTTAAATTTTATAGATATTTTATTAAAAAAAAAAAATAAAAATACTTTGTCAAGGATGGCACCTTCTTTCTTCTTATATATCTTAAGTAACACAAACCAATTTACACATTTAAATGATACAAACCAAAGTGGTGCAACATATGGTCTGTGTAAATTGTAGTTTTTTCTATCAAAAAAATTTAATTACACATTAATTAATAAAAAGCTTTTCTATCTTTCTATTACAAGTTGTTCACAAAATGTCCTTTGTTATTAAAATATGCCCTTGCTAGTCAAAATACTGCTCTCATTTTGTATGTCCATCAGTAATGTACAATACATACATTTTTTCACTCTCTTTCAAAAGTGTTGCTCTCGCTGAATCTGTGTTATGTCATTTTAATTTGCATTTTTCATTGACTCTTATATTTCTTATTTTACTTTTCAATAATTACAATACGAAAGCATTAAACCACTTAACTTGGGTTGAAAATTAGATTTTCCATTGTTGCTGTCGTTATTGCTTTTGCAATTTTTGCTGTTGTTTTTGTTATTAGCTAACTAATAAACAAAACAACTTGTAGTAGAGCTACAAACCATCCAACATACAGTACCAATACAGGTCGCTATTAGGGTTGTCAGATGTGGGATTTCTCGCCAAACGTGGCGATTTTCAAACTTGTTTGGCGACCTAATTTTTAAATTGGCGACATGGCGATTTAAAAAAATAGTTGGCGATTTTGTTGGCTATTTTTGATGAGCTATGGATTTGTTTTAAAATTCGTTATATTCAATAAGAAGATAAAATATTACTTTTATTCTAGTATTTTTTTGTATGAAATTTAAGGCATTCATATGTATGGTCAGTATTTGAAAGTATGTATGTTCAAGCGGCTGATGAAGATAATAAAAATCTTTGAAAAAATTGTTTTTCGTTATTGTAAAGAGGGTTTTAATGATGATATTTCATCTAATTTATATATTTTATAGCTACATGGATACGGCAGATACGTACCATTTAAAGGAACTTGTCGTGGCTGTACTTTATATGCTGGTAATTACAACAAGTATTGCCTGTGTTGAAATTATGAACTCCACAAAAACTCGCGTTCGAAGTAGAATGCATTACGAACTTCAAGACGCGTTATTACGAGGTTTAAATTATATGAATGTGAATAGTACATATTGCACTTCTTTTATACCTTCATTGAATAAATATAATTCTCTCACAATATATTCCAAAAAAAGAAGACAAATAGCGAGTCTTGCCAGGAAAGCGTTTTAGATAACTGCAACTTATATACAAATGTATATCGAATATTTGTTGAATACTAACTGCAAAAATTCTTTTTTTTTGCTCTATGTAGACTATTATAAACTATTAAATAGTAAACATTGTACCTATTTTGTGTTCACTAACTATTTTTACTGTGTTCTGAATAAATATTAAACAAAACATATATTATGGCGACTTTTTTAAAATTTTTGGCGTATTTTAGCGATACTGAACAATTTTTTTTTTTTTAGAATTTATAAAAAATATTTTTTATAATTCTAAAAATATGTATTTTATTGTCAAAAACTAAAAAACAAAGGCCTTGGCGATTTTTGACATTGAATTTGGCGAAAAAGGACAATATCAATCTGACAACCCTGGTCGCTATTGACAACCAGCACTAATAAAAACATAGATACAGTCGACTCTTGATAATTTGAAATTCAACGGACCAGAGAAAATGTTCAAATAATCGAGATTTCAAATTAACGAGAGTTCAAATTAACAAGAGGAGATAGAAAAAAATTCAAATTAACAAGAGTTACTGATACCCAGAATACATACTGGCTAAACAATTGTAAAACATGTTTATCATTGTAACAATCGTAAAAACACAAAGATTAGCCGTTAGATTTCATAAAAAATCTAGAACATTTTGCATTTGCGTCTTCGCAGAACCATTTGCACCAATTTGCAAATGAGCAAAAGCAAAAAGAAAAGCAAAGAAATTTAATTTTTTTATTTTACATAGCAACTGTCGATGTGTTGTATATGCTAAAATCAAACGATTTTAATTTTTGTTTTAAAAACAGAAACAAAATCACATTACGAATTCAAACGCTGTCGGGCAAGATGTCTTTTCTATAAAGCAGCGCATATAAACTAAAATAAATCATTGTTTTATTTATTTTATATTTTGCATAAAGCACAGCATATTAAAGTAATGCAAAATATAGAGCGTAGAGCCAAAAAATTCGATTTATAGCGTGTCGGCGATAAATATGCCATTCAAATTACCGAGGGGACCAAATTACATAGATTTTTTTCAATTTATTAAATGTTTTTCAAGGGACCTGGAAAATAGTTCAAATTATCGCGAGATTCAAATTAAAGAATTTCAAATTATCAAGAGTCGACTGTACATATATTCTCACCACTACAATTACACTTGTTTTTACTCTCCCATAGTTACATTTGCTTTTTCCTTTGATATTTATTTTACTTTTTGGTTTTTGCAAACAAACGAAATAAAAAAAAACACTGTTTAATATGTAACTACTGTGATTTACATTACTGACATTGTCATACAGTGGGTCCCCCTACAACACGGCATTCTAATAACATAATTTCGATAGAACAAGGTGCTATTGCAACGGTTCCTTGAAAAAACACGATGTTCTGATAACACGCTCAGACCATAAATGACAAACTTATGAAAACAAATTTGAGTAAAAAACTAATTTTGGTTTATAAAAAACTGTATCTATGAAAATTCGAATAATTAAATGGCTCAAAAATGCTAAAAATACATTTTATTAATAAGGGTAGAAGAGTAATGAATTCAAATCATAACTAAGGATTAGTACTCGTCCCAATAAAAAAGGGTAAAATATAATACTGGAATATTAAGAACATTGACGTATGCAAAATGAGTCAAATTTTTATTTAAATTTAAATTTAAAAGTTAACCTTTTCGGAAATCGAATCGCTATTGAGTTCTACATAATTTCGATTTCCTCAAAAAAATTCACTTTTTTAACGTTTTTTTAAATGACAATTTATTGCATATATTTTTCAAAAAATAAAACTCCGATTTCAAATTGAATCAAAATCTATCAAATTTGAAAACTATGTTCACTAACTTTATTAAAAATTGCTTGCTTTTCCAAAACGTTAGCAAGATCAACCATCATTAAGCAGTTTCTAAAAAAACATACAGTTATCTTTTCACAAATAAAAATAAGTTAGTCAATAAAAATTGTTAAAAAATTAAGCTACACGCTTTTTTTAATTTAATCGTCAAATATTTGTTAGGTGTGAACATACCTTAAGATTAGAATTTTTTAATAAATTGAAGCATAATAAAATAAAAACGGAGGCACTGTAATATAGAGATAGATTCACTTTTGCGATGCTAATTTGAAATTTTTTCAGAACATGATCTCGACTTAAAGATTTTTTGTTTTGTTTTAATTAATGATGTTTTCAGTCATTCCATTTAAACTAAACAAGGCTATACAATTTTCTTTGATTTATACGTACCCAATAAGCTTTAAATGTAACAGGTTTGTAAGGGAGTAACGTAAAAGTTTTGCTTACAAAAGGCATGCATGTTATTTTTCGAGTTCCCACTTTAAATCAATACATTTTTTACAAAAAAGCACTTTGTTTAATGTATAAAGAAACTGCTTTAAACAATTAATTTTTTGTACTTACACATATTTTTAAATATTCTCCCTTACAAACCTGATGCGTAGTGATGAAACTCCGCGATTCTCTAAATGCTATTTGTTTTTATTAAATTTGTTAAGAATGCATTCACCTACCTTACTGAATCTCTGTATGTCTGATTGTGTAGCCCATAAATATGCGCTTATTTTTAATAATCCTTTTTTTACTTTTTCTTGGGTTATGCAAAGCGCAACTTGCATTACCTGGTTTTCATAAAACACTAGGTCCACTCCACGCTTTACACGCCTTTTCGCTGCCTACGCAGCTGTCAAAAAAGTAGAATCTGTGTAGTTCTATGTAACAAGATACATTCACAACAGCGTAGGATGCATTGATGTGTTGAATGCGAAAAGTAGGTTTGCTTTCTACTTTTGTAAGCATCACAAGCAGCGGCCGAACAAATCAACTGATTTTGACAAATGAAATTTTATTTTTACTTGTGGTATTGCCGCATAAAAAGCGTTGCAAGTAACTTGAAACGTAGAATGCAAGAAAGATAGAAAAAATCATGCAATGCGTGAAAACGAAAGCGCGTGGTACAGACCTCAAGCTTAAACTCAAGCATCTTTCAACACGCTTTCGGTATACAACGGAACGAGTAAATCGTGTTATAGGAGGGTCGATTGTTTCATATTTTGTTGCTTCTACAATAATAACAATAACAGCAACGAACAGCAGCAGCTACAATAACTCGAGAGAAAAATATACCATCAACAAAAGCAATAGCAACAACAATAATCATATTAAAGTGACAAGTGCTTCTACTACTTTAGTTAATACGAGTACAAAACAAGCTCTTTACTAAACTAAATAATATTATAGGAAATAATCAGTGTTGTCTAACAAACAAATAAAAACTTATGTAAATAAAATAGTTTGTTCGCGAATAGCTAAGTAAATAAAATGCAGCTTTACTCAGTTAAACCTTTAGTATTCTAATTACACATTGTTAATGCTTAACGGATACATAACCTTAATTTCGAACCAAATTTAATATTAGAGAAATTTAAAGAAAAAAAAAAAACAAGTTAGAATGATCTATGCGACTATGCCGAATCTTATATACCCTTCCATGGTGCAGCGCATTATACCACTCATTCACAGACGCACATTGTCAACCAGCATAAAAAAAAAAAAAATTTGATGAGAACATTTTTTGGTTTAAAACGCATTTTCAATTTTTTTTTTGTATTTTTTAGATAAGTTTCGAAAGTGATATAATGTTTATTTTTACGTTTATTGCATAAAAAGATTGACGGGGTGACAAGAAAAGTACCAAAATTCAGGTTTTGTCCGTTTACTCTCTAAAAGGGCCGAATTTCAAAAAAGTACCACTCACCTGTCCGCTTACTTTCCTGTCTCTTTTAGTTTTGGAGATATGAGTGAGGTTAGAATAGGAGATTAAGCGCCCCTGAACCCTATCCTAAGCAGTTCCTTAAAAAAATAATCTTGCTCATGGAAATATATTGTTCACATCTTAGATTTTTGCACTTAATGGCAATTTGTAAACTCCTAAAATAATAATATTAAACAAATAATTGTCGCATCATTTTCTTAGTGCACTCATTAAATAGAGCGTATTCGAATCTATATTAATACATTAGTAACTTATGTTGACCAAAAATGTCAGAAGTTACCTTTGTGCACTTAGCGGTTCAAATATGGGCTAATGTGGGAAATTCATGATGATTTTGTTTTTTTTATTTTTTAAGGTAAAGCAAAAAATTTTGTAAGCAATTCCGGTATTTCCTGAATCCCGAAAATACCGGGATTAAGAACATAAAATTTTTATTATTAGAATTTATGGAATCTGGATTTGCATCCCCGGTACACATATTTATTTATTAGTCTGATTCCAGAAGTTTTTATATATAGGCTGACTTCCAAAACGTCAATTGCTTTGTATTAGAACAAAGTATAATGTTTCATAACGCCGCAGTACAATATATATACAATGCAAACCCTTCCAAAACGTCACTGCTAAGAATTAGTAACGCATCAAAAAAGCAATCAGAGCATCGGTTTTAAAGTTGATGCTTTGTGACATTTAACATTTTATTTGCAAGCAATACAGATTTATTTTAAAAGTATTATGCATTGCATCACTTACATTTCAAAACGTTTTAATAAACAAAACACATAGTTGCATTGTTTCGGTACTTTGTACGTGTACATGGTTGAAATACAGTAGTAAAATTGTGTACGAACTTTGTATTAGGACGTTTTGGAAGTCAGCCATAATATTTACTTTAATAGTACCATAATTCAAAAAATACTATTTCAGTTGAACCGTATAATATTGATCAAAATTAAAATAAATATCAAATAATTATATCGTTCTAATAAAAAATATATCGTTTATTTTGAAAAACCTACGAACGTGCGGTTGGACAAATTTCTTCAGACCAAAGAAATTATCTTCAAAGCATAAAAGCAATAAAATTGCTTTTTAGCCATTATGACATTAAAATATAAAATTCTGAGCTGACGATATGTACTTTTTATTAAACTCATGTACTAATTTTTTTTTTATCATTAAATCTGAACCTTATTATAATTTATTTATTTTAAATAAAATACAATTTCAGGATCATTTATTTATTTAAAATAAATAAATTATAATAAGGTTCAGATTTGATGACAAAAAGTTCGAGCTCGGTCGAACCTTGCAAAATTTACCGAAGGTCGAGTTCGGTCTGAAAAAGACCTTTCGGTCGGTCACTACAAGCGGTAAATTTCTAATGATTTAGAAATTCTCACGATTTAGAAAACAATTTTTTATACAATATCAATCATGATATTGCGCACATTTCTGCATAGACACTACTGAAGATATAAATCAATTTCTATTTTGCTTTATCCTAATAGGAAGCACCCTTTGTTTGGTCTGTTTTGTGTTTTTTAAGCTTTTAACTTTTTCCTATTTAAATTTTACTGATGTTCAAATATTTCAACCACTTAGACCCGAATCTAAAAACATACATAATATTTTTTACTTTTAACGTTATCTAAGTTTAACGCCTATCTTTATATTATTATACATTTAACTTTTATGCAAGTTCAAAAAGGTTTAGGTACCATCTATATATATATATGCCAAGATATTAATAATTTAAATCTAAATAATATCAGAAATATTTTTAAAATCAATAGAACACTAAGTCATCGTCCAGACTTGCAATTTTTGTTGCAGCAATTCTTGAGTTTAATGTTAAGAGAGGTGAGAAGATTGAGAAGGGGTTTTCTAAGTTTCATGTACTCTACAATTCTGGTTCCTTTTGTAGTTCTCACACTTTTCGTCTTAAAGTTGCCTGAAGGTGTATTTGCAAATAAAATTAAAAAAGGAAAAGAGGAAAAACAAGACAGAAATACAAAAATTTATAATCTGGACGCTTATGCAATATCAAAGAAGAATTTTAAAAAATTGCAGCACAAAAATTGCAATTTTGGACGATGCCAAAGAACTTAGGAACAAAATTTTTATTCTTAATACATTGATAACTTTCGAGCTTTAAATTCCTCTGTTAAAAAGGAAGACACACTTTATTTAAGTCTCAATTCTTGCTTATTACATAATTTACACCTGACTAAAACATAAAATCGCTTTATTGACAACATCGCATGTACTTAATTTATATGTGATGTTACGTTAATTTCATTGCCTTGCGCACAGACAAAATATTGCTGTTGAGTTGTATGAATGGATACTAACAACAACAACAACAACAGCAACTAAAATAATAAAAACAACAAGTATCTATAGAATGGTGGATTGCAAAGATGGATGAATATTAGGGCAGTTGAGTCCGTATGGGTGAGTTTTATTAAAAAGAAAAAAAGTTGTTGTGACAATTTTGTTGTTGTTGTGTCACTAAAGCTACCGTTTGTTGATTCAGTTTTAGTTTGGTGTTGTACGTCGTGGTCGCCGAGGTAACAATTTATTAATCTTTGGCAATTTTTTATTTTTTGCTATTTCTGAGCATTATTATTAAATATATGTATTTATTATTTTGTGTTTTACTTTAAGTGCTACAAAAAGTGTTAATGATCTTGATTATGATCTTAATTAAAAAGTGTTAACATGAAACCCAATAAGAAAAATTTTTTAACATTGATAATTTGAAAAAATAAAAGCAACAGAAAAAGCTTTAAAAAAATTTGCAACAAATAAACATCAAAATTATTAAATAAATAAAAATTATTATCAAAAATTATAAATATAAAAAGCGAATTTAAATATTATAATATAAAAAAAAACAGTAAACAGCAAGCAATCTATTAAAATCGTTTTGTTCGACATTTAACAGTAATTATTTGGCTGTTGTCTTCAAACTTGGAACAACTTAAAGGCCAAAAATATTTTAAAAAAATATATTGTAAAAAAAAGTTTATACAAAAAACATTAGACACATATTGAAACTTTGGTGTCTTGTTTAAGTTGGATTAACTTGTTGTTACGCAGATGGGTTGACAGCAAAACGTTTATCGGTCGATTACATCAAGTAAAACTACTTCATTTATTTAAATAAACGCGTGCGTTGAAAAGTCTCTCGCGTACAAGTGTCAAATCTTTTTAAAAATAATTTATATCTTAAATAAAATTTGTTTTTATTTTCGTATTTTAAAGTGAGTGAGTGCTTTTGAATTCGGACAATTCCAACATTGCAGACAAACAACTATTTGAAGCAAATCAGCACGTGATATCAAATCTGGTTTTATTTAAACACTTTAATTGCCGGAGATATTTTTTATAGCATTCAATTACAAACAAAAATGTGTAAGATCAATTAAATTTTTCTTAATTGTAAGTCGTATCTTAATATGTTCATACATATATGTAGGTATTGTTTAACACTTTTTTTCTTGAATTTAAGTGCATAGACAAATATGGTTAAAATTTTTTAGCGTTTTTAAAAGAATAAACTTTTAATGTAAACAATTTTCATTAAATAGTTCAAATCATATCAAGTTTTAACCCTTTTTTTAATACACAATTTTTTTTTTTGGGTAAAAATTGGGTAAAAAGCGGATGTGTTATTTATTCATGAATATTTCAAACTTTATCTCAGGTTAATCCAATTCCATTTTCTTATCATTTGAATAATAAAATATGTAGTTAAATTAAGCTCGTTACATTGTCCTTGGAACCCGGTGCGAAAAATTGGTAAAAAAAAAATTTACTAAAAACGTATCTAAAAATTTTAAAAATTTTAAGGCCATGTTCTTGAAATCAACTACGAGTGAAATAGAAATCAACAAATTTCGAAAACTATTCTGTATTTAAAGTACATAATAAATTTTCTATTTTATACCTCATACTTAATAAGAACTACATTAGAAATCAGAAAAAAAACACGTTTTGTTGTGTTATTCCTTTATAATTTTTACAATATTGATCTTAGACCCCACCCCATAAAGTATATATGCATTTATTCTAGATCCTTATGAGTAGCGGAGTTGTTTTAACGATGTCCTTCTGTCCGTCGGTGTGTCTGTTTATGTGCTGGTTGAAATGGAGTTTCCGAAGACCCCATATATGATTCGGACTAGATGATTAATAATACTAATACGACTGCATTTTTTACCTGTAAAACTTTATTTTGTTACATCTGCTTTAAATTTATAAATTTTTTTAGAAATAAAGGTGTTGGCTCATACTCATACAAAAAAGCTAGGAATGCGGTTTTAGGCGTACTAAAGTGGTTTTCCGATAGTGAGCTTTATATGGGGCCTATGGTAAATTATGAGCCGATCTTCACAAAATTTCCAGTCATTTTAAACGAATTTGTGCATATGTAAATGAGAACTAGAGCATTCTGTCACCATTATTTATATTTTAGTCTTAAAATTTTCAATTTGTAAACTTGCAGTGCATATTATGATACCACTTTTATTTTTTGTGCAAATTCTGGCAACACTGTTAAAGATCTGCATTTGTTTACAATTATACACAAACAAATTAAAATTTTTTCTTTTTAAATTATTTCAATTTAATTCTCTATTTTATATTTAAACCAACGAAAATGTTCAATTTATAATTTTCCTTAAAAAACAATATAGCGCTTAATACGTCAAATGATATTGTTTACATTTGTTTGCAACTGAGCAAATATGCACTACTAATTTTGCTCATAGACCAAATTGCAAATACGTACATTTTGTTGTTGTGTTGTGCAAATGTGTGTATTGTTGCACGCAATTGCATCGTTTGCATACTTTGCTCTAACCATCCTGATTTTCCGTAATATTTTGAATTTTTTCTTTTACGTTTTCTATGACGGATAAAATTTCATGTAAAACAAAATGGAACAATCAACTCTTAAATTTCACGGATTATCTCTCACTATACAAGTATCAAAGTTTTTTTTAGTTTCTTTTAGCATTTTTAAATAAATTACGACGAAAAATAAATTATCCAAAATTGTCAGTAGCCGTTTATTTTAGAAAAACATAAAACGATGGAATTTTTTTTTAGTTCTTGTTAAAATTTTCGAGATAAGAGAATGCATATAAAAGACAAGGACCAATATGCATATATTTTTATTTTTTAATTGCAATCGATTAACTCAAAAGCAATTATTTTGTTAAAAACGGCTGCCAACCTGCGTAATCTGCAAATTTATGCAAGATATTTTCACGCAAATAGCATGACAAACTTGCCCTGCTTATTACAGCTTATTAGTTTAAAATTTTATTATTTAATTATGAGCAATTATTATTATTATTTTTTTATTTTTTTTATTTTAAAAACCGCGCTTAATGTTTCCACCTCAAAGCACAAAAAATGGGCTATTAAACTTGCAGCACATAACAGGCCAGCTTATCGCCCTAACAAGTAGCACCAAAAAGAAAACTTTGCCGGTACGGCTACCTTGCCAAAATATTTTATAAAAAATTAATTTTATTTGCTTAAAATTTGTTTGCAATAATAAGTATTTTTTTTTTATTTTTTCGGTTTTTTTTTTATCATAAACCGGCAACTTTATAAAAGGCCCCCATCTCCAAAAGTGTTAATTTTTTATTTAAATTCGTTGGTTTTTTTTTATCTAAACATGAACAATTTTCTTATGACACACACAATCGCTATTTGATGTCTACATCTACATACTCGTTTTATGTGTAATATCAATTTAAAATGATTTCCGCTGAAATAAAATGAAAAGTACGAGTACAACAACAAAAGCAGCAAACTTAGAGATATTTATCTTTCCTCCTCTTCGAATACGTATGTATCTACGAATATCTTTTTCCATTAAGCCTACACTATATATTTACGTTTATTGATCTCTGTCTCTCTTCACTTTCGTTTGGTTTCTAGATGTACTGGCAGACAGATATATTTACTTATATATTGATTCATAATTTTAGTTTATTTGGTATTTTTTTTTTTTTTGCTATTTTTTCATATGTTTTGGCTTTTTCATTTATTTAGTGAGGAATTTACACTTGTGGTTCATAATTGTCTTTTTGCCATTAACAAGTCATAAATATCTTCAAAAAATGTGGTCCTTGTTGATGTTTTATTTCTGTTGACAAGCTTAAAATATAAAAACAAATTGCAAAAATAACTTGATAAGGCTCATACAGATATTCACGATTACATACATACTTTACATTTTCGTTTAACGTACATATATTGTTATTAAAAATTTTACCTACGTTAAAAAGCTTTTTCCAATTTATTAAAAAGCTAACGATATTTTCATGCATATTCATAGCACCAAAAACATGCTTATGTTAATACAATGTAACTAAAAATATTTAATACACTTGAAAATGAATGTAGGATTGATCCACCAAAAAAATATATTTTTGCAGCCTAAAGCACTATCTTCTTGAAAGCATGCAAAGATACATTAAGAAAGAGTCCTCATTAAATTGCTTTAAATTGTCATTTGTGCAAAAGGGCAAACTAGTTTTTTTAACTTTAATGCAATTTTGAACAATTAATGTCAGTTTGTAAGAAATGTCAAAACAAAAATTAAACACAAAAAGTAAATTTGTATCAAAAAAGTAAAATTTGATTTTAAAAATGCCTAAAGAAAACCAAAAGACTAATTTGGGATATGTTAATGAATTAAAAACACGCAAATAATTTTTTTAATGAGCAGTTTTTCCATAAAAACAGATTTTTTTGGAAATTGAAAGTTTTTGTAAAAAAAAAAAAAAAAATAAAAATGGCAACACTCATAACAAGTAAAATTCTGCTGTGCCGAATCTCTCTGGCTGAATTTTAATTCCATCAAACATTGGTGCTATGTACAACCTTATAAAACCAAATCGGCATGTGACATATCGCGAGATTAAGAAACTCTTGGGTGTTAGTATGACGAGCATCCATAAAATATTGCATGAACATTTAGATGTTAAAAAGGTTTGTTGGATTCCGAATAATGTTACAAAAGTTTAAAAAAAGATGTTCGTCAATTGCTGCCAAAAAAAGCCCAAGAATACAATTTAATTGTTTTGATTATGAAATATAGAAAATGTTATTGTATGTTAATAAAAACAATATCAAAAAAAATAACTTTGTGCCATAACAACAAATCGTTTCGAAGTGGAATTTTTTCACACACCAAAAAACTCGTGATAATAGAAGTTTTAAAATGTACGAAAAGGTACCTGTTATTCTGTATATAAAACGAGGGCAACTCTAAAGTTGCCTAGACTCATAAGACAACGTTTTTATGAACAATCATCAAAATCGATTGCGTATTTAAGCTAGGCCTTGTCCAGACCAGCAAAATACCCCACTGTACATGGACTGATTGAGTGTTTCATTCAGGTTAAAGCGAATGAGGTAAAATTCCCAGACGTTAGTAAGTCTTAAATACAATTTTTTTGTTTAACCCGAAGAATTGTCAACACTGACATTTTACAAAATTTTCTCTAGTTTAATTTTTGTATCAACCCTCGTATTACGGAGACGTCAAAGAACATATTTGTTGCTGTCTGACCACAAAGATACATACAACATTTTTAAAATACTGTCTATTTAAACTTAAGGTGGATGTGTGATTACTTATTTGTTGCGCTGGTTGTAAAATTTTCAATACATTGTTGTAATTCTTATGCATTTTTTATGGCGTTTTTCTTAACTTTGTTTGGTCAAAGTCGTTTTTGAACAATAATTTGAATCGACTAACCGCATAATTTTTTGCAGTTGCAGTTCTTTACATTATTTAGGAAAACTACATTTTTCTTGCTTTCATAGAGGCATCCTAGTATTTCTTTTAATTTTCTAATAGGTTGTTAAACTTTTTTAATTAAATTAATTTGGAAAATTCTATTACAAACCTAACCTAACCTACTCAAAATAAGTATTTTATTTATTTTTTTTTTTTTTTTTTTTTGATTGTACTTTAATCAAAGTAAAATTAAGCAGCTTTTATTTCAAACATTATTTGAATTTTTGCTGTGAAACTTCTACTTATAAGTATTTAAACTTTTACAGATTATTACCGTTTAACGAAATAATACTCGTAAACTACAGAAATTATGTTTAATTGTAGTACGAGCATGTTCAGTCGTCTCGTCATTTGGGTTGGTTGGCTGGCTTATTTTGTAAACAAAAAAATAAGTACTTGAACTTTTTGATTAAATTTATTTCAAGGTTTAAAAATTATCTCTCATGTTCTGTCTTCTGTTAACATTAATTTCGATTGTAAATATTATTTAAGTAGACCTCTTAAACAGAACAGAAAAAATGATTCAAAAACTATGTAAAAACGAATATTGTTATTGTATCATGTAGTTATATTTTTTATTTATAATTATTTAATATTTTGTTAAATATATTGAACATAAGTATGTATGTATGTACAGGTTAGCCTCGATTTACGCGGTATATCAGGACAGAACAAAGTACGTGTAAAGCAGTTTGTGTAAAATAGTGTAAAAGATTAATACAAAATCGTGTTTTGGGTCGAAGCATTTAACATAAAGCGCAAGTGGAAACATGAGGTTCATTCAACATTTTATTTCTGGACTTAAAAATCACGTTTAATCAAAAACACATACAATTAATAATAGTTTTATACCATCTACAACTAGATGTGAAGACGGTATACAAAGCTTGTCATTCAATGTGTAACTCTTTAAATACTCATCAAAGACCCCTGAAAAAATATATATTCGGGTCCTTGAGTCTACCGTCTGTCTGTCTACCCGTCTGTTGAAATCACGCTCGCTTTCAAACGACTAAAAAGAACAGTATTGGTGCCAAACTCTTAATAGTTCTCCTGACCAGCTTGGTTTCAAATTGTTTATAGTTGTCCTAAGCAGTTTGTGATTGAAATCCAGCACAATCGGCTCAGTAGGACGAGAGTTGCAAAAATAGATAAAAGTACTAATTTAGATAATAACATAAATAGTGGCAGAATGCACATATTGATAGATTATTTTTATATGACTAGGAATAAAACGTGGCGATCAGTACATAATTTACCATAGGCCCCATATACAGCCTACACTCAGAACACGCTTTAGTATGCCTTAATTTGTAACGAACGATGATATTGCAGTAAAATTTGGTCTGTCATAGTTTTATAAGACTTGAAATCACAAAACTAGATCATGTGAATATTGGTCTACAGTTTACCGCAGGCCCCCTTAGCAGCTAACTCCTTAAACACTCTCCCTCGGTGGAGGGTATCAAATTTTCGGCACAGCCGAAAATGCATAGCACTTTTACTTGAGTGGGAATTCGCCATTTAAAATGCATGCCTTCTGTAAGCAGGTTTGTAAGGAGGTATTGTGCTTCTCTTCCTTACAAAACTGCTTACCAGTAAGCTCCATTTTTTACTGGTTAGTTAATATTAAACTTGGCTATCTATCATACCGCTATTAGATTTTTTGCAAATTTTCGCTAATAAAGTAGTTTTTGTTCCCGAATTTTTGCCACTCCTTATAGTTTTAGGGGCTTTAGGTGAATTTTATGGCTTGTTTAATATATTAAAAATTTTCGTGAATTTGTGATATTTTAGCAAAGTTTTCAGAATTTTTGCAATTTTCGCGTAGCTCTTTGAGGCAATCGTCGCAAATTAAAACTTTTTCGAATATTCGCGTAGTTCATTAGATCTTTAAGGCAATTATCGCAAATTTTCTCTATTTAAGCAAATTTTTCCGAATTTTTTACAATTCAAAATTATCGCTTTTTTAGCAAAATTATTCGAATTATTGCAATTTTTTCGTTTAATTTACTAACAAAATTTGTGCTCTTAAGTTCTTTTAAATTAAATTTTTTCTATTTATTTTAAATTTGTTTAACTTTCATTTGTGTCGTCGCAAAAAAAATTTGAGGAGGTCCATAACAAAAGGCAATACTTAAATTTTTCAAGTTTTTTGATTTTTGATTGAATCCTATTCTACACATTGAAATCTATAAAACTCAATAACTACACTGCAATTCAATATCAAATATAATGGTTCAGAGCGAAATGCAATAATTACACATCTTTGCAATAAATCGCTACAAGAAATTTAAAAAAATTTAACTTTATAAATAAATTATGCTCTGGTGGTAATTCTTACACAGAAAAAATTATTAGTAGTTTTTTATCAATTAAAAAAATTATTTAAAAAGTATTTAAACTTAATTAATGTGATAATTGAATCAATTCATTTTTTTTTGTTGAAAGAAAATTGAAAATATAATTTTGATTAATTTAACATTTTAGCTGTTTTGAAACAAATTTTGAATAAAAATATTAATTAAATAACAAAAAAAAATATTTCGTTAAAAATAAAATAATTTAAACTTCTGAAATTGTTGTTGGAAATTGTCAAAATCAATCAACACATTGTTGAAACGGCAAAGTTTTTTTGATCATTTTTTTAATTAAAATTAAAAATATAATTTATTAAAAAAAAAAAAATATATTTAAAATACAATGTTTACAATGCTTAGTAATCAATGGGTGGTATTATTGATTCCGCACGGAAAGGAAAATTCGACGGAAATAAATATCGATCGATATGCAAATTGTAATTATTCATTCCTGCGGTATAAGCTTTCCGCAATAAATTTTTAACATCCCTGTTTTAATTATTTCTGAGGTGATATTGTTTCAGCTGTTGATAAAAAAACATTTTAAACTAGTTGTTGAAATTTTTGTGAGTAATAATTTTTTTAAATAAATTAATTTCCGTAAAATATACAAACGCGACTAATATAAGTGTAAGTGTTATATGGATACCATAGCATTTTTTGAAAGTAGCAGTGACGATGATTGCTTAGACCTTCGGGTAGAAAGAAGAGTTTTAAGATATAAATCTGAAGGTGTGTTACACATGAATGATAGGGAGTAAGTTGGAATAAGTTTCTTTTTTACACCGCTTTTGTAATCTGTCATTACCTTAAATACAATACAAGAACAATTAATGCTCCCGTTGGAAAAATGTTTCTAAAAACAGCATTACCTTTCTCCAACCACTGGCATCTTTTAAAGGCGGCCCGGAACCATTTAGAGTCAATGCCAAATCTTCCCAAAAATTTTTTATTTCTGCTGGGGCACGTTGACTAAAACCACAAGCAACGTCTCGATTTAATTTCATTAAATCAACCATTGCTTCTAATTGTAATTTGCTTGTGTATTTATCTCTTTTATTATTCCTGTAATACATTTTTTTAAATAACAAAACTAAATTTTATTTTTTTTAAATATTTTTTCTTACATTTTTATTCTTTCCGTTAGCTTCTCGTTGTAAAATTTTAACGTAAGCAAAATGGCGAAAAATATCTATATTGCGGTTTCAATAATATGGGAATACCGCAATGGTAGAGATGATACCGCAACAACGGAAGGATACCGCACAAACGGAATGAATAATTACAAATTTGGCTTCCGCACAAAAATTGCTTTCCGCACTTGCGGAACGGAATCAATAATACCACCCAATATAATTATTTTGGTAATAGGTGCAAAATCAACAAATAGGTATCTTGAGTCTATGATTTTGGAATAAATTTGGTGATTTGGTAATTTTTTCTGTGTAGGTAACTGTAAAACGTAAGGAATTTTTGTTTCGTTAATACCTTTTGCTCAATAAAACGCAATATTTTTATACAGTTCAAAGCAAAATAAAATACAATGATTCGGACCAAAACGCAATAATTCCAAATTTGTTATCTAAATAACTTTAAAACAAACTGTCAGATAAAATAATTAATTTGTGATTACTATTATTTTTTGTAGACAATAATACCTCAATAATTGTTTTAAAAAAAAATTATGTGCTTCTTACTTAAATTACATTTTATCGTTTATCCAAAAAAATGTTATTGCGTTTTGTTATGGACCTCCTCAATTCTACTCCACGTCGGCTTAAAAGCGCCTTAGAAAATATTAAGTGACTGTCAATAGTAATAGATTATTGTCAATAACGACTTTTCTATTCAATACTAAAAATAAAACAGAATCAAATAGTTTTAATAGTTCTTATATCTAAGAAATTTCCGATGACAATAGCTTCTTTCACTCATTATTTAGTAGCTTTCTTCTATATAACTACTATTAATACTTCTATAACTTCTTATTTTTCAAATGTATGTAGGTAAGAAATAATTACTTACATTTATTTAAATGCGTTCATTTTGGGACATCCCTTGTAAAATTTATTGTTTTTTTCGGTAGAATTGGGTGAAGTATTTTTATTTTTTCCTGAATACTAAACACATTATTTTTTAGGCGAATCTAAAATACGTTCCATTACTCCGATTGACATAGAAAATGGGTAACGTGATATATACAATTCGCGTAAAAAAGTGTAATTAAAAATATTAAATAATGGTCTGTTCATCGATTTCGACTTCGTTCGCGACTTCGTAGGCGAAGTTTTTACTGGGATGTAAAATGTAAGTTAAGCTAACGAAGTCTTCGTTCGGAACTAGATGAACAGGCAGTAATACTATTGGTCCGTGTTATCGCGCAAATGAAGAACCGCGTAAATCGAGGGTTACCGGTATATATGCATATGTTTTTGTATTGTTTTTTTTATTAAACTGTCATTAAAACAACGACATATATAATGAAATCAATAAATAACATAAAACCTGTTTAAAGGGACAATTTATAATAACGACTTCCTTGATTTTAAGTAGATACTTTTTAGTATTGTTATAATTTTTTTTGTAGCTGAATTGTATGTTTCCTACTTAAAAGTCTGTACTCCTTGGAAACAATGTAAAATCATTTACATACATAAATTTTTATTTCAAACAATGAGGGCTTTTTTCATTCGATTCTTTAAAAAGTAGCATATTTAAAATTTTTATATAAAACAATGTGGAAATATTTTGCAGACTTTTTGTTTTATTTTAACTTTAAAATAAAAAATGTTCAAGTTTGTATAGGTTCCAAAAACAAAACTTATTCAAATCTGATTTTTGTACTCTGCAAAAAAACTATGAGAGAATTACTTCCTTGGGATGTGGAATATTTTTAATTAATTTATGTTCATATATTTTAAAGTTATATAAACTAGGTTCGCCCGGTGGTCGAATTTCGACCAAATGACATTTACAGTAAAAGTTAATCTTTATACCTACATAAGTATATGTGACTTTCTCCGAGAAAAGGGACCTAGTGTGTCAAAAAACGGGTTTGGACTTAAAAATGTATTCTGGTACCTAAAAGGGTGTAGAATAAGATGAAATGAGTTAGATTTCTAATAAAAATTTATTTACCCCATAAAAACATCTCCCAACTGAAGGTGTGTTCACAGTGATAATGCGTTATAAAACTTTAAATGAGTTTTTCTCAAAACTTCATTTTACATACAAGGTCCCTTTTCTCGGACAAGGTCACATATACTACTTATTTCGCTATATAATCAATAAAAATTGTAATTCATCAAAAATTATTATTTTACACAAATTTTTATATGTATAAATGACTAACTACAACCAAGGACACAATACATTTTGAGAGAACCAGTGCACAGAAAAAAATGTTGCACCAGTAAAAGCATTAATCAAATTAAAAATAAGTTTTAATTAAAATTGAATCAAGTAAATTAAACGTTTCATCAAGTAAATTAATCGTTTAATCAAGTGTTTTAAAGGTTTAATTGACAATAATAATTTGCACCAGTTAACAAATAAATAATATCATCTAAAAGTTTAATTCACTTGATTAAACGTTTAATTCACTTGATCAAACGTTTAATTCACTTGATTAAATTATTACTTAAAACTGATCTTATTTTTGATTATTGCTTTTACTGGTCTGTCTGAAAGCGTACAAATATTTAAGCAATGTTACGTTTGAGACATAAAACTTGATAAAAAAAAAAAGAATATGTAAATAAACTTAAGAAATGTAGGACCTATTCAAAAACAACTTGGAAAAGAATTAGAAATGTTTTTTAAAATAAACTCTAAACTTCACGTGGTTTGCATTAACAACAATGTAAATTGCCTACACGTTGAATATTGGTTGTTATAAGTATCGGCCTTCATAGGAGTAACAATTCAATAGTTTTTCGTAAAACCTCGTTTCTAATTATGTTGCCACAACAGTACGTATTTTTGACGATAGTTACAATTCATTTTCTTATAAAGTAAAGTTTCTTATTATTGTTGATACTGCCATCAATAACTATTCGCTTTGAATATTCTAGAGTTTGCTAAAAACCGTAAAAATGTGAAACCGCGGTTTCGGTTTTAAAATGATTAAAACCGGTCGGTTTCGGTTTTCGGTTTTGAAAATATCCAAGTAAAACTACATACATATCTACTTTTTTGTATGTAATACAATTTTTTTTTTATTTTCAGGTACTTTTATTAAAAGAGAAATATCTATTCTTCTTACCCTAGGTTTCCACATGCAAGTAAAATTTTTTGTTTTTATTTAACAATATTTATTAATATTTTATACTTTTTTCTGCCACATTAAAAACCTTACTATCAGAGTAAGATTCTGATTCAGAATCTAAATCATTTTGTTGTAGTTCACTTGTCTTTTTTGTAAAATATTCTTGCAGAGATTTTTGCATGATGTTAAGTACAATGAAGCTTTGAAAAATTTTAAGAAAATATAACGGCACTTGAATGTTGCACATTGATACTAAAACATACCATTTTTGAAAAAGAAATTAATACATTAAAACGCAAATCTGTAAAATAAACTTAGTCACACAAATTAAGAAATTTCACGGCGCAGCTGCCTGCTGTCATCGGCGGCTTTAATCTAGCAGTCTAAGCCTTGTTAACCGGCGGCGGCGCGGCTTAAAGAAATCAAGCCGATCGGCTTGGTTCTCTGACAGCCGACTGGCTGAAAGTAACAAAAATGTGTGAATGTGAGTAAAAAAGTGTGAGTCTATTGAAATTTTCGAACTTGCACTTGCATGTGGAAACGGGGGGTTAGTACTTATTTTTAATTTTAAAGAATTTTGAAATACGTTGTCATTAAACAAATAAAATTATATTAAAAATTAACCACAATTTGGTGAAAATTAACATATCATTTTAATTCCGACAAAATTAGGTTTAATAAAGAATAAAACATAATATAATCAGAATTGACCACAATATATGTTTAAAATTAAAATCCAACCATAGTATAATGATATTATATTTTAGTTACCTCCAACCATATCTTTTTTGTGTGTATTTAATACATATCATATTAACAATTCAGAATAACCAAATGAAAGATACTGTTTAGTTTATGCATATCTGTAACATAATTGACTTTCTCTTTCATGCCTTTTTAAGTTTAAAAGTTTTTGTTCCAGTACTTCCTTGGTGGTCTTAAATACCACTCGTATCATAAATAAAACATCACACGCTTACGCCATATTGTCTCTCTAATGAATTACATTTGTATGTATGTACAGTTAGGAAAAAAAACTCTACAAATACCCCTAATTTTGTGTGTTTTTATGTTATTCGTAATAAAAAAAAAAATAATTAAAATTAAAATACTGAGACAAAGCTTATTTTAAAAACATGAAGCTAATTCAAAAGTATAACAGCAAAAGTTCATAAGAATATAGTTTCCATACAGTTTTAAATTTTGAATAATATTTAAAATTATTTTACATACATAAATAAAAGAAAAAAATAATTTTTTTAAATTTTAGTTTTAATCACTGCTTGAAGACGATTTGTCATGGACATTACCCAATTCTCTGCAGCTTGGGGCGTTATTTCAGTTCATTCTGAAGTTAAAGTTAAAGTTTTTTCCTACACATCCCAAATGTCATCGATTGGGATATGGTTTGGTGACGGGGGAGGTAAATTCAGCTGTCTTGGCGCATGATAAAGAAGTCAGTTTCGAACAACATGAGCAGTATGCTTGGAATCGTTGTCTTGCTGGAAAATCCATTGATTTCCCAGTCCCTATCTTTCCACGAATGACTTCAGATTTTTATCCAATATGGTCTTATGCTTATAACTGTCCATATAACCTTCAACGAAAACCAGCCAACCCACCAAAGATTCCGCCACCCCTCCTCAGACCATAACACTACACAGCCCCTACCATGTTTTACAATATTTTTTATATTTTTGGGATCAAGTGCAGGGCTTGGGTTTCTCCAAACTTGATGGATTGACCATCATTTCCGAAAATATTATACCTTATTAAAAATCCATAACTTTCTGTAAATATGACTTAGTCCAAGAGAAGTCGACGATTCTTGGCTAAAATTAGTGGCTTCACGTGCTGTTCTACTTTTAAATCCATTGTTACGCAAATCGTTTATTACTGTTCTTGGTGAAACAAGAAAATTTGCAGGCAACCATATTATGGTTAAATATGACCATCATATTAAATATGGTCAAAATTAATTTACCTGAAATCTACCATAATATAGGCAAAATTAACCATGAGTTGTTCAAAATGCGACATATTTTGGTCAATATTAGCCATAAAAGTGTCCAAATCAACCATAATATGGTCAAATTTTTTCAGAATTCGGACAAAAGTAACCATATTATGGTAAAAATCAACAACAATAAAGTCAATGTTAACCATATTATGGTTATTTATTTTAGCCATTTTTTTAATTTGCTTATTAAGTGTCCAGTTATAATTTTATTTCGTGTTTTTTTCCTGTTGCGTTAAGTTCCACTTTTATAAGCAATCCCCTTTAATTTATTTTCAAGCCTGTGACGCTCTTCATTAACATTCTTTTTATTTTACTCGTTTATACTACTACTTAAATTTATGTATTTTAATCAATAATTAAAATAAAAGGATGAGAATTTTAATCAAACCAATTAAGTATGTAATTAAAAATCATTCAACTATTGTAGAGAACAAAATAACCATAATTTCGTTGCTTTTACACATATTATTTTTAATTTAATATTAAACATACAATGTTTCAAAATATTATAATTTCAAATGTATCATTATTATTATTATTATTAAACATAACATGTTTTGAGAAAACCATAATATGGTTAAGGCTTCTGGTTGTAGCTTTCAAAGGAACAAAATATTATTAATCGTTAAAAAAGTAATTTTAAACAACAATAGTTGGTTGGTTGCCATTGCGGGGACCATAATATGTTTTTTAACAATACAATAGTTGGGTGTATGTAGAGTTTTTTCTTAAACTACATATGTATGTATTATTTGTTACTTTCTATCAAATTTTATCTACTTTTTTTTATTATATTTTGTTACGCATGTCAATTTAATTATGTCATCCGTTTGTTCTTTCATCCATTCATAGCCATCTATTAGCCAATATATACATAAGTATACAACAATACGAGTACATACATTATTGCTTTTTGTATAAACAACTTTTATATCTTTCCATATCTTACTTTTCAGTTTCTCGTACTTATAAAAAAAATTCTAATCAAAGAAGAATATTAAATCGGCCTAATAGAATTGCATTTACGTTATGTAATGTAATTATCTAATGCCACATTTCATCTAATAGTAATGCTGTTTCTTTTTACTTTTACAACTGTTTTCTACGTAGCAGCTGTAACAACAAGTATATAAGTAGTAATAAATAGTATTAGTTATTAATGTGGAGAGGACTTACAAATTTAATAGTGCACTTTGCATCTGGTTATATTTTGTTTGACTCTAGTTATTTGCGGCTGAATGTCCGATTGGCTGCAACAAGTAGTTTGTTGAATGATTTGCTTTTGGCATTCATAATATACCCTCTGTCACTATTGTAAAATCCAGCAACAGTCTTGTCTGTCGTAAAAAATGCATTGCAATTTGTTTCACTCTGTCTCTAATTGTTTTTCCGTTTGTTCCAGTTTTTAATTATTAATTACTAAACATAATTATTTTAATTAATTCATTTTATGGGTACTAGTTTTATTCAAATTAAATATTCGGTATTTATTAATTCTTATACTATAAATTTGTTGAAATAATTGCATTAAAAGATAAAAGATTAATATAATTTAAACAAAAATAGTAACTTTTGTATTGTAGCATTAAAGTTTATTAAATCTGTGCCAATATGGAAAAGTAGCTTATGTCGAATTTTGTAGTTTACAGATATTCTCAGTATTGTTAAAGTTTCATTCGAGTATTAGTATCAACTTTAATAGAAGCTTTAAGTAAATGTTAAGTAAATTTTAAGTAAATATAAAAGATTTTACACCTTTTCTAATTGTTATAACTCAATTTTGTCTTATGTCGACTTAAGCTGCTATTCCATATGACCAAAGAAATATATTTAATGCGAGGGAGCAGTTTTGTAAATAAAAACGAATGAGATGCTAACGAATAACTTTGTTTTTACAATCGATTTTTCGACACAAGTTCATTTGACAGACAAGCCGGGCACCTGGAGTTTTAACATAATCCGGGTACGCTGAATCCAATGGTGTTAACCGTTTTTAAAGGTTAGCTCTTGTTTTCGAGATATACCGTTAAAAACGGTTCAGTTTATTGAAATTACTAAAAAAAACCGAAATAAAATAACCTTTAAGTAAAGGTTAACCTTTTTCTAATATGCGTAGGCGTTTTTATTTTTTGATTTATTTATTTAATCACGGTCTATGGACTAAAATCCTTACAGACCAATAAAATAATCTACATTTTATGAGAATACTTAACTAGAGGTTAACATTCAAGAACGAAATGATGTTACGTTTTAAAATATTAACGTTTACAGGGTAATCAATAAAATTATAGGAATCATTAAAAGTTTTGCTGTAGATGAAGTGGTGCGAAGTTCCGAGTACATCAAAGAGGTATATTGAAGTTAATTGTCTTCAGCAGGAACTCTAAGAAAATTAAACCATTTAATAAATTTACTAGTAAAAACAACGTTAAGCATAATGCTTCTATTTTCTAAAGTCGGCAAATTAATTATAGAGAGTCTTGCAGAATATGGAAGAAGATTCACATTTGCATTCCATATTGCATTTCACAGACAAAATAAGAGAAATAGTTTTTGAACAGATGCAATGCGCTTCTTGTGATAATCAGTGTAGGGATCCCAAATAATAGAACCGTATTCCAGGATAGGCCTTTACTAATGATGTATACAAACGTTTGGTTATTATAGGATCAGTAAATTCTTTAGCCCACCGTTTGATAAAAGCAAGCACGCCACGAGCTTTATTTACCATCATGATAATATCTGTGGCATTTTGACAAAACATCTTAAGACAAATTTAAAAAGTTGAAAACAATGTTGTTAATCATACGGATTTTCATTCAAAAAACATTTTTGTTTAGGTTTTTAAAAATTTGTATTATAAAAGAAATTTTTCTTTAATTTCGGTTTATTTTATTATTTGATAAAAATTATTTTTTCACCGAGTTTTTTTAAAAACATTTTTTGCTATCTTATCTCGATGTTTTGTCAAAATGCCACAGATATGTTTGTTAAAGTTTATTTTACAAAAAAAAAAATAATGTTTTAGCAACATTTTAAAATGTTTGTTTTTTAAAAATTCATCAAAAATTGCAAATGCAGCTATGCTTCTAATTTTTTGCAGACATATAAAAAACGAATTTGCTAACAAAACACGCTATATATGATTAAAATCTGTTAACAACTTTTGTTATTTAATTAATTTAAGAATTTCATAAAACGCAATAATTCTATGGGAGCCCCCCTAAGAAGTAGAAATAAAGGGAAAGTATGTCTCGAGAAAATGTTAAGGACAAAAAACTAATTGAGGTCGGTCATACATTTTATTCCCCTAGGGGCGACTCTTTGGCAGTTATCGGGCTTTTTCTGCAATTTATTTCTAGTCTGTATTTAAATTTTGTATGGGAGCTCCCTTTATAAATGGAGATAGAGAAGAAAAATAAGGTGGGGTTGGTTGGTCATACATTTGACACATCTAGGGGCATCCTAGGCACTACAGGGGCCAAATTTAAGAATTTAAATAAACCGCAATATTTGTATGGTCTCCACCCCAAAGGGCAAGTATGTTTTGAGAAAATAATTCGGACAAAAAAGCTGATTGTGGTCGGTCATACATTTTATTTCCCTAGTGGCGACTCCTTGGCAGTTATCGGGCTTTTTCTTAAATATATTTCAAGTCTGTATTTAAAATTTTGTATGGGAGCCCTCTTAATGAAGGGAGAGAGCTGGTAGGTATGTTAGAAATAAATGATGGAGATGAAAAATAAAGTGGGGTTGGTCATACATTTGACCCATCAATGAACTTCAATGAAATAAATAGTAGTGAAGTTATTTGACAAACAACATGTATGCAAAATATGTATAATAACCAGGGACCGTAACGGGTATAAGTGTTTTTTTTTTTAAATTACTTTTTAATCATTATTTTTTATAATAAAAACTCAAGAAATAACTTTTAATTTTTTAACAAAAAAAAATTCCATAATTTTTATTTTCTAAAGCCTGATACTCTGTTCAACATTTCACGTGAAATGCTGTCAAAACGCATATGAAAAAAACTTGTGCGGAATATTTATGAAATAATGTTGTTAGAGTTCTATACTGTTCATTTTGTGAAAAAGTTCCGAAATGTTTCTGGCAACATTTTTTCACAACTGCGAAACAATGCACTTATTTCGCGCGGAATTTTAAGCAAAAGCAAAGAAGTATGAACTGATTATTAAATAAGAAATAAAAAATTTAAATAACTCAACCGGTTACAGTATTTTTATCCATATTTAGTTTCTTTTTTATTAAAATTTTTATAAAAAAAAAAATAATTTTAGTAAAAGGGTTTGTTTACATACGCAAAACAATGTCGTATACTTTGCAGGAATAAAAACGTCAAGTTGTACACACTTGCATGATAGGTAACATTGATACATGTCAAAATTTTCGTGTGAAATAATCAATGTTGCTCAACATTTTTCACAAATTAGGAATAAATAAAATTTTGAAAATAATCGATAGATTTAAGTTTTTTAATAAAACTAAAAAAAAATAAAAATCAATGCTTCTCAATGTAGTCCAGTGATGCCAATAGCTGGGAATTTTCCTTTTTTGTAGCGATATTTTCGGAAAATTTCAAGCGTAGGGAAAAAGGACAGATTTTTCATTTTCAAAATATTACCTCATTTTCAATATATTTTGTAAAAATGCGTAATTTTCTTTGAAATAAATATTCTTGAAAAATGTTAAGTCCTTTAAAAAGGACAAAAGATGTCTTGGTTTTGACTCTAGATTAAAGGACATGTAGTGGCGTTTCTGCCAAAAAGAAAAAAACTATATTTTGCACACAGTGTTAGTTTTGAAATTGATTTTTTTTTATGTGTGTATAATGTACATATTGATGTTGGTTTTTTTCTTGCTCTTAATAAATGTTTTAATTATTATATTTCCAAAATGTTAACAAAATATGTATTTGTTTGCCTGTTGCTAAAAACAATAAGGGTTTTCATGATGTCGCTTAAGCCCTTATGACACTACATTTTTTATTCATTAATTGATAGAAAGAAACAGTAAATGTTAGATAGAGCAAACTATAATAAATGTAAACAAAGTTTTTTTCTCTTGTTATGGTTTTGTTTCAGGGATGGCGATGAGAATTTTTATAATTGTACCAACAACCTTTAAAAATTGTACTTTTTTACCCTAATTGTACTAAACAATTTTTTTTAGTTGAAATTAATTTTTTTTATGTTCATCACCACAAAAAGGTATTATAAATCTTAGTTTAAAAATTAACAACAGAAAATTACAATTCAAACAACTTAGCCATCCCTGTTTTGTTTATTTTATTAAATGTTGCTAACTTTTTGTTTATGAGAAACCTAAAAACAATAAGCGGTAAATCGCTGAATTTGCCCATAAACCGCCGATTCAGCAACACTTTTAATATTTCAAGCTTGAAATGTCAATTTTAAGTTAAACAATTTTACATTTTTTTTTTTTTTGACATAACTTCATTTTTTTATCGATAACTTTAGTAAAATTTTTGACATTTTGCCATTTATCTTAATACAATTAAGCTCTTTGCACTTGGTAAATTTTTGTATTACATTATATTTGTACTATTCACCAAAACTTGAACAATGCATTAAAAATGTAGTGTCATACGGGCTTTAAACTGTCTCGCAATCTGTGCAAACTGTGCATTTTTACGCCCTTGCAAATGAACTGTCAAAAATTGTATGAGAATTCATTTACACAAACTTCGTAAATTTGCCCAACAATTTTGACTCTTAAACTTGCGCTGTTCATTTATACAAATAGATCTTTTAGTGCTTTTAACGTCGTTTTAAATGAAAAATCCCAAGAAAAACTTTGAAAAATCAAAGTGTTTATAAATCACAAACCATGAATTCTAGCAATAATTTGAGCAAATTAGTCTTTTGGCCTTCTTTGTGCATTTTTAAAAACAAATTTCACATAGTCCCATTTGCACAAATGGTAATTTTAAGCGATATAATGAAAACACTTAATAAATTTTTTACGTGGAGAAAAGTATAGGGACATATTTTTTTTGTTGTAGGAAAAAAGAGATTTTTCTGACACGTAGGAATTTTTTTAAATTTCTACTGGCATCACAGGTGTAATCCATGTAAAAAGTCCCTGGCATTGACATTTTTATAATCGTACTAAGTAGAGAGCAAATAAAATTAAGAAAAAACTATTCCACAAGTCTTAAGATTTTTGTTCTCACAATATTCAATGATTTTTGGCTTGAATGTCAAAAAGTCAAAAATCTTGTTCACTACATTTGGCGTCTACACTATCCAACTTCAAATATGTATAAACAACGCTTTTTGTAGAAAACAACTGCTCAGTATAAAACGAAAGACGTTTTTATTTTTATTTCTGGAGCGCTTTAATTTTTGGCGTGATTTTAACAGATACGTATTTCATACTAAATAAAAGTGAGAAGCTTCTTACACGTTATATTTCTTTAATATTAAATTATTCAACAAATGTTTTTTTTTTTTTAATTTTATCAAGGGTGGGAAAGTTGATACTTTTTTTTCGTTTGTGTATTGTATTTAATAAGTGTTTAAAAAAAATATGAGTGATTTAATTAAAATTAAACTAAAGCACTTGAAATTTAATATTTTCATCATTTTGCATTTTTTTTATTAAAAAAAAAATATATATATAAATTATAATCAGGGGCCTAATTCAAGCAGTCGTGATCGAGTACTTTTTCGATTCGAAAGCAATTTTATTTCAGTCGATACTGAACGAATCGAAATTATTTTTTCAGCATTGTAAAACTCAAATTAATGCTTTGCAAGACAGAAAAAATAATTCCGATTCGTTCAGTATTGAATGAAATAATTAGATATTAAATTGCTTTTGAATCGAAAAAGTACTCGACCACGACTGCCAGAATAAGGCCCCTGTTATGTGATGAAACTCGATCGATCTCTAACTTACATTTTTAAAAACTTTGATGAATTATGAGAGATTTTAAAATCTATTTGTGAATTATAGTTTTAATTCTTCGTTTAAAATGAACTTCAATTAACATATGCATATGTACCTTTAATATAAAATTTAAAGGAATAAAGACAGAAAGTTAAAGGAATGTATATAAGAAATCAATTTTTAAAGATACTGAATACGATGTTTCGTTCTTAAAACCGATTACTAACACATACCTGGGGTCAATTGTGGCAGTCGCCATCGAATACTTTTTCGATTCGAAAGCCCCGGAAGGCTAGCTGGTAGTGAGCTAGGCTGTCAGTGCCAGGGTTGCAGGTTCGATTCCCACTAAAGACTCTGGTCCCCTGCAGACAAGCGTCGAGCTTCGCGGCATTAGTTTAAGTCAAAAAAAAAGTATTTCTTTTTTTTCAGTCGATACTGAACGGATCGAAATTATCAAAACTGAAAAATTATTAAGAATTAGAATTAAAATTTCTTTCGAATCGAAAAATTATTCGATCACGACTGCCAGAATTAGCACCCTGAATAGTTAATTCTTGAGTTTCTTCTTGTGGTTCTAACAAAATCTTTTCGTATAGAAATATTTCAAAAAATGGTGGGAGCTTAATTAACGTATTTTTTGATATTTTATAACAAATTTAGATTTTTGTAACAATTTTTTTTTGGTAAAAAATAATTTTGAAACAATTTATTATAGATACATATGTATGCTTTTTTATACCCTCCACCACAATTAGTTGTGAAGAGGGTATACTAAGTTTGTCATTCCGTGTGAAACTTTTTTATTATTCATCTCAGACCCCATAAAGTATTCTGGCTGCTTGAGTAATTCTAAGTCGATTTAGCCATGTCCGTCTGTCCGTCTGTTGAAAACACGCTCACTTTCGAAAAACTCAAAAGAAATAAACAAAGGTGTCAAATTGCTTGTAGTTATCCTAAGCAGTTTGGGATTGAATTTCAGCAAAATCGGTTCAGTAGGACCAGAGCTATGAATCAAAATGTGGAACCACCACCTTCAAAAACTTGATAATTTTGTTACAAAAACTAACATAAATGATGCAAAAATGCTTGGAATGACATAAGATTTTGCACAAGACCGTTTAATTCGACTAGAAATGACACTGTAAAATTTCGCGAAGGTCGGTCCATAATTTACCCTAAGCCCCATATAAACACTACTCCCGGAAAACAGTTTAGTACGCCTAAAACCGTAAAAAATAATGCAATCATAACAAATTTTGGCTCGTCACAATTTTATAGGACTATAAATGATACTGTGAAATTTCGTGGAGATCGGTACATAATTTACCCTAGGCCCCATATATGCCCTACTCCCTGAAAACAGTTTAGTCTCCTAAAACCATAATTAATAACAAATCGTCACAGTTTGAGATAATAATAATAAAAAGACATCATACAGATATTACTCCTTAAACATTCGTACTGTCGGTGGAGGGTATCAAAGATTCGGCACAGCCGAATATAGCACTCTAACTTGTTTTTTTTTTGCTATTGTGCAGACAAAGATATAAAATAAGAAATAGTAACTGCGCATTTCTGTAGAAATTAAACCAAAAAATAAAAAAAACTGAACTAAACTGGTACCTTATCAGCAGCTATTATAATCTTCCTGATACCATAAATCCAAAAACTAGCCGAACAAAAAAAAATGTACAAAAACACAACCTCAGCAGTTTGGTTATAAAAAATAAACACACTCATATATTAATCTAATTGTTAAATTACAAATTCAAACGATTTTTTTTTTGCACTTTCTAATTATCAAATTAGCAAACAATGTTGGTAATTGTCGCATAAAAATAACCAACAGCAAAAAAAAAACAATATTAATTCAAAAAAAAAAGAAAAAAAAATTACATACTTTGTATACTTTGTTTATTTACAAAAAGTATTAACAATATAAACAACTGAATGACAACAACATAAACAAATAAGAAGGTGGTGTGAGTCTGGCAACTTTTATCTGTTAGTGTTAACTTAAATACAAAAGAAGTATTTCATTGACAAAAATAATATTTGAGGGAATTTTTTTACAAACAGGGTTTTGTTGAAAAAAAATGCTTTTTAAATAACGCATTTGACACATGACAAAGTTACTACAGTAGAATCGCGAAAAAGTTAACCGAAATGTCCCAAGAGCAATTATCTTTTTGGAACTATAAATTTTCTCTGCGGTTTCAGATTTGTAAAAGTAAAATAATGAACATAGATTGTGTGAAGATCGGTCCATTATTTAACTCAGGCTCCATATAAACACCACTCTCGAAAATCACGTTAGCATGGCTAAAATCATAACGAATAATGCTTTTGTGGTGATTTGGTCTAATCTAATTTAATAAGACTCGGAGCCACACAACTTAATGAAGATCGATTCCTTATTTATCATAGGCCCCACATAAAACCCACTCTCGGAAAAAATTTAAGTAATGCCTTAGCGCGTAAAAAATATAAATATTGGTTTAAAATTTAGCCCATTTCAGTTTGATAAGACTAGAAATAAAATTTCGTGAAGGTCGATCTATAATTTACCATAGGTTCTATATATAAAGGCCATCTCGAAAATCAGCTAAATAAGCCTTAAGGCCCAACTATAATATGCTCCTGTCAAAAAATAACAAAAATCTTTTCAAATGCATTTAAAAACACAAAAACAAAACCAAAAAACATTTGATTCCGTACGGAAAGTGCGATTTGTTTCGCACCTTGCTTAAGCAAATGACAGATTCATAAAACTTAACAAAAAGTTTCCTTAAGTTCAATATGGTTTGACATATATGATTTACATGTATTCGCCCATTTGCTTAAGCCAACTTAAGCATATTATAGTTGGGCCTTTAAGCCGCAACAAATATTGATATTGTGGTGAAACTTGATTTTATAAAACAACTAAAGACTCAAGTCTCACATAGATAGACTAACGTTTGAAAAGGATTTTGTTAAAAATTTACTAGGAACACCACAATTTATTCCCGGGAAATCGGAAATTGAAAACAATGGGATATTCCGGGAATTTCTGGGACGCGAACTCAAACTTTCATTGCATACATAACACTTTTTTAAAAATTTACAAATTTTTTAAATAATAATACGTGGTCAAGTTTAAATTCTATTGTTGTTCACACCAATTTTTGAACGCACTCCAAACTTCAAAAATAAATTCTTAAGCAATATTTTGGTACTAATATGTATAAAGAATTCTAAAATGATAATACAAAAGAAACCGCTTAGTCGCCGAAGAAAGGTTTTCGACGACAACTTACCAAACACAACACTAAAAAATCATGATCCTGTTCCACACAACTGCAGCATTAAGGCCCAATTAGAATGTGCATAAACAAACTTAAGCTACTGTCAAAAATACACAAAACGCCTCTCAAATGCTTAAGCAAATGACAGTTTCATAAAACTTAACAATATGTTTCCTTAAGTTCAGTATGGTTTGACACATCTGTCTGTCGAAGAAAAACCAACATTTACATATTAGCATTTAGGTAGGTTACTTTTATTTATATAACTATTATAAAGTTTTTTTTATGTTGTTGGTAAGTTGGGCTTTTAAAATAAGATAAGAGCTTAAGGCAAAAATGTTTTAAAACTTTTTGTATTTGGTCAAGATGTTTTTTTTCTTTTGTCAGATTCGTTTGTCATTTTATTGGTTGTTTCGTTTATGAAATATTTGTCTTCTATGTTATAATCTAGCAAATTTCCCTATTTTTAACTTTTGTTTTTACTAGCCTTTTTAATTACGACTGAATTGTTTACCATAAATTGCATTAAATTAAGTAAACACAATTTAAACGAATGTTGTATTGTTGCATTTAATCAAAGTTTGGATATTTTTTAAGTTCTTAAAAAGAACTCATTCTTCAGTTGGTCGAACATTTTTTGAATGAACATTTTCATCAAACGTATACGTATATATAGATATTCTGTCAGTTAGATTATTTCTTCTTTGTTTAAAACCGAACTTGATAGTTATACCCAGGACTGTGGAGTCTAAGTCGCTGTGTTTGTACCGGTGTCCGTGTACCTACAAAAACTCGAGATTCCGACTCCACAATTTTTCGGTAATACACGTGCATTAAAAAATTCAAAGAATTTTAAAAATATTTTCCAAAATAAAAATTCTTTGAAATTGGCAACATAATATTTTAAAGCTCACTATGAAAAAGAAGATTTTAATTTATTAAATGATAGTAAGTTCATTCAAGTACTTAAATTAAATAATATAAAAGTCGTGTAATAATTTAAATTATTTTGGTACTTATACTCACTCGGTTATTGATCTAATTGAAAAAATAGGTGTGTGGTTTTTGTAACAGTGTGGTCAATTTAACAGACGTTCACTTGAGTTTAAATAAGTTAATGACATGAATTCCTGCTAATTTAAAAATCAAATTCAAATCCCTAACAGGCAAAATCTTATTCTTCAAATTGAAATTAGAAAAATTATGAGCGTTAGATCAGTGATGCCAACTCTTGGGAAACTAAACGTGTGAAAATATTTGAAAAGCGGGCTAAACTGAAAAATTACGAAGTTACATGTTAAGTCGGACTTTAAAGTTTTAAAGGTTGTTTTTTTGACAACTCTACGATGCATTTAATGCATTTTTCTAGTTAAAGTGACGGAGCAGTTTTGTACTAAAAGCTTAATAATGCATAATATTTTTTATGTTTAAAAGTTTATAAGCTTTTATTTTATTAATACGATTTTTATGGCAAAGGTTCCTATCATTTTTGCTTTCATTTGTTTGGTTAACACGAAAGTTATAGTTGTTTTTTTTTTTTTAATCTAGCGAGACAAATAAACAAAAATTCAAAATATGTATTTACAAATAATTTTTTTAGCATATCAAAATCATATATCAAAAAAAAAAAAAAAAAAAAAAAAACAAACAATAAAAAAACGTTAAACGGATGAAATATTGTAAATATATTTTTATATAAAACTATGTATTTGATTTCGAAGCAATTTATTTATAAAAGATATGATCTAATTTCTATGAGAAATTTATTTTATTTTTCACAAGTTTATTAGACTAACTTCGAGTTAAAACCTGATTTAATTAAACTATTATATGAATTCAAAATCAGCTGTTAAAAGTTTTAATGTTAAAACCGGTTTCTTACTTAAGGTGTGAAAACATTATTATGTTCATGACCATTGACGGAAAATTCTTTTACTTAAGTTGCATCACCACAATTTACAAGTGAAACAATCAATTAGGTAATACACCAAGTTTTCTATTGTGCAATATTAATTGTATTTGGTATAATTACATGACTGTTATAAAAATGTTGTCTTATTTTTTATATTAAAATATAATATGACAATACAAATTTGTTGCCTAAATATCGCACTGGAACATAAAAAGGGTATTAACTGAAAATATTGTATTTTTTTACTTTTTGGTAAAAATCGACACGTAATATTTATATCTACCTACCCGCAGTAAAATTATCGTGCTGTTTAGTCTAGTTTTTGGTAATGAAACGGTTGGTTTTAAAATTGTTTGTCCATGACTTTAATGTTAAATTAAAAATTGTGTTGCTTATACTGAAAATTTTTAAATTTTGAGTTAATACTAAAATAATATTGTTAACAATTTTATTTCATTATTATAATATAAAAAAATATATTTGTATATATTTTTGTCATTTAATAAACCCATTTATCATATGATAATTCAACAGGGTATTCACAAGCTTAAAATAGTACTTAAGAACACGTTTTGAATTGGCTAATTGTTTTTTATATTTTTCTCATTTAATTTTGACGTTTACACTAATGTATTATATTATAAAACAACAGGCTGTTCACAACAGTGCTATTAAGCCTAAAATAGTACTAAGCACTTTAGAACACTTTAAAAATTTACTATAAATACTTCTAGTATAAAAATAAAACAACATGTCGTAAAGTTTAAACATGTTAAGATTTTCGAAAATGTGTCCTAAAATATGTTATCAATCAATTGACCACAAAACTATAACTATGATTTGATTCTAATTTGTGAAGGGCATTCATATAGAAGAGCTAAGCGAAATCATGGACCAATTGTCAACACATAATTCTGGTACCAAAATACCTATATGTGAATTTAAAAAAAAATCTACCACCTGTATTTTTCTGCACATCCGTCCTTTTGTGCAGTTAGTAGATAGAGGTATTCTGAGATTGTCGAAAATTTATTTTATTTTTTGTGTTTGTTCATTAATTAATGTTTATAGAGCATTGTTTCTTACAAAATATTTGAAGAACTTTAATTAGTTAATACAAAACATTATTACAAACTTTAATAATAATAGAATTAATTCCTTTTTAAGTCTGGTTATTTTTTTAAAATGCGCTAATCGAGACAAATCCTATTTACCCATATTTATTAGGTTTCTTTCTTTTTTTATTTTTATATTTGTTTGTCAGAAATTTATGTTTTTTAACAACAACAAAAATTCAATGAAATATCAACAAGTGTTTTATTATTTAAGCATTGTAATTCATTTTTTTATAATTAATGTGTACTCATCTGCATAACCGCAACTGACTTTGGCCGCCTATTGTTGTTGGAGCTGTTGTTTTTGTTTTATATGTTGATGTCGCGGTTTATGCTAATTTATGTAACACTTAATGGTTGTTAAAACTATTTTGTGTTGTTGTTTATTACCTAAAGCTTTCGGTTTTTACACAAATACATACCTAAATGTTTACATTTAGACACATTTGTTTGTATTTTCAATCGAAAGGGCGTCACGCACAGAGGTCCAAGTCGATCGGCTCCAAGCCGGCTCAGCGCCGCCGCCGGTAGGTTTTTCTTAGCATTAGCCGCCGCCGAAAGTTCCGGCTAGTTTCGGCTTAAATTTTACGCCGACTTTAGTAGCTAAGCCAAACTTTTTTTGTTAGAATAAAAAATTAGATATGGTAGCATTGAAAATTTACAACCCTGGGCGTTGCAAATATATGCCGTTATTTTTGCAACGTTTCTACATGTATAATTTTATATTTAAAGTGATGAACAAAATGACACAAACAAATATAAAAAGTTTTTTTTCTCAACAAAGTGCAAGTGAAATTATAGAAAGTTCATCAGAGTCCGACAATGAAGAGCTTTATAATTACAATAAGCATTTGAGTTATTCTGGATCGATAGAATATTATAATAAACTTTTGCAAAGAAAAGCTCACGTGAAAAAAATGGCAAAAGTAGTTGTAAGCACAAGTGGTGTCTCTAAGTGCTGGGATTTTTTTGGAGATTTGTGCATTGGCCAAAGGCATATACTTGAAAAATATAAATTCTGCAAAATATGTTTTGAACAAGAAAATATGATATTAAAAGGGTAAGTAGTTTTTTCGCCTAAAAATTTTATTTTTTTTTTTTAACTTTTCCTTTTAACAAGGTTTGGAAAAAACACTTCAACAAGTAATTACCTCAACCATTTACGTTCAATACATGACATTGACGTAAAATCAACGAATTATAAAAAAACTACACTAATGACACAGAACGCATTAGATTCAACAATGTCAAAGAACGATAAATTTCAAAACGCTCGTAGATTGGCTGAAATGTGCTGCATTGATTTGCAACCATTTTACATTATTGAACGGAGCGGATTTCAAAAGTACGTAAAATCTTTAAGCCCAAAACCACACTTTCCTAGGGCCTACACAGTTTCTTCTACCGCGTTGAATGATGTGTATAATTTATACTTAAATCGTGTTAAAGATAAATTAAAAAACTCTACAAACCATATTTGTTTAGTATTAGACATGTGGACAGACAAACACAAACGTCTTTCGTATATCAACATAAAAGTGCATTATTGCCAACAATTTAAGTTGGAAGTAGTTACTTTAAAAACCGAGATATTTCCTCGACCCCACACTGCACTGGCTGTTGCAGAAAAAATCAAAGTAAGTTTAATGGAATTTAATCTAAGTAATAAAAACATATGTGCTGTAACCGATGGTGGTTCAAATATTGTTGCTGCGCTAAAAACAGAAAATATTTCACGCTATGGATGCATCGCCCATGCTCTGCACCGGTTTCTTTCGCACGATGTGCTTAACAACAAATCTTTTAATCATATAAACACCATTATTAGCAAATTGAAAGATGTTTATCGCAGTTTGATGTACAGCTCTGAGGAAATCACAAGACTTCAAAATATAGAAGAGCAGAATAAAATCATGCAGTTTTTGGAGGAATCACAAAAAATTCTTGAAGAACAAGATAAAGTAGAAAATTTTCCTTGTGGTGACGACGACTTTTGTGAGTCAAGTGACAAGCTCATTAATGCAAAGCATTCCATTTCTCTAAAGAACTCAGTCCCAACAAGATGGAATTCGTTGTTGTCAATGTTTACAAGCTTTGAACAAAATATAGATGCAATAAACATCGCATTGTTAAAAGTCAAACGTGAAAATTTAATAATACCTGAAATGGAGAAACAAATAATAAAAGAGGTTTTAGTATTTTTAAAAATCTTCGAAAAAGCAACATGGTATTTGCAGGGGCAAAAATACGCCACTTTATCATCATGCATTTATTTTTACGAAAACATTATATGTTGTTTGGAGAAGACAGAAAACGAATCATGCTTTGATTTGACAATAAAATTGTGCCGTTTTGCCATAGACAATTTTGGAAAGAGGTTTAAGATTTTAAAAATTCACCTTTTAGCAGCTTTATTGGATCCATGCCAAAAAAACTGGGTTACTTTAGAAAATTATTGTAAAAAAATTCCAATAAACTGCAAGGCTGAATGTTCATTTGAACTGAAAATGGATTTTATACACCACAAAACAAAAGAAGACCTTCTTCTTGAACAAATTAAAGAAATAAACTCTCAATCAGAAAGTCAATGTGACTTTCAAGAAATGCCATCAACCAGTAGGATAGCCTATGAAGATAACCACAACAAAAAACAGGTATGTGTGTTATGGTGTTTCTAATGTTAACTTTTAAGTTCGACCAATAAAAATTTTTTTGCAGAAAATTTCTGACACACGCCAGGAAATGTTGAATTTTGTTACAAAAACATCTACAAATAAAGAAAATTCTTTAGAAATGGAGATCAATAAATATTTTGCAATCAATGTAGATGAAACTGAGAGTCTTGAATGGTGGCAACAACACAAAGAGGTATGTATGTATTTAAATTTAGACTGCTTTAGTTATTTACTTTCAAATACGTATATTTTAACCCTTTTTTACAAATTCTTTTTAGATTTTTCCAAATATAGCAAAATTAGCTGAAGTTTGCTTTGGTATACCAGCCACCTCTGCCTCATCAGAACAGGCTTTCTCTATTGCTGGAACATGTATTAACGAAAAAAGAAGTCGACTTAATCCAACTACAATAAAAAAGCAACTTTTTGTGCACGATAACTACAAAACTGTTATGTTAAGAGAAAACATAATTAATTATTTTTTATTCATAGACTGAATTTATTAATTTGTTTTTTACATTTACATGTTTTGTACATGTTTATATGAAAATAAATATACTCTTATTTTTAAATTGAGAAAATTTATGTTATTTAACATCGGCTCCAGCCGGCTTAAAGCCGCCGCCGACTGTTTTTCTTCAAGCCGCCGCCGCCGATAATTATTAATCGGCTTGGACCTCTGGTCACGCATCGTCAATAATGTTAAACAAAAATTAAAAAAAAAAAAAATTGCTCTGCTCATGTGGAAATTATTAAATTTACTGCTTTTTATGTGGTGTGTGCATTAAAAAGTTCCCATAATGTACTTGAGTTATATGTGGTACCATAATGGCTTTAATATATATTAAAACCTTTTTATATTTTATTATTTAATTAAATTGTTGCACATTTGTAATATAATGGGTCTTAAGTATAACTTTACATATAATATGGTTTAGTTTAAAAAAACTTTTACTTTTTTTAGAAAACAAATTTTAAGAAATTCTTCATAGTCGTTATTAAAATTATTTAAGTTCCGATAAAAAAAATATTGATTGTAAAATACAAATTTTTTTACAGCGTGTAATAAAATATTTTAAACATAGATTGTGTGCTATAATTCATTTTACCCTCCACCACATTCTGTGTAAAACTTTTTTAATATTCATCTTAGACTCTATAAAATATATAGGTAAATATATATTTTGTGTCTGAGTAATTTGATTCACTTTGGAAAAACTCAACACAAATTAGCAATATTGGTGTAAATTTTTTTATATTAAATTTTGCATTAATTCGTTTTCTACGACTGGTCTATAATTTACCACAGGCTTTATATAAAGCGCACTTTCGGAACGCGCTGAGTAAGTCTTTAACCGTTACGAATAACGATATTTTAGTAAAATTTAGTCTGTCATAGTTTGGAAACATAGGAAATCACTCTGACATAACACAGGTCAAAGTATACTTTTGTAAAGGTTAAAAACGAAAATAAATAATGAAAGAAAAAAAAATTTGAGAAAATAAATAGAAAAAACCCAGATTTTTCAAACTTTAGGTTTAGATATCTCAGCGAATATTTTACAAGGTAAAACATATCATGATATTATCAGGTTTTATATATAAAGAAGAATTCGCGTGATTAAAATGTTTCGAATATGACGAAAATCAGGGGTTTTTTTAACTTTTAGCTTAAATATCTCGCAAAGCTGATGCCATGTAGAAATTCTAAGTACAGACTGAAACTCAGCGCAAATCCTTAGAAAAGTGTGCTCTATTCCCAGGGTTTTGAAAATTTTGACACACATTTACCACTTTGAAAAATCATTGAAATACGACGCAAACCATAACAAGTTTTTTTATTTAGCATTATTCTGCTAGAAATAACACCATGTTATTTTGTGATAATCGGTCCATAATTTACCAGGTCAATATAAAGCTGCCTTCCGAATCTAAAAATAAAATTCTGAAAAATTTTTATTACTGTATTGAAAATTGGTCTAATTTAGGTTATTTATATACTAGAAATCACTACCGAATTTTGTGTTGAACGATCCATAATTTACGATAGGTCCAATATAAAATCCGCTCCTCAAAATCTCTTTATTACGCCTAATAATTATGCCCAATTTTTACGATTGATATTAAAACACATTTATGTTTAAATAAATAAACTTTTTTATGATATTTTTTTTTGTATTTAGTAGTTCTACCATACTTTTATCTTAATTAAATAAGACTTTTCAAATAAAACTCAAAAAATCAATCTGTATAAGTTTATATGAAAATTAACTTTTAAATTAGATTTAAATACTATCCTGAAAATTTGGCATTAAATACAAAATTCTTTTCTTCACTAAACACTTAAATGTAACTTAATTCACCGATGTGGTACATTTAAATTAATTTTAAGTTTCAATTGGAAAAACTCAGCAGGGTGGTCTTAATATTAAACCAATACAACAACAACAGGCAAAGCAATTGCAAACAACTGTTTTTTGAGGCCACCTTGTAAATAAATACACTTTATTATGATATTTTTTTGTATTTAGTAGTTCTACCATTCTTTTATCTTAATTAAATAAGACATTTTAAACCAAGCAAAAAATCAATCTGTATTTAAATACGATTTAAGTTTATATGAAAATTAACTTAAATTGGATTTAAATATTATCCTGAAAATTGGGCAATAGAGTTTTTCTTTTCCCGGATTTTTCTATTTCCCGGGAAAGCGGGATTTATTCTTAAATTTTCCAATGTGCAACAACATTTGGAATAACAAAAACTTTCGATCTGTGACATTAAGAGTGTTTAGGAATAAAAACTTAAAAACCTGTAACCGCAGAGAACTGATGATTATATTAAATTCGGAGTAAATTCCCAAGGCCAGCATTAAAGTTTTAAATTGTTCTCCTACAAAATTAAACAAATAGACTTAAGCACGTATTGCCACAGAATTAATTCAAAGCCAACAGCATTTATATAAAAAGTTAGATTATTTAAAATAAAATTAAATAGTCAAAGACACTTTATATAATCTCTAGACACTTTTAGTTTCCTTGTAAATTTGTAATTCCTTTTTTAAAAAATTTTTTTTCTTCAAATTGAATAAGCTTTTTCTTTATCAATTACTTTTTCCATCATCTCTTACAGAATCTAATACAAAAAAACTTTTATGCAGATGCTCTGCATATAAAATCATTAAATTTTTTGAAGCAAGTGGGAACAACTTTTTTCGTTTAAATAAAATAAATCTGGGGACATTAAAAATTCTGTACATTTTTACTCTTCTTCTTTCTAAATTTCAGAGCATTAACATTGCGTTATTTATCGGATATGAATTGACATCTCTTTGGCGTTTGGCAAAAATATCTTAAGTCAGAAACTGTAGTTTCTTGTTAAAATGAAAAACATTTATCTGGCGTATTTCATAGACTTTTTTCCTAAAAGCAGATGATAACGATTAGAAGCAGTTGTACTAGACTAAAGTGATTTAAATCAAGCAAAAGAGAGAACAAATTTAATTAAAGCCCATCAAAAACTCAAATGCGTTTTTTGACTTAACCCCTTATTGCCCTAAGCTTGATAATACCAAACCAAATGACTTTCATGAGTATTTTCTTGAGTATTTTCTGAAAAATTTTTAAAAATCCCTAGCATTTGTTTCTTTATGCAAGAAATTCGATTCTATTTAAAAATCAAGAAAACCAGAGTAATATTTAAATAAATGTAGCTTGAAAACTAGCTACTTTTGTATTTCTTGTTTTAAGAAAATTTTGATCACATACCAAAAACGTGATTTTTTTTTTATTTAAGAAAATTTCACTAAGTACTAACGAAATAAGTTACAACCAAGAAATTATTTTTGGATTGAAATTTGATCTAATAAATAAATAATTTGTAAAAAAGAAAGAAATAATTCCCGTATTCATCAAGTAAAAATTAAAAACTTTAAAAATAAAACTAAATCTTACATTTTTAAAATAACGTATAAAAGGTGGCCATCATTAGTAATATATAAATTTTGAAAAGAAAAAATTAAAAAATCCGTCGAAAACCTAATACATTTTTAAAAACCCAAAAAAAATATTTCTTTAATTGGAAAATCTCCTTAAATCGTGAAACAAAAAAAAAAGAAAAACTTCACAGCCGTACCAAAATAAAAGCGGCACGCGCTTTCTAGTTGTCAAAAATTGTCATGCCCAAACAATTTGTATGAAGCATCCCGAAATAGCGCGGCGTCAACACTTTGCAATTGGAAAATCCGATTTTGACATCGCGTTTATTAGTGAAGTTGGCCGCTATTGTTAATAAATAATGGCAATTTAGCTATTATTGGCCAATCTAGCGGTTTTGTCTTCATTTTTAATTCTATTAGGTGGGTTTAATTAAACAAAAGAGTTAACAAAACTGTTCGTGATACAATGTTGATACCCTTGTTTAGGTATGGCATATCAGCGTAAAATCTTAACAGAAGAAAACGTTCCACTTTGGGTTCTTGTTTAGGCACGGCTTACAACAAATCGCGAAAACAAAAAAAAAATAATGCCAAATTAAAAACAAAAAGAAATACCAAATAAGAAAGAAAACGCGGTCAAAACACCGACATTTTTGTGACGCTTCTTAAAGCGGCCATATTGTTGAAGTAACATCTGTCGATACAATACAAGCAAATGGTAAATTTTAAGGGCGTTTTGAGGGCATAACCATGTCACGTGAAAATGATGTGAAGTGGCCACCGAGAACGTGCCCTATTGGAGTTGTGGGGTTGTCTTAAGGCGCAGGTCTACAGCATCCCTCATAGCCAATATAATCCTTGCCATCGGTCTAGAGTCAAAGAAAATTGGACATTTTGTATGGTTTATTCCATACATTATGGAATATGATACTTACACATGCATATGTTTTTTTTTAATTTAAAGGTAAGAACCGCTTAATGAAAGAACCTTTATTTGTTACTCAACCAAATTAAAAATAAAAAGGAGACGTTATTAAAAATTTAATTAAACTTATCAGAGATGGATTTAATTTAAAATTGTTTTATTCTCGTAAAAATGTATATACGTCACACAAATTAAACACTTAATACAACCAATTTTCAATGATTTGCATATTGGTATTAAAATAATTATTCACATTTTGAAATATTTGCGCGTAATTTTTGAATGAGAACCATTTATGAAGTAGCAAAAAAAAAACGAATTAAATTAAAACGTAAACAACATTTGGATGTCCTCTCTTAATTATTAAGTAATAGACAGAGAAGTTAAGATAGGGACAGCAAAGAATCGGTCATATTGTCTATAATAAACGTCAATATTTCTGTTGATTTCACAAAAGAATTCGAATGCAAATTAACTCATATTTATACGGTCGTAAGTACCTATTTATTGTTTATATCTACTATACACACAACGTACATATCAGATCGAGGTACATATATTTAATATGACATATAAATATAATTGTGAGTTGAATATTAAACCAAAAAATTCATACAAAATAGCAAACAACCAAGTTTGTCTAAAGATGACTGATATGGTTATAAACGTAATCCATAATTCCTGACACAACATGAATACACACAACAACGACAATGGCAACAAAACGTTTTATTTGACCATTATGGACACACTTTATTCGGTCTGCGCTCAACAACAATAGTTTTATTTCATTTGTTTATTCGTTTTGGCGGACAATATTTTCGTTTATTTTATACATGTTTTTATTATTTATTTAAACTATCTATATTGTAACTATTTTGTTGTTAAGGAGGTTTAAGCCACGTTAGCACGAGCCAAAGAAAAATAAAACGTAGAGTAGTTTTAAGTGTCTAGTCGAGTTATTAGGAAAGTTAACCCATTATGTTTTGTAATATCATAAGGTGTACAAATCTATTTTTAATTTTCTGAAACTATTTTTAATTAACTGTGCTTAAGTTATTCAAATTCAACCTGTTGTCTCTTCGAAACATATGGAAGTTTAACAAACCATAAACACAATTAAGTCGTACATCGTAAATAATGCTGTAAATTTCGGAAAACACATTTTGTGTACCTTTGGAAATTAAATTCAAATTTGTTAAAACTTTTGCTTATATTTTCTTATTTTATTTTGTTTTCAATTACATATTCAATTTGAAAACACAAAAAAAAATCATTTTTAATATTTGTTTTAAGGCAATGCGGTCGCAACCGCAAAGGCGTATGAAATATAATTAGATATTTTCCGGCGTACAACAGAGATATGCTTTTACATTTGCGTCAGCTGTTTTGTGCATGTGTATAAAATATTTAACATTTTAAATTGACAACGTATCTACGCTACTACGTTTACACGGTGTAATTGTTTAACTTTGTAAAAATTTCGATTTACTTCTTTAATTGATTCTGCTCAACCCCAAGCAAATATAACGATTTTTGTAAAACCGGGTTTTTTGAGATTACCGTTAACATAACTCTCTAACATTGTTAAAACACATAATCACCCAAAAGTATGCACTTAAAAGCGGTCAAAATTAATTTAGAAAGAGTAAAGCTAGATTTACACGATTGAAATTTTCTTCAAAATTGCTCTTTAAAATGCTTCAAAGTCGTGAAAAACAGCAACATTTTGAAGAAAGTTTGCTGTTTACACGAGTTTGAAGCATTTTGAAGAGCAAATTTCTTCAAAATTTTGCTGTTTACACGAGTTTGAAGCATTTTGAAGAGCAATTTTGAAGAAAATTCTCCCTTTTTTCCTATGTAAATTCAATTGTAAAAATTGGAAAAGGGAAAAAACTTCCGGGGAATTTGTATTCGTAATTGGGCTGATTAAGTTTTAAATTTGAATTCCTCAAGGGTAGTTTATACTATTCTACTTTGTACAGGGTGGCGCAGAATGAACTCTATGGTTTAAATGATCTATAACTTTTTTATATATGCGATTATTATATTTTTTTTTTTAAATACCGTAGGTATATTATTGGGGAATTTTTTTAAATTAGCTTTGAAAAATGATATCCTGTAAATGATCCGTGCTCTTTTTAGCATATTTTCCATAACTTTTCGCAAAATTTCGGATATATTTATTTTTGTTCGATTCTATAGTTGTTTAAATTTAATTCCCCAAGTATTCTTCACAAAATGCTGGCAAAAAAAAACAATGAAAAAATAATAAATAGAAAAGTTATAAAGAATTCAAACCATGTAGCTCATTCTGCGCCACTGTAGTAAGGCATTTCTTAAACTCAAGTATGTTATGTTATGCAAATGACAAATATTAAAAAAAAAAATTTGACATCCTCGTATGGGATGTTTTTGAAATTTTTAACAAAAGCATGTTCATTTGTAATAGTCTAAATACAAGCTGAAATGTTAAATTAGATTTAATGACAGTCGAAACAAAACTATGTACTTAGATTTCTATTTTTTAAAGTGTTATGGAATAGATAAGACTTGTGTGATAGTCTGACTTCCAAAACGTCAATTGCTTTGTATTAGAACAAAGTATAATGTTTAATAACGCCGCAGTACAATATATATACAATGCAAACCCTTCCAAAACGTCACTGCTAAGTATTAGTAACGCATAAAAAAAGCAATCAGAGCATCGGTTTTAAAGTTGATGCTTTGTGACATTTAACATTTTATTTGCAAGCAATACAGATTTATTTTAAAAGTATAATTGCATCACTTACATTTCAAACCATTTTAAAAAACAAAACACATAGTTGCATTGTTTCGGTACTTTGTACGTGTACATGGTTGAAATACAGTAGTAAAATTGTGTACGAACTTTGTATTAGTACGTTTTGGAAGTCAGCCATAGTGTAAAGAACGCTTCAATATTTTGCATTAAAGTTTTTATTATATCTTAATAAAAAAAATTTCAAAAGTCATCTCGGCTCTTAAAAGTTTCTTTTTTTTCTGTTTCCTGAAAAATTATTATTTTGTCACTTACAGTATTTTTCGCGGCTTTGCTACAATTCTTAAGTCTTATCACACTTTCTTACCAAAGATATAAAATAAAAGCTTTTAAAATTATAATAAAAAACCTATTTTCCGATCATCAATGGGTTAATAAAGAGAGTGACTTGATATTTTAAACATTGAGTACAGCTTAAACAACAAACTTTATTTTTTATATGTTCTCACTGTTTGGATGGTGGTGACATTATGCCAAAACGTCAGCTGAAAGTCTTTCGCATTGTTTTACCTTGTTTTTTTTTGTGTTTGTATAGAATCGAATGAAAATCTACACGCATTGACAACATTTTACTTTTCACCAGCATGACAGTTGTTGTCCGTCAACCGGGCGGACAAATATTGTCGCCGACGTTTTTCGAATTAAAGTGTTTGTTGTAGTTTTCTCAAGATTAATATCGTTTAAAAATAATCAGTTACCTTTAGGAGTTTTTATATACGATTTTCTGTTTTAATTTCTTGCGTTTTAGATTTAAACGACAAAAAGTGTATTTTTTTATTCTTGGTTGACAGTTGGTACCGAATATCCAGTTTATCTAAAATGATAACGTAAACATCATTTTGTAACCTTTACAACAAACATATTGACCACATCTCGCGTAAAGAAGGACTTGTAGCATTGGAGTGCATTCGTAAAACAAACAGGTTGCAACATTGTTGCAAAAAGATGTGAATTTTTGCCGGTTAAAAAGATTTTAACAAATTTACACTTTCGTTTTTCTCAATCAATTTATTAAAACAAAAATGAATAAATATATTGCAAACCACTCCCAGTTGAATTTTTTTTTTTAACTAATCCAAACAGTAGTGTTTATTTGTATAAGTTTGTTAAAAAATAAAAATAAACTTTCTAATGTTACAAAATAAAAAAAAAAAATATTTAAAAAAGCTTTAATAAACTTTACGCTACTAAAAATCTTAAAAAATTTGTGTCTTTCAAAAAACAATGTAATAAACGTACTTTAAAAGAGCTAAAATAAATATTTGATTTGAAATACAGTTAAATTTTAAATATTTTTAATAAAGCTCTTTTTCATTTTTGTAAAGAGAATAATTCAAACAACAAGCTCTTAACACTTGCAATTAAAATTTGTTATTTTTATTACTTTTTTATTAACTTACAACCATTTTAACACAAAATCTGGTCGCATAAATGTTATACTTTATAAAACTTTTATTAAAAATAATTTTTACACTAGATTGACTTCAGTAAAAGATACCAAAAATTTACATGACTCGTGGCCTCAAAAGATGAGTTGATCTTTGAGCGAGAAAGGTCTATTTCCAGAAATATGAAAAAGAGTAAAAACTAACGATGGCGCATACAAGTAAGAGTGCTTTTTTTAGTTTTGCTTTATTCAATTTTATTATAATAGGTATAATTTGTGTAGAGATATACATTTTTTATTCCTAAAGATCTGTGTTTTTTACTGTTAATATTTCCAAAGACTTAGGGTTTTTACCAAAAAGCTATTCAATTAGCAACCCATATTTCGAAAAGAACATTTGTAAGTGGAGTTAGTCAAATAATTGGCCCCTTTTGGCTTATTTCTACTTTAAATAAAGTTTTAATCGTAATTTCCAAAGACATTTATATGAGGACCCTAAGTAATAATGGACCGATTTGGTTAAGTTTCAGTACCGTAAAACCTTAATAACAAAAAAAGACCTTATTTTTCCTTTAGCTTACATGGTTTACACACTATTACACCAAATCTTTATATAGGGACTTACAAATTATGTGAGTAAAAATTTGAGGCAATCGTTTTATATTTTTTTTTTTGTCCTATATTCGACCGTTCTAGCTAAATTTAAATCTTTGTATGCTTGACTAATGGCCAATTTTCAGGATTGATATTAAAACACATTTATGTTTAAAATCGTTTTAAATACAAAATTCTCTTCTTCACTAAATACTTAAATCAAACTTAATTCACCGATGTGGTACACTTAATTTCAACTTAAGTTTCTATTGTAATATTTTAGCAAGGTGCCCTCAATATCACAACAATACAACAACAAGAGGCAAAGCAATAACAATCAGCTGTTTTATGAGACCACCTTGTAAACAAATTTACTTGTTTATAATATTTTTTGTATTTAGTAGTGCTACCATACTTTTATTTTATTTAAATAAGACTTTTCAAATAAAACTCAAAACTCAATCTGTATTTAAATACGATTTAAGTTTTTATGAAAATTAACTTAATTTAGATTTAATTACTATCCTGAAAATTGGGCATTAGTCAAATAATTGGTCCACAAAAAAAGACCATTTTTTTTCCTTTAGCTTACATGGTTTACACACTATTACACCAAATCTTTATATAGGGACTTAAAAATTTGAGGCAATCGTTTTATATTTTTTTTTTTGTCCTATGTTCGACCGTTCTAGCTAAATTTAAATCTATATATGTATGCTTGACTAAATGTGATATGAATATAACATAATTGTTCCTTGGTAATTTAAACATACACGCTAATGGACGGACATCGATATATAAACTCCGCTACCCATAATATATTTTAGAAATTACAAACGAAACGACAATTTCATATAGATGCACCTTTTCAAACTGTGGTAAAGATAAAATATTGCCATATTTTTACAAAAAAACAATTAGGACTTTACAAATGAATTCTATGCGACTAGATTAAATGTTAAAAAAAGCTTTAAACAAAAACGTTTTAAATATTATTGTAACCCTTAAACTAATTTCGATCGCTGTACTTTCTTATTGTTTTAATCGCGTGCTTAAATATTTTTAAGTTTTTTTTTTACTTTTACGCTTATGCTTTTCTTACTTTGACACACATGAAGGCATCTGTGTGATTTTGTGTTTGCTAAATTTGTTTTATAAATAAAATTGAATATTTATTACTTAAGCGGCTCATACACTTGCAATAAAATTGTTCAATTTTACGTATTGTACAATTATATCACCAATGTGTATGTGATTGGCAACAATCGAAAGACTTTTGATTTTTATTGCACAACGAAAAGAAAATGAAGTGTGTTGGCAACATTGTACAATGCTGTTTATGTTATTCCTATAGGTTATTTTCACATTTTTATTGAATGAATGAAACCATTGTGCGACTTATTGCACAATATAGGACAAAATGGAAATTATATGGCGAATATCATATACAATAATATTGCAAGTGTATGGACCGATTTAAACTCTTAAAAATATATGTATGAAAAAAGTTAAAAAACAATAACGACTTTAAACGTCAATCAAATACAAATATTTAACAAACAACTACATCAACCAAAAAAAAAAAAAAAAACTCTATGAAAAGGCAACAAAATCAGAAATAACAGTGACATTACCAATAACGATGAGTCCATTCGATGCGGTTTTAAATTGTTTTTGTCATTTGTGCCATTTGCCATGTCGAAGGTGGGCATACATTTTGGTTTATTTTTTATAATTAATTTTTTTCTATTTGATATTTGTAAATAATATTATTATGAATCATGCATAAGAGAAAATAAATATATCAAAGTGTGGCTTTGCTATTTACTAAAAATACGTTAATATAAACAAGTAAGGAATTATAGTCGGTCAAGGCCGACCATATGATACCCTACACCACAGTATTTAAAAACACATCATGCTTATGTGTTTATATAAATATGGATTTATCTATGTTTATAAACTTCATTAAAATCGGTTTGAAAGTTTGTGAGAGGCAGAAATTGCCTCCTGCCTCCCCTTGTGGTCCTATTTTTGAAAAACTGTATAGCTTATGTGTCCATATCTATGTTTTAAATTTCATTAAAATCGGTTTGATAGTTTTTGAGAGGAAGCAATTTCCCCCTATCTTCCCTCGTGGTCCTACGATTGCGACCTGTACTTTGCGCATAAGGCTACATGGACAGCCAGCCAGCCGGACGGACATCGTTAGTTCTACTCAGAAAGTGATTCTGAGTCGATCGGTATACTTTAAGGTCTAGGACCAATATTTTAAGGCGTTACACACATCAGCACAATTGCATAATACCCTCTCCACTATTGTGGTGTGGGTATAAAAACATTGTTTAAATTATGAACAAGACGTTTCGTTTTAAAAATCGATATCCGTTACATACACATACAGGTATGTATATGATCATTGATTATGATTTTTTAGATAAAATTTTACCCAAAAGTATATTATTGCAACCTAAATCATTTTACCAATTTTTTTCGAATCTTTTTGTCGGGTTAATGATTACCCATTAGTCTCAAACACTTTGCTAAGTTAATCAGCAATTATTAGTTTACAAATACCTTTTCAAAGTCTTCCTTATAATATTGTATGAGGGTATAAGTAGGTATTCGAAATGTCAATTGTATTTTGTATTGTATGCAGAAGGCCATAAGCACCACGACCCAGATGATCTTTTGTGCAACCTATGTATTTTTAAAATTTAGTTTTAAGTTAAAATAAATTAATTAGTATTGTGGTTATTTTGTTGAACTATTTATGGTTTTTAATCCAAATCTTTAATATTTTTAATTAGGCTTAAGTTCATTAAATTTAATTTTCAATAAATTATTTTTATGAAGAAAGGAATTTTACAACATGAAAATTAATTAAAATTGTTATTGATAATCTTTCATTCTTGACCGTGGCCGGGGCTCGAAGCCTGGCCGGCAGGTTACCTTGACATGTTTCGATCGAAACCACTCGATCTCCTCAAAGGGATTTGCCGTCTTACACTCGCAGCCATCGACGACTGCTGACGTCAATAGTCAAACATCAATCCTTAAACAAAATTGTATTTTAACCTTTGGTAGATCGAAATTAGCTTTTTTGAATGATTATCCATTTTAATTGATTTTACATGTTTTTCCTTACTTCAGTTTTTTCGTACATTTGTCAAGAATTCTTCTTGAAGTCCAAAGTACATTTTTTGTTTTTTCTTTTTGTCTTTCTTTTTCTTGTTGACCTTTTTCACCACAACTTGAGGGACAAATGTACACATAGAGCTCGTGCCTTAGCTGTTTAAACAATAATTAGTATTGTGGTTATTTTGTTGAACTATTTATAGTTTTTAATCCAAATTTTTAATTTTTTTAATTAGGCTTAAGTTCATCAAATTTAATTTTCATAAAATTATTTTTATGAAGAAAGGAATTTTACAACATGAAAATTAATTAAAATTGTTATTGATAATTTTTCATTCTTGACTGTAGCCGGGCTCGAACCCTGGCCGGCAGGTTACCAAATTGTATTTTAACCTTTGGTAGATCGAAATTTGCTTTTTTGAATGATTATCCAAAATAATTTAATGAAAATTAAACTTGATGAACTTTAAGCCTAATTAAAAATATTAAAAATTTGGATTAAAAATCATAAATAGTTCAACAAAATAACCACAATACTAATTATGAAAATTACATTCCACATACAATTTCAATAAAACAAACCGACCTAAGGTTCTGTAAAAAAGGATTTTCCGACAGGAAAGCATTTCACGAGTTGTAAAATAATCCCTACATGAGTCTCATACGACTCTTGGCATGCTTTTTGAAAGACTCGTTAAATAATTTTTACATACACTCTTTATGAGATTCCCAGTAGACTCCTAGACGATTGAAAATGCCAGCTGTGTATGAGTTGTATTCAAAATATTAAAATATTGTAGTTTTTTATTTATTTTCGAAATTATAAAATTTTTTCTTTTAATAATAAAAACAAAAAGATTTAAATATTTAAATTTAAATATTGTAGTTTTTATTTATTTTCGAAATTATAAAATTTTTTCTTTTAATAATAAAAACAAAAAGATTTAACATTTTTTTTTTTTGTAACTTTGTTTATTTACAGTTCTCCACCAGCAAATCTAACAGTATTAACCCGCCAACAACACTTGCAACAGCAACAAAGCGCTGCCGCTTTTTATGCTTCAAATGCCGCTGTTGACACTAGCGATTTAATGATACGCTTACGTGAATCCATTAAACAAAAAGAAGAATTCCTTAAATCACCATTACCAAATGTTCATCAGCAGCACAGTTCGCAACAACAGCAACACCACCAGCAACAACAACTCTTCTTTCCCAATACACCGCCATCAGGCAGTCCTCAATTGTCTATGATTTCAACATCGTCGACGTCAGTGGGATCATCAGGTTTAGGTGGTGCTATTGTTCGTAAAAATGATGCAACCGCTAGAGGACAAGTGCGCACATTAGTTAAGCAACCCTTGTCGGCCACATCATCTTCATCTAGTACAAGAGAATTATTAACAGCAAGCTGTGATATGCATTATGCACCGAATCTAGGTTCCAGTACAACTGGAGTTGGATCAGGATTAGTTGGAGTAGGTGGTGGGGGTGGTAGTTTAACAGCATATGGCACTACTGGTACTTCACGTGGACATCTGCAACAGCAAAGAACTGCCTCTTCGACAACTACAAATGGAAGCTCAGCAGGTCCAGTTTTACGTGATAAATACCATCATAAGGATTATGAATTCTTAGAAACCCTACAGGAAACTGGTGTAACGAATAAAGTGTAAGTTGAAATGATTTTTATTATTCTCTGTAGACATTTCTCAACAAACTTGTTTGTAATTTTCCTTTCAGCTTTGAAAGTAAATTGAATTCTCACTTATCCCGAGGCTTCGATCCTTTTAAAACGTTATCTATCAATACGAATACTATTGAATCACCAGCGGCTGCGGGTAATGTAGTAGTGGTGAAAAAACCTGGTGTGTTATATGAATCACTGCAGCATCATCCACTGCTGCATCAGTCGCAGATGCAACAACAGCAATTATATCAGCAAACAGCAGTCCCAAAAACGACAATAATTCCAATTGCTATTGCTACCACATTACCAGCATCTTCATTAACAAACACAATAACACCCACGTCAGTGTCAACAACAAATCAATCTTCGATTTCGACTGTCGATGGTCATCGCTATAGTCGTATGGAAATTCATAAAGCTACTTTGGCTACTACAACCCTTGATCATCAAACTAAAAGCAGTAAGTAAACATTTTTAAACATTTCTGTCTAATAGTAGCTGCGTTCGTTTACCCTAAAATTTGTACAAATTTGTACTGGATTTTACTGAAATGCGTTCGCGTACACATAAATTTGTAAAATTTTCGTATTACTCACCTACTGGACTTTACTGGGATTTTACTGGAAAAGTAAACGAACGCACATAGTAAAAACAATATAATGAACCGATGATATGATTGCTTTGATCAAAATAAATTATAAAAATCCAATATTTGGCCCTTTCTAAAAAATGTATAGTTTTAAAATATTAGAACTCCCATAAAAAAAGAATATTTGAAAAATTTTATTGCGGTCTGTTCGTAAGAATTGATTCAGTTTACAAATATTTATAAACGCATAATTATTGCAGTCCTTATTAAATTCACCACAAAATCGTTAAATTAAAAATTAAAAAATGTTGAACAAATTGCTATTGCTGAATCAGGATTAATTAATTTTATAATTTTTAAGAAATTTTTATATTTTCTTCTATGTATTTAAAACGTCTTCGAATGAATGCATCGTCAGTAATAATCAAAAAGTATTGTTTTGTAAGATTTTTTTTTCACAAAAATTTGAATTTTTTACAGAAACTTTAATTGTTTTATATTTTACTTAAAATATACATACAATTTTGTTATTATTTGTACAAAATAGCTGTAAATTTATCTGGTTTATAAAAAATATTCGTCCAAAGTAAGTTAAATTTAATTCGCTATTAAGATTCGCAGTAAATGTTTTGAATCAAGTAAAAATAAAAATGTGTAGATTTCTTAAAAAAATTGTTATTAAAAATCCCTTTAAAAATATAATACGTTTCCTTTAATAACGCGATAACATGTATGTGTAAAACGCATGTTATGAATTTTTTATTTATGGAGAAAATACAAAAATGCTCAAAAAAAAAAAATTAAACGAAACCTTATTTTAAACGATCCAGGGCACAAACGGAGAGCTCTAAACCCAAAAATTTTTGGGATTCGTTAAAAAAAAGCAAGGCTTATTTCTAGGGGCGAAAACAATCACAATCCAAGTCTATATATTTATTACAATTTTTATTATTTTGCCTTCAGAGTTTCCAAGTAAATTGTCAGATGTCAATGAAAAATCAATATTGACCGATATAGCCGAAAGTGGTACAGGAAGCACAACATCAGCTAGAGGTCAGTAATCGATTAAAATAAAAACTATTAAAACCATTTTTTATGTTGAATTTTCTGTGTTTTAATAGCATCGACTATGACAGATTTAACGGAAATAAACAAATCTTCCGCAACACCGGTTATACGACGTTTTAGACCAATGTCCTCATTTGATGAACCAAAACATATGCGACGAATTTCTTATTTACGCGCAACTAATGATGACTATCATTGTGATACATCGTTATCGTCATCCTCTGTAGCGAACACTTCAACCGGTAGTGTAAACGATAGTTTATCAACAAAATCTGCAATGGTATTATCACAACAAATAGAAGAACATCCTGATCCCATCTATGATGTAGTTGGAGGTTGTGAGGATAGTGGTGCTGCCGATAGTACAAGTGAATCAATAGATGCGTTAGAAGATTTAAAATCAGAATACTCTGTTCGCAGCAGTCGCAGAACGTCTGTAAACATAAGAAACAGGTGAGAAATTCGTATACATAATTTGTCTTTTTAATATTTGTGTAGTACCCCGTGAGGCTAGTTAGTAGTGTGGTAGTCTATCAGTGAGGTGGTTGCTGTTTCAATTTCCACGATAGACTCTGATCAGTTTCACTACAACGGGCTGAAAATAATAATACTTTTGCTTAGAAATTAAACTAGAATATAATTTCATATACTTATAAGAAATAAGTAAAACAAAAAGTTATCTTCTTAATTCAATTTGATTTTAGTGTTGACATTGACAGTATACCCAGTATTGATATAAATAGTAAATTTGAAACAAAAGATGTTGCTACAGAAATGGAAATATTTGAAACTGAAATGGAAATCAAGGCAACATGTATTAATGGCAAAGTAAGTAAAAAAACTGTTATTTGACACCATGAATAATTTTTTAAATTAGCATCGATTGATTTTGTTTTAACGAATTCCTTTTTGTTTTCCCAATTATCAATTTTAGCGACATTCTGAATATCGTTCTTGGCGTCAAGTAAAAATCGAGATTAAAGGAGATATTTTGAAAATATATCCAAGCCGCCATACTAAATCCGACAATAGTGTAAGTATAAAAAAGTTATTCGCCGAAATAATATATTGCAATTATTAATACCCTTTATAATTAATTTTTCAGATGATAGAACTCGACATTAGAAATTATAAAATATTTGATGAGTCAGATAAAAAGAAATATGTATTTCGTATGCAATCGAAACCCTCACCGATAGCCACTTTAGGAAATGAACTTAACTTAGATGATACAAATGAAAAGTTTACATCTTCTAGTAGTTCGACAAATGTACCTCAGCAGTCATTACATAGCGATACTCAGTATCAACCACATACAGAAATTTTTTTCAAAACTAAAAGTAGTACAGAAATGAAGAGAATATTTGGTTTAGTACAATGGAAAAATAGTTTAATTTATGATGACAATGTAAGTTCTGCGTCTATAGGATAAAAACACAATTTTCAACATTTGATTTTGATTCATTTTATTTAGGATCTTCAAGGTAAACAGCTAGCGGAACCACAAAAAACTGCTGCAACTGCTAGCATGTCTACATCAACTTACTGTGATGATATGGTACAACAATCCGCGCGACATTTACAAGCCGAACATTCTCCATTGAGTTCTACATCACGAAGTGAATTGGAGGCATCTGACTCTATATCACCTGTGATGAAAACTCGCAAATCATCTTCCCACAAAAACATACCCGACAAAGATTTAGGTTCACCAAAAGCCAAAAACTGGAAAGATTTATTGTTTCGCCGAGGTGGCGGTAGTAGCAGTGGTGGAGGTCATAATGCTGATCTATCACCTTCAAATCTCTCTTCATCATCCAAAACTATTGGTTCTATTGGTGTGCCACTGAAAACATGCCCCATGGTAAGTTATACAACAAACGTAATAGTTTACAAAATGTTTATAAAATCCCAAATAATTGTTATTGTAGTCTAAAAACAACGAATATGTACCAACTCTGGTTGAAGTGTGTACGAATATCGTTGAAACTAAAGGTTTAGGAGTGGTTGGCATATATCGTATACCCGGCAATAAAGCTGCAATATCTGAATTATCAGATCAAGTTAATAAAACAGATTTTTCTTGGGACCGTTGCAACACAGATGTAAGATGGGAGGATGTCAATGTCGTTTCGAGTCTTTTAAAATTATTTATAAGAAGTTTACCCGATGCACTGCTACCAAGTTCCTTTTACAATAATTTTATAGAGGCCGACAAAAAAGTTGGGATGGAACGTTTACGAGAAATAAAACAACTATTGGAAGCTTTACCCCGCTATTCTTATGAGACGATGAAACATTTGTTTCGCCACTTGAACAGAGTCAGTAAGAATTGTGAAGTCAATTTAATGGAACCAAAAAATTTGGCAATTATATTTGGTCCTTCAATAATACGCACACCAAATGACACATTAGATATAGCTGTAAAAGATATGAAACATCAATGCAGAATAGTGGAATTACTTTTAACGCATGTAAGTTTAAAATTTTTAAATTACACTTCTATAGAAATTTAATTTTGTAAAGACTTATTTTTTCAATACATCTTTAATATAGAAATCTCAAATCTGTTAAAAATCCTAAAATCAAACAGTTAGTTTTTATACTGTTAAGCCTTAAACTACGGAAAAAATATCATAGACTTACAACGTTTTAAATATCGCTTATATTTATTCTTAAATCATTTAAAACGATAATTTGCGAATCAATAATGTAAAAGTTTTAGTGTCCTACCGAATAATCGGCTTTGGTATCAGCCAATAATCGCAGTTCAGCAATAATTTTTCAGTTAAAAAAAAACCTTTTTCAAATTAAGCGAAAGCTTTTTCAAAACAATCGAAACTTTAGTCAAATACAATTAAACATTTTTCAAATTATATATAACCAAAAATTTAGCTCAAAAAAGAGCTCATGTTGTTTTTTTTTTGCGTAGGTGAAAGAGCTCATGTTTTTGTGCAACCGTTAGGGGAAGGTACATGACTAATTGCTGCGATAGATAATGCTGGCGTTGTTTACCATAAAGTTATTTCTCTTTCCACTGTGTATTCGGACCAGTGATGCCAACTTAGTGCTTTTGGCACTATTTATGGTGCTTTTTGATGACTCAAAACGCCAAAATTTTATCCATAGTGCCAAACTAAGAAAAAGCACTAACTTGGTGCTTTTTCAATTTTTCGTTAGTGCCTTTAGTGCTTTTTACAATTTTTATTTTTTTCTACCATTTTTTAAAACTTCGATTATATACAGGATGATTTAGATGAGATTTGCTATTTGGGGTAAAATTTTGGGAAGGCCTGTAAAGATTTTAAGATTTTAAATGATAAAAAAAATTGACAAAAAAAAGTTGCATTCGTTTTACCAAAAACTTTATTTACGAGGTTAGAGCTAGGCTTCCTAGGAATTTGAAAATTTTACAAAACGTTGCACTTTTTAGCGTTGACAACATATTTAGTAATCATTATAAAAACGATGTATTTGTTATCGGTAAACATTTTTTTAAAAATGTAGACACTGTTTCAAAAATAGAAAATGGCTTGGAAAATATTAGCAATTGTGAATGGAAAAATAAACAACGATTTTGAGTCATGTAGAAAAAACGTGTTTTGAAAAGTTAAAAAATATGCAGTCGGAAACCGTACAAAAGAACGCAAGGACTTTAAAAACAAACAAAGAGCCGCAAATTTTCTATTTTACACCTTATGTGTGTTTTTTATTAAGAAGCGTACAAAGGTTAAAATAATTGGATAATATCATACGCCAATTGTTTTATTAAATTTTTCAGGATTTTAAATTAGATTTATTTAAACGATAAAAACTAAGGTTTTTTATTAAAATATGGGCTGTCATTAAGTTTTATAAACAATGGTCGGTCAGTGCAAATTTTCGGTAATAGCAACAGTCCAGATGGATGATTTTATTTTTCTTGAAGATAATAATAATACATTTAAAAATTTTTATATGAAAATGTAAATATATTTATTTATTATTTAATTTTAAATGAAAATGGTCACCCATCAACGCCGTCGCTTTTTTTAAATTCTGGAGGTATTTAATATTCAGCACAGCCGAATGCAACTTGTTTTGTGTTTAATTTAATTGTAAAAACTGCTTAGTGCTTTTTTTACGCTTCTTTTTGTTGTTCGAAATAGTGCTTTTTAGTGCTTTTTTAAATTTTAAAGTGCTTTTTGCTCTCAAAAAGTTGGCAACACTGATTCGGACTGTTTCCAAATAATAGCTGCGTTCGTTTACCCCAAAATTTGTACAAATTTGTACTGGATTTTACTGAAATGCGTTCGCGTACACATAAATTTGTAAAATTTTCATATTACTCACCTACTGGATTTTACTGGGATTTTACTGGAAAAGTAAACGAACGCACATAATATATTTGAGTATTAAACAGCAATGAAATGACTGTCAGCATCACCAACTAGTGTTGCTAGCGAGCAACTGTTTAGTGCAGCTGGGCATTTTTATTCCAATCGCAGAGGTAACCTTATCATAAAAATTAATGTTGTTTCATCAAAACATACAACTTTTAAATTTTGAATATTAATCAATATGTTGCTCATATCGCTTCTTTATTGCAACATAGTCATATCTCAAAAAATCAAACTTGGCAAAATGCGATTAAAGTTTTTAAAATGTACCATTATGTACGGATTTTATAAAATATATTTTGCTATAACTTCGATAACAATATAATTAAATTACCGATACCGAAGAAACAAATAGTATAATACAGATACCGAAATAACAAATAGTTAAATACTGATACCGAAATTCGTTTCAGTTGCCGAAATTTTAAAAAAATGTAAAGACCAATAAGTATAAAGCCAATTTTTGATTTAATTTAAAAAAGTCGTAAAATTTGCGAGTGCTGGTGATTAAAATAGTTCTGTGGTTCATCACCGACTCACACAACTTAACGAAGTGAACAGGTCATTTTACTGAGCGCATGCGGCTCAGTGATGCATCGTTTAATTTTGTATATGAGAATTAATGATTTAAAATTTGTGTTCCGCTCATGTCGTTCATGTTTTTTTATGTTATGCTCTTTTAAACGGATTGAACGAACAAACGGGTTCATTTTTAATGATTGAACGAAAATTAATAGTCACTGAAATTAACGATTTGGCACAAGACTAGTAATTAAAGAAACACAAAAATGATTCTACGGTTAACTTAAAATAAACAGATTAAGCAATGCCAAAACATTTTTCGATCACTTCGTTTAGTCTTATTTTTACGAACTCAAAAAAACAGAAATTGGTTATTTTTAAACAGATTTTAATTATTCTTCTTTAGTTTGAAAAACGTGTAAATAGCTGCGTTATGGGTGCACCTAATGACAAGATTTATAGTGACATGTATGTATGTATACTTTTTTTGAGTATTTATTTTTGATTCTGCATTGATCCTTTTTTATAACAACTCAGTAGAACTTTTGTACGTGAGTCGGTGTGAATTCTGTTTCCCATTTATTAATTAATCGATTTTTTGTATAAATTTTAGAAAGCTTATAAAGCCAGGTTTTTCATCAAAATAAGAACAAAATAGTTTACTAGTTAAATGAAAGTAACGTATAAAGAATCTTAAAGGTTACAAAAGAAATCAATCAATAATGTTTAAATCCCAAAGTCATAATATGTATTATATTTTAAACAAAGTTAGTTTTGTATAGTTCATTAAATCTTGTATTTTTTTATTTTTAGTATGATTACTTCTTTGAAAATGGCAAAACTCCAGACATTGAAGATGTTTGTGGTAATAATTTGCCTGCATCGACATCATCATCGGCTACTGGTATGTCAGCTGCTCAGCAACAGGAAGATCAAACAAATATGTTATTGCACAATATTTCCAAAATAGAACGTTTTCAAATTGAAGCTAGCTCGTGTAATACGTCATCGCGCACATCACGTTTTATGCCTCAATTGGGAAGAAGGATTCGAAAACCTGGTGATAGCAGGGTAAGCGAACATAATTCTAAATCTATTCACACATCCACATCCAATTCTATCACCAATACCAACACAAAACACTCTCTTACCACACCTATACCTCTGACCACAATCACCAAGAATACCTTAAAAAATATATGCAAATCAACACCCAATATTTCCACACTTACTCCAAGTTCAATTTCAAATCATACTCGAAATGCTTCTAAAGCTGTTTGTGAATCAGTGGCAGCATATCGTCAAAAACGCAAAGCTTATGATTTTGGTGTAACTTTACGTTTACATTTTCAGTCTACTAGTGCCACCACAACAGCCACTTCCTCATCCAGTAGCAGTAGCACGACAGCTTCATCAAGCAAAAAGGCCTCAAAGAAGAGCGATGGCCGTAGTTTGCCGGGTCATCGACATGATCGTAAGGCAAGTTTGGATGAAAAGGATTCGGGCAGTTGCAGTGGCAGCAGTATTGCTAAGGAACAGCAACGTAGTAGTATAGACATTTCGGTAACACTAACCGACGATGAAAGCAGCAATAGTCGTCTTAGTGATACTGGTAAGTTCGTAAAAATATTCAAATTGAATTTTAATATTAGTCGAATTGACCAACTTTTAGGTTCCATGTCGTTGGGCGCAGTCACTGATGCTCTGGAAGATAAGCTAAAAATATTTAAATATGGTTCTGAATCGAACGACGAAAATGGATCTCCAGATATTCCTATAACAACACGTCGATACACAATTGGTGAACCTCTAATTTTGCATTCTGAAAACATTCCTTACGCCGATGAGTCGCCCGAAAGGCATTTTCATAATTTTTGCCCCCTTGATAATATAACTGGAAATAATTTAATGGTAAGTCGCTCATGCTCATCAACTAACACTCTGATGAATGCCAAGATGAACAATGAAAAGCCGAATTCCTTTTTAACGGGATCAAAACATACAACCACCTACAAAACCACGCATAAATTGCAGCACTCGGCTACAGCGCCTATAAATTCATCCCTTGGCAGTGTGGGAGGAGGTTTAACTTCTCCTCCAACTGCGGCATCAACACCTACATCAAGTGCTCTGAAGGGAAATTTAACAGCGTCAACAGCAAGAAATCTTTATGCGACAAGCAAGAATTTGCGTTTTTCTTCATCAGTACAAGAACAAAGATGTTCCGAAGATGATTCCGAAGGTTCGACAACAAGTGATCCTAAGGAAGCATTAGTAATGGCCTCGCCTTCATTTCTCCTAGAAAAGTACAATAAAAAGCGAAGAGATCATCGATTGTTTCGATCAGCTTCTTTTAATTGCCGTAATTATTCTTCGCGTTATAGTGGCAACGGAGTTAATATACCTACTACTGGTTTAACAAAAGATGAAAAGACTGATATGAATCTAACTAAAAAACGTCAAATACAAAATAAACAAAACCGTTCAATCAAAAGAAGACATACAGTTGGAGGACCCCATGATTACAGTGGCGGTGGCGGCACGGCATCAAATAATTGTAACCATCACTGTAAAAATATTTCAAATAATGCCTCCAATAACTCAACCGCCACGGCCACAGCTACGGTGGTAAGACGTATACCCTTATCAAGCGCCAATGGTAACATACCCAATAACAACAATAACAATAATATGCAACATGATGAAGGTGGAAGCAGCAGCACTAGTAATGGCAACAATAGCAGCAGTAGTAATAGTAGTAGCACAAATAATGCAGCCACTGTTAATGTAGCTAATTCGGCAGGTGAACACGTACTTGAAGTAGGTATACGTATAAAGAATATTAATCGTGGTCGCTTTTAAGAATGTTTGTAGTATAATGAAATGCTAAACGTTTTAACAAATAATACGTAGAGGAATTTAATTCCTAAGTGTTAAAACAAATATGTGTAGGAAGAATATGAAAAAACACAAATTCAAATTTGTTCAACAAAAAATATTTCAAATTTTATAAACAAAAATCTCGCCCTCCCAGCTTCATCAAATTTGTGGTAAATATGCTAGCTTTTTCTATTACAGTTTTCATCGTGATATCATATTATTAGACAATGCCATATAATTACATATTTAATGTACATACATATCGCACGTTTCCTCTAAAGGGGGGTTAACACAAAAGAACCAATGAACAATTTAAGAACCAGTTAAAGAGAAATATTCTGAGTTGTCCTTAAGTGTAAGCTCAATTTATATTAATTATTTTAACTTAAGGGAAATATTATGAGTTGTGCCTGTGTTTATGTTATAACGTAACACCTAAATGCTGTTCATTTTTGCACCACTCGATAGTCATTGGAAAAAAAATGCAAAAACTACTACCGTTGTGTACTAATTATTCGTATTTTTTACAACGACATATGCTTTTGTTTTAAAATTTTAGTCAATACAAAAAAAAAAAAGTTTTATGTCTCTACTGAAAATCTTAAAATTATTTTCTACTTCTTCTTTATTAATCTTAATCATCAAGGCGTTACCATAAACCATACTGATGTCTGGGCGAGAGTGTGACGTTTAACTTCACACAAGCCTTTTTTTTCCTACCAACCTACTACCTAAGCAATCACTTCGGCAGAATAACAGTACAAAACTGTTAATGTACAAGCTTATGTGTGATTTAAGGTAGGGAATACGTACTGTGCACATACGTTTTTTAAAATTTGGTGTGAATTGTTTTGTTTGATGCAAACAAATTTATTGACTTACATGTATCCAGTATCGTCTACTTAATATTCCAAAAAAATTGCGCAAATACTTATTTAATTTTTAATAAAAGATTAGAAAGTTACCTTATAAATTCTAATATATATAGAACGAGCCAACCTTTTTTTATTAATACGCTTAAATAACAATGTAAAAAAATATGCAATCAAATTTGACAGTTTATGTTGAACATTATTTCTTCAAAAAAATTTTAAACAACTATTTCGCAATATATTTGCACATACATGTGTAAATTAGTACAGTTCTCGTTGTCGGTAACAACAAACGTCGAATTTTGTAGAAGATTATAGAACACAGGTTGTGTGTTACTTTAATCTACTACAGAGTTTTCGACAAGGAGCACCGTAATTAGGCTGATTGTGTCGGCAATCAAATTTAACAGTGGCGAACATAATTATTTCAAGTTATTGCTCGTGGAGACCCCATTTTAGTGGAATCGGTGCGAAATGTACATATTTCAGAGTTTAAAAGAATTTTTGTTTATTGTTTACAAAATTTATGTAAATTTTAAAACTCCTTTCAATCAACTGCAATCAGAAATTTAATTAATCAATTGTACTTAATTTTCATGTTATTTGGTCCGTTTTTCTTAACACATTGGATAAAAATTATTATCTCGAGAGCTTTGATATTTTTTTGCAAATTTACATACAACATTCATAAAAACAAAAATTTTATACACAAAACATCTTTTGTATACAGTTTAAATAACGAGCGTATAAATAGCTACATCAAGCTAAAATATATGTATATAAAGCAGAGAATGATTTAATTCTTCTGATTAACCAACAAAACACCAATTAGTATTTAAGTCCAAAAAGAGAAAAGCAAAATTAAAAATCTTTATTGTTAAATTTTTCAACGTGCATGTACTATTTTAGACAAATATTTATTATATATTTAAAAAATATATATTTATAGTATATGTATATGGTTATGAGCAGATAAATAGCTTCACATAACAATTATTTATAAATTAATTTCCATAATAACTAACCCAACAGTAATACATAATACAGTGACGGTTATTACTAGATTATACACTAAACTTTAATATGACATAATTATTTATATACACCTAAGAATGGTGAATAAAATAAATAGGTTTATATATAAAGAATAAAGTTTAATTGCAAATAAATCAAAATTTGCTCTTTGTTAATACATATTTTGTTGAAAACCTGTTGTTTTAAATAACTACTATTCATCTTCTAGGCGAGTTTTTATTGGAATTGAGTACCAAACTTCTCGAACTATTGTCCACAAATCTTCTTTATTTTAAGCCTTGAGAGGTGCAATTTTATCTTAACCAAGGACTTAATAGTTATAACTTGTATTCAATAAAAATTGCTCATAATTATTATAAATATATTATTATTTCTAAATTGTAATTTATTGTTTCCAATTTCTAAAGGCAGAATTAGTCTTTACTTTACCTGTGAAATTGATAAGCTTTTCTGTTCTGTTGCGGTCCAATCTGTTAAAATCAAAAACGTTTTAAGTAATTGTAAGTGGCAGCAAAATAAATAATAAAAAAATACATATATGTATAAAATAAACTCTTTTTTATTTTTAGAATTCATAAAGTTTAATTTCTTCAAATTTATGTACATTAAAGTTATTGAAATAAAACAATGGACGGTGCAAAACTAATAACATTGTCATAAATATTTGAAAAGTTACTACAGAAAAAGAAACTATTAAATTTTCGTAACAGAACTGCACGGAACAGAACAGAAAGTTAAGACTTATGGTGTTTTCTTTTCTACAAAAAAATGTGACATTTTATTTTAAAAAATGCAATTCAGTGTCTGTTTCTTAAAAATTTTGCTCTCGAAAAGGATGAGTTTTTGGATTAAAACCAGCCACCCTTATCGGAAGCAAAATTTTTAAGAAACCGACATCAAATTGCATTTTTTTAAAATAAAATGTCACATTTTTTTGTAGAAAAGAAAACACCATAATTCTGCCTTAAAAATTGATAATAACTATTATGGGTAACAAATAAAAGTATTTCTCAAACTTAGCTATTACTAATCGATAGATTTATTTTTTTTAATAGTTAGAAATAAGAAACAGTTATCTAATAAAATGTTATCTAATAAAATTTAGTTACGCTATTGTTTTATAAAAGATGTGAAGTTAAAATTGAAGCAAATAAATCTTTAAATTCATGTCTTAATTTTAATAGAAATAACACTTGTTTAGATTAAAATTATTATCCAATTGTTATTTTTAAACCCCGCATGTTGTTCAAAGTTTCCAAAAATTCCCGAAACTTTTAACCACGTATGACTTTGTTTGTTTTTATAGCCAATTTTATTTGTTTAGATCTAAATCAACATAATTTAACCGTTAAATTATAATTAAACATATTAACGGTTTTCATGATATCGCTTAAAATTTTCGCAACCTTTGCAAACTGTGCATTTTTACGCCCTCGCAAATGAACTGTCAAGAATTGTATGAGAATTCATTTGCACAAACTTCGTAGATTTGCCCAACAATTTTGACTCGTAAACTTGCGCTGTTCAATTGTTTCAATGAAAAGTCCAAGTGTTTATAAATCAAAAGCAATAAATTCTACCAATTATTTGAGCAAATTAGTCTTTTAGCTTTCTTTGTGCATTATTAAAAACAAATTTCACATATTAATCACAAATTCTAACTTTTAATTTTATAGTTTTGAATTTTTTTTTTTTTAATTTATTTTTGTATAGACGTTTCTTACAAATTAATGTCAGTAATTGTTTAAAATTACCTAAAAATTAAAAAGGCTCTTCATGAAACGAGTATTGCAAGTTTGCTCATTTGCACAAATGGCAATTTTAAGCGATATCATGACATACCCAATTATATTTTTTCTCACTCTAAAAATAAATTAATAATGTGCAGGTTTTTTTTTATTTAAAAGATATTTTTTGCTAATAGTGTGCCAAATAAAACGAATGATTTAAAGAAAATATTCAAAATAATTATTATCGTATATATAAAACAATAAGAATCTTTAATAATAGTTATTGATAAGAGAAGAAAATATTTATTGATTATAATAGTTATGAGCAATGAATAGAATATAATATTTAAGTCCGACAGATATCTATTTACATTCATTCATAATGATTAAATCAAATTTTTATAGAATATTACACATTGCATTGATGCGTTTTTGATACTGTTTCGATACAAAGTAACGTGCTGCTTTATTAACTTTGTGAAAAAAAATCCAACAAAGAAAGGACCAAAAAAATTGATGCAGAGTTTGCCTTTTGTTTACTTATCGATACCTGTTATTATACATTTAGGGCCGTATGACTTTGTTCGGTTGCATCGCAAATGACGTTTTGGAATTCAACCCATCTTACTGAAAAATGTACATCAAAGCCGTTTCCCACTGGGCAAATGGAAGCATAACTTCGTTAAGTATAGGTGATAGAGATTTTTGACCATGTTTTTCTTAGTCCAGGATAATCATTTTCCACTGTCGTGCTTAATGGTCTTCGTGGTGTACTTAAGATAATATGCTTTCTTTTTTGGACGTCTTAGTGAAGAAATTTCATCTGGCTGACCTGCTTTAAGTTTTGGCTTTGCAGGCTGTAAAACATTTTTACCGTTATTATTATTGAGCTTTTTGTTTTCCTCTCGGGCCATTTGTGATCAATAATTTGTTACCAAATGTAAATCAAAAACATTTATGGTTATTCTATTGGTTTTTTCCAATGTCTCGTTCGCTTTTTTCGAACTTCATCAGGGGTAATTTTTATTCCATAATAATCTAGGGACAAATAGATAATAATTGCAATCAATTTTTACCATATTTTTTGATCCTCAAAGAATTTTTGCAATTTTTTGTTGGCTATAATTGCCGCCGTGCAGTTCCTAAATTATCCTTTTTTCCCTTCTCACTATAATGTTTCGAGCGATCCATTTTTTAATACTCTTCTTGTTATATTTTTTATAAATTGTATACAGATTCTGAATTTTTCCATTTTCTAAAAGAATTTTTAAAATTTTAAAGTTTAATTTTTGAAACTAAAGGTCCAACTATAATATGCGTAAGCTGACTTAAGCTACTGTCAAAAATTAACAAAAAAAATTAGAAAAAGCATTTAAAAAAACAAAAATAAAATCAAAAAATATTTTATTCCGTACGGAAAGTGCAAGTTTCGCACCTTGCTTTAGCAAATGCCAGTTTCATAAAACTAAACAAAAAGTTTTCTTAAGTTCAATATGGTTCGACACTTATGAATCACATGTATTGGCACAATTGCTTAAGCCAACTTGATCATATTATAGTTGAGCCTTAACTACTTTTTTCAAAGTAAACCTATTTTTTCCTCAAAGATTTTTAAGTGGTATTTTAAGTTTTTATTATGCTGCAGGATTGAAACTGGGTATATGCGCTAGTAGTAAGCGATATTGTCTTTTTTATTATAAGAGTGTTAGTCATAGTGCAATAAAATTTATGATAAATGTAAACCTATTTATCTGCTCGTGACTCTATATATGTATAAATATATATAAAAATCAAGTGTGAGCATGTGTAGTATTAGCAATCATTTACACAAATCAATATTTAGAGAAAAACAAAAAAAATATTTATAGAGATAGAACCCGATATAATAACTTATTCTTACAATATATATAAAACATTTAAGCGTTTATAAGTGAAGCTAAGAAATGGAAGCGCACCTTATTTTTTAACTTTAAAAAAATATTTTGAAACCAAAAATTCTTAACTGATTTTATCTTTTGGCAACGCCAATATTCAATTTTGCCCCTTTGAATTTTAATAGTTCATTTAGATTTTTAACTAATTTGTAAAAAGTATATAGTTTATTTTATTTTTTAAAATATATTTACATTTATATATGTTTGTATATTTTTTTATTTACCTGTAAAAATTTTATTATTATTAGTAACATCAAATTTAAATAGAGAGACTTTTATTACAATGTTATTTTTTTATTTTATTTTGTACGTTTAGAAAAAACAAAATATAATTTTGTCTTGGCGAATACAAATTTCACGTTAACATCTTTTCTAAAATTAAAACTTTGCTGTTAACGTGAAAATGATCTTTCTGAAGAATTTTAAACGTTAAAGAATTTAATTATATTACGATAAAAAAAATGTAGTAGGATCGACTGAGTACTCCTACTATTTTATATTTTAACCATAAAATTCTTTAATTTTTAACAATATACATAAATAAATTATTAGGATTTCAGAATATTTACAAAAATATAGTGATTTTAAAAAGTTTTTTTTATAAAAGCACAAAGAAGTAAATTTTAAGCAAAAGTTATTAATGTAGGTTTTACTTCTTCAGAATTTGTATTTGAAATATGTTTAATTTCCTAATGAGATAAACCACTGTTATAAAAAATCCAAGACTATTACCCCTGTATATTTTTGTTAGAATTTTAGGTTTTTTTTTTGTAAATTTATCAAATTTAATTGAAAACAAATTATGTATTTAAATAATCTTTTTTACAATGAGGTTAGTTTTTGTAACGCAAAAAAAAAACGTTCAACGCATAATTTTTAAAAGTATTTGTTTTTATTTATTTACAATATTGAACATTTCTATACAAATGTTTAGTTTATAATAGTCTGCTAACGAAAAACCCGAAGCAAATACAAAATATTATGTTGCTATTTTATATGTAAAAAATGTTTTTTGAAACTCTTTTTTTTAATAAATTAAGTTAATTTGATAATACAAAAAAAAAAGAAAAAAAAAAACCGAAAAAGGCATAAGTTTTCGTTAGATATGAATTTAGTTATAAAATTGTACATGTTTTACATTTGTATGTAAATTGATGATTGTTAATTTATAGAATTATTATTTTTCTAATTTAGTTTACTTTTATGTTTTTAATGTTAAGCTTAAAACAAGTAAAAAGTGCTTAAAATGCACATAAAAATCAATAATAATTGCGTATTAAAATCATATTGTTATTGTAAATCTGACATACTAAATTATTAAATTACAACATACATACATAAATGCAAAGAATATGAAGCCGGAAAAAGTTAAGTGCAGCAAAAGCCAAGTATTCAAAATCATTAATAAAATAAGAAACAAACTTAAAAAAATCCGAATTCATGTACATACATATACATTTTGCTAAATACACTTACAAAATTCTATAGTATTATTTAATCAAATCGTTGCATAATATTATTTGAGTAAAATCTTTAAAATTATACATAAAAAATGTAAAATACAACAATCCCATATTATACATAGTAATAACTAAACAAGATGTAATTAAATTTGTGTATTATTAATTAAATAAAAACAAACACTACATAAAAAATACAGCATAAATGAAAAAATGTCTTCATTATTGTAACAAAAACACCTAATAAACTCTGAGAACAAAAACTCAAAAAATTAATATGTATGAATAATATGAAAAAAATTTAAAATCTTTTATTTCTATCGTAGTTATTATAACAAGCCATCATCATCATATTTATAAAGCCATCTAATATCAGCACATAAAAGGGACATGGTCCCACCCACAGAAGGAGTTATATGTAAAGCAATTTATTCTCGTTGTCAGAGTAGACAGCGTACCAAAGCTCATGGAAAACTTAAGCGTGACTTTACTTTAAAACGCCTACCAAATAAAACCTATTTTTTTATTTTTTTATTTTAGTTAACGTGTCTTACAATATTTATAAGAACGCTACTCCAAGTGGAGCTTCTAGCAACAAATAAAACCTATTAGTCGTTTTAAAATGTTTTCTAAGATGTTGCCAATATCTTTGTCTATTGATCTGCAAAATTGTAGGCCGAAATCTTTAAAACTCTACAAGATAAGAGCGGCAATATTGCTCTCAAAAACGAAAAGAAATCGTGCAGAAAAATTGTAAATTTTTGTTATACCAGGCGAACAGAAAGCTGTAGGAAGCATATTTTTGTTTAGTTTTTTGTTCCTAATGTTATATTTCAGAAGCTGTTGGAGCTACATGAACAGCTTTAAGTCCATAGGAAAGTTTGGAAAGTAGCTATCGAATACCGACAAATTTTAGTCGATTGATGCACAAAATGTAAAATGTGGTTGTATTGCTGCATATTAGTATATATATATCTATATATATAAAAAGAAGTGTACACTTTGATGTCACCACTAACTGCGAAAACAGGTCGACCGATTTAAACCAAAAGTTAAGGGTACTTTGGGGATAGTCTGTAGATGGTTTATGTGAGGTTTGCACGAAATCGGCCCAGTGCTTCCGGAGATATGACATTTAGATTTTCCTATATATTTTTCCCATATAGATATCAACAAATGCCTTTCATTTTCCATATTATAATTTTTTTTTGTCATTTGAAAAATTACCAAACCATGTATCGTAATGTCCTATGTGTACAATGACATTCGGAATAGATTTTAATGTAGATTCCATATCGCTAGAGGGCATAAAATAGGGCAAAATGGGTAAAAGCTCCCCCTCCCAATATCTTCTTAACTAATCAACCGATTTTCTTGAAATTTGGCAGGCAAGTAGTGTAACATCAATAATTTTTATGATTTAGGGCGTAAAATAGGGCAAGAGGGGTAAACGCTTTCACTCCCTATATCTGCTTAACTAATCAACCGGTTTTCTTAAAATTTGGCATGCAGACACTGTATAAATTTTTTGGAAATTCCAACAATTAGGGCGTAAAATAGGGCAAAAGGGGTAAATCCTACCTCTACCCATGTCTTCTTTATTAATTATCCAATAATAGTATTAAGTCTTAAAGGAACTAAAGGCTATAACTTTAAATTTTACGGCGTAAAATAAAGCAAACCTTAACCTTCTTAATTAATTAACCGATTCTTTGGAAAAGTTTATGTATTTTTTTGATAAATTTGTTTCTCAGGTAATTCTACTTCGGTTATGCAATGGTACGCGATTGTTCGTTAAACAATTGATGAAAAACGTTATCAAGCTACCATTTTGAATGGTAAATTCTGAGACGAAAATGTTTTGCTGGCACGAATTCCGATGATTGCCACAGACATCCCAATTAAATTCAAACGCGTTTAATTTGCTATTGGATTGGCATTTGCAAAGACAATCAATAAGTCGCAAGGCGCAGGGGTGTGCTGGAAATCGCAAACGCAAATCGCAAGAATTTTAAAAGTCGTTTTTTAGTAAGATTTCTGTAATAAAAGAATTTTATGACAAATATTATACAAACATTTCTCTATTAAACAGAATTTTATAACAAAAATTATTAAAATTAGATTTAAAGTGTATTAAAAACTGCCTCCAAATTCTTGCGTTTTGCATTTGCGATTTCCAGCACACCCCCCCAAATGATGTCTGTTTGCGGCTTAGATTTGGGCACACCATGTTTTTCTCACGGACAATTATACGTGGCATGTTCTCGCGGCGACAAGCCATCGAGCTTATTTGTATTTGCTTAAGACGGACTGACAGAAAATATCGTTACCGCAATTGACCTCCGTAGTGGATAAAAAATACATAACTTTTTTATGTTAACTTTTGAATATGTAACGAACAGAAATAAAGAAATAAATAGCTGTTGTTTTTTTTTCATCGCCGATCATGGTATAAAGCGCTTTATATATATATAGTCGTACGTAGAAACGACAAAATAGTCTGGTTGAATCGTTCAACTTGTCCATTTGCCCTGGGAGTACGTACAGCATTCTTAATGTGTTGAACAGAGTTGTCATTGCAATACTGTTCTTTAACGAGAAGGCTGTGCCGAGGTCAGAAATTTTTCGTCTAGGTAAACATGAATGTCATCGTAGTAAATTAAAGTTTAATACATATTTTTGTTGCGGTGTTGTAAATATTAGTACTTTTACCATATTAACAAGATCAACAAGTGTACTTTACTACCAAAAATGACAACTTGTTGAAATTGGCCTTTAATGTATTTTATTCTTTCTTAACATAATTGACCTCTTTCACCACCGTAATAACTTTTTAATTTAATTTAATAATTAAGCGTAATAAATTTCAATCAAATTGTAGAATTAAATATATCGATGGCTTAATATAAAAAAGGCATAACTAAATTTTTTTGTTTATTCTAGAAGACAAATACCAAATGAATTTTGCTTTAAAATTTCCCTATGACTAAATTATAAAATTTGTTCCATCTTTTTATTAAAAAATTTAATTAACACTTATTTTATATCTAAATTTTTACGAATTTATTAATTTTTCTTTTGCTCTTGTAAGCAAACAAAAAATCGAGTTAGACCTTTTAATATTAAGACATCGATATGTATGTACATTATTAATAATCGGATCTGTTCTGAAAATCACGTGCTTTTAAAATCACACGTGTGATTTTATGGTGTTCTAAATATCATACCGTTTTTTTTTTTTTTTTTTGTTTCTCGGTGTGCTTTCGGCAATTGAAAATCACACACAAAAACGGAACACCAAAATATCACACGTGTGATATTAAAAGGCTCATGTGATTTGAAATTACTTGATTTGAGTTGAAGTGATTTTTAGAACAGGTCTAAATATCTTTATTTTAAACAAAAAGTCTATTCTACACCAGTGCTGTCACACAACCAGACAAATTTAATCAACTGTATTGCTAGTTCCAATAATAAAAAAAAAGAAAAACGCTAAAAAACATTTACAATTTTGAATTTGGCGCAGTTCCTGATATCTTATACACAAATTGATGAGCATAATCGTAATGAGGGTTGCAAGCAGCACGAACTTTTTTAAGCCAAGATCTTATTTTTGGATGTTTAATACGAACATCATAATCGGCCATTCCTGAAAATATTAGTGTGGATGTATTTTTTTTTTCTTTTATAATAAGTTCAAGCGCAAATTACTAACTTGTTTGTTCAATTTCACAAGCCGCGAAAATATCGGCAACTGTCATATGTTTTCCACACAAAAAATCTGAACTTTCCAACCAGATGTTTTCAATTATACCTAAATTTGTTTCCATATGACTTTTAAGATTTTCGATTTTTTCTGGTGACGGCTTTTTTCCAAATAATAGAGGATCTAACCAAACGGTGCGGAAATATAAAGCACAAGTTACTCGAAGAGTAATATGCTGCCATTCTAAGAATTCATCAACTCGAGCTTGTTCTACAAAATATTTTGGATAAAGATATTCTGGTATTTTTCCTTTGGAGCTTAGGTATCTGAAAATGTCAAGCCAAACAAATTAACATTAACAAAATATTAGATAAACGATTAATCAATAATTGAAGAAAACCTTCCGAATTTCGATTTGTTATATTTATCTCGATACCATAAAGCACAAACTGATTTATGATAAAACAGCAAACTTGTTAGAATTTTCCATAGAAACTGGGGCAAATATGGATCTGAAATCCATTTTCCAATATATCGACCCCTTTGCCCGAAATTATCGTATGTTACAAAAACCAAATTTTACAGGACAGGCATTTTTCTACTTTTCTCTGCATTCGCTTGCAATATCAAAATGAAAATATACAATCAATTTTTGGAGCAACGAAGTGGAATTCGCCTACAATATTTTGTCAGGTGACGTCTCTTTGAATATAGAACAAGATTGCATCAAAAACTCAATTTCAAAAAAATTGATACGATAATTTCGCGCAAAGGGGTCGATATTATACATGTCATGTCAAGTGGCCTAACTTTTGAAATCTATGTCTTCCGATTTGGATGAAATTTGCACTAAGGTTAGTCTTATTGGATAGTAGTTTAGACACTTTCAACAGGATCGGTCAAAATCTTTCTGAGTAGAGGGTGTCAAAATTTGACATTTTGGCCAAACAGGTGTTTTCTCTTATCCATTAAACCTGGCTCCAGACTAAGCTTTTTTACTGTCCAAGTTTGGTGTCAATCGGTCGAGCTGTTCTTGAGTTTTAGGAGCACATACACGGTACAAACGTTTTTATATATAGAAGATAATAATAAGAATATCTAATAACAATAATAAAAAGATAAATAATTTAAAAGATTTTTTTATTCGTGCTTAATTCCCAGTTTTTATTCTTGATAAAAACACTTGAAATTTATTGTTGATGGGATAAGCTATTCCTATGCGCATTTCACTGGTTGCTTAGGCCAGATCATCAGGAAACTTCATCCATAAAGATTTTAGAAAAACTAAAGATATTAAACCAAATAAAACTGTTAAGCGTATAAGAATCATAAGCAACAGTTCTACTTGTAACAATATCAAAGTTCTTGATTTTAATGCAACTCTGTCTTAGCGGTACTGTAACGTACTTTTTATAGTGTTGTGTATAATTTTTAGTATTAAGCCTTTTATCAACTTATTTTATTATTTGCTTGTTTAAGTTCTTTTCTTTCCATAATTCCATAGCTGTATTCTTACGATCAAATTCATCAGTCTGTAACGTCTTTTACCATCATACTTTGTAACGTCTTATTTCTTTTTAAATATAGTTTTTGTATTAAGTTACGTCTGTTAGTTCCCCTTCTCTCTGTTTTTGGTATAGTAACGTCTTATTTTTTGCTTTTTTTTATATAGTTTTAGCTATTTAGAATTTCTCTGTATATCAAATATTGTTCATTTCTGCAAATTTTGGGGTTTTACACAAATTTGTAACAAAATTGGAAACAAAACAAAAAAGTTATGGACCGTAAGAAAAATGTCCCGTGTTCCAGGGGATAAAGGAGACAAAGTTAATACAAAATTTAAATCAGCTTATTTTCATGTTTTTAAACGTTTTTTTTAAGAGCTTAAAACTGTTTTGATAGTGCTTTTTTTTTTGGTTACCCTAGTTAAATGCAAAAAAAAATATTAAAAAAATGAATCACTCAAAAATGTTAAAATATGCATTTAAAACCAAAATATGCATTTTAACCAAAATATGCAACAATATGCAAAAACAAATCGGTGTAATTTTAACGCAAATTTAATGATTAGAAAAGATAATTGGTCGACATTGTTCGTAGACTGTTGACAAAAACAATGCATTTGCACGTAAGAGAAAAATTTTCCACATTTTGAGTTAAACCCTTTCGCACCTATTGGGACATATGTATCCCACTGAATGTTCCCAGAGTCTAAGTATTAAAGTTTTTCACTTTAAATGATTCAAAACTGTCCCATTTAGTTATTTAGAAGTTTAAGTACAAATATAAAAACAAGTCTTGCTTATTATCATAACACGTGTTGTTTGGAGGAGTTTTTTGATCAGTTATCCAAAATGTATGAACTAGACCGTAAATCAGATAAATGGTGGAATAAAGTTTTTATAGATTGGTGATGGTCAAATATGTGAATTTACATCGTAAAAAGAAACCAATTTCTTGATTTTGTATACCCTTTTTTTATATGTTTACGACTAATGGGACTTATATGTCCCATGCCAAACTCCTGATGGGGCATATATGTCCCACCCCAAGTCTCTTCCCTGGGTAGGGGCACACAAAAAAAATATTTGTTTAATATGCATATCTTTGTAAAAATAGCCCATTATAAAAGTTGAAACTAACTAATCGTCTCCCGTACCAAAAGGGGTGTCATTTTTTGTGCTTTTTCTGGAACGCCAAATTGAACTTGTTTTTTATATTTTTGTATGAAATATTTTATCATTGAAAATTTATGTATGTTTGTAAGTATATATTATCCTTAAAATATATACTTCTAACTGTTAATTTCTAATGAGATCTAGTGTTCCAGAAAAATGTATTAGAGTGGGTCGATTTTTTAACAAAAAATCTTAGGAGCTGTGTGATTCCTTATTGAATTATTCTTAATTCAATTATTGAATATTAACTACATATCAAATATTTTCCTTTCACAATTTTGGAGCACCGGGCGCTCCCAGCTAACATAAATAGTGTGATATTTATAAAATTTAAGGAATTTCGTACTTTATTTGTTTAAGAATTTAATAGCTTGCGATGTAGTCTGTTAGTCTGAGCAACAACTTCTTCAAAACGATTTAAATTCTTTTTACACGTGGTGCAATGTAAATCTTATGCAACTAAATCTAAGAAAATGTAAGTATGTACATGTGTTTTGTTAGAAAGTTGTTGAAAGCTATCAGTTGGAGTCGATGGATAATTTCTAAGAACTGTGTTGAACAACTCGTTTATTTTCAACATAATTAATGGCGGCGTATGCTCTAAATGATTAATCTATAAATATATATAAAAAGAAGTGTACACTTTGATGTCACCACTAACTGCGGAAACGAGTCAACCGATTTCAAGCAAAATGTCAGGGTACGTTGGGGATAGTCTGAAGATGGTTTATGTTAGGTTTGCACGAAATCGGCCCAGGGGTTCCGCAGATATGGCATTAAGGTTTTCCTAGGAAAAATGGTGTGTAATAGGGCAAGAGGGGTAAAAGCTCCCCCTAGCTAAGTCTTTTTAACTAATCAACCTATTTTCTTGAAATTTCGCAGGCAAATAGTGTTACAGCTGGAAACAGGGCTGGGCAGTATTTGAAATACATGTATTTGAAATACGTATTTAAAATACAAATACGTATTTTGTATTTGTATTTTAAATACATGACGTGCAAGTATTTTGTATTTTAAATACATATCCAGCAAGTATTTTGTATTTTAAATACATACAATAAATATAAGTAGTTTGTATTTTGTATTTTAAATACATAAAAAAATAGGAGTATTTTGTATTTTAAAAACATAGTTTACAAAATATATTCTGTCAGTTTATTGATGGTTGATTGCATTTTAATCTACCAAAATATAAAAAAATATGGTGTCACTTTTCATCTTTCGTGAAAAAAGTTTCCGCACCGAAAGCGTTGAAGTTTTGTTTTTATTTTTTATTTTCAATATTAAATCAGTGGCTCTTGTCTTAAATAAGTTCGTTTTTGTTTAAATTCATATATAATCTTCAACATTAAACCATTTTTCATAAGTCTAATGCAAAATCAAAAGGGTTTCAATTTTCAAAAATAAAATTTACACATAATATGGAGTTTTAGGAATCGCTTACGGTGCGGAAACTTTTTTCACCGAATCAGCTTAAAAAACAGTTTTTTATTATCAGAACAAAATTCCCCACATAACGCTGCAGTGGTATTTTGCACTCAAAAAAAAGTTATAACCTTAATGTACATGACGTGGAAGTATTTTGTATTTTGTATTTGAAATACGTACAATAAATGGAAGTATCCCAGTTGGCCATGTGTTCGAGACAACGTCGACGACGCGTACAAGACCCATAGTAAATTTCTGACGACATGTTGGCGACAGCCAGAGCAAATCGTCGACGACTTTTTCGAACAAAGGGCACCAAAATCGTACACGACAATTTGAGCGACACTATCATGCACATTGTCGTTAACGACCATATGGGTGACAATGTGGTGAAAGTTGTCATTGGCGACTACATAAACGACTTTTTTCTCATATCGTCGTTGATGTTCCATAAGCGACATTACCTTAATAGTGTCGTTGATGACAGTATTGCAGATACTATCCACAATTTAGTGGCCGATAGGTTAATGACAATACGCTTTTTCAGTAGAGTTTTGTATAGAAATAAATAGATATGTATCTGTTGCATTTTGACAAAACATCTTAAGTCAAATTTAAAAAGTTGAAAGAACTGTTTTTATTCATACGAGTTTTCATTCAAAAAACATTTTTGTTAACGTTTTTAAAATTTTGTATTATTTTGTATTATTATTTTGTATATTGTTCTTTAATACAAAAACAAACAAAAAAATATTGACAACTAGTCCCATGTTTATGAGACAATTTCATACATTTGTTTTGAATATTAACTTATTTAGGACAAGATGAGCGACAATTTCATGCATATTGTCGCCAATGCGTTTTGAAACACGACATATTGCATGCAATGGTCGCTTACGTTGTCCTCAATAAAGCCTTGTTGAAGACAAATTTAAGAAAATGTCTCATATAAAGTCGTATATACGATTTATACACGACAAAATACATGTTTTATTACTTAAGTTGTCTTCATCAATTTTATATGGGCGACAAATTTTAGAATGTCCTGAGGACATCGTTGACGACATTTGCATCTATGACCATTTGGCCAACTGGGATTTTGTATTTTAAATACATACAGGATGTGTAAGTATTTTGTATTTTAAATACATACAGGATGTGTAAGTATTTTGTATTTTGTATTTTAAATACATAACCTGAAAGTATTTTGTATTTTGTATTTTAAATACATGACCAGCAAGTATTTTGTATTTTGTATTTTAAATATATGACCAGCAAGTATTTTGTATTTTGTATTTTAAATACCGCAAACCATGTATTTTGCCCAACACTGGCTGGAAAGTACTATAGCCTATAGTTTTGATTATTTAGGGCGTGAAATAGAGCAAGAGGCGTAAAAGCTCCCCCTCCCTATATCTTCTTAGCTAATCAACTGATTTTCTCGAAATTTGGCAGACAAAAAGTGTAAAGGCCCAACTATAATATGCATAAGCTCCTGTCAAAATTAACAAAAATCTTTTCAAATGCATTTAAAAACACAAAAACAAAACCAAAAAACATTTGATTCCGTAGAAAAGTGCGATTTGTTTCGCACCTTGCTTAAGCAAATGACAGATTCATAAAATTCATAAAATTTTAATTAGGGAAGTAACGAATACCGATACCGATACATCGGTGATACTTCAGATTTGCCGATATATCGGTGTCGGCGACATTCTACTGGCGATATATCGTCGTATCGCCAGTGTTCTTATAATTTTTTTTTTTGGAAAAAAAAACTTTAATATTCAATGCTTATTTTCTGCATAACAGCTAAGAGCAATAACACATCCAAAAGGAGAGCATAAAATCAAACAGAATAAAAGCCTAACCATAATATGCATAGCCTTGCTTAACCTATTGTCAAAAATTAACAAAAAGTCTCTCAAATGTATTTAAAAAAACAAAATAAAAAAACATTTGATTCCGTACGGAATGTGCGATTAGATTCGCACCTTGCTTAAGCAAATGACAGTTTCATTAAACTTAGCAAAAAGTTTCCTTAAGTTCAATATGGTTTGCTTCATATAATTAACATGTATTCGCACATTTGCTTAAGCCAACCTAAGCACATTATGGTTGGGCCTTAATAATTACTAGTTTCTTTCGCACCTTGCTTAAGCAAATGACAGATTCATAAAATTTAACAAAAAGTTACCTTAAGTTCAATATGGTTTGACATATATGATTTACATGTATTCGCCCATAAGCCAACTTAAGAATATTATAGTTGGGCCTTAACATCTAGAAAGAACTATAGCATATAAATTTTATGATTTTCTTAACTAATCAAATGGTTTTCTTAAAATTTGTCATGCAGACCCTGTAACATCTGAAAGAAATAAGTTATATGGCAAAACAACGTTTGCCGGGTTAGCTAGTCATTAATATAATATTTAATGTTCTTATCATTTGGTTCAGTTATCAGATCAATTTTTAAGAGCTAATTATGCTACATATTAATAATTATGTAATGAGTTCAACAAGTTTTATAAAATTATTGACTATTCTTCTAATTCCACTGTTATTAAAACTAATTTATTGCTCTTTTTAAACCCTTAAGTTTCACATTTGTATATACATACATATTTTGTAAAATTAATTTGTATTTACTGCCTACTTCCGATGAGCAAAAGAATTCTTCCTTTCGTACAAATACATTAAAAACAAAATTTTTTGAATTGGTTTTTGTTTTAAATGTAATTATTCCAAAGAAAGAATTCTTTCGCACTTCGGAAAAAGTCTATTTATTAAGAAGTCTGTTAGGATTATATTCAATAGACAAATAAATAAATAATAATAAACCGTATTAGAAATTTTCAAAAGAAAACATTTAGAAATTTAAAAAAATTTGAATTTCTTAAACAAATAAGTTGTTAGAAAACCTCTTATTAGAAATGTTTTAATTAACCCTAGAGTACTAATGATCGACGTTTCGACGAGCATCGCTTCCTTTTAATTAATTTACTTTTAAATGGGTGTGTCTAACACTCTCAAATTTTGTATGCTGTTAGTAGATGATTTACTTTTGCTGTGTGTAATTGTGTTTTTTGAATTGCGTTGCTGGAACATTGCTTTTATTGGTTTTGTACTCGTCGAATCGTCGATGGTTAGTATTAACGTGACTTTTATTTTTCAACTTTGTGAGCAAATATTGCAAATGTTGTTACTTCAAACAATAGTGGCACCAATGTCCAGCTTAGGAGAAAATAAAAACGAACACAAATGAAGTATGTGTAGATCATGCCCATACGAAAAAATGACGAATGTCAAAATCAAAAAGTGATATATGCGAAAAACCCATATGCGGAGAGCACAAAGTTTAACTTTGTGACTCTGGCTCAAAGTGTTATTTAAAAAAAAAAATTTTTTATTTTTTTTAAAGACAAAAATGTCTTTTTTAAGTTTTGATTCTTTTTTAGTTTTTCAGTTTTCCTAACAATTTTTTATAGGTAATTTTTTATGATTCCAAAAATATGTGCAACATAAAATAAAAAAGTTCTAAAATTAAATATTTCGTTTATCTATATGAATTAAAATAAAATTATTTTCTTATATAAACTTATTAGGTGCCATAATGAATAATAACAGTTATTGAAAAAGTATATTTGCTTTTAAGCCACAGTTATAGGCAGTTAAAAAATACATCGTCGAATCGACGATCATTAGTTACAACGTACGTAAAATATGGTTCGTACTCTAGGGTTAAAATAACAAAAAAAACTTACCTTAAAACTGCAATACTTTCTGCTAATTTAAACCCATCGTCTACAATACATGGAACCTTTTGGAATCGATTTATATTTGTTTTAAATTCTTCAGTCAAATGTTCACCTGGAATTAAAATACATTAAAGCAAAAAGTTTTTAAAGTACATAATGCCTATTTTGATAATTAATGGAGATAATATTATGTTAATCATCAAACAAAAAATACTTTAAACAACAAAAATGATAAGATTAATATATTCATATGTACTACAATTAAATTATACTTGCCATTTCTTAACGCTACTGGACAATCCTCAAATTGTACTCCACTCATTTTTAAAATTATATACAGAGCCCTTGAAGGCTGTGATAACAAATCGTAATAGTAGGCCAAAGACATTTTTGACTGTCTTTTAGAGTTTAATACCTTTAACTAGATACAAAGAATAAAGTTTAATTTTCTAAAAAATTAATTTGTTTTAAATAAATTTCTCTATAATACTTTACAACGATCTTACTTTTATTAAATCAAGAGTACAACTAAACAAAAAAATTTGTATCTGTTGCCCAATTCGTTTGACTAACTTGCTCTTTATTTAGCAATTAATTTATCAACAGTCTCTTTCCTTAGCTTTTTTTATTATAAATACAGTGAATTAAAGTTATTACGAATTAAAATGTGTACACGTATGAATAAAATTGTTATATTTACATGTAAATATAATGGTTCCTAATAATGCATTACCATTGGACTTGTATTAGGACATTTTAAACAAGGCACTACATAGCCTTTTTTGGTATAATTTAAAATTTGAATTAGGGAAGTAACGAATACCGATACATCGGCGATACTTCAGATTTGCCGATATATCGGTGTCGGCGACATTCTACTGGCGATATATCGTCGTATCGCCAGTGTTCTTATAATTTTTTTTTTTTTTTTGGAAAAAAAAACTAATATTCAATGCTTATTTTCTGCATAACAGCTAAGAGCAATAACACATCCAAAAGGAGAGCATAAAATCAAACAGAAAATTAATTACTAGTTTCTTTCAATTCTAAGGCTGGAGGTCTACACCACGCGTTTTTTACCCTTTCTTAAGACGCATGCTAAAGTAAAAAGTAATCCTACTTTATGCTTTCGATACGTATATACATTACATATACGCGTTTGCTGTGTAACTTTCTAATTCAATTTTACACCACTACTTTTTGGACAGATGCATAAACGCATTGAACGCTTGGTGTGGACCGGTAGCTTTAGCCGTTTTGCTTTGCATTATAGTAATTAAATGTTCTCTTATTAATAAGTATTCTATGTTTTTATACGTTTTAAGATTTTTCTGCTTATTTCTAATGGTTTTTGTGAGAATAAACTAATTTTTTCTACAAATTTTGGGTTACTTCGAAGAGACAAAATCCATAAAGGCTAGTTTACACTATTATTATTATATTAAAACATATCAAAAACTCTAGTAATATTAAAAAGTGTGATAGTGTGAATGCAATGTGTCATAAAAATGACAAGTATTACGAAAAACAATTTGATATCACATACGACTTCATCATTTTTTAAAATTTTTCAAAACAATAATACTTTTCAAGGTTTCGTTTAAATGTGCTAAATTCCCATTTCATACAATTGATAAACTTAAATTTATTGTTGATGGGATAAGCTATTCCTATGCTCATTTCCATGGTTGCTTAGGCCAGATCGTCAGATGGCTGTGAGTGTTAAACGGCAAAAACCCTCTGAAGAGATTGAGTGGTTACAATTGAAGCATGTAAGGGTAACCTGTCCGTGAAAGCCTGGGTTCGAGCTCCGCAGCAGTCAAGAATGAAAAATGATCAATAAATTTTAATTAATTTTATGTTTTAAAATTCCTTTCTTCATAAAAATAATTTAATGAAAATTAAAAAAAAAAAAAAAACAACCACAATTAGGCTTGCCATTTCTATATTGAGAAAAAGAGGACGCCAGCTTTAAAAATGTAGGACATTTGTTCGAAAAAAAGAGGACACTTTCTAAACAACCTAATATTAATAAAATTAACGACGGCATACAAATTTACAACCAAAATTTGTTTGTACACAAAAACTTAATTTGGGTAATTCCATCTCAAGTCGACCAAGAGTGGGACTCGACCCCTTTCGATTTGAATACAATTTAGCGAGAGGGTTTATTTGATCCCATAAAGAACATATATCAACGAAAAACAATTTTTTATTCAAATTGTCATAACTTCGACGAATAAGCCGAATGTGTTGAGTTTATTCTTTTAATATCTCGAAAACTACTTTACATAAGAAGATGATTTTTGTCAGTTTAAAGAGATTACTTGAGGCTACAATAAATATATTGAAAAAAAATGTCTATGCAAAATATCAAATTTTAAAAATGGACTAAGTCAAAACCCTATTTTTTTGCTGAATTTTTTTATATAATACTTCAAACTGTTTTTTAAAAATCCTAAAACTTTGAAGGATGTGCTTTTTTTAAGACATGATTTTTTTTTGCTTTCCAAAAATAATCTTAAAATAAAATTTTAATATAATCATTTGAGCAATAAGTATTTATTTGAACAAAATTAACGACATTGATAAGGTTGCTCTTGCTTATTTGTTGCATTTTTTTGGGAGATCCATTTTGGGCACATTCAAAGAAAAGTACTCTTTTTGTCACGTTACGTCCCCAAAAATTAAATCATACCTATCTTAAAAAAAACCCGGGCACTTAAATCTTTTTTTTAATGAATTTTGTGAACTGTGATTTAAAGTTTAAATGCAGGAACAAATTTTCAATGAAGGTGTAAAAAACCGGACAACCCCGGACACTTGATGAAAAAGAAGTAGGACTGCCCCGGATACCCAAAAAAAGAGGACGGTGTCCGGGGAAAAGAGGACGGATGGCAACCCTAACCACAATACTAATTACACTGTGCTCGAAATTGACACTTGACAACAGAATGCAGATAGCGGGTATTATGATTAAGATGAAAAATAAAGTGGGGTTGGTCATACATTTGACCCATCTAGGGGCATCCTAGGCGCTGCAGGGGCCAAAAAATAAGAATTTCATTAAACGGCCATATTTGTATTTGAGCCCCCCTATGGGGTGGAGATATATGGCAAGTATGTTTTAAGAAAATGTTAAGAACAAAAAACTAATGCAGGCCGGTTTTCTTCAATATATTTTTAATCTGCATTGACTTTTTTGTATGGCAGCACCCTTAAGAAATGGTAGATATGTTAGAAATAAATGATTTATATGAAAAATAAAATAGGGTTGGTCATACATTTGACCCATCATCCTAGGCACTAGAGCAGCCAAATTTATGAATTTCAACCAAACATATATGTCGGTTTAATAAAATTCTTAAATTTGGCCCCTGCAGCGCCTAGGATGCCCCTAGATGGGTCATCTCGAGTTGTAATTATGTCAATTTGAATTGATTAAGAAATCACTTAAATGTATGGGTAATCATTTCGATTTTGATGTGATTAGAGCTTAATAACGTTCGACATGCTTAAATGCGTTTAAGAACCCAAGTGTGAACATACTATTAGTAAACCTTCATATCGAGCCCTAACTGCGAAAATAACGTAAGCGCCAAAAATCAAATTTTACAGGAGAGTTTTTTTTTGTTTTATTTCATATAAAATTTGAATGAAATTTGTGACTTACGAAAAAATTTTTTTTGCTATAAAGACGTACCGGTACCTTAAGCAGACCATACACGATTCAATTCAATTGTCAACTGAGTCGGTTGTTCTCCAAATCAAAGCGTGTATGGCTTTGTCAATTGATTAGTTTGACAGTTGTCGAGTTGGTTGAAGAAAAATCAAAAGATTTTTTCAAGTTGACTACTAAGTCTTTCAATTCGATTGTACTGTGTGTGCTCGAGTCTCTTGATTAGCTGTCAAAATTAATTTTTGTAGTTAAGTATTTTAAAAATTGTCTTTTATTTCATAAAATTTTAAAATAAATTTAAAATCTTTCAATTCAGTTGATAAAGTTGTCAACTGAGTTGAAAGACTCAGTTGACAACTGAATTGAACCGTGTATGGGGCGCATTATGTGACCATGACATTTTATGAGATGATGCAAGTGTTGCCAATAAAGTCATTTATTAAAAAAAAATTAAAATTGAAAATGATATCGGTTATGTTATTTTCGCGGTTAGGGCTCGATATCGTATTTTCCAAACTTAAGATTTGTGTACTTTTTTGTACTTATTATTTAACTGAGAATTAATGGTTATTTAAGCTCTTGTAATTTCATTTATAAAAGCGCAGCTTAAATTACTTTTTTCTTATTCTTGTTAATATTCTTGCTGATTACTGGTTTGCCTTAGAAATTCGCTTATAACTTTTGTTGCTGCACTATAAACATTTTGTAATTGAAATTTAAACAATTTGTTTTATTTGGAGTATTATAAAAATTATTTGCCGTGTATTTGATTTCACGGATATTACTATTATTAAACAATTTTTCGTCGATTATTGCAAATTAAACGTGTGTTCGATTTTACGTCAAAACACCTCCTGTTAGCTAAAAGTTATCCTGTTTTGCTTCCAGATATTTTAAAATATTATTATATTAATAAGGCTGAAGTTAATCAAATTTAAATTTTATTATATTATTTTTATGAAGAAAGGAAAGGATTAAAAACCATAAACAGTTCAACAAAATAACCACAATACTAATTTTTATTATTTACAATAGATTTGCAAATAAATCGGGGAAAAAGGCAGCAGTGAATGGATAAAATAAAATAAGAACTTAGATTTAAATATATTCTGTCTCGAAAAAACTCTATGTGCTTTGTGTTCATTAGCGAACGTGCGAACTGTGCCCTTTCATATATGTATATGTAAGAGCAAGACTAAACAAATTATTTTTTTTTACTTTAAAAATGTTATATGTATGGTAGTCTCCAAAGTAAATTTTGTGTTGAAAATTGGTACTAAATCAGAAAAGCCATGCTTCATGTTACTTACGTTACGTATTCTCATATTGTAAATAAATTCTCTTTGACAATGTTTTTTCTTACATTAGTAAATAATTTATATACAAATGTACATATTTATAAACATATGCTTCAAAGGTCAAATTTGCTTGCTTCACAGTGTTGCCAGTGAAATTTCGAGAAAGATACATTTTAGTTTCCAAAAAGATACAATTTTTCCCAAAAAGATACATTTTGAAAAAATTTTAAAATCCATTTTTAACGTTTAACATTTATTAACGTAACATTTTTATTTCATATTTAATGAATATTGTAAAGAAAATATCATATAAATTCATTTTTATATATATGTATTTAAGTCATAAATATTAGGTATGCAATTTTTTTTAAATACAGTAAGCAAACTTTAAAATCAATTATATCGTCAGATTAAATATGAAATAACCTATCTGCTGTTTTCAAAAGTTTACAGGAGAGGGAAAAAACGTTATAAAATTGGAACTATTGACAATATTGAAACGAAAATTACATATTATGATTAAACTGAAACAGAGATATATATCGGTTAAGAAAATTTTGTTTTTCTAAATACAGCTTATGTTTTGTCACTTACGTTTTTTGGAATTGTAAAAATCTGAAACCAAATAACCTATCAGCAGTACTAACTAATAAGTATGAAGAAATAACAATTTCTTTATACATATGAATATTATATACGTTAAATAATAACAGTTGTAGTTTCTTTTACTGGTTTAAGCAAAAAAAAAGTACTTAATGTTTGTTTAAATTACACAATGCAACAAAAAATTTGGCACACATATGCGTTGATATAGGGAATAAAAATCTATAAAAAACTCAATATTGAAATTTATTCAGATAGGTTATTAGGTCTTTAAGATGACGATATGAAACTATCAAAACAAATCAAGCGCATAGGAATAGCTTATCCCATCAACAATAAATTTCAAGTGTTTTTATCAATAATAAAAACTGGGAATTAAGCACGAATAACAAAATCTTTTGAAATTAAAAATTCATTTTTGTAAAAATTAATATACGAGTTAAGGCGTTAAACTAAGACGATTATATCAAAAAGTTCAAATAAATTTCCTGAAAATAAAAAAGATGTTTAGTATTGTGGTTATTTTGTTGAACTATTTTATGGCTTAAGTTCATCAAATTTAATTTTCATTAAATTATTTTTATGAAGAAGGAATTTAAAAAAATTAATTAAAATTTATTGAAAATTTTAATGTGAATAATTAGTGGAGCTCAAGGTCAGTTTTTTTTATTTTTTTATTTATTTAAAAAATGTTTCCAATATTTCCAAACTGCAGTTTTAAATGTAAAACCGTGTGAGACGAGTTTTTTATTATTGTTCCTCTTTACCCTGAAGATGAGATCCAGTGGATCTCGAAATATTGGAAACATTTTTTAAATAAATAAAAAAATAAAAAAACTGACCTTGAGCTCCACTAATTATTCACATTAAAATTACAACAAAAGGTCGAACAACACACATATTGAATATTTATTGAAAATGTTTCATTCTTAACTGCTGCTGGGCTCGAACCCAGGCTTTTACGGACAGATTACCCTTACTCCTAGTCTACAACTGACATGAAATGCTTAACATTAACAGTAATATGATGTTACTGTTAAGTATAGACTCATCATGTTAGAGGTTTTCTCATGTTATACCACGTTTGTTAATGTACATATGTAAATGTTTTAACAACGCTTTTATAACATCGTGTTATAACAGCAAATCATGTCAGTTGTAGACGTGGAGTAACATGTTTCGATTGAAATTACTTAATCTCTTCAAAGGGGTTTGCCGTTTAACACTCGCAGCCATCGACGACTGCTGGCAGTCAATAATCAAACATCAATCTTTAAACCTAATTGTATTTAACCTTTGGTAGATCGAAATTTGCTTTAAATGATTATCTATTTTAATTTATTTTACATGTTCTTCCTTGCTTCTGTTTTTTCGTACTTTTTGTGAAGAATTCTTCTTGAAGTCCAAAGAACATTTTTTGTTTTTTTTTCCTCAGAACTTCGCACTACTCGTAATCCTCGATTAGGTGGATCGTATATTGAAACTTCCTTAATGTATTCTTTCACCATTATTAAATCTGCTATTGTATTAATATTGAGTCGGTTGCGATGATCAGTCTTAATAAGTTTTACCTAGGGTTTACACTTGCAAGTGCAAGTTCGAAAAACTCAATACACTCACACATTTTTACTAACACCATCACATTTTTCTTACTTGCAGCCCAACTTGCAAGAGAATTTGCTTGCAAGTAAATTTTTGACACTTGTCGCAAGTAAAATGACAAATGGAAAACAGTGTTACCGTGGATGAGTTTTGTATCAATTAACTAGTATGTAGTAACATAAAAGTTATGTTTATAGCGGATTTTCTGTGTATTTATAAAAAATAAAAAATAAAGAAGAGCACAACTATACAACAACACATCTTGGTTGTAATTTTAATCATAAGTTTCAAGGATTTTGAAAAAAAAATTTGTTAACTAAAATATTTTCTCAGTAATATTATAAAATCGCCGCTACGGCAATACTGGAGTCACATATTTTATAAAATAAACATAATTTTTTCATCAAGATGGACCGAAAATTAAATAAAGAAGAAATTATTAAATATATTTTGCTATAACATGGTAATGTTTTTAACATGACAATGTTTTTAAACTGAAAAACAAAGCTTTTTTCATAAGACATTTTTGCTTCGAGAACATTTGAAAAATGAACTTACAACTGACTGTGTAAACACTCACGCTACTTGCGAGACTTTCGGCTTTTTCTTCGACATTTTCGCTGATAATACGTATACACTACTTGCAAGTAATTACTTGCATGTGTAAAGGCAGGGTTAGTACATTTTGCGTACAGATTCAAAAGATACGAAAAATGTCAGGATTATACATGGTACCTGAAGCCATCAAAAGATACGAAAAATGTATCTTTCGTATCCTAATGGCAACACTGTTGCTTCATGCTCATTTTTACTATTTTACAGGGTGGAGCATAAGTAGCGTTATGATTTAATACATAAGTGAATAAATTTCATATTTATGTTTAGGTTTTTTTTAGAATTAACTTTGAAAAAATTGAGAAATTTTTGATATAAAGACTCAGCACCAGTGTTTCCAGTGAAATTTCGAGAAAGATACATTTTAGTTTCCAAAAAGATACATTTTTTCCCAAAAAGATACGTTTTGAAAAAAATTTGAAAATCCATTTTTAACGTTTAACATTTATTAACATAAAATTTTTATTTCATATTTAGGGTGCGTGGCAAAGTACTCATGGTAGTAAAATTTTGACACTGTTGAGGTGAATAAAATTTCACTAGCCCTAGGGGCTAGTATAAATTTTGACATTAGCGTAGAAATTCTTGACAATTTTAATTCACCATAGAACTTTGCTACCGTTTCACACACACCCTTCAATGAATATTGTAAAGAAAAAATTTCGTATAAATTCATTTTTATATTTATTTAAGTCATAAATATTAGGTACATATGTAATTTTTAAAAAATACAGTAATCAAACTTTTAAATTAATTATATGTAACTATTTTTGGATTTTATCAAAACAAATTCATTTTTGTAAAAATTAATATACGAGTTAAGGCGTTTATACTAAGGCGATTATATTAAAAAGTTCATATAAATTTCCTGAAAATTAAAAAATTAGGTGGATCGTATGTTGCAACCCCTTAATGTTTTCTTTCACCATTATTAAAGCTGCTATCAACGCGAATTCAAGGAAGGGTCAAGTCAACATATGGTGTTTTTTTTTCGGTGGTCGACTTGTCAAAGTGTGTATGCAAACAAAAAGATACGAAAAATGTCAGGATTATACATGGTACCTGAAGTAGTCAAAAGATGCGAAAAATGTATCTTTCGTATCCTAACGGCAACACTGCTCAGCACAGAACAAAGAACCAAAGATGTTCAATTTTAGTTTAAAAGTCGTTTTGCAGAATTAAAAAAGTAAATTAATGAACTAATGTTTAGGAATATCAGTATGTACGTTAGAGCGACTAAAAAAAAGTGATTTTGTTACCCCTCTGAAAATAAAGCTTGATATGTTTTATGGTGATTTCCAAAATATTTTGGTTCTAGCGTTGACCATCCGTGAGCTGGACCTTTTTTGAAAAAGACCTTTTTTTAGTTTTTCGAATTTTTTTGTACTTTGCTCCAAGACGACATAAATAAAATTTGGTATCATCGAAAAGAGTTTTTGAAGCAGCATCCAATGGTATACAAATCTTGACCACTTGCGACCTACTAATTGAGATATTTAACTAAATACATATTTTCGTTTCGGGTTTTCATACAAAATCTACGTATGTGGAAATAATGTTCTGCAATTTAATTTTCATTATATGTATATATGTAGCTATATTTATTTAATTTGTACAATTTTTCTCTTACCGTTCTTTACATAAAAATAAATCTATTTTATTTTATCAGATGTTGTCTATTGATAACGAAGATGCTTATACCGTATTTGGAAACTTTGGCTCTGGCCGTTCTTCAGATATACAGCAATATTTAATGTCTTTTTTATGGGAAGTGCCAAGCCTACTTCACCAACCACCCACCTTATTTTGGATGTTGTGAATTGATAACCAGAATCCTTGTACCTAAGTTGAAAACTTTGGCTAGTGCCGTACTACAGATAACATACATAAAAAAACACATTTAAACAGACAGACGATCATACGGACAAACATACATCGTTAAGACAACTTCGCTCCTTATAAGGACCCATTATATATCACACTTGATCAACAAGAGGGTATTGATTCAAACATTTTATTTTTTCACTTTTTGGAAAAAATCAAAAAAGGCCGTTATACACTATCCCACAAAGTCGTAAGTATTTTACGAAAATGCATCCCTAATCTAAAAAATGTTTGAATATTTTCAAAAAACAATAACAACTTTTGGCGCCCTATGCTCCAGTGGGAGGTAGTGGAACAACAACAAAATTACAAAATATTTATGAATTTGTTTTTGCTTTTAATATAATACTTCGGCGTGCGTTGTGTTTTAAAAAATTAGGGCCTTAATGTTTCAAAATACAGTTCAATTAACGTATCGTCAGCTCATTATTGGTTCGGCACATATGCCAAAAAGTCGTAGTGAAGAAAAACAAGTAAGAGTGCTATATTCGGCTGTGCCGAATCTTTGATACCCTCCACCGACAGTTCGAATGTTTAAGGAGTAATATCTGTATGATGTCTTTTTATTATTATTATCTTAAACTGTGACGATTTGTTATTAATTATGGTTTTAGGAGACTAAACTGTTTTTCGGGAGTAGGGCATATATGGGGCCTAGGGTAAATTATGTACCGATCTTCACGAAATTTCACAGTATCATTTATAGTCCTATAAAATTGTGACGAGCCAAAATTTGTTATGATTGCACTATTTTTTACGGTTTTAGGCGTACTAAACTGTTTTCCGGAAGTAGTGTTTATATGGGGCTTAGGGTAAATTATGGACCGACCTTCGCGAAATTTTACAGTGTCATTTCTAGTCGAATAAAGCGGACTTGTGCAAAATCTTATGTCATTCCGTGCATTTTTGCATCATTTATGTTAGTTTTTGTAACAAAATTATCAAGTTTTTGAAGGTGGTGGTTCCGCATTTTGATTCATAGCTCTGGTCCTACTGAACCGATTTTGCTGAAATTCAATCCCAAACTGCTTAGGATAACTACAAGCAATTTGACACCTAGTTTGTTTATTTCTTTTGAGTTTTTCGAAAGTGAGCGTGTTTTCAACAGACGGACAGACAGACGGACATGGCTAAATCGACTTAGAATTACTCAAGCAGCCAGAATATATATACTTTATGGGGTCTGAGATGAATAATAAAAAAGTTTCACACGGAATGACAAACTTAGTATACCCTCTTCACAACTAATTGTGGTGGAGGGTATAAAAACAGACATCAGCGTTAAAATTAGATGCTGTTTAGACATATATTAAATTATTGACCGACAATCAGAAAGTTTTATGCTTTTTTTAACAATTTTAACTAGCATGAATAAAATACCATGATTCGAAACAGTTTTAGCCGATCTTAAATGATTTTCAGGAGGGGAATTTATATTGGAGCCATGGTAAGTTATGAACCAACCATCCTAAAATTCTGCATTAGAAGGCTGCTATTTATGGGATCTAAGGTAAGTTATGGACCGTATGTCACAAAATTCATAACATTTTTTTTTTGGCCATGTGAAACTAAGTTGGAAGAAGTTAGGGTATTCATTCGGTTAACCGTTAATCGGTTAATTTAAAATTGGCAATTTTCGATTAACGATTAAACCGGTTAATTTCAGTCGATTAACCGATGTAACAAATAATTTTAGTTTTTTGTAGTATTATAACATATTTTTTTGCGTTTTTAATTATTTGTTTCGTCTCATATAAAAAAGGTATATGTTTGGAAAATATTTGTTCCTACAATATATTTCCTTCGAGAAATACATTCTTAAAATACAGTACAAAAACAGAAACTAGGGGTTCGTATTTCATTTTTTTCGGTGCTGAGCTTTGCCAGGATGAGTCAGATGATGACCTGACAATAGAAGAAGCTCTAGATTGTAACACAAACAATCTTTAACAAAATTAACCGAAATAATGGCAAAATGGAAGATTTTATATGTTGAGAGAAATCCTGGAAAAGAACAAAGAAACCAAGATATCGCATTCAGCTTTTAAAAATGAAATGTTTCTGCGCATCTACGTCACATCAGCGTATAAGTACATCTAAAATATAGAAACACAAGCAAACAAACATGTGTATAAAATGCTAAAGTGACGTCATATGAAACAGTTGAATTTTGTAAACATGTGCAATGTGTAATCTTAAATCTGTATTATGGGTTGCTTCCGATTTCTCAAACATATTCGATAAGTGAAAGAATTGTTTTCACATCAAGTTTTATCAAAACTAAAGAAAATAATCGCTTAAATTCTAAACTTTAAAACCAAATTATTTTTCCAAAAGATTATTTTATAAAATCTTAAACTATTGAAATAATTAAAACAAAAATCTCACAGTTTTTTTTTTTTTAATAAATACATGCAAATATTATGTATAAATTATAAAATGTGTTTTTTATATTTATGAATATCTTTTTTTTTGCTCGTTTTAGTACAAGAATTGTTTTGTTCGTTATGTTATTGTTTTTTTTTACTAAAAGACTCCAATAATAAATATATTTTGCATTTTTATTTATTGAAATTACTTAATTTATAACAAAACTTTAATAATCGGTTAACCGATCAATAACAAAATTAACCGATTATTAACCGATTAAACCAAAACCTCGGTTAATTAATCGAGCGATTAACCGATTACAGCAAAAGCCCGATAAAATGAATACCCTAGAAGAAATGTTACCACAATATATATATCTGCTACGGTTTTAGGCGTATTTAATTAATTTACCAGAGTGGGCTTTATATGGGGCCTATAGTAAATTACGGACTGATCATCATGAAATTTTATAAGGTGATTAAAAGTCCTATAAAACTGTTAAATATTAAATTTTATTCTGATACCATTATAAATTACGGCTTTAGGCGTACTGTTTTTTTTATTTATTTATTTTTATTTATTTAATAGATATATTATACATATTTTACAAAAATTAAACTAAATTTATTTACAAAATTCATTTGACTATATTTAAATATCTATTACTGGCGTAACTTTATAGTTGTAAGCCAGGTTGGCAAAATGATTGCTGTTAAAATACATGAGAAAAGTAATTAAGAACCACATTACACAAATGTTATTATTATAGGGAATCTAAAGCTATACAAATTCATGAAGTAACAATTTTCTGTATTTTAAACAGGAGTCTAAATAATTCACAAGACTGTTATAATTACAGGACTGACCATTAAGGATGCTTAAGACTTCTGGTAAGCTTAGGATGTTTTTGTTGAAGTATTTACGTCTGTATCCGTTAAAAATCGGACAAATTCCAATAAAATGAAGTGTATTTTCTGTTGCATCAAGGTTACAAAGTGTGCATAAACCGACCGTTGTACTTCTGAAAGGTCTAGAATTTATGTCTAGCAGACCTCCTCTTGCTCTTATTAGGATACTTATAGCACGAGATGTGAGATTAGAGATAGCAATTTGCAATGGAGAGTAATTTAACTGTGAGTATAAGTCGTGGAACTGAGAATTTCTTGCTGCAGTGATTAATTCTTTCTTTTCATAGGAAACGACGAGGGGAAGAATTGACTTGCAGTGTTGCTGAGTATATCGGAAGTATTTGCCGGAATTAGGCGTACTGAACTATTTTCCGGGAGTAGGGTTTATATGGGGCCTAGGGTAAATTATGGACCAATCTTCACGAAATATCACAATGTCATTACTAGTGTTTTAAAACTGTGACAAACCAAATTCTATTATATAAACTGACTCTTCTTCGACCTTTACAAAAGAAAAAACCCCTGAAGAAGACACACAACGGAGTGCCGAAATATTGGATTAAATAAAATTAATATTTTTTATAAAAAAAGAGACCTAAAGCTAAATTAAATATTATTCTATTATGATAGCAATATTTATTACGGTTTTAGGCGTACTAAACTGTTTTTCAAGAGTTGAGTTTATATGGGTCCTAGAGTAAATTATGGACCGATCTTCACGAAATTTCACAGTGTCATTTCTAGCCTTATAAAACTGTGACGTGCCAATAGCTGTTATGATAGCGTTATTAATTACGGTTTTAGGCGTACTAAACTGTTTTCCGAAAGAAGGGTTTATATGGGGCCTAGGTTTAATTATGGACCGATCTTCACGAAATTATATTGTCGTTTATAGTCTTATAAAACTGTGACGTGCCAAATTTTGTTATGATAGAATTATTAATAATGGTTTAAGACGTACTAAACGGTTTTCCGGGAGTAGGGTTTATATGGGGCCTGGGGTAAATTATGGACCGATCTTCATGAAATTTTACAGTGTCATTTCTAGTTATAAAAAACTGTGACGTGCCAAAGTACTAAACTGTTTTCCGAGAGTCGGGTTTATATGATGCCTAGGGTAAATTATGGACCGATCTTCACGAAATTTCACAGTGTCATTTCTAGTCCTATTAAACTGTAACGTGGCAAATTGTTATGATAGCATTATTAATTAAGGTTTTAGGCGTTCGTAACTGTTATCCGGGAGTAGGGTTTATGTGGGGCCTAGGGTAAATTATGGACCGATCTTCATGAAATTTTACAGTGTGATTTCCAGTCGAATAAAACGAACTTTTGCAAGATCTTATATTATTCCGAACATTTTTATATACTTTAAAAAGTTTCACACGGAATAGCAAACTTAGTGTACCCTCTTCACAACTAATTGCGGTGGAGGGTATAAAAACAATTAAGTTTAACATGAAGTTTTCTGAAAATATACCCGATAGAATTTTTTTGTATTTTTACTACTACTTCTGGCATATGTTTTGGAAAAAATTAACATTTTTTTGAACGTTCATTACTGAACATACAAGTTGATAGAATTTTATTGAAAGTCAAAATTATTGTTTTGTGCCGCATCCGCCACTTTTCTAAATTAATTTTTAAAAAGTAGCTTTTTGTGCTGCATACGTATACTTACTGCTGCGTATTGATTTGTTGACATTTTAATTTGCTTTTGCTTTAACTGCTTCTTTCGCGAAGCGGCTTTAACTACTTTTTTTTCTTAAAGCAATGAAGCAAAGCAAGAGTTAAATTTATTTTGTACATTGTACAAACAGTGTCTGTCAGACACTGAAAACGTTATTATCGATTTCAAATCGTTTTGTTTTCAAAATCATTTTCCATCACATACCTCATAATATCCAAATTGTTATCGTCGAATTTAAGGAAAAAATTTAAGATATACATATATGTATTTTGAAACCGAGAACTACTTTGGTTTCTGCAAAAACAATGTGAAAAAAACAGAGACTATCGGGCATTTTCTACAAATTGAAATGAAATCGAAAGAGATTATAATTTCAATTATTTACAAAATTACCGTAGTTTTTCCTGTTTTTATGAGTTGTTCTTGTAAATATAATTGGAAATCAAAGTATGGAGTGTATAAAAAAAATATTTTTATGAACTTTCTTTACAGGCTCGTTTTCAACATTTGTTCGATTTTAAATCCACTTCATTTCGAATTACAGAACATATTCATATCGTTAGCTCATTATTGGTTTGACCTACCGACCATTTAAAAAAAATAATAGGGGGTGTGCTGGAAATCGCAAACGCAAAACGCAAGAATTTGGAGGCTGCTTTTAATACACTTTTAATCGAATTTTTATAATTTTTGTTATAAAATTCTGTTTAATAGAAAAATGTTTGTATAATATTTGTCATAAAATTCTTTTATTACAGAAATCTTACTAAAAAACGACTTTTAAAATTCCTGCGTTTTGCGTTTGCGATTTCCAGCACACCCCTGTATGTTAGGTTTGGGGTATATATGTATGTTTTAAATGACCCATTTCTGAATCCAAAACCGGTTTCACAAATTTCTTATAGTTTCTGCGATAAAAAGCATTAATTTTGCTCCATATCAACTATTTCTAAGTTTATTAAGAATTGTTTTGCTCAACACGCCACTGTTTGGCGAATGCAGAAAATTCCTATTACACAATCGTACAAAATAAATTGAACTCTTGCTTTGCTTCATTGCCGTTACAAAAAAAGTAGTTAAAGCGAAATCAACAAACGTTCAAAAAAATTTTAATTTTTTTTTTCCAAACATGCTAAATAGAAGCAGAAGTGAAAATACAAAAAAATTCTATCGGGGTATATTTTCAGAAAACTTCATGTACATAAACCTTCATTGTTGTTTTTCTTTACTATGTCTTTTTGGCATATGGGCAAATCCAGAATCAGTCCACCAACCAAAAATTTTTCAAATCAATATTTTTTTTAATGAAATATTAGACTAGATGTATAATTTCATTTTTACATATATTAAAAAATATCTATTTCGATGATCATTAATACAATATTTTTTACCAAATCCTACTTCACCCCTGATCTCTTAATGTTATACATGAATTTAACATAACTTTAGGTGCTTTATGTGCTTAAAATAGCACTTACAGCAGATTTATCAAAATATAAATTTCGTTAAAAAAAATGGATATTCATTCATACATTCATTAACAATCACAAAATTAGTTTAAGAAATGCAATTTATAATAAATATAATACTACTACATACTACTGTAAAACTGTAGCGATCGTTGTGAAGCGTGCGTCACAAAGGGTTCACGGCTTTTGTCAAAAAATCACAACATTTTTTGGCTGCGAATAAAGCAGACCATACACGATTCAATTCAATTGTCAACTGAGTTGGTTGTTGTCCAAATCAAAGCGTGTATGGCTTTGTCAATTGATTAGTTTGACGGTTGTCGAGTTGGTTGAAGAAAAATCAAAAGATTTTGATTTTTTCAAGTTGACTACTAAGTCTTTCAATTTGATTGTACTGATTCCGGCAGTCGTGATCGAGTAATTTCTCGATTCGAAACCAATTTAATATCTAATTATTTCAGTCAATACTGAACGAATAGGAATTATTTTTTCAGTGTTGTAAAGGATTAATTTGAGTGTCACAGTACTGAAAAAATAATTTCGATTCGTTCAGTATCGACTGAAATAAAATTGCTTTCGAATCGAGAAAGTACTCGACCACGACTGCCAGATTCAGGCCCCAGGTCTCTTGATTAGCTGTCAAAATTAATGTTTGTAGTTTTCTTTTGTAAAAAAAAGTTAAGTGTTTTAAAAATTGTATTTTATTTCATTAAATTTTAAAATTAATTTAAAATCTTTCAATTCAGTTAAAGAAGTGTGTGGCCAAGCATCAATTCAGTTGACAACTGAATTGAACCGTGTATGGGGCGCATAAGTGATTTTAGAATTCTCCTATATTCATCATTCTTTTAGGAATTAGATTTTGTATACCTTATGATGCAAAATTCGATAAACATGAGGCAAACAAACTTCAACTTTTAAGACCCAAATACACTTGTCAAATGCTTGACAAGCGTGCGTCAAAAAACTTTGTGATCAATTGTTTCGCAACAAATACCTGCTAAGAAATTATGACAAGGCGTATTCATGTAAAATGAATTCGCCTTGAAATTATGATTTATGACATAAGTAGGGCAACCAAAAAAAAGCGCTAAAAAAACTGTTTTAAGCTCTTAAAAAAGCGTTTAAAAACATGAAAAGAAGCTGTTAAAAATAAAAAAAAAGCAATTTAAAATTGTTTATTTCCCACTTAATTCGTTCAATACGTTGTTATAGTAAATTATAAGTAGATGCAATAAATTTTCGAAAAGAAAACTATGTCTGTTTGGAGTCAGCAAGCTCTTGTACATAGAAAAAGTTCTTCCTACGTCTACAGATGTTAAGGGAGCATATTTAAAATTGAATATTTGCTCTGAAGTATATTTTATACGATTGGACTCATAAATGCGCTTGCCTCCCAAAATATCCCCAATATCTTTTAATACCGAAAATTCTTCATTTTTTAATGAAACTGATTTAAATTTTGTATTATCTTTGTCTCCTATATCCCCTGGAACACGGGACATTTTTCTTACGGACATTTTTCTTTCATTGGTTTTCACTTAGAAAACCAATGAAAGATGTTTTGTTTCCAATTTTTTTACAACTTCGTGTAAAATCCCAAAATTTGCAGAAATTATTAATATTTGCTATACAGAGAAATTCTTAATAGCTAAAACTATATTAAAAAAGCAAAAAATAAGACGTTACTATACCAAAAACAGAGAGAAGGGGAACTAACAGACGTTACTTTATACAAAAACTATATTTAAAAAGAAATAAGACGTTATAAAGTATGATGGTAAAAGACGTTACAGACTGAGGAACATAAACACATGCAAATTATACACAACACTATAAAAAGGACGTTACAGTACCGCTAAGACAGAGTTGCATACAAATCAAAAAGGAAAGTATAGTCGGTCAAGCCCGACCGTATGATACCCAACACCACAGTATTTAAAAACAAGTTTCGAGAGTGTATGACTATATGAATAAGGATCTATCTATGTTTTAAATATCATGAAAATCGGTTAAATAGTTACTGATGGGCAGAAATTGATCCTATCTCCCCTATTTTAAAAAAAAAGGAATAACTTACGTGTCCATATAAATATGGATCTATCTACATATGTCTTAAATTGAATTAAAATTGGTTTGACAGTGGGCACAAAGACCCTCTTCCGGATAGCAGCTTGTATGGGGGCTATATTAAATTGCGACCTGTACTTTGCGCACGAGGTTACATGGACAGCCAGCCGGAACGACAATGTAAGATCGACTCAGAAAATGATTCTGAGTTGATCGGTATACTTTAGGACCAATATTTCAAGGTGTTTCACACATTAGCACAAAAGCATAATACCCTCTCCACTCTTTAGTGTAGCTATAATAACATTCAGAGATAATATAGGTTTTTGGGATGGAATTGTTCAAGGGAAGCACAAAATATTACCATAACGTTGAACGATTTTTTTAACCAGAGTTGTTACAGCACAGAAATTGTTGATTTTTAAGTATTTATAAAAAAAAAATTGCACATAAAAAAAATAATAATAACAATTTTTGTAAAATTTTATTAAATAATTTTTTTTTTTCGTATGAAAAAAAAAATGAACAATTTTCTTAAAATGGCAAAATAAGTAAAAAAAGCCGATATCGCAAAAATAACTAAAAAAAGCCGATATTGCCTAAATAAGCAACAAAAAAAAAAAGCCCTAACAAATATAGCTCATTTTCTTTGTTTTTTTATGATCGGAATTTGTGTTCAATCAAAATCTTTCTATCTTGTAAACCAAAAAATAAGCATTTGCTCGTTTAAGATAAATTTGCAAAAAGTAAACCATGTATCACAAAGGGGGTTATAACTGAATTTTTTTTCAAAATATGTACTAATAGCATATTTCCGGTGCGAAAGAATTCCTTCTTTCAAGCAATTTCAAAATTCTAAAAATTTTATTTTTGTTTTAACTGTATTTGTACGAAAGAAAGATTTCTTTCGCACCTCAGAAATAGGCAGTAAGTTTTTTACTGTGGGTTTTTCTGCAAAAAGTGGAGATGAGTAAATCTTGAGTTGACTCCCGTAAGAGGAACCAGTGCGATTGTATTTACATACGTTTCACATATTAAAATTGTGTTATTGATTAAAATTATAAAAAAAAATTCTGAATTTTTGCAATATTTTAATAACAATAACGACTTTTTCTAAGTTACTATTAAGTTAGCTTTAGAAAGCAAACGTTTGCATTTCATTGATGTCGGAAGAGTGCAGATATTCTCTTGCAATTTCGTTTTTGAGCAGATAAATTACTTTCTGTTTAGCACTCTGCTTATAACCAGATTTAAATTTCGCTTACACACAGGTCTGTTTATCAGTTTTATTATTAGCGTAATTCAACAGAATGCCATGATTTGATTCACCTGTTGTGTTTCTATAATTTCACATAGTTCACTTTCAGTGTTTGGTTTTGTTCACTGTTCATTGATGGCTTTCATTTCTGAAGAACAAGAGGACCTTTTTAACAGAAAAATCAATAAGAAAATAAAAATCATTATAATGTTTACATAATTTTCTTAGAGGATCAGAGTTAGCATAATTAGTTTGGAAAACTTGTAAATAGATTGGAATGTAGAAGCGAGTTGATCGATGAGGTACATTAAAATGTATGTTGCTGAGTAGGAGGTCAGAACAGACCGCACCATTTTTTAGGTTGAATAAAAATTAGACGCTAAGCATAGTTCTTCTGCTCTCCAACGTTAGTAATTTTATTAATGCAAGCCTTGTAGTATAAGGAGAAATAATGACGTTAGGATTCCATGTGGAATTACCCAAGCAAAAAAGAAGGAATTGTTTTTGGACTGATTCAAGATAATCCGCATTCGGATCCCAAATAACAGATCCATATTCCAAGAATGGTTTGACTAAAGATGTATATAACCGTTTAGTAATGATTGGTTCAGTAAACTCCTTAGCCCATCGTTTTATAAAAGCTAACACACCGCGAGCTTTGTTTACCATCATATACATATATGTGTTTCTGGAAATTTAATTTAGGATCCAAAAGTATTCCAAGATCTGAAAACTCCGTAACCAGTTCAAGTTGATGTCCACCCAGTGAAAAGTTAAATAAAGCGTTATCGTTTCTTGAAAAACGCATATGTTTACATTTTTTTAAATTGACTTCCGTTAAATTTAGCACGCACCATTGAAATAGTTTATCCAAATCATCATTAAAGTTAAAAGAATACCAACGGTTCTACTAAGTAAATACTTAAAAGTACAATTGTTTTTTTTTTAACTTTAAACTGTATTAGAAAAAATATTGCTAAGATTTAGAATATTTTTTTATAATTTTAATCAAGAACAAAATTTTAATATGTGAAATGTACATACATATCGAATATTCACTTTTTGCAGGAAAATTATAAACAGTAGTCATATCGACCCACAGTTGAATTCTTTATTTAATTTAATCGAAATAAAAAAAGTCGATCGAAAATCGATTTTGGAATCCATTTACCATTCCCTAGTACAAAGCAAGGCGAAGTTATGTACATATAAATAAATATGGATCTATGTTTTAAATCATTAAAATCGGTTAGATAGTTTGTGAGAGGCATCAATTGCCCCCTAACTCTCCTTGTGGTCCTATTTTTGAAAAACTGCATAGCTCATGTATGCATATAAATATGAATCTATCTATGTTTTAAATTTCATTAAAATCTGTTTGATAGTTTCTGAAAGGCAGAAATTGCCCCTATCTCCCCTCGTGGTCCTACGACTCAATACGATTTTCAATAGGCTTGGTCCTTGCCTTCAAGTCAAATTTTATCAAATTATCTCCAAAATTGCGACCTATACTTTGTGCACTAGGTTACATGGACATAATACCCAGCTAGCATAGGCTGTTTGTAAGACGATTATGTTTAATATACAAATACTAAAATAATCTTCTGATGATTATCTGACGAGTAACAAAAACTAAAACATCTAAATTGTTTTTATTTAATGTTTTTTATGTATTTTTTGACACGCTCGTCTTTTAATCTTGGAATGAACCTTTGCGACTCTCTGTAAGAGTCGAATAACAATTACTGAGCTACCTAAATAAGAGCGCTTTTGAAATATGAAAATTCTATTGCCAATACAATTTCAATAAAACAAACCGGCCTAAGTATCTGTAAAAAAGGATTTTTCCGACTGGATGGTGTTGATTTCGCGACCTTAAGGTTTGTTTTATATAAATTGTATGAAAACTAGAAGTTTTGACATGAAAAATATTATTTAGGGAGCTCAGATATGTACAGTGGGGAGCACCATGTTTGTATATCTTGCACTTCTAAGGGAATAAGAAAAACAATAATAAAGCTATTTAAACATTTTTTTTTGTAATTTATTTCTTTTTTTAATTCTTAGCAAAATTCAATTTAAAACAAAATAAGAAAACAACAAGTTCATAGGTATACATAAACAAAACTTAAATAACTCTCATGTACTCAATTTTGCACCCGCGTGTTTTCAAACATATTCTTAGAAACATTCAAAATTTACCGTTAATTTTGATTTGGTTTATGATTTGATTGGTGTTATTAATGTTTCTGTTAATATAAATTTTAGTTTAACGTCGTGTTTGATAAACTGCGTAATGTAAATAAAAGGTGCATTTCAAATATAAAATACAAATTCCAAAATATTTAAAATTATGAGAAAGCTATCGCGAACCGTGGAAAATAGTATTTTAACCATGACAGAGAATGGCTTCTCATCGAGAGTAATAGCCAAAGAAATTCAAGTGAGTCAGTCAGTGGTGATAAGAGTCCGGAAAAGGCGAAATATTACTTCCCAAGCGCAAGTTCTGGGTCGCCGAAGACTTTTAACGGATGGCGACGCACGTTTAATAATGAGAAAGAATAAGGCAAATCAATATTTAACGCCAAAGGAAGCTTCCCTAGCAATAAATAAAAATGTAAGCCGATGGACAGCAAGAAGAGCGCTGCACAACATTGGCTACATATCAGCTTTTAAGAAACCTAAACCTGCATTATGAAAGAAAAATGTTGCAGCACGATTAAAGTTCGCATTGGAACACAAGAATTGGACTGCCGATGATTGGTAACGAGTATTCTGGTCAGATGAATCCAAATTCAACCGATTTCAGTCAGATGGTAAGCAGTATTGCTGGCGCCGCCCTGGGAAGACCATACAAAGACACCATGTTAAACAAACTGTTAAACATGGTGGAGGAAGCGTTATGGTATGGGGCTGCTTTACTTGGTGGCATATTGGACCACTGCAAAAAATTGATGGTATCATGTGAAAAGAGGACTACATATTTAAAAATTTTAGAGACCCATCTTCCCGGTTTTGTGGATATGAGCGCATATCCTGAGGAAGAAGTCATATTTCAACAGGATGGTGACCCAAAGGCACACCTCCAAAATCGTTAAGGAGTGGTTGACTGGGCAAAATTTTCAGTTAATGCAGTGGCCACTGCAAAGTCCCGACTTTAATCCAATTGAGAATTTGTGGTCAATCGTGAAAAGACGGTTGGGACAGTATCAAACAGCCCCATAAAACTTAAACGAGCTATGGCACAGTGTGCAGCTGGAGTGTCAACGCATTCCTGATGAAATTATTCAGAACTTGGTAGAAAGTATGCCAAAACTCATAATGATAAAGGACTATGTAATAAATACTAAAAATGTAATCAATATTAATTGTAGTAGGAAGGTGCAAAATTGAGTACATGAGAGTTATTTAAGTTTGGTTATGTTTACCTATGAACTTGTTGTTTTTTTATTTTGTTTTAAATTGAATTTTGCCAAGAATTAAAAAAGAAATAAAATACAAAAAAAAAATTTAAATAGCTTTATTATTGTTTTTCTTATTCCCTTAGAAGTGCAAGATATACAAACATGTACTCACCTTTGCTCCCCACTGTATATGGCTGAGCATATCACGAGTTGTAAAATAATCCCTACTCCTGGTATGCTTTTTGAAAGACTCGTTAGATAATCTCCACATGCATCATAAATGATTCCCTTCATCCTTAATATAAGCGTATTTCGCTGTGTTATGGAAGAATCTCTCATACGAATCAGCACGTATAACAGTTTCACCCGTGCGAGGAATCGTCTACAATTAAAAAATTTGCTCGTCGACGATTAAAAACACTATGAGATTCCCAGTAGACTCCTAGACGATTGAAAATGCTAGCTGGGTACCCACTCCACTATTGTGGTGTGGGTATAAAAAGTATATACCCCAACCGTAAGAGAAAATTAAAAGAAAACAAAATTAAATCCTAGACAGAGCGGCAATGTTTTTATGTGAAACATCATCTTTTTAATAACTTTGATTTTCTTTCAGAACCATCAAGAGCTAAGATGACGCAGTGGCAATTTCAAAGTTTACACAAAGGTAACTACATACTTTAAAATAGAGTTTATATAAAAAAAAATTAAATAAACAACGTTTGTTTTTAGGGTATTAGCACACGCCGGGTGTCCGCTTGTATGAAATAATTATTACTTTAAGTGATATTTCGTAAATATGTTTTTTATATTTTTATATCGAATTGTACAAAGATATTTTAAATATAACCATAATAATAAAACTTATAAGACAAAAAAGTTAACTTTCCAATGTTACTTGATCACGATGTATAAAGAATGCAGATATAAGGGCTGTAGTTTGGGGTCCTTCAGAGCAACCTTTAGCTAAGCGTTCTTCTATAGATGCCATTTTTATAATAAGTTTATTCATTACACTCATAGGAAGTTCAACTAAAAATTTGTTTAAAATTCATAAAAATGGTAAAAAGCTAGAGAAAAGAACTTACGTCTCATCACAAATAAATGCAATTCTGTAAGAATATCATCAAGGGCTAAACCTTTAACCGATTTAATTTTTTGAATACCTAAAGCAAGAAAAATGAGTTAAAATAATAACGGAATGCTATGTTTGCAAGATTTACCATTATAGGCCTGTTCAAAACTTTTGCAGGACAAAACTGTTTCCAAAATTTTCTCAATATCGCTACGCAACGGATGGCCGACACATGTGTAAACGTTATCTTCATTGACAACATCAAAAGCCATGCTGGTACTTTGCAAAACATTCAAAACCTTTCGCATATCACCTTTAGACAGAGTCATTAGAGCTTTTTTGCCATCCTCAGTAACATTTAAACTTGATAACAATATAACAATGGTAATTGATAAAAAAAGGAGTGAATCTCAAGAACAACATATCATTAAAACTATTCTTACTCTTCTAATTCAATTATTTTATCCAAACGTGGAAGTATTTGTTCTGGCGTTAAAGGAGCAAAACGAAAACGCGTGCATCTGGATTGCACAGCTGGTATAATTTTACTCAAATAATTGCAAATAACACAGAAACGTACATTTTCTGTGTACTTCTCAATAATACGCCTTAGAGCATTTTGAGCATCATTGGTCATGGCATCGGCTTCATCAAGTATAATCAGTTTAAAGGTGCCACTAAAAATTGTTCTTGTAGAGGCAAAATTTAAAATTTGCCCTCTTACAATACCAATACCCCTGTCATCTGAAGCATTAAGTTCCAAAACCATAGACTTAAATTGGGCCGGTGTGTACAATTGCTTGGCACATGCCAAAATGGTACTAGTTTTGCCGGTACCAGGAGGTCCATAAAACAACAAATGTGGCAATTGTTTTTGACTTATAAAACGATTAACTGCAGGTAAATGATTATTTTTTTTTTTTTGAAAAATATTACAAAATCATTAAAATTGACAAAAAAAACTTACTTGTGGATATAATTTCTTCATGAGATATTAAATCATCTAACTTGGACGGACGATATTTTTCTACCCTATAATTAATTGTTAATAAGTTGTTTATTACAATAAAGTACATTTTCTTATTTTACCATGGCATACGACAAGTTTTTGCTGCATTTTCTTCACTCATTTTAAGCAAATTTTATATTTTAAAAAGACGTCGTTCATGTGCATAAATCAATTTTGCATGTAAACAAAGTGCTATAATTTTTTGCGCCACAACAAATTCAGTTGTCAAACTTAGCGTGTAACCAGATTATTTATTTAAAGTGGCAAGCCAGAGTTGCTATAGCAATTACACTGTAGTTACTTAGAGGCCACCTTATACCATGTTCACACGGACAGCAATAATGATGAAACAGAATTGAGTCTTCAACTTCAAGAAAAAATTCTAAAGCCCATAATTAAAACGTCGGCAGTAACTTCAAATTCTCTCTCATTTCTTTCTTTTTCTTTTGTTCTTATTTTTCTTTGTTTACAAAATGTATGAAATTGAATGAAAGTATGGTAGCATTGTTAAGAGAATAAGTGTCTATATGTGAGAGCATTAGAAAAAACGTCCTCAAAATAAAATTGATTCTATTTTCTCGACCGCATTCTCTGGCATAATTTTATGTCAAACTGTATGAAAAACAACGTTCAGCCCCAGTTCTGTTTCATCATATATTCGTGCTTCGCTCTCTTATTCCTGTTTCGCGCCCCAAACATGATTGAAACGACTTGTTTCCCCATAAAAAATTTTGAGAGCGAAACAGGTCGTTTCATTTTGAAACAGGCTGCGAAACAGGAAAAATGTACTATCATCTCCAATTTTGATAACATTTATCGTTAGTTTATCTGAACTAGATCTCCAAAAAAATCAAAACAAAGAAAAAAAAATGATGTTTAATAAAATTAAGTGATAATTATAACATAATAATATAATTAAAAGTATTAAATAATATATTTTTAAGTTTTATTTACTTTTTTATCTATTTTAAACAAAATCACATTAACAACACAAATAAAATGTCAAAATGAAACAAGAATGAATCGTATGAACAGCATGTTTGGCAAACTAGTTACAGAGAGCAAAACGAGTGGTTTATATCGTCGTATGAACATAGTATTAAATTGAACACGCGTTGCCTTCAATTTTACCTTTCCATTTGTTTGGCAATTTTACGTTCAATGCAACAGATGATTGCAAATACATTTTTGTTTTTCCTTTTAAAAATGTAACGCTGGGTCTCCACGTAGCAATATTTATTGCTAAGTACAAGCAAAAACGTCGGCAGAACAATGACAGAACAATGGAGCAATAATTGCTGATTATATTGCTGGAGAACATTTGAAATTGCTTTGCCATAAATATGCAATTTTCACCGCGAGTAGTTGTTCAACGTTTTGTGGCTGTATTTATAACAAATATTTTATGTTGTGTTTTCAAGTGGTTGTTAAATTTTCTTTTTTCAATTAATAAATTTACTTAATAAAATAATTAATTGTATTTGTCGTAGCTATGCTTTGTATTACTTTTTTGTTTATTTGCACACAAACACACAAATAAATAAACAACCGTACAGAGAAATAAAATGTCATATAAATAGCAACTGATTTGACAGCAGATTGCTAAGCAATAATTGCTCAAGCAATCAGAAGAGCAATCATTGCGCAATAGATTGCCACTCATGGCAATATGCGGTATATACGTCGCAAATTTAACGTTTGCCGCAAAAAAAAAATATTGCTACGTGGAGACCCGGGGTAAATTTTAAAAAATAAATGTATTTAACTTAAAAAAATTGCGTTTTTAAAAAGTCTTGTGATTTTTTTACAAAATAACTTGATAGAAGCTAACACTTTGAGTAGTTTTTTCGTCGGACGCATTTTAAAATAAATTTGTAAATTTGTGCCACGGCTGTCAATTCAAGCCAGTTTGTGTGACCATTGATAGAGATTTATTGAACGTGTCATGGCTTATTCCACCCTGGAACGTGAGGCTGCAAAGTTTCACGGTCAAGTTGTTCTTGGTCAGTGATGGAAAATTCAGTACTTTTGTACTATTTCTTTTTATAAATACCACGGTACCCCCACGTCACTGTTAAGTGGCTTATACACTTGCAATAAAATTGTTCAATTTAACGTATTGTACAATTATATCGCCAATGTGTATGTGATATTCGAAGGTGGCACAATATATTGGCAGCAATCAAAACACTTTTAATATTTATTGCACAACGAAAAGAAAGTGAAATATGTTGGCAACATTGTACAATGCTGTTTATGTTATTCCTATACTGCCCGTCTATACCAGAGATAATTATTGCGACATATATTGCAGTAAATGTCAAAATTATGTTGTCTTTACGCTGGGTCTCCACGTTGCAATATTTATTGCTAAGTACAAGCAAAAACGTCGACAGAACAATGGAGCAATAATTGCTGAATTTATTGCTGCAGAACACTTAAAATTGCTTTGCCATAAATTTGCAATTTTCAGCGCGAGTAGTCGTATAAAGTTTTGTGGCTGTACATATTTATAACAAATGTTTTATGTTGTGTTTTGAAGTGGTTGTGAAATTTTCTTTTTTAAATTAATGAAATAATTAATTGTAATTGTCGTAGCTTTGTTTTGTATTACTTTTTTGTTTATTTGCGTTAAAAAAAAAGTTGAATTATTTTATTGAAAAAATAAAAATATACAAAAAAATAAATTCGTCGTTTGCTTTTGTTGATCTTGACGTTTATTAAAAAAAATAATATATAATAATATATTTATTGATTGCTTTTTTAATAAATAAACACACAAACAAAAAACAACTGTACAGAGTAATGAAATGTCAGATAAATTACAACTGATTTGACAGCATATTGCTAAGCAATAAGAAGAGCAATCATTGCGCAATGGATTGCCACTAAAGGCAATATGCGGTCTTTGCGTCGCAAATTTTATGGAGCAATGAAATTTGACGTTTGCCGCAATAAATATTGCTACGTGAAGACCCGGGGTTAATGTAGACAGCAATTTTTTGTACATATTTATTGCCGGCAATTCATATTGCAATAATTGTTAGTACATTTTCGTTGACAATTATTGCTATCATAAAACGTCAAATTTGGTTGTCAATTGAAAAAAAGAATCAAAAAAGATAAAAATAGAAGCAAATTGCTTGAGAAAAAAAATTAAATTTGTGAAATGGTAGCAAATTATAATTGTAGTAAAAGAATTAAATTAAAGAATTTAATAAACACTAAAATAAAATTACAAAAATTATTTTTATTAATTAATTTTTTTCTTATTCGATCTTTATTATTTAAATGTATATTAATTAATTTAAGCTTGAGTACTTTTTTATATAAAAATATACATTTTATCTTAACAAAAAAAAATAGATTTAATAAAAATTTATATATCTATATATAAAAAGATTTCAAGCTTAAACATATTGATATAAATTGATATAAGTCGAATAGGATAGAATTTATATTAATAAATATAATTTTTGCAAGATGGCGTTATTTTTACACTTCACCTTCTTCCTTGATTTTTTTAAATTATGAGTTGACATAAATACGTTTTCCCATACCTTTAACATAAGCTGAGCAATAAGAAATATTGCTCTGTTATTCTGCCGACGTTATTGCCAACTTGCTGAGATATTTATCTTTAGTGTAGATCTAGGGATAGGTTATGTTCACCTTTTTATTGAATGAATAAAATCATTGTCCGACTTATTGCATAATATAGGATAAAATGGAAATAATATGGCGAATATCATATAAAATAATATTGCAAGTATATGGACCGCTTAAGTACTCTTTTTCTTGTTATGCTTCCTTGTTTAGAAATCCGGCATTGCTCCTTTTTTTTAACATTGACAACATTACCTACGTGTCAGTAACATACAGGGTATACAATGTGTACTATACATTCAGTTGTTGCAAAAATGTTGATATACTTCAAGCAACAATGTAATTTTTTCAATTATAGTCATTCCGTTAAACTGATGGGTAAAAATTTGATTTGGTACGAAAAGATTAAAACTTTTTTTTGAGAACTTTATTATTTTGAACTTAAAGAAACAATATCAAACGAAATATTTTTTTCTTTTTTTGTTTTTTGTAGAGTTTAAAATATTTTTTATTTTTATACAATGTCACACATGCAAAGCTTTCAATGTAGTGGTGCCCATACCTGTTTATATGCCTACAATTGTTAAAATTTAGACAATAACAGCATTTGAACTTCGGTGCGAATCGATATAATTTCATCTGTACAACAATAAAACACATATTATGGCCCTACAACAGTGATGTCAATTGTGGTTGTATTGCTTTACATTAGTATTAGTGAATAAAGAGACAAGTATTCTTAATTAAGATTAAAAATTACGTAAGCATCCGCCGCATGTGCACCCGTCGCTTGATAATCGACGACTAATTGTGTACTCTCGTGGACTAAATGAAAGAGCGTAAGAATGCGTGTGAAGAATGTGTGTGAATTAATTTACACAATTGTGTATGACGCTGACATCACTGCCCTACAATTAAAATCTGTCACATTTGGTTTAACGTAGGTTATTTGCACATAAATGGGATGCAAACAAAACATCTTTTATTATTTAAATGTGTTTTCAACGAGAAAGCGAGACTTCTTTTAGTTTTTATTTTTTTAAATGCAATGTATACACATACACACATACACACACACGCGTGTACACATACATATACGCTGATAAGTGAGAAAAGTTCTCTGAGAGTAATAATAAAGACTGTAATTTACTCTCACAAGTGGATTTAGCGCCTAAATCCACCAGAAAAATTAATATAGACAGAAAAATGTGTGAACTTTGTATGGTCGTGCAATATCTTTATAAATCTATAGTCTTTGGTTGAACCGATACTAAAAAAGCTGGCAGATCAAGTATTTTAAGCAATTTTCTAAAGAACAATCGTGAAATGTCGACAATTCACACAAAACTATGCAAGATGTTATTTTCTTTCTTATACCATGTTCACACGGACAGCAATATTCGTGTTTGGCTCTCTTACTCCTGTTTCGCGCCCCAAACACTGTTGGGATCTGACAATTCTTAAATTGTACCCTCTCAATGGCAAAATTGTACCAAATTAACATAAATTGTACCAAAATTTTCGTAAAAGTTATTTTAGCCAATTTGTATGTCAATACCAATATTTTTAAGAAAGATATGACATTAAAAGCTATTTCCGAGAGTAGTAATTGTATGGAAGCTATCTATCCTCAAATATGGACCGATTCCAATAGAATAGCGTAAGATAATTTAGATTGCAATAACATTTGTTTGGCCGAAATTTAATAAAAAATACTAACACTATTCCGGAATGAAATTTGAAAGGGGGCTTTTTGAAACCGATTCTCACCATTTTCAGTAGGCTTATTGTACGAACTTTTGATTAAATTCAATCACAAGAACAAGAAGTTTTTTAAATATTTATATGAACTACATTCTTAAAAGATAATTTTAATTAAAGTCTAAATATTTCTAAAATTACTCTTAGTGCATTCGAAATTTATGCAGTCTCTTAAACTGTTTTGCAGAAATAATCTTATGATATCGTTTTTTGACAGGAGCATCTAAAATTATTGGAAAATTAAGGTAAAACAAAGACAATAGCTCAAATTTCATCTCTTTTTTTCTCTTAAAACATGCTCTGGGCTAAACATTTCCATTTCGTTAAATTTTAAATCATTGTCAAAATACATTTTTAAGCATTTATTTCATAAATAATGCAATATGAGAAAAAATTCCTACATTTTGGCATACATAAAAAATCAGTCCGATTTTCCCTACGCTCCTATTTTAGTATCAAAAAATCCCTCATGTAGAGATGTTTCTAGATCAATATTTTTTAGTCTAACACACATCAACACAAACGCATTATACTTTCTCCACTATTGTGGTGTTGGAATACAGAATAAAGAAGAAGCCAATATTTTTATATTTCTCTTTTTCCGTCAAAGGCAAACAAAAGTATAGACCAAGGTATATTTACACAAGGTAAACATCGTTGGCCCATATGTTTGTCAGCTGTTTACCACTAGTTGGAACCCAAACGTCAAATTTCATGTATATGAGCCAAAATTTGTACATGTTTGCGTTAAATTGTTTTTGTTTTATATGAAGACAATTTTGACAACTCGGTTCTTTTTATAGAGCAGCATGTCTACACTCCCAAATGAGTCTACCTTGTGTAAATATACCTTGGTGTAGACAGTGTCACCAAAACAATCGAAACAATGGCGATTTGGGAACACTTGATTCCAGGCTTTCTTCAGGGATACGAGTACATATACTTACATATGTATGTATGTACTTAATATCATGAACACAAATTAACAATTATGCATTATTTTTGTAGTTCTGGTCAGGGCTGGAGACAAGGTATTAACAATTTTATTATTGAAAAGAAAAGTGAGTTAATCCACTTCAAAGAAATAATAAGGGGACATTTACACGGTGTCTTTCCAGACATGTCTGTTTTTGACATTCTCTTTTGAACATGCTACCAAAAATCTTTTGTCTTTTCACGATGTCTTTCCAAACATGTCTGTTTTCATATCTAATAGTCTAATTTACATATACATACAAATTGAAAACATGAAAATTCATATAAACAAACATGAGAGCTCATTTCGTGTCTGTTTGGCAACCCCACTTTCTTCTCTACCCCGATCGCCTACAAACAAAACAGACGTGTTTGTTAGACATGTCTGAAAAGACATCGTGTAAACTCCCTCTAAAACTTCGTGGGTATTTTTTTTTTTAATTGTACCAAAAGAGGATGAATTTTACCAGTGTACCAATATAGTTTCGATTGTACCAAATTTGGTACAATTGTACCACAAATCCCATCAGTGGCCCAAACATGATTGAAACGACTTGTTTCCCCATACAAAATTTTGAGACCGAAACAGGTCGTATCATTTTGAAACTGTCTGTAAAACAGGAAAAATGTACTATCATTTCCAATTTTGATAACATTTATCGTTAGTTTATCTGAACTAGCGCTCAAAAAAAATCAAAACAAAGAAAAAAATTGATGTTTAATAAAATAAAGTGATAATTATAACCTAATAATATTAATAAAAGTATTAAATATTATATTTTCAAGTTTTTTTTTACTTTTTTTTTTATCTACTTTAAAAAAAAAATCACACTAACAACACAAAAAAAATGTCAAAATGAAACAAGAATGAATCGTATGAACAGCATGTTTGGCAAACTAGTTTCAGAGAGCGAAACGAGTGGTTTATATCGTCGTATGAAATAAAGGTAGGCGCGAGATTACAACAATTGTACAATAAAACAAACAACAGGGCTTTTTATTGTTGTTATGTGGTACGAACTGTCAAAAGACAAAGGGGTTGATAAGAGACAAAAAAGACAAAAGATAGAGACAAAAAACTTGTTTACATGTTTACTATACAACATTTGACAGTTCGTACCACAAAACAAGCAAATAAAAAATAAACAGCTGGCTCTCCGAGACTACCTGCTATAAATATACCTTGGTATGAACATAGCATAAAAGTTTTGTATGTCTTTCTACCTAAATTGAAGGAAGAAGTTAGTTTTTCTCTAATTCATAAACTAACTATCGTTCACCAAAACCACAAAAAAAACCCCGCATTTTTCTTACTATTAGTTAAAAACATATGATACAATTCTTTATAAAACAATAGTATTGTAAGCGTTTTTGATAACAATTATCGTTAGTTTATCTAAACTTACTCTTCAAAAAAGAAAGAAAGAACAAAGAAAAAAACAAAATAAAAATTGATGTTGAATAAATTAAAGTGATAATTTTTCTATAATGATATTAATAAAAGTATTATACAATATATTTTTAACTTTTAATTACTTAATTATTTGTTTAAGCTTGAGGTCTTTTTTTTAATTTAAAATTTTATTTTTTTTTGTCAAAGTAAAGTTAATGGCGCATATTCAGAAATCATAACTAAAGTTGTAACTAACAAAACAGAAACTAAAAAATAGTTCATAGATAGTTATAGATCTTATTCACAATTCATAACTAACGTAGTAAGAGCTCTCAGCTGATAGTAGAAATGCAACCATGCATATTGGCATTTAGTGAAAATTAAATGTCGATAATATTTTGAACGATATATTCTGTAATTAATTAAAAAGCTTATAAAACTATTAAAATCTCATATTTTGTTCTTTAAAAAATTAACGCAAATTCTAAAAAAGTTGTTTTTTGGTTATAATAATATAAAAATCAATTAAAATAATAAAAATATTCAAAAGAATTTTATCGACTAAGAACACATCTCTAGTTTATTTTATTATTTTTTTTTTTTGGTGCAGCAGAAATTCATTTCAAACACAAATTATAATTGCAGCGTGTTTTATACGTCTTAACTGTTTTTTGTCATGTTTTTATCTGTTATTATTTTTATATCTCTTATAATTCTTTCCATTTATTTTTTATAACCACTTCAAAAATGTTGTACTTTTGAAATAAATTATAAAATGATATCAATCAGCTGTTCTTTGAATGTATTATAGGCTTTTTACACTTGCTCTCATCTTACATCTTTCATCTTATCGCAAAGATGATAACATCTTCCCATAAGAATTGTACAGGGCTGAAAATCAACATCTTTCTTCATCTTTAAAAGATGTTCTTTTTTCATGTTGTTTCATTCATCATCTTTCGATTATTTTAGTGTCATCACTAGAAAAACCCAATAATTTGTTAAAAAAATATATACCATCACTAGAAAAAAATACAAGAGAGCAGGACAGCAATATCATTTATTTAGTTTTTATTCGCTCTTACACGCGAAAATAAATATTTTTATGATGAAAGATGAAAGATGTTGCAAATGTAAACAAGTTTTTTTCATTTTTAACATCTTCCATGCATTCCCTTAAGATGTGCTCAAGTGTAAAAAGGCTATTAGTTAGTTGGCATTTAGTTACAGCTTTACCTATAATTAATGTAAACTTTTTATGCTGCAAGTAATCATCTGTGAATAGCTTAAATAGGTACTTAAAAAAGTTTACACTTGGTAATGATTTATGAATATGCGCCAATATTTTTGTATAAAAGAACGCATAATTAAATAAATTAATACAAATTTAAGTAATATAGATCGAATAAGAAAAAAATTATATTAATAAAATTTTTGTAATTTTATTTCAGTGTTTATTAAATTCTCTAATTTAATTCTTTTACTACAACAATTTCTCATACAATTTGCTTCTATTTTTTTTTCTTTTTTGTTTCTTTTTTTCAATTGACAATCGAATTTGACGTTTTACTGCCCGTCTATACCAGAAATAATTATTGCGACATATCTGTGGTTTTCACGAATAATCGCGTAAGTTATAAAACCAAACTTTTCAGGAGAGCAAAAACAATTATTTTTTTCAATTGCGGCTTCTGTAGATGCTTTTTTAAACTTTTTTCTTTACTATCCTCTTAACAGTGACTTTCTACGTATTATACATAGTTTTCATGAAAAAATCCTCACAGGATCACAATCTGTAAAAGGATTAAAAATGCATATGTTTGATTGACTCATTAAGTGTGTGCAATCTCCACATAAGTTCTTTTTTGTGAAAATAAATGTTATCGTTTTAATCACACATGACGACTTAAGTTGCTATTTTTAGCACACAAGTTGGCGACATATTCAGAGTTTTTGATACTTATAGCACAACATATGGACTTAAAATTACAAACAACCGCTCATCTGCTGTTGTTGCAACTAAAGAAGTCAACAATAAACGCACATGTACATATAAGTTGTTATTAATAGAAAAATTTTCAAAAAATACTTTCATATTTTTTGCACGAATAACAACATAACATCACATATGCTTTTTATTTGGAAACATATTCAGCAATTTTACAATTTTTGTCGATGTATGTCGACATAAATCGTTATAATAGCAAAACATTTGATTAAACAGTTAACTTAAGTTGTTTTTAGCAGAAAAAAATTAATAGTACTACATTATATTCTAAAAAGCTTAATACTTATAAAAACCTAATGCAAAATGTAGCACTTTGACATCATTATCTCAATTTCGGTAAAAACCAACTTACGCGATTATTCGTGAAAACCACAGAGTTTTGACATGTACTGCAATATATGTCGCAATAATTATCTCTGGTATAGACGGGCAGTAAAAATATCAAATTCAATAGCCGTAATCAACTATCGATATATGGGTATTTTAAACATCGGCGATATATATCGATTTGATATATCGATATTTTTGCCAATTCCTAAAGTAAAATGGCATGATACTAAAAATTTATTCGTGAAAAACAATCTAATTCGAAGTATTTTATAAAAGCAAAAATAATAAAACAAATTTCTAGGAATTTCAATACTGCTGAAAACGATGAATAAAGTGAATGAAGAAGTTACCCCCAACACCGGCAGCACAGTCTTTGAAGAAAAGAAACCACTATTTCGTGACATTGACGCAGATGAAACACCCGCCGAAGCAACAGAAATTGAATCAGCATGTATGCGTTGTTTTCGTACCGGTATTACCCGTCTTTTATTGACCAAGATTCCTTTCTTTAAGGAAGTAGTTTTAATGTCTTTCAAATGTGAATTTTGTGGTTATGAAAACAATGAAATACAATCGGCTTCAGAAGTGCAGAAGAAAGGTGTCTCAATGACATTGAGTGTTAATGACTACAAAGACCTTAATCGTCGTGTTGTAAGATCTGATAATGCTTTGGTAAAGATACCTGAGGTTGAATTAGAAATACCAGCCAAATCCCAAAAAGGTGAAATCACAACTGTTGAAGGCATTATTGATAGGACAACACGTGGTTTAAAGCAAGATCAAGAGAAGCGTAAAATTGATCATCCCGAGGCAGCAGCTTCTATTGATGCATATATTGAACGCTTAAATGGTTTGAAAGAATTAAAAACTCCGTTTACATTAATAATAGAAGACATCAGTGGCAATAGTTTTATTGAGAATCCAATGGCTCCTTCTATTGATCCTAGTTGTAAAACTACACATTTTATTCGTAACAAAAAGCAAGACCAACAATTAGGGTTTTATGAACAGAATGAAACTTCTGCTGAACATAAACCTAAAGATGAACATAATTTATTAAAACCTATTGCGGAAGGTTCATGGACATTGGAGGATTTACACGGTGAAGTGTTACAGTTCCAAACCTTGTGTCCAGAATGCCGGTCACCCTGTGAAACCAATATGAAACTAACCAGTATTCCCCACTTTAAAGAGGTTGTAATTATGGCAACTGTATGCGAAATTTGTGGTAATAAAACCAATGAAGTCAAATCTGGAGGGGGTATCGAAGAAAAAGGTATACGATTTGAGGTTCGCATAAATTCTAATGAAGATTTGACCCGTGATGTATTGAAATCGGAAACATGTAGTGTTACAATACCTGAACTAGATTGCTCTGTAGGATCATCTGCCTTGGGAGGTCGCTTTACTACAGTTGAAGGTATTTTAACTGCCATGAAAGAACAATTGGCCGGAAATGACGTCATGTTCCACGATTCATCCGATGAAGTTGTAAAACAAAGATTTCAAGGTTTTGTGGAGAAATTTCAAGAAATTATTAACTTGCAATCTACAGCAACTCTAATACTTGATGATCCAGCGGGCAACAGTTATGTTCAATCACTTTTGGATAACGATGAGGCTGATGAAAAGTTAAAAATTATAAAATATGAGCGTAGTTATGAACAGAATGAGGAATTGGGTTTAAATGATATCAAAACTGAAAACTACGAACAGCTTGAATCAATTGCTGAATAATATTTAGGCTTGAATAAATTGTTAATTTTTAATTTTGCACTACTGTTAACTATTATAAGTGGAGTCGGTAATATTTATCTTTAATAAAAAAATTTAATTATATTCCAACACTTATGCCAATGAAAAGTATTTTTTTTTTAAACACGACTGAAACATCGTTATTTTTTTTACTATTATACAATTTGCAAAGTGGGACAGAATTAGGGTTTTTTTCCCGGGATTTCCCGTCCCGTCAATTATTTTATTTCCCGTTTTCCCGGGATTTTTCTTGCGGGATCCCGGGAAATAAAAAATTCCTCATAATTTCAAAAACAGCTATTTATACTTTGAAATTTAGTTTTCTATTCTCTAAAAATTAGCATCTGTAGGATGGGTTGTGGATTAGATCAATTACAAGAAGTGAGTTCATATTTAAATCAATGTCTCCTGATGCAATAAATCTACTAAAAGCAGAATGGGCAGTGCAACAGTTGAAAATTTATAAATTTAGTGAAGTGAAGAGTTAATAAAGAACATAAATTCAAAATAAGATGCAGACAGTAAAGTTTCATTGTCCATGAACAAGTCTTAAAAATAGGAGATACCTAAACATATCGCTCCTTTATTGCAACATATTCATATCTACAAAAACAAACGATCTTGGCAAAATGCGATTAAAGTTTTCAAAATGTTCCAATTTAAAGATATATGTTGCTATAACTTCGGTTCAGTTTGAGATATAATACGAGAAAGTATGAAGGAAAACTTTTCTAAAGTTACTTAAAATTTTTGATTTTTTGAGATATGACTATGATCCCAGCAAAAACTTTGCTTACAAAATAAGCAGAAAAATAATGAGAACTTGACAAACAGACTACTTATTTTTCTACTAGAAGAAGTACTTATTTTTGTTCGCGATGTCCCAAAAGTAATCCTTTATAATTTAGCCTATTATAATCTAAAAAATAATATGTTTTTTTTATACTTAAAATTTTTATAAAAATATATAGTTACACAAAGTCAATAAAGTAAAAATTTTTTTATTTTTTTTTAATTTTTTTTTTTTTGTTTTTTTTTTTAATTATTTTATTTTTATTTTTTCTTATTCTATTTTACTTTATTTTATTTTTTATTTTTTTTTCTGTCTCTGGCGGGATTTGATCCCGCAACCTCGGTGCTGATAGACTAGCTCTCTACCAGCTAGTCTACCGGGGCAGTGTAGCTTTTGCATTAAAAAACTATGTTTTATGACTATAATGACAATTTTATTGTCATAATGAAAATATAAATTTTTCTGTATATTTAAGATATAATAATAAAGTTATTATTTAATATATAACTAATAATCCAAAAAGTGGCGAATAAAGCTACAAAGTAATGAATTCTTGAAGTCATTAAAAGTAGGATTGTAAGTAAAGTTTTTGCTGGGATGCAATGATTGAGCGATATGTTTATTAGGTGATAAACATAAATTTTTTAAATTTGTGTTGGTTTATATACCCGTAAAGTGAGGGGAAACCGAAATAAAAAAATATTTTGAAAACTCGTGTAAGATACTACAACATACAATTTGAAAAACACATTATCCTAAAGATTGCAAATGGACCTAATGAAATGAAAAGGTTTGTAAGAAGCAGTCTGGTTGATGCCAATTTTTGCATCATCCTTAAAATAAATTCGACTGATATAGACGTTGTTTACAAAAAAGAAAAATTGCTTCTGATTGTGAATCCGAAGCATGCCACAACGGTGCACTTTTTAACTATTTGTCCAACCTCGGTAAAAAAGTGAACGAAATTTTTCGGAAACATGATAATTAGTAAATAAAATCAGAAATATACTTTTTGACGACTTACTAAGCGCTTTGAGTGTGTCAGAAAGTTATTTCCTGAGCCGTTAAAAATGTTGTAAATTTATATTTATTTAAAATATTTTATCTATTTTATTAATTAACTTTTTGATCTCATATCTTGAGGACCTATATTTTTATTTTGTTTTTATTATTGTTTAATGAGTTAAATTGTTATGTTTATATTAATTTTTTTTATCTTGTATCTAGAGCATAATAATTACGGAATAAAAGCATAATAATACGGAATAAAAGCGTGAGGTAATAATAATTCAAGTTCATTTTCCAATCTTAGATTAATTTTTTAGTATTGAACCATTTCTTTTACTAACTTTGTAAACAAGTTCCCTTACGATTTTTATTAAAGTTTTTTTCATTAATTAAACACAAAATTTACTTTCTATTATTTATATGGATTCCGGGAAATTTGAAAAAAATTTCCCGCTTTCCCGGGAATCGAAAACTCTGGGGGAAAAAAAACTCTAGACAGAATCCACATTGAAAAATAAATCTGACAATTGAGGCATAATTCGTGAAGCGAACACTCCAAAAAAATAATGCAATTGTACTTTTTATAGCTATTGTACTTCTTTTGGTACTTTTTTTGCACAAAAATAAAACATGTTTTCTGTATATTGTATATAAAGTGCAAAAAACCACTTTTCAACGAATTTTCGACAAACTAAAAATACTGCAAATCTGAAAGAAATGTCTGAATATTGCGATTTGGAATGGCTTTAAATGCTGCGTCATGTACCAACTCGATGGCACTTGCAGTAAGAAAGTTTTTAAAAAACTATCCAGCCGTTAAAGCTTACTTGTTGTCCCAAAACTGTTGTTCACCTGACAATTTTTTGTACACAACGTAGGAAATACTATTAAAAAAGTCAGAGAATAATGACAACCAAAAATTAATTGACATTTTCCAGATAATAAAGCAAATTTGCGAAAAATTTAAACGACAGAATCAAAAATTTTATGGACAGGATATTTTCCTTTTTAAAAATCGTGTAGATGAGTTAATATTGAAAACGAAACTTTATATACGACAAAGTTGCAGCCTAATGCTAGAAACACAACTGGGACGAACGACGAATTATTCACAACGAATATTCGTCGTCAGAAATAGAACATATTGTTTTGTATGAAAATACACAAAATCATTGCGTAGACCGAAATTCGTCCTGCGTAACGAACACTGCGATAGGTTTATTTCTATTTCTTACACAGACGAACGACGAATAAATTGGGACAGGGACATCTAACCGCAGCTAAATAGTGAAAGCTGTAAAGAATCACAGGGAAAAATCGCTTCTATTGCGAACTTGGCTACAATTGGCGAAAATACGCGAAAATTTCTAATATTTCAAACAAGCCATAAAATTGATTGAAAGTCTCTAAAACTATAAGGAGTGGCAAAAATTCGTTTAAAATTGCTAAATTAGCGGAAATTCGCAAAAATTTGCTAACAGCGGCATAATAGAAATGTCTAATATTTTTTAAAAATCGTTAAAGTTGTAAAGAATCAATACCCTTAAAAATAAAAATCGCTTATATCGCGAACATGGCTAAAATTCGCGAAAAATTGCAAAATTTGAAACAAACCCAAAAATTTATTTGAAACGCTAAATCAGTTAAAAATATCAAAATATCTGATAATAACATAAAAAAGTTAGCAAAAATAGCGAAAATTCGCCAAAAATTTTTAATTTCTCAAAGAACTCATAAAATTGAAAAAAGTCCCTTAGACTATTAGGAATGGCAAAAATTCGTTAAAAATGCTAAATTAGCGGAAATTCGCAAAAATTTGCTAACAGCGGCATGATAGCAAAGTCTACTATTTATTATAAATCGTTAAAGCTGTAAAGAATCAGACAACTTACAGGAACAAATCGCGAACATGGCTGAAATTCGCGAAAAATTGCAAATTTTGAAACAAACCCAAGAACTAATTTGAGTTTGCTAAATTGAAATGCAGAATACCAAAAATGCTTAAATAATCCACTTTCGAGTGGATTCGGATTCTAGAACACACCCAATTAAAAGTTTTTTATGTTTTTTGTTGAAATATGGTCAACCTATGATTTGATAAACGTTAACAAACAAATAAATTACAAAGAAATTTTAATAAAATTTATTGCTAGTTAAAACAGATGAAAATGGTTATATAATCTAGCGTCCAAAGTATTTATTTTTATAAATTAAAAAATTCATGCACTTATTGTGTCTCATTTGACAAATTTACGCAACGAATTCTGGCCGACGAATTTGTCATACTATGCGAAGTTCGTCGTTTGTCCCAGTTGTGTTTATACCATAAACCAAAAACAATTTGAAAAACTTTCCATTTATAACCTTAATTAAAACATTTAAGTTCATGATGTTGTAGAAGTAATTCAATTATTTTCTATAAATAAATTAACTAACTTGAATATGTTTTTTGATAAGTTCGTTTCATTGAAAAGCTTTTGCTAAAAAAAATTTGAAAAGAAAAACCTGTAGAAAATAAATGAAAAGAATTCTACAAAGTTGCTCATTTCCCAATTTCGAAAATATTCGTATTTGCTCTTCATTCAAACAACTAAAAAAAATTTAGTTCAGTGCTTTATTTTTGGAAAACTTAGAGAGTGAAGTAATAATCAAAACTAATTTTAAATACACTTTGAGTTTTTTAATTTTTTAAAAACAGGGGCCTAATTTTGGCATTCGTGATCGAGTCCTTTCTCGATTCGAAAGCAATTTTATTTCAGTCAATACTGAACGATTCAAAATTATTTTTTCAGTATTGTGAAACTCAAATTATTGCTTTACAATAACGAAAAAATAATTCCAATTCGTTCAGTATTGACTGAAATAATAAGGTATTAAATTGCTTTCGAATCGAGAAAGCACTCGATCACGAATGCCAGAATCTGGCCCCTGATAACGGTAAAAAATGAAATTGTTAACGAAGCACAAAAAAAGTGATACATATTTGTAACTTTTTAAATTTACAATAATTAAATTGGTTTAGTTGAACTAAATTTAAATTTAAATGTAGTTTAAACTCAACAACTATAAATCAGTCTCCCATGTATTTTATGTAGTTAAAAAAAACACATGTGACAGCACTACCATAAACTTTGCCAAATTCATATGGTCTGTATTAGGGAATGGTAAATGGATTCCAAAATCGATTTTCGATTTTTCGATCGACTTTTTTTATTACGCTTTTTGAAATCAATTAATCGAACCTTCAAATCGATGTTAAAATCGATTTCAAAATCGTTTAAGATTGATTTGCAAACTTATACCTTATATCACAAAGGGGACTACACCAGCATTTTTTTTGGCAAACTACTAGAGACATTGAACTCAGATTTTTACAGTGGGTACCCAGCAAAAACTTTACTTGTCTGGTAAGTTAGCAAGTAATGTTGGAGAAAAGTAAACACTGCTTATTTTCGGCTGAATAACTACTTACTTTTGTTCGAGGTGTCCACAGAATTCAGTACTTACAATAAACTTACTAGAAGTCAAAAAATATCTAGTTATTATTTAACTACGAGTAAGTTGAATTGTAAGTACTTACAAAAAGCCAAAAAAATCACTAGTTAATAGACCTAATAAGTAGTTATTGAGTACGTTACCAGTAAGCAAATATTCAGTACTGAAAACAACACAACTACATGTAAAGTAATTAGTGAGCTGATTATTAGTAAGCAAATATTCAGTTGTGAAAATAATAGAAGTAATAATTAGGTGCTTGGGCAATTACTAGTAAGTACTTATTGAAGTCTTCAGAAAAATGGCAATTGTAATGACAACTACTTACCTGGTAATGTATGAAATAACTCTCACCTATTACACAAAATCAAAAAGTTTTTCCTGGGTAGATATGACTACTTTTTATTATTTTCCTTACTTTCGGTGTTTCACTGTCTATTGATGACTTTTATTTCTGAAGAACAAGAGCCCTTATATTAAAGGTGGAAGTACATATACCAAGGGTACTAATAGATAAATACGTAAAACTACAATTTTAGACTTGGGAAACTGCATAAGCATACCTACAGACGTATGTACGCTCAAAAAAAAAAAGTTTCATTGTGCATGCCAATAATTTATCGATTAATTTAAGATTAAAATTAAAAATTGCAAACATTTTGATAAAAATAAAAAAATCGATTTTAAAAGCTCAATAATCGATTTCAGTATAAAATCGCATACGTAAGTTCGATTGCAAAAAATCGATTTTCGATCGGAATCAAAATCGGTTTACCTTTTTGCATATTTTAACATTTTTGAGTGATATATTTTTTTAAATTTTGATATTATAAAAAAAAGTTCTTCCAAAAATTTCAAAATTGTATACAAAAAAAAAATCTTCAAAAAAATGTTTTTAAAATCAATTAATAAATTTTTTTGAGCTCTGCTTAAAATACAAGATTTCGACAAAAGATCTTTAAATTTTTAACCGATGCAGCACCTTACATGGTTAAGGCTGTCAATTGTCCTAAAACAATTTATCCAAAACTGTTACATATTACTTGCTTGGCACATGGGTTACATCGAGTTGTAGAGGAAATTAGAAGCCAATTCGATAACATTGATTTCATACGGGAAAAATATATTTTTGCAGGCTCCTTTACGAGTTGCAATTTTTAATGAAATGTATCCCTTAGTACCCTTACCAGGCTAGATGCAATAGAATACTATTCAAAAAATGTTTAGCAATTTAAGAATGTTATTGAAGAACTTTTTGCTACCGATGCTTATGCAATAAAAAAAGTAAAAGATATATTAAATTTAAATAACATCAAAAGTCGATTGGCATTTGTATTTTCCAACTTCGGATATATTGGTGAAACAATTGGGGGATTCACAAGGTTGTCATAAAGTTGAAAAGTTATATTTCTTAAAATAATTACAAGAAATATATATGACTGCTGTTGGCAACCGCTTATAATTTAGATTTCTACTGTACAGGTATGACGAATCAATGAACTCAGCATTAAAATTTTTATTTTGTTTTACACACAACAATATTTTTTTTAAAGAACTGTAAAATATTATTTAGGACATTATTACGATATGACTTGATAGCACACCTTGTGAATCCCCCAAATAACTAAATTGGAAGGGTTTAGTTCACTTAGTAGTCAACTCAAATTAATTGATATGGCAGAAAGTAAAATTAACATGTGGAAGAAAAAATAGCCCGACAATTTAAAAAAAGTCCAAAACGTGCTACAAAAAAATACAGGATTTCAAAAAATAAAATAAATTTCAACTGTTTTTGATCTGGAATCAAATGTGGGATCTGAATTAGAAAATTAATATTGTCCAAATGAATTGACATCCTTCAAGTATGCCTCAACTTCGGTTAACGTTGAGAGATAATTTTCTTTCTTTCATACTTTTGATAATAAAAACAAGTATTTATTTTAAATTATGTAGTTATTTAAATTAAGTTTTAAAAATATTATACATTTGAATAACAAAAAAAAAAAAAAAAAAAGCAATAGAATTTTTTATTTTGTTTTGTTTTAAATAAAATAAATAAACAAACTCTTTATTATTGAAAATGGTCAAGTTTTTAGTGCATATATTTTATTTTTTTAATGCATATTTCGGAGTTTTGAGTGCATATTTTCGATTTTTTAGTGCATGAAAATCACATCCCTAATCATAAGTTTCCAATAAAAAATTGTATCATTTTGCGAAGCACATATGGTACATTTAAAAAAATAAGCGCACAATTATGTGTTTTTAGAGTTGTTTTGAAAAAGTTAAAAATTTTATATCAAATAAAAAACAAAATCAATTCTTATGACAAGTATTCAATGAAATCAGTTTGACCTATTTACAAATATCTAACGAAGAACTTTTTTCTATATCCAGGTGCTATTTTTTTGACCCCAACAAGTCATTTCAAGATACAAAGAACAAAGTTCGAAATTTACAAGTAGTAAATGATGTAGCAGAACGAGGTGTGGCTTTGGCTAACACTTACTTCAATGTCACAACTTCTGAAACTGATTTTCTGAATTTATTGCACGGCATATACTACGTCGTAAAAACCCCAATAAATGATTTTTAAGCAAAGCAAAACAAAATGTTTGATTTTAGTTTGTTTGTTGGGTATGATTAATAGTATTATAAACTGGGAACAAAGCTGAAAACCGATATAACTCAGGAACGGTAAGAGCAAATTCAAAAATATTCGTTTCTAAATTATTTAGAAAAAATTGATCTTTCAAACTGCATTGTTGGTTTGTTTCATTTTCATAAAGATTTTAAAAGTTATAAGGCGTTATTTACAAAATTTATGGAAAAATTACGAAACATTTTAATGTAGGGTGCATAAAAGAGCAAATGCATTGCAAAAACTTATAGTCTTTGTACACCAAAATAAAGCTTGAACATTTTTCTTTAAAATTATTTCCTTAAAAGTGAAGAAAATCGTGGTTTTTGACAAAGTTATGAAGAAAACTTAAAAAAAAGACCGGCAGACCCGATTTTTAGCAAAAATTCGACTTGAGCGACCTCTAAACCTCTTCCGAAAAATCTGGAAAAAAATCTCAAAAATACTATACGCTATAAGCTCTTAAATTATGCTTGGGACACGCTATTGAGCACCCTGAAAATCCACACACTAGTACCTATAGACAGGCTTTGTTTCTCATTTTATTATAGAAGTTGTTCCCAGTTGCTTTAAAAACATTTTTTTTATAATTTTTTATAATTTATACCCACACCATAAGAGTGGAGAGGGTGTTATGCATTTGTGCTGACGTGTGCAACACCTTAAAATATTGGTCCTAACGTATAACGATGTCTGTCGCTGGCTGTCCATGTAACCTTGTGCGCAAAGTACAGGTCGCAGTTTTGAAGATAATTTCATTAAATTCGGTACATAGGTTCTAATTGGCACAAGGGCGAATCGGTCAATAGTTTTATTTTGCCCCCATACAAGCTGCTTTCCGTAGTAGGGTATTTGTGCCCACTATCAAACCAACTTAAATCGTAAGAAAAATGTCCGTTGTTCCAGGGGATATAGGAGACAAAGTTCATAAAAAATTTAAATTAGTTTTATTAAAAATTTAAGGATTTTCGGTACTAAAGGATATTGTGGATATTTTGGGAGACAAGCGGAACTGTGAGTCCAATTGTATAAAATGTACTTCAGAGCAGGTACTTAATTTTAAATATGCTCCCTAAACATCTGTAGACGTGACGCCAAATAGACATAGTTTTCTTTTCGAAAATTTATTGCATCAATTTATAATTTACTGTAACAACGTATCAAACAAATAAAGTGGAAAATTAACAATGAATTTGAATTGCTTTTTTTTAATTTTAACAGCTTATTTTCATGTTTTTAAATGCTTTTTTTAAGAGCTTAAAACTGTATTTTAGTGCTTATTTTTGGTTGCCCTAGTGATCATCGCCCAAGTAACTTAAGCCAGAAACTTGAAATTTTGTATGTAGTCTTTCTTCCCTCCCATTATTTAGATCAAATAGGTAGGGATTTTTTAAAATTTAATTCTTAAGGTGTTATAAATCGGTAAAATCGGTAGTTTTATATCTTGCGATCTTACAGAGGTTGACGTAAAAAATATCATTATTGAATTAAAAAATTAATTGACATGTTCTTAGCAGTTTTTTTGACATTTGGGGACGTAAAAGAGTAAAAATATAATTTTGGTACTTTTTTGATAACTCAGTTTTCTTCTAAAGTAATAAACATAGGAATAAATTTAAATTGTTCTCCTCTGTTTAAGAAGCTCGAAACACATTTTGGAAGTTTTCGGAAATTCGAATATATAAACCTTTTTATTTTCTTTTTTTCCATACAGCTATTAATATATGGCATAAAAAAATAAAATTCAAAATAATGTTAATAAAATGAAATAAAAGGAAACACAGAAAACTTTTGGTTTTCTTCCGATCTTATCCATGTATCGTTATAATACACTTAAATGCGTTATTGGTTTTTTAAGCAGTACTGTGTTCACACAATAAAAATGTAAATTTTTTAGGAAGGTGGGCTCACATTTGTGTCTATAACTCTTTTTCCACTAAGCCGATTGTCCTGAATTTATATTTCAAACTGTTAAGAAGATCTATTAGCATTTAGTTCGAAATAAATGGGTGAATTCGTCTTTTATGTTTATAAAGTTTGTATGTGCTTGTATTTGAATTTGTCCAACTTACTGGTAAAAAGCTTTTATCTCACAAAAGCTTTAATTTGTGATATATTCTATTAAGTTTGACTCTGTTAAATGTATTCCACATTTTATTTTATACAATAGACGTTGTTGTACAGCCTGGAAAGTAAATAACAAATATAAATGCGTAAAAATATTCAACTAAAACGACATAATTAAACAAAACAAAATAGTCATAGGCAACAAACGAATATGTTTAAGGATGTAGTATGTATGTACAAGTGTATGTATGTCCTATAAGAGCGAGTTCATTATAAGGCGCAATTATTATCTTACAGTATTGGATGGTTAGTCGATGCGAAAGACGTTATGCTAAAACGTTTTAATGCTGGTAGCAATAAATGACTGATAGGAATACAATACATACTACATACATACATATGTATGTATGTATATGCCAGGACGAGATGATGTCGCCAACTTACAAAACAATCCTTGTTCTTGTATTATTTTTTCCTTCAATAGAAAATTTAGTTAAAGTAATAACAAGAGATTTAGGTCAAAAAGATAAAAATATATAAAAAGAAAGCAAAATAAGAAACAGGGAATTAACACTATGTATGTAATAGTTTTATCGAAAGATGGAAGGAAAAACCAAAAATGTTGAAGATGTTTAAAATAAAATAAAAAATGAGTATATAACGAAATCATGAGTGTGTTTTTAACAATATTTTACTTTGTTAACACAATCCATAAATGAAATTATTTATATAGTTTTAAAAGTTAATTTTTAAAAGATAATTGTAAATTGATATATATACATACTTACATACATACATACATACTTATGTTATTTATTAAAAATCTAACTAGACAAGATTGTTTAAAATATTTAAAAAAAATTATTGGTTAGCTCAATTACTGTTTTAGTTTAATCATACATTCGTATATTCTATGAAATTTACTTTTATAATTCTGAGAAATAAAATATTATTTCCAACATACATTAGAAGCTTTTAAATTTACACACTACATACTATTTATTTCAATCAACTTTATAATATTAAGCATAAAATGTGTACTCAATATTTCCTGCTCTGTAATCTACGATGACTGATGGCAAAAGAGCAACAAACATTTGATTTTGCTCGTACTATTCGTACATAGTAAAAGAGCACTTTATTTTTGTTATTCTGTTAGAAATTTTAACATTCATTCATACATTCCAAAAAGCACCCTAAAATCTTTAAAAGAACCCATAACCAAAACAAACGAACAAAAACAAAACAAAACAGTAAACATTTTTCGCGCTCTTTATAAAATTCCAGTAGTGGTGCAAAATTCGAAAGTATATTAAATAATGTGGAGAAATTATTTAAAGGCCTTTTAAAAAATAGTTCAAATTTAACACAAGCCCCTATTCACAAAATTGTGCTAATGGTCTTGCATCGTAGCATTTGCAAAATTAGTTTATTTTGTACTATACACCAACAAAATATACTTGCTATTCTTTTGTTTAAATGCAGCAGTTAAAAACAATAGTTTATAATTACCCGGCAGCGACAGCTGAAACTCAGCAACACTATTTATCAATCAACTGCAAATTTCGTGCTTTGCAACAAGCATTGTAAACTAAGCCAAAGAGGTCTTTTACAATTGATAGAAAATATTAAAATTTATATAAAAATGCAATTCTCAATCCACAAAAGTTTGAAAAGGTCTAATATTTAAATTTCCAACTAAGGTTGGCATCTCTTAAAAAAGAAAACGATTTGACGGCTGTCAGGGTTAGTGAATTCTAGCGTTAAGCTTCGTACAGACGGTGGTCAGATCTTACAATGTTTTCATTAAAATTGACTAAAAATGTCTTGCAACTTTGTGAACATTGTACGCTATTTTCATTTGGCAGATGTGTTAAATTAATGCATCTGACAATGGCGAAATCATCCTAGGCGATAAAACACATTTCACCCCAATGGATTTGTTTATTACCAAAATTGACCAAAGGCATTCATAGCGCGTACATTTTTAGTGATTTTAAAAATTAGGCTGCTTAAGCAGTGACTTCTTTTCTGGTGTTCAATGTCGCGATATTATAACAAAGTTCTCAGATTGCGATACCTCAAGCTTTCCCGGGGCTTAAAATAAATAGATATCGCCAGATTGTTTCCTATCTGGTGCAGTATTTATCGCTTATTTGCATATTATTTTTTTTACAATTCTTGATATTTTTAAGCGTGAAACAACTTAGTAAAATTGCCACCTGTGTAGATAACACCCCAATTGTAGGCCGATTAAATTCGATAAAAAATATGGTTGTACTTGAAAATTTCAGCAGGAACCGGTTAACAGGGTTATTAAATAATTTTTTGTTCAATTAAAAAGCAATCAATATTGCAAAAACTTTTTTTAAAGAATGGAAGAATACTAAAATACATTTAAATGAGCTCTAATGGGTACACCTGTAGTCTTTGGAAATTATTTGTATCAAGTTTCAATATAATAACATTATTTATAGCATTTTTATATACATACGTGTTGGGGGGTTAATTTTGATTCAAATTTTTATTCCAAATTGTTTAGAAGAACTAAAGACAGTTTAACAACAGAATAGTTCCTTTAGTCCTCTTCCATATTAAAAAATATTTGCTGCAGAAACTTTCTTCAATTCTCTTTTGAAACTGCATTCGTGTCCATACAATAAATCTATAGTTTTTCTCTAGATAACAAACTCACGAAAACAAAAACGTGTATTGTGGAAACCGCACATGAGGATGCGTACAGAGTGGCCGCTTGTTGCCTGACGCTTATTGCGAGAACTTGTTCATGCGAGAAACAAGTTTGAGTATGCATAGTGGATGCGAGAATCAGTGCTGGTGTTTTATCTTTTATTTGTGTTTTATGTATGTTTGTATGCATTTGGGTTTGTTTTAATTTTTTTTATAATTGTTATAATTTTTTTAATTTTTATTATTTATTTGAATTTTTATTTTTTTTTGTTTAATTTTTATTTTATTTTTTAATTTTTATTTTCTTTTTAATTTTTATTATTTTTTTTAATTTTTTGATTGCATGTTTGTTTAAGTGTTTTCCAAACAAGTTGAAATTTATTTTTTTTGTATTTTTTTATAAACAAAAGCAATTATTATTAATAAGGGACACTATTTAGAAAGCAATTAAGGCCTTAGTGAATTCGGGCCTACACAGTAATTTATCACACGAAAAATAATTGGAATGAGAATTTCATAAAAGCTTTCTCTTTTTCATTTCCACTTCCGCTTTCTACTTTTGCAACCACAGTTTACCGTCAGCGTTGCCGTTGAAATATTTAAATAAGGGATACAAAAAGGGTATTTTCCAAAAACGGGGTCATCAAAGGGAATTCAAAAGAAAAAAATGGTCAAATTTTTTTTAAACAAACAAATAGAATTTATTTCAGATTTAGTAAAACAGATAAAAAAGTCGTCTGCTGGTGTCTAATATTTGTAAATTTTTCTGTACATACAATATACTTCATTGCTATCCAATGGATAGCTAAGGTAAAATGTAACAAGAAAATACAATATGATGGTCTGGTAGTGTATAAAAGTCATTACTGAAAATTTAAGGAATGGGACTATTACAAAAAGGCTTTATAAAATACATAACTGAAATGTAACTCATAGAATAAATTCGAAGAATAAAAAATGTTGAATATAATATAAAGTAACCTACGAAAGGAGATAATTCCCAGTTTCTATTTGTTAAAAATAGTTGAGTTAAATACATTCAATTTATAAAGTATCATTATCCAGTGTGACACAAGGAATGCTGACGAGGGCCGTAGCGGACCAGAAAATGAATTACATTCTGCTGGTGTCTAATATTTGTAAATTTTTCTGTACATACAATATACTTCATTGCTATCCAATGGATAGCTAAGGTAAAAAGTAACAAGAAAATACAATATGATGGTCTGGTAGTGTATAAAAGTCATTCCTGAAAATTTAAGGAATGGGACTATTACAAAAAGGCTTTATAAAATACATAACTGAAATGTAACTCATAGAATAAATTCGAAGAATAAAAAATGTTGAACATTTTAATTTTATTTTAACTAGGGGAAACGCTCGAAGTTCGGCCATAAATTTTTATGTAAATATGAAAAAAACAGTACATAGTTCCTTCCGTCTTAGCTGGTTTGCCTGTGACGATTTATATATAAGATTTATATAGTCGAAATATTCGAAAACCGGTTTCGGAAAAATGTCGAATAATCGAACACCCTATTTCTTTTTATTATTTCATAAAAAAACTTTGTGTAATTGAAGAAAAACTAATTTTTTATTTTTGTTCTGCATATGTGTTAGTAGTAGTTAATAAATATATACTGTGCACTTCTGTAGGTAAATACTTTTCAAATGGTGTAATTTTTGTTTAAATCGGTTGACATAAAGAGCCGATTTTTATATAGATTGTGAATAATACAAAAAATCGAGTGTTTCGATCATGTCAAGACCGTTTCACTTCCTAATAGCTTAAATTCTTTGTCAAAAGACTCTGGTTTGACAATTATGTGCTTGAATTCAGAAGTAATCTCTAAACAAAGTGTATATTGTTTGGACTTTATAAATACCGGGTCAAAAAATTATACAAAGTTTAGTTTGGTATCTACTTTTTTTTATTTCTAATTCAGTTTTGTGACAAATTTGATTAAAAAGTAATATGAATTGATTTCAAATGATAAAGGGTCGAATTGGCACTTCGAGTTCACAATGGTAGCACTGTTTGTTAATGTTATCTTATTTTGCACTTTGAGTAATGCTAAAAACAGAGAGGATGTATCACAAGAGAGAGCAACAAAACAAATACATGAGCGACACAATAAATTTTGCAAAATAAGTAATTGGAAATATGTTGTGGGAATCTGGGTAAAAAATCTTATGTTATGAAAAATTGAGCACAGCTATTCCGTTTTAGAGTGTCGACACGAAAAGAACGTTAAAAATTTACGGTTGTTTGAATAAAAAAAATTATAATAAAAAATATATATTTAAGGAAAAACGCTTCAAATATCTAAAATATCCTTACTAAGGATTTGTGAATCCTTTTAGTTAAAAAAAATAATAAATTATTAAATAGTGTAATACACATGAAAACATGTAAATCAAAAAAAAATATGTATATGCAACTTCCGTTTTCTAAATAAGATAAAAGTTTTTATCAAAAAAGTGAATAAGAAAAAAATACTTCCTGCGTGAATTTGGTGTATATACAAACGTGCCGGATAATTGAAAGTGTGCGTGTGCTTGTGTGTGTTTAACTCTGTGTTACATTTTCCCCGAAAAAAAAACGAATCGTAGAGAGGTGCTGTATAGCTCGGTGGCTGACTGACTGTATGTTTGGTTGGCTAACATCTTGACTGAGTGGCAGGCAGCCTAGCTGCATGGCTAGTTAGGAGCTTGCTAGAGAAGTGTTAGTGGTAACCTCAACCTGACCCAGCATCATCAGCTGCACATAGCATACAAAAAATATTTATATACACATGTATATGTAGTATATTTGCAAAAATTATTTATGTACATATACATAAAATATACTATGTATAGTATAATATATTGTAGTATAAAGTTTTCGTGCAAACTCGTATTTTATAGTAATTGATGCTACTGCTTGGCCAAACCTAAATATACAGATGTGTTGTGTGGATGTGTTAATAGGAATGAGTATGGGTTAATCCACAAATACACACAATTTGTATCGTGTGTCTAAGAGTGGTTTTTATTGTCCTCGATGCCTCCTATTCGGATACAAAGAATAATTTTACAATATCAACTTCAATATTCACTTTTGAACAGGTCTGTTTGTTGCCAGAAGTTTTTATTGTTGGTTTCGTTCAGAATTTTGTTGCACTTACTAGCACTATCGCTTTCGTTTTACGTTCCATTACTACATCCTGCCATTAAAATGAAAGAACAAATGTGAGAAAATATTTTTATACATTCGGTAAAAATATTTAGCTGACAATGAAGTCGTTAAATAAATAAACTACAATTTATAAAAGTGATAATAGAAATTAAATCTTTTACTTTCGCAAATAAAACCATTTTTAAATAGTTTTAAAAACCATTTAAATTATTTAATTGTTTATTTAAACTGACACACCCTTTTTTTATAATTGCAACTTAATGACATACACGAAGTATTAACTAGGTCTAGTTTAAAAAAATTGTGTATTAATACATAAGATGCTATGTTAGTTTAAATATAAATATAAAAAATAACATATATATTTCCATATAAAAAATTTTTAATTATATCTTAAACTAGTTTTTACTCGTGACTTCGTTCACGTGAAAATTATAGCAGTTAATACTACAACTACTAGAAATTATCTAATAAAAAATTTACAGAAATTTTATTTAGTTTTCTACATCTATAGTACTTATTTTATCTTAAAGTATTTCGATTAACAACATTATAAAATTATTTTCCGCCAAAACATATAAGTTCTCCGCACTCGATGCTTTTAAGCAACCGACATACAGCTTTTCATGTGAAAAGCAAGGGGTGTCTAAAAATACTTACATATATATTTCGGCCACCATATGTAATTTGCATACCATATTTATCGCAAAGAGAAAACTTAATAAAAGTACCAGCTGTTCCTCATTTAGGGGCCCCGGAGAGTATATTGAACGCATTTTATTCCGTTTTTAACCCTTAATATTTACAAACTGCCGAACTAACAAGTAGGATTAACTTTTTTAATAATCGATATTCCTTTTATAACTCTCGTTTAGATATTGGTATCAATTTTGTACCGCTATGCTATTGATCTTATACCCCCAAAAAACTCGATCGAACTTGTTTTGTGGTCCCGGGGGTTGTGTTAATGCATCTTGGGAGCCAGGGGATATGGAAGTAGCTAATATGATAACTTTTTCTATTGTTAATAGTGAGGTTCCTTTCGTGATTACGTCGTTTATATACAAACAGGAGTTGGGTCTGCTGGCGAATTCCTTTATTAGCTGTTGTTTAATAAAAAAACAATGGCTTAATACACGGTCCAGGCAGTTAGGTGCTAGAATTGCCAGCTGTGTCTTGGTGTTCAAGCACGGTCTGAGGATTGTTTTGGCTCGGTGTTAAAAGCACCATCAAGTAAGCCCATATAAAGAGTTGCCCACAGTAACCTTAAGCACCTGTGACATTAGGTTAAACTATCATTCTGCTATGCGTTTGTGCTGTATAAAATAAAATATAAAAATATTGGTCCTGGGCCCACTTTTGAATATACCGATCGCCTCAGAAAGTGATTTTGATCTAACGATGTCTGCCTTTCCGTCCGGCTGGCTGGACGTCTGCATATCTAACCTTGTGCCAAAAAGTCGCCGGACATATATGAACGCCCTCTCTAAAACCGCTCTAGGGCAAAGAAATCTCATTTAGGTGTTGATGCTTAGTTAATATTCGTCACAAGGAACCCTTTAATGAATCCTTACCTCATAACACAATTTTCGAAAATTTCTCTATATATACTGTGTTGAAGGTGACCATTCGTCCTTCTTTTAAAGGACAGTCCTTTTTTTTGTTACGATGTTCTTTAAGATTTTTTAAAAAAAAAAAAAAAAAAAAAAAAAAAAACAGTAGATTGTCCTTTTTTTTAGTGAATTTTCCTCTTGTTAGATTATGACTTCTTCTTTAAACTCAAAAACTGTAAGTTTTATTTTCCCAAAACCCCAAAATTTCAACATTTATACAGCAAAACACGATGGTAAACATTAATGCCAGCGTTAGATCGAATTCTAAAATTGTTCGTTCCATTGAAAGAATATTTTCTCTCTCAACAAAGGAGCCCGATGATATTGCAAAAACTATTTTGATGATCTATGTGCTGGATTTTGGTGACTTTTGGCACATAGCCAAGTCTTTCTATTCCATAAATATATTTCTCGTCTAGAGTCACAACTTATTTCAATGCCTGAGGTTGCTCTTACTTTAAAGGACTTTAAATTTAGTGGGCCAACAAAAAGATTACTTTCAATTTCTAATAATTTTTGGATTATCGAAGAGTCCTAATTAAAAATGGTTGCTTAAGAATCACTTTCTATAATAAAGAGAAAATTTCAAATGGACTGTGCAGAATTTAAATTATTTTTATGTAAAAACAGTCATATTTAAAATAATTACTTCTACGGAAATATATCAATTATTAAAAATTATAAAATTTTTTTGTTTTAAAGACTTTTACATAATTTTTTTTTATGAATTTCTAGGTATATTTCGTTGATTTTTTTATAGACAATAAAATTAGTATATGTATTATTAGTAGTTCGATTTGCTAATATCACATTCTTTCCAATAACCTTGATACTATTAATCATTTTTACAACTTTTCGCAATGTCCTTTATTTTTGTTTTAAAAATATGGTCACCGTAGGCATGACCGACTATACTTTCTTACTGAATTAATTTCAAGTTACGCTTTTTAAGTTCAATTTTTAATTTGACGGTATACTGGAAGGGAACATTTCGAATTAAGTTGTAAGCACTTCAAAACAACACAAACTCGCCCCAACAATGGTAGAGTAGGATAAACAAAAAATGCTAATATAACAGATATGTAACTGTTTTGGTTTCTCATAAATAATCGATTTAATAAAAATGAGCTATCGAAATATTTAAGATTCCTTGTTTATTTTTTTTTGCACAAAACAGCTTTTTATAAAAGTACCTTAAAAAAGAATCAAAGATTTGAAATAAACATCAAATGTTAAACCTTCATGTTTTAGTTAGGCAACTTTCACAAGAAAACTTGTAATTTCCATTTGAATACTTCTTCGACAATTTATTGTTAAGGATTTTATGTCTAGTCTTTATGATACCCAATCCTCATTTATACATAGACAAACTACTTGTTTTTTATTAATAAAAAAGAAATCCACTTAGTTCTGCTACATTGAGAAGAAGCCAATATTACATGTGACCTCAATGTAAAGTAAAAGTAGTTATACGGAATACATTCATACATACTTTTGTGTACCAATATATGTATTTGTACATAATGTTGTCATTGTGTGATATTTTACATTATTATGCTTAACAAGAGGGTTGTAAATGTTCTTTTTCCCTTAAGTCCTTAAAAAATAAAATAATATAAAGTACAAGAAAGCGTTACGCATTTAAATGTTTGGCAAAATAATAATAAACTTTAGAAAAATTGCGCCAATGAACAAAAAAAAAAAAACGCCAAAATATAATGCGTAAAATCCTTGTTCAAAAAAAAAAAAAAAAAAAAAACACACGCATTTATACTAACAAATAAAAAACAAATGTCGTATTTTATAAAAATAAATAAAAACTTAAACAAAAAAAAAAAAAAACCATTTTCGAAAAAAGAACTATAAAGAAAACTTTTCGGAAGAAGATTACGAAAACAACATCAATTCTTGATATTTTTTTTTTATACTTATAGGAAAATTTAATTCGTCGAAGGAAAGTTTGGCAAAAAAAGCCATAACAAATAAAAAAAAAAACAAAAACAAAAGATCATATATGTAACCTTACAACAAAAAAAAAATATACTTTTTTATATATAACTTTAATAAAAAAATTTTAAAAGAAAACAAAAAGTGTACAACTTGAAAAACAATCGGACAGTATGGATAGTTCGCCAGATCTATCCTTAAAATTAAGGCGCGGTTCAAGTGATTCCCGTGATAATTTCTATATGGATTTTGCTCAAGGTATTGATTCGGATATCGAAGAAGTGGATAATACAGCACCAACGGCACCACCTCTACCATTGGTAGATGAATTGGATTTTGCCAGTATACCACCTCCACCGCCACCAATTATGGCTTCGGTGCAACAGCCACAAACTTTGCCAACACTTAGTGAACATGATGATTTACCACCAACACCGCCACCACAAAACACAGTTCTACCCTCACCGCCACCATCGCCTACATCGTCAGTATTAGAAATGATGCCACCACCACTCATTTCGCCACCAACACTTGAGAGTCGTAGGCAAGTTCAACCACCTTCTCCACCTTTGGAAACGGAAGATGAGGACGAAGAGGAAGATGAAGATGAAGCAGAAGATGGTGTCGAGGCCGATGTAGAAGAAACACCAGATGAAGCTGAAGACACTGAACAGGACCATAAAGAAAATGGTAGCAAAAATGATAAAGGCAAAGAATCGCCTCCTCCTCCTTTGCCACCACTACCATCTCATTTATCTTATCAACAAGATGATGACGATGATAATAATTTGCCACAGCCTATGCAAGGAAGAACACCATCAACTTCACCATCACCACCAATTACACCACCACCTTGTCCCGAACTGACTTCAATACAAAAAATTGTTTCACCACCACCACAACATGTCTCACAGATACCACCATTGACCCCACCCTCCGAAAGTGATCAATCTCAACCGAATTCCCCCCCACCTGTACCACGGCATGCTACAAACATAATGCCTTCGACCCCACCACCACCGCCCGAATGTGATAATGTAGATGAAGAACAGCCCCCTACACCACCACCTGAATTTGATCAAAACGAAGTGGATGAAGAAGAGAAACAAGATCCAGAAGTAGATATATCAGGAACTGGTGATATACCTACCATGGATTTGGTGCAAGAGTTTTTACAAGAAGCTGCCAAACAAGCTTTGGAAGGGGATGAAACAAAATCCTCCAAAGAAGATGATTCTACGACAATTACTACGCCACCTAGTAATGGCTATTCAGCTTCATCCATACTACCACCTCAACCAGATGATGAAGAGGAGGATCTTGAACTTATGTTAGCTAATATACCACCACCAGCTGGTTTGGAAGATAATCCAGAAGATGAGGAGGGTACCAAAACTCCAGTATCGGAAACTAAACCTTTAGATTTGGATGAATTGTCATCCGAGCATCTGCCAATTCACATGGAAGCTGATGATGAAGTTGAGAAAAAATTTTCCTTACCCGGTACACCCACTTCACAAGTTTCCCAATTATCACAGGCCACACCAACACCTACAGTCTCCGGTTCGCCCAAGCGGAAAAGTAGCGTAACAAGTGCAGGTGCTGGTGGTAGTCGTGTTCCTAGTCGTAGCGTTAGTCGCAGTGGTAGTCGCAGTGGTAGTCGTAGATCTAGTCGTACCGGCAGTATACGTACAGGTGCTGGTGGTAGTATAGGCTCTAGAGCAGGAAGCATAGCTGCTGCTTCAGTAGCCTCTGCAGCTGGATCCATTGTATCAGTCTCACAGTCTATAAAAGCTGAATCTATAACTTCTCCACCTCACTCGATTAAATCGATACGTAGTCCACCCGGTTCGATTCGTTCACACACTTCAAAACCTAGTCCTTCGCCCTCACAAAGAAGTCAGCCTGCTGTGGTCTCCTCACCACCAGCCGCAATTGTGGACGCTCGTGTTCAAAGTCCTCAGGAAGGTGATAGCCCACCAGCAATGCCTTCACCACCTATAATGCGGAGTCCACCACAAATGAAAAGTCCTCCCTCGATGAATAGCCCACCTAGAGTTACTAGTCCTCCCAAAGTGTACAGTCCTCAGTTGATTAGCAGTCCGCCAATGCGAAAAGTGGATATCAGCGCAGAGCAACCCGAAAAAATGTAAGTACTGTATGCCAATATTATTCTGGTCATAACTGGGCTACAGTTAAAATGCCTTAATTAAATAAGGTATTTATTTTTATTTATGTATATAGAATGACTGGTTTATTACTCAAAATTCATCAATTTTTTATTCATAGGACCATTATTACAACTTGCCGTTAGTTAAAGATAGGATTTTGTCGGACATACATAAGTATAACAAGTTATTTACAATTCTAACTTTTCTTTAATCTACCCGGTAAACTTGTTTGTAACATATTGCTCACTTTAGATTAAATTAAGGTGACCATACGTACTTTTTTTTTAGTGAACAATCATCTATATTAACTGGCTGTCATCTTTAAAATTTGTGTCCTCTTTCTGTCATCTTTTTTCATAATCTGTCATCATTGTCATCATTATTTTTAAAAACATGATAAATATTTGTTTTTATTTTTATAAATTAAAATAAATTTTATTTCACGGCGATAATCGGATTTTTCTACCAAATCGTATGGAAAATGTCGTGCCGTGCTTGTTCTAATCATACTCCTACTGAACTCTCGCTTTTGAAAATAAATGATTTTTTAAAAGTGGCCATACACTTGCATTATAACATTTTGAATAAGTTAGTGCCGGTTCACACACGTCAAGTTTGACTCATCAAGTCTTGAGTTTTAAGGAGAGAGGGAAAAAGAAATTACATTTTCTTTTCCCTTGACGGGTGTGAACCGGCACTGAGTGCAATGAATTTTTAAGTTAGACAGTGAGTTTATCTTTTCTTACATTCCCCTACAATTGGTTGGCTTTTTTCCGACTCGAATTGTAGTTGTTAGTGGGTAAAAAGAAAAAACAAATTGCTTCATTCTATTGTTTTCGTAAGAAAACAACAAAAAAACCAATTTGCCGGTTCAGTTTTTTGCACGGGCACATGCAAGTATATTATCAAAGTTATTTTCGGGAATACACAATTTATTATTATTAAGATGTTTGTATGACGTGCTAAATTCTCAATTTCTCATATTTGATAAATACACTGATTTTTTTTTAATGTACTTTACTTAAAAAATTTGGGAATGTAAATTTGTGTGTAAAAAATGTTGAAGTCAAATAAATTTTTTACTTTTTTCTTATGCCCTCTATTTTAGTTTAGTAAAAGTTTACAAAACAAATTTTCTATGAAAATTTTCTTTAATAAACGTTTGTTAAATTTAATAAACGTTTATGAATACGGGGGTTAATGTTTTAATTTACGTTTCAGACATTTTTTATTAAATTCAATAATTTAATAACGCCAAAGTTTTGAAAATAATAAGACTTAAAAAAAACTTTGATTTGTAAAATCAATTTATAAAGTTAGAAAACGAAATAGGCAACTAATGTATGTATAAAATTTAAATATTTCAAAATTGTTGCAAAAATTTTTTTCAATACATTTCAAATTCTTAAGCATAATCAAAGAATACAGAATAACAGTTGCACTTATACCCTTTACTGAAGGTTCTCTAGAGGGAAGCGAACTGACACCAAAGTAGTCCCGTGATAGGTCTTTGGTGGTAGAGACCGGTTCTTGTTTTAACACTTTCTATGGATAAGACCTATCACTTTTACATGGGGTTGTCATTGGAGGGGGTCAATTGACACCATATTACCAGTCTCACATCTATTCTCAATGTACGTGTTTAGTGACAGTTAATACAATGTAGTATTAGTTCAATACAATGAAGTTATTTCAATAGAACAAGCCCTAGAATTAAATTCAAGAACAAAATTTTGAAAGTCCAAAAAAATGTGTCACACCACCGGTGAAGACTGTACTGTAATTTATTACATTTTCTACCTTTTTGTTCTTCATAAACCAGTTATATGATCGGTTCTCCTTTCACTGGCCACGAGTTTTTTCTTTTTGTGCCTGTTCTATTTTCCCAACTCCCAGGACCAGTCCGTTGGACCAATTGACACAAATTTCCAGCAGGGTTAATATTGATCTAAGACCCTATAAAGTATATAGATATATTCGGGGTTCTTATGAGTAGGGACGTTGATTTAGTGATGTCCGTTTGTCTGTTGAAATGGGTTTTCCGAAGACCCCAGATATGATGGGAACTCGGTTGTTTTATAATTGGAATTGTTTGAAATTGAAAATCAGATTTATAATTATATTACAAATAGTCTGGAATTGTTTGCATTTGAAATTCAGACAGATCAGCCCATAAGTGGCTGAGATATGAGCAAAAAGCCACGACTGCCTCTAATTTTACCCATAAATCCCTTGTTGTTGTTGTTTTTTTATTTTTATGTATATCTGGAGAACGATAAGAGCCAAAGTTTCCAAATTAGGCACAGAGATCTTGGTTATCAATACACAGTGCAATCGGTTTTAAATACGTATAAATATGTAATTCATTCCATTGGGATTTAATTTATTGGAATGACAAGTTAAATAACATATAAGAGACAGTTTATTGAACCACAAAGTCCATTTAAGAATAATGATTTCATAATGTGACTTTGTAAAAATCCATGTCAACGTACGTCTGTCAAAGCAATATTCATATTAAAAAAAAAAACAAAAAAGGAACGGAATTGTTGTTAAATGAATGAGCCCTGTTTCAACAGAAGTCAATACTAGTAAAGTTTACCAGTAAAGTCAATGCACTCTAACCATTCATGCCATTCATTCAAATAGTCAGTTAGTCAGTCACTGTAGCATGCAGATAGATACCAGTACGTAATATGTTTTATTTATAACAGACAGGGACTATACTCGTATTTAACGGTCTTTTATTCATAGTTAAGTTTCAATTTATTATTTATTTATATGTCGAACGAACGAATTGTAAAGGATAATACTTTTTTTATGCAACAAAAATAAAAAGGAAAAAATTAGTTTTTTTAAAGGCCTATAAAGAACACAAAATAAAAAAATCAGCAACAGTTCCGTGGTGGTAAAGTTGTGTAAATATTTCAGGTACTGGTATTGTAATAACCTCGTCAATGAATGCACCGGGCACTGGGTTAGTAATGAATATTTTCTTTTTGATGTTTAAAAACAAGAAATAAAAACTAATTGAATTTAAAGTAAATTTTGATAAATAGAATTAAATTAATGTAGCAATTTAAGTTGTAAACGTATTTTTTTATTTTAAATCTATTTTGTTAAATTATTGTACACTTATCGTCAATATAAATTCCCTTTAAAAATTTGTTTCCTTTTCCGTAAAAAAATAAAATTGATTTCATACCTTAACCCTTTCCGACCCAGGCTACACATACGTGTAGGTAAATTTAACGTATTTTGAAGAGAGAAGTTTATATATAAATATCTAACTTTTCCTACTTCTTTTAGTCTCTACATGTTATGTGTTATCTCTAAATCGTTGTCTTATAAGTTTTTGCGAAGTTTAGTTTAGTATTTGTGTAAACGCGGGCAAAAAAGATGATCATGTTTCGCAGTGCGGAAGACAAGATATGAAAGTATCATTATTTTGTTTAAATTACACTAAATATATGAATATTTTGTTATTAGTTTGTAACAAAAGCATCATTCATTTAAATAATATGCAAATATTTTAAAATGCACAAAGAATTTTTGTGTTTTTTGTGAGCACAATGTGTACCTACACATATGTGTAATATGGGTTTCTACTACCTCAATTTTGCGAAAGAAAACTGTGATTAGGTGCAAGCGTTTTTTGAGGACTTTGCCAAATAATTCCTTTATATTTTTTGTGCGGTATTTTACCAGCTTACTTCTTTTGGAGCGATTGGCGGAAATGAATGTGCATGGAACAGGCACAATGTAAACAAGTCGTTTGCGGAAACTAACAAGTCATTTTCGCAAGCAAAAAGAAGGATCATTTTTTGAAAATATAGCCCATAAAACAATAAAAAAAAAACAAAATTAAATCAAAATATTTACAATCGTGAGCAAGTTACCTTTAATTTAAGTACCCACACAAAGATATAAGTAGAGGGGACACTCTTTTTTTGCCCAGAGGGCCCCAAAAGTCCTGTCCACTCCAAATTTTTTTTCCCGTACAATTACCTATAATTCGAGTACCTACACATAACACTAAGTGGTCGGGGCCGTTTTTTTTGGATCCAGGGGGCTCACGGGCCTCAGCCCCCTTAAATTTTAAATTTGTATTGTTTTTTTTTATTTTCCAGAGGGGTAACAAGTTTTTTTTCGTATGCCCCGTAAACTACACTTTTGCCAAAAAATGCTAATATTTTGTCCAAGTGAAGTCCCAAGGTACACATATGTGTATGTCCTGTTTCTAAGGACTTGGGCTTTTTATGTACATTAAAAATTAATTTTTAAGTTATCTTAGGGCGAATTATCATATACAGAAAATTTCATTGAAATCCAAAAACTTTGAAATTGCTTGGGTCGGAAAGGGTTAAAGCAAAATGATTCAAAACTGATTATATTTATTAAAGCATACAAACAACACTTTTTAACTTACCACACAACATTTCTGCTTAACCCATTTACGCCCGCTGTGCCAATTTGGGAACACTTCATTATTTCCGGCTTATGACAAAGTTTTTGACATTATTCAATATATGTTTACCTTATTGATAAACTAAAATTTCAGAAATTTCTATAACATCAAAAAAAAATTTTTTTTTCAATTTTTTCTTTTAGTGACCGTAGTGCCAATTTGGATACACCTCTTTAATTCAAAAAAAAAAAAAAAAAAAAATTTTTTTTTTTTGTTTTTTGTTTATATGTAATGAATAAAATAATAAAATAAACAATATTTTATTTTTTGTCCGGTAGTTTTTGTTTGGGCTTAAATGGGTTAAATACTATTTAATTATACCCACACCATTATAGTGGAGAGGGTATTATGCATTTGTGCTGATGTGTGTAACGCCTTAAAATATTGGTCCTAGACCCACCTTAAGGTATACCGATTGACTTAGAATCACTTTCTGAGTCGAACTAACGATGTCCGTCCGGCTGGCTGGCTGTCCATGTAACCTTGTGCGCAAAGTACAGGTCACAATTTTAAAGTTAATTTGATAGGTTCTTATTGGCACAAGGACCAAGCCTATTGAAAATGGGTCAAATCGTAGGACCACGAGGGAAGATAGGGGGAAATTTCTGCCTAGCAGAAACTATCAAACCGATTTTAATGGAATTTAAATCACATATAGAAATATATTTATATGGACATATAAAAAACAGGACCACAAGGGGAGGTAGGGGGAAATTTCTGCCTCTCACAAACTTTCAAACCGATTTTAACAAAGTTTACAAAGTTTAAATCCATATTAATATGGACACATTTGTAAAGGCATTATGTGTTTTGTGTTTTTAAATACTGTGGTGTAGGGTATCATTATGTCGGGCTTGACCGGCTATACCTTCTTACTTGTTTTCGTTTAAACTTAATTGTTATTAAAGGCTAGACAATTTTAAATTAATAATTTCTTTAACATAAACAAACACGCACTAGCAAATACATAAATACACACATATACAGACGTGTCTAAGACAATTACACAGACAGACTTGGAAAATGCAAAACTCATTGTAAAGAATTTCTTTTGCACGTATTTCACATTTTCCCTTTAGTGTAATAATATCGCAGCCAACGTAACTGCGATTAGTAAGGATTAAATTGGAGTATTAAAAAAATAGCAAGTTATGAATAGTGTTTACCAATGGTATTAATGTACCAGCAGTGATGGAAAAAGATTTGAAATCACACGCAGAGAAATGACATTTTTTTAGTATGGCCACCACCAGCAAAACTATTTTTAACTAAAATGTTTAAACACATACCCACGTATTCATAAACGATTATTAAATTTAATAAACGTTTTTTAAGGACAAATTTCAAAGGAAATTTGTTCTTTAAGCCTTTATTAAATTTGACATTTTTTTATGAATACAGGCAATAATGATTAATTTTACTATAGCATTGTTACTGGCAACATTAAGAAGCCACAATCATATTATGGTTGTTTTGTAGTAAATAAAATGTAGAAGTAATTATTTTTAGACTCAAAACAGATATCGCTTTGATATTAGAATATGATTAAATATTTAATTGGTTTAAAATTACGTTCGGTACTTACAACATTTGAGAAGGCTTTATTCGTTCGTGCAGCTTCTGTAATATCCACCACCATTTGTTAAAATACAACAACGTAAAATTATGTATTAAACACAAAAAAGAAGCAAATATTAAACTTGTAGAAATCAAAAATTAAATGATATTTATTTGAAATTTGTACATGAGAAAGATATTCTGGGAACTTTTTAAGTTTGACCACCTCTTTTTCGAAATAATTATCAAACCAAGTAAATTTTCTAAATAAATGATGATGCCTTTAGTCTGTAAATATGTACATGTGTGTGTGTGTGTATATATGTGTTAATTACATGACTCTGGCAATTTATTCTAGTGAAAAGAGTAAAAAGACTAGAAAGATTAAAACAGCAGGACATAACTGGTAGACGGACTGACACACTGATATGTAAGTATTAGGATGTACATAATTTTATTTTGAAAAGGGGGGACACGCAGGAAAATTGTGTGCTTTTTTGTTGGGGCGTAAAACCGAAAAACACATTTCACGGTTGTGTAAACTGACTACAACAAACATTCACACATTTTAAAATCTCTTTAAAAGGGTTTGTGTATGTATGTATTCGTTGTACGCAAATATGGGTGTTTGTTAAACGGCAGCGACTGAAAATAACAGCTATAGGTATTTTAAATTAAAAAAAAAACTACACAGGCAAATAACTTGGAACCAAGTCCACGTCATCATTTGGTATGTTTTGAACTAGATTTTAAAAAAATATAATGGGCTTTAGTAAATAAAATATCAAGTTATTTTATGACATTATTTATTAAAAAAATAAAAGTTTTTTTAACAGGATTGTTCTGAAAATCAAGTGATTTAAAATCACGTGCTTTTAAAATCACATGTGTGATTTTGTGGTGGTCTGAAAATCACAATGTTTTTGTCAATAATTTGTATTGTGGCTATTTTGTTTAACTGTTTATGGTTCTTAATATGAATTTTGATATTTTAATCAGGCTAAAGTTCATTAAATTTTATTTTTATTAAATTATTTTTATGAAGAAAGGAATTTTACAACATAAAATTAATTAAAATTTTTTGATAATTTTTCATTCTTGACCGAACCCCGGTTTTTTACTGACACTAACCACTCAATCTCTTCAGAGGGGTTTTCCGCTTAACACTTACCGCCATTGAAGATGGCTGGCAGTCAATAGTCAAACATCAATTATTAACCTTTGGTAGATCGATATTTTTTTTGAATGATTATCCACATTAATTGATGTTCTTACATGATTTGTGTTTGACTTTCAATTGCCGAAATCACATCGTAAAACACAACAACGGAACACCACAAACTCACTCGCGTGATTTTTTGTTACAAATAAATTGGTGACAGAATGCACCGATTCTCTTTTAATTTTGAACAAGCTCATTTTATATGACAGAAAATCATACCACTAAGTTTTGTGAAGAGCGGTCCATAATTTACCATAGGCCCCATCAGGCGCGGATCCAGCTTGAGCCTTAGGGGGGGAACATTTTGTATGATACAAAAAAGTAAAAAAATTGTTTTTAAAAGTTTATTAAAAAATTTTCATATTATTCGAATATGTATTCTAAGTCAAATTACAATCCTCAAAAGCTTTTATACTTTAATAGTCTTATTCTTTCAATATTTTCCAGGAATATTTTCTATGCGCTATAATGAATGTTACTCACCATGAGAAATAAAAATTCCTAGAGTTTATTAAAAACAATATGTGTATATTATATTAAAAAAAACTCAACAATAAGGTTAAATAAAATATAAGATCAGTTCAATATAAATTAAAATAAATTAATCTTTTTAAATAAGCAATTTATGTTATTGTTGATCTGAACCATGTTTTTATTTGACGAAGGGTGGGAAATGACCTCTCCCTCGTAGCAATTTTGACGAGCATTAAAACGAAAATTTTAAATATTTTTCTTAGATTAGGTAGATATCTTCATCACAGTTTATTAAAGCATCCACAACGTTATCTGATAGATTATCAGATATTTTCCATATTTGTTGTCAATGCAACAGTTCAGGCCCAAGTTTAGATGTTAGTAGGTGTTTATTTCTTTTATTAAATATAATCAGCTTATCAGCTAGTTGTGGTTTTAAAAGTTTTGTATCTGTATATGACTTGATTACACTTTGAGGTAAAAGTTTAGGTATGTTCAATACATTTAGGATATATATTGGGAAATGTGTTTGGAGATCTTCCAAAATAAATTTAATAATAGGAATGTAACCTACAACTCGGTAGTAATCTTCAATATTTTGGATGTGATTGTTTCGTTCAAACCTTGTCTTTTTGATTGGAACCTCGATTTGAACGCAAATAGCTTTAACTTTTTTAAAAATCGCTTTAAATTGTTCTTCGGCTTTATTTCTTTTCTCTTCAAGGCACATGATTAAAGTTTTGATAAGGCTTGATCCTTTTTGAAGATCTATATCGTGCTTTTGTAAAATGATACTAAGCGGCTGTGTTGCAATAAGTATAACACTTAATATGTATATTGCGCAAATAAATTCAAAAGTACTAAGTGAGTTCCTTAATATAAGGCTTTTGATGAAGTATCTCTACCTTTCCAAAGCTTTTAAAACACTTGTTGCAAAGTGTAAAATTGAGTCGTGACGAGCTACTCATCTTGTCTCGCATAATGTAGAGAATTTGGCTCGGTAAACTAGATGTTTTATTGGAAAGATTTGGATACTTATTAAAAATTTCGTTAGAGATTCAAGAAAAAAACAAAAAAATACTTATTGAAAATTTCGTTAGAGATTCAATAAAAAGAAGAAAAAAAAACTTGCTGGGATTTCCAAAAATTTTGTACATTAAAAAAAATATTATTATTAAAAATTCTTGTATTATCGAAATGAAAAAAAAACATATTTTTTTAATTTAGGTGGGGGAGGGGGGGGGGGAGAAAATAACCTTATTCCCCCCCTGAATACGCTCCTGGGCCCCATATATATATATAACAACTTTAATCTCTGTTTGGAAAAATAAAAGTTTAAAATTTAAATTTTTGTTAAATAAAGGTTAAAAATAACTGTTATTTATAACTTAAAAAAGTTTTCATAGTTACTGTCCCTGTTAAATAGTGTAATTTTTATTATTGCCCGCACCACAAATAGTGGTGTGGTATGCCGATAGTATACCGATAGACTCAGAATCACTTTCGGAATGGTAAGAATCGGAATAATTTCTGTGGCAAAAAGAAAAAGAGCTTAAGTCGACTAAAGCCAAATTTGAGTACCCGTGGACAAAGTTTTAATTATTTTGTACGATTCTTAGAAAGTTAAAGCAAAATTACTTTTTCTTTTTTTCTTACTTTTTTAAATGTGCAGTAATATTAGGTCTGTCTGCGTACACATACATATTTTGCATCATTTTGTGAAAAATGTTGCAAAATATTACAAAATGTTGTCTGTGTACTCCAAATCTCTTGCAGCTAGAGAGCCAAAAAGAGAATTTTTTGACATTTGGAAGTTAGAGAACTTACAAAATGTTACTGGAGAAATTTCCTCTTGCAAGATTTTGCAACTAGTTTGAACAGATGTTTTTATTACGTGTGCCAAGATAGCGTCGACGAAATAGCGTCAAATTTGGGAATATAAAAACCGGGAAAACAAAATACCCAAATTATTGTCTTTTGCAGCATAACAACAAAAAGTTAGCGTCGAATTTAGGAATTTAGGGGGATTTCCAAAAGTAAAAAAAGTTAGCGTCGAATTTGGGAATTTAAAATGGGGAAGTAAAAATAACTAATATTTTTAATAAAAATACAAAAAATAAATAAATTCGAAAAATAAAAAATGTTGAATATAATACAAAAAATAGTTAGCACAAATAAAAAAAATACACATTTAGGAACAAAAAAAGCAATGCGTGCAAAAAATCGTTCGGTTAGTTCCCGAGATATTTGGGTGCATCCAAAATGGTCAGTACAAAGCTTTACTGATTTATCCCTTGGAACACAAGCTTTTGCACGGTATAAAGGCTGAGTTCCAAAACGTCGGTTGCAAAGCAACTATCTTTTTTAAATGTATGCTACAATGCAACCGTGTAGGTTATTACAATTCTTTTTGTCCTAATGTGCACCAAAAAAGTATTTAATGAGAACATAATACAAAAGCTGTGCATTATTAAACTTGAATATACATTTTTGACTTGTGCTGCAAAGTATATTGATGTTTTGGAACTCAGCCAAACTGTATATATTCTGCAAAAAATCGAACCCAGAAATCTCGGGAACGGAACGAACGATTTTTGCACGCATCGCTCATTTTGTTCCAAAAAGTTAATTTTTTTTAAACTATTTTTTGTATTATTGTTAAAAATATTAAATATTTATACTTCCCCTTTTAAATTCCTAAATTCGACGCTAACTTTTTGATTTCATTCGGTAAATCCCATTATTTGGGTATTTTTGTTTCCCGGTTTTTAAATTCCCAAAAGTCGCTATTTCGTCGACGCTAAATTGGCACACGTAAATAATTTTTGTGAAATGAAAATAAAAATTGAACCGATCAGCTGTTTTCTTGCAAGATTTCACTGGATTCTGTCTGCGTACTTTTTGAGATATTTTCAGCCGACAAAGTAAAATTGGTCTTACTCTCCCAAAAAAATTTACTGAGTACTTGCTACTGGAAAAGTACGCAGACAGACCTATTTATAATAAATACTTAACTTCCGATCTGTGACACTAGGAATAATTAATAATAAAAAAAAAAACAACAACCGAAAAGAAGTGTTGATTTTATTAGAACAAAAATATATATTAAAAAATAACTTTTAGAGTTTAAAATTGCTTTCCTAAAAAATAGACTTAGACACTTTTTGCTTATTTCCACAGATTTCACATGGCTCCTACTTAGACTTATTTTCAGTAGTCTTTGTGTCAATAAACTTTCTTATTGTTATGGTATTTATACAAAAATTTATCCAAATCATCCTACTAAATTTTATTGGAACCGGTCCATATTAAAACATAAGTAGCTCCTAGACAAATACAAATTAGCGCCAATAACTTCTACAATAGCCACTATGTCATGGCAATATGATGTACTGGTAGGTCCAAAATTAACCATAGTTCTCATATAAAACACCTTCCTAATATCACTTAAAGACAAACAAATCCCATATCGAGGAAGATATCTAAATAATATTAGGCAGAAAGAACTTTTACATCAGTCTTAACCTGTGTACATAATTTTGTTCAGGCGAGTCCATGATTACCCATAGGTCCCAAATAGGGTACACTCTCGAAAATTTGTCTTTAAATACTGTGATGTATGGTATTAAATGGTCGGGTTTGACCGACTATACTTTTTTACTTGTTTTATATTTTTAAATGTAAATGATTCTTTGATGTTAATAAATCGAATTTTTGAGTTTTGACGCTTTGGTAAACATGAAAATAAAACAGATCATATAAAAAAGTTTTTTTTTTTTGGGAATATGTATAGAATTTTTTTACGGAAGGGCACATATACAAATAACTTTATATTTCAACCAAAGCCATTTGCACAAGTTTTATAATGCAAAAAAAAAAAAAATATGAATATTAATATGACACTGACAAATGTTTGTTTAACGTAAATGTTTGAGTGGTAAAAAAGTTAATAGGTATTAAAATGGAAAGAAAGAAAAAAAATTTTGAGATCAACTTTTTTTTAGCAGCAGTTCTAAATTAGAGATTTTTTATGTATGCCTTTAAGCAACAAGATATTTTATGTTAATATTCCACGTCAAACTAAGATAGAATCTCTATTAAAACTTTAAGTCATAAAAAAATATTATTATCTTAAATAAATTAACAGCCAACCATAGGGTATGATCTACACCGCTGACGAGTATATTGAAGTGTTTAAATGTCTCGAAATTTTTTCCGGAAAAATAATTATATATTTTTATTTTGTTTTTTTACCTTTTGTCATTGCGTTTAAAATTCTTTCAATATTCATCTAATACTCCATGTCGGTCTGTCTGTCTGTCTGTCTGTCCATGTGTTGAAATCACTCACACTTTCGAATGACTCAAAAAAAAAAAGAACAAATTTGGTGTTTGTTTCTAGTTATCTTAACAGTTTAGAACTGAAATCCAGCATAATCGGTTCAGTATGGAAAGAGTTTTGATCACAAATGTGTAACTACATATTAATGTCAAAAAATAAGCATGAATTGGTAGCGGCCAGGGCTGCCAGATTTGGCGATTTATCGTCTTTTTGAGTTTTTTTTTTGAAATTAGCAAAGTGCCGATTTGCTGATTTTTTTTAAAAAAATTACGATTTTTTCAGTCTCCAAAGTCTGAATAAAATATTACAAAAACAACAATGTTACACTTTGTTTATCTTTCGTCAAACCATCATCGAATGAAAGTTTTACGACTCCCTGTATAAATCATATTTTCAACAATTATACGGCGATCATTTCAAGAGTTGTATGAGAATATCTACATGAGTCTCATACGATTCTTGACATGAAAGTCTCGTTAGATTATCTTTACCCAAGTCTTAAACGATTTTCACTACGATTGAAGAAGCGTCTTTCGTTGTGCTATGGAAGAATCTCACTCGAGTTACAGTTTTTCCCATGTGAGGAATCTTCTACGATTAAAAAATGCGGTCATCGACGATCAAAGACGCTCTTCGTGAGACTCCCAGTAGCTCTTACACGATTGAAAATGCTAGCTGGGTATGAAGTAATAATGTTTTTGTTTGAATGTTTTTTTTTTATAAAAATAAAACAAAAATTGTTAAAAAAAAAACTACATTTGAAATTATCCGATTTTTTTGACGATTTTTCGAGACGATAAAGACGTTTTTTTTTTCTCAGGAAACTGACGATGTCCTCACAAATTTATCTGGCAGCCCTGGTAGCGGCATATATCGATTATTTTAAAATTTTGTCAAAAACTTGTTTTATATGACGAGAAACCGGTCGATTATTTTCTATAGACCCCACACTAAAACCAATCTAGTAAAATTTTGTCTGTCATAGTTTCATAGGAAAATACTTTGGTAAGCGTAAAACCGTAACGAATTATAATATTGTATTAAAGTTTGGCTTGTCATAGTTTCATAAGTCTAGAAATCACATCATCAAATTTCGTGACCATAGCTCGATAAATTACCATAGGGCTCTTATGAAGTCAACTCTTGAAGAACACATAAATACGACTAAAACCGTAGAGAATAATAATATTGTGATGAAATTTGGTTCGATTTTTTTATATTCGAAATCACTCTACCGAATTTTGTAAAGATCGGTCCATAATTTATCGTAGCTCCCATATAAAAATCCCCTCTTGAAAATCCCTTTAATACGCTTTAAACTAAAACTGAAATAAAGATGGGAATTTTATTTAAATTAGGTCAACTTAATAAATATAAGTTACCATAGATCCCATATGAAGTGTTCTTTTGGAATAGACTTTAATAGATCTAAAACCGCAACGAGGTCAGTTTTAAAGAAGACTGATTCATAATTTATCGATCCCATTTTAGGCCCACTCCTGGCAAATTTTATCTAAATATCAACATTTATAAGAGATTTAAGTTTGTTGAAACAATTTTTAGTAGTTGAAGTTATATGGGTTGAAAGAAAAATTTGTATACATATTTAGTTCACTACAACCATTTTATGCCTGATCATGGTATTTTATGGTCAAGCCTTTTTGAGTGGATACGAATATGAAACAGTTTATTAATATAATAATTTGTGGGACATTTACAGAATATAGAATACTTATTAGTAACCATTTCAAATCTGATAGTAAATATTTTTTAAATACTTTAATGATTTTTTTAAATAAATGAAAAAAATTAATTAAAGCCAGTACGATGTAAATACATATAAATATTTCCAAGACTTGTGTGTTGTGGTATAATAGTTTAATACCATTAATACAGTTCATAAAAAAATAATTTTTTTTGTATATAAAAGATTTTGTTATTCGTGCTTAATTCCCAGTTTTTATTCTTGATAAAAGCACCAAAAATTACTTTTGATAAATTTTTTTGTCTGTTAATTTTTAAGTTATTTTGAAAACAAATTTGAAATTGTTGCGTTTTGATCCGATGCATAGTAAATAAATTCGTTTTATATGAACCAAATAGAAATGATGCATTTAAATATGAAATAAGTTTAGAATAATGACTTTTTCATTTCAATAATATTATAATTTTACCTTTTTGTTTTGAATTTCAAAGGTTTAAATTAACCTGTTTATTAGAAAATAAACAACATTTATTTTTGGTTACTTTTTAGCTTTCACTAGTAAATCGATGTTTTTTTTATTAGATTTAGGTGGAATTGTTTAATTTTGAATTGAACCACAATATATGTTATGGAATAACAACATTATTATTAATATTTGGTAAGTTATAAATTTGAATATGTAGAAGATATTCGGTAAAAAAAAAACAAAAATCTTAGAAAGTGGAATTGTTGTGCTTTGTTTTGAACCTTTACAAATGTGCCAGTTTATATGGATAAAAATTTGGCTTCACTAACTACAAAACGCAAATACATTAGACGTTTCTATTGAAACGACTAATTTAAATGTTATGTTTTTTCTTAAACTTTCTAAGACTTCTTTTATTTTTAACGTCGTAATGGTAACAACAATTTAAAATAAAAGGCTTTAATAATATCTATTGTACAAGAGTTTTTATTAAATTCTTTCACACTATTAAATCAACCCTTAACGTTTAGCAATTGCTGTTTGTTGAACTTGAAATTTGAAGAATCATTTAGCTGCTATGAAGTTTATGCCACTTTCATTCCATAGCAGTCATTAGGCCTAGTGCAAATGAATGTTTTGAAACTTCAAACTTTTTTTTATTACACGTGCACGGCAATAGCAAAAGCAACAACATTAACAAAACACTGTTACAGAGACCATAGTAATGACTTTGTAACACATAAACATTTATTTGACTCCCTGGCTAAATTTGTATCTAAATAGTAGCACAGAATTTGTATTATTTATGCACCAAGCATAAAAAACACAGGAAAATGGAAATGAAGGTAACAATTGTTTTCCCCCCTTTTATTTACCATTGCAAACCGTTTAATTCATGTTATGCAAATAATCATAAAATTGTTGCTTCTCTTTAAATGTCTGATACTTGTAATTGGTTTACAGAATCCCTTCCCTTTTCTGCAATCGGAATCAAAAATTAGAACACCGCAGGCGGTACTAAAAAAAGCCATAATAGGGTTAGAAAAAGTTTGTTATTTTATATTCTTTTTTTGTTTGTTTTTTAGTTGCAAAGGCAACATATGTTCAAAGTGATAGAAATGTATTCGAATGCAGGGATAATTTCGGAATATGTATTGAGTTGAAATGTTTTTAAAGTTGGAAAATTCGAAAAAAATATTTTTTACTTTTGCTTTGATTATTCAATACGCATAATTTATGTAAATAATATGTTTTGCTTATTTTTGTTTTTTTTTCTTTTTTTTTTTGTTTTGTTTTAAACTGTTTATAAATTGGAAAGTATTTATTACAGGTTATTTTGTATACTATATACTTAAACTATTGGATTGGACATAACTATTGGATTGGACATAAAAATGAGATACTTTTAAAATAGAAATAAAATTAAAGTTAAGCCAATATTTGAAAACAAGGAAAAGAAGGGGAGTAAACAGTTAAAATTACGTTTCAATAAAATTTTATTCATATTGCCAGCTAAATAAATTTTTTATTTGCATACAAATTTATTACTATATTTTAACTACTAATTTTTTGTATATAACGGAATGTTATTTAGGAGCTTAAAAGTTGAAAAGTTTAACATTAACAAGTAAAAGTATGTTTTCGAGAACTTGCTTAACATGAGACCTTTAGCAAATTACTGAGCGATCTTCACGAAATTCGGTCGTCAATTTTCCAGTTCAGCAATAGAATTATTTGTTATGGTTTTAGACCTAATAAAGTGTTTCTCTAGAGTGGGCAATATAAAAACAAATAAAGATTCTAAGTAACTAACTGACAGAAGAAAAACATTGCAACAAAAAAAGGGTAAGAGTGCTGGTAATTATAATCACCAGCCGGCGAAAAATAAAATTAAGGTTCAATTAGACGTGGCATACCATAATGTCACAGCCAGTTATGGTTTTGGAATAACTAAAATTCAATTGGATTTTATGGCTATGGCGTTGTGGCAATTTACCTATAAATAAATGGAATGTTGCCAATAAGGTTGGCTAAAACAGCTGTTTTGTATTGTTATGATCAGGGAACCCAGAGATATGCTCTAAAAAACTCGCTTTATGTGCATTAAATACGCAGTAAAAACTTAAAAATATGCCCGGAAAATTCAAATTTGAAAACAATTTATTCAACAATTTAATAACAGTTCCAATCCTACAATTTTAATCACTAAAGCCTACACACCACAGTATTAACAGACGAATTTTCGAGATTTTACCCTATTTGGAAACGAGGGGCAGTCATCGGCTCACAAAAACAAAGTTATGTTCAGAGGTTAAAATTCATATAAGAGTTATTTGTGCCGAATATTATCAAGATATTAACATCCATGTGATTTTTTTGTCTTAAAGGGATTTTAGGGACGGTCGCTGAATTGTTAATTAGTGTTATTATATCCTTCACCACAGGTGGAAAAGGGTATATATAAGTTTGTCATTCCGTTTGTAATTTCTACAATATTGATCTTAGGCCCTGTAAAGTATATATATTTTGGGTCCTTATGAGGAGAGAAGTTGATTTAACGATATCCGTCCGTCTGTCCGTCTGTCCGTCTTACGTTTGATATGTGTTTTCCGGAGACTCCAGACATGATAGCGGCTAGGTTGTTTTACATTTATGTCACATATAGTCCACCATTTTGTGCTATTGAAATTCAGCCAGATTGGTCCAACAATGGCTGAGATATGACCAAAAAACCACGACTGCCTCTAATTTTTCCAAAAAATCCCTTGTGGTTGTTGTATTTTTATTACTTTTTTCTGTATATCTGGAGAACGGCAAGAGCCAAAGTTTTCAAATTTGGTACAAACATTAAGGTTATAAATACACACCATTTCACAAAATGTGAACGGGATTGGAGAAGTGGGCGTGGTACCTTCCATACAAAAAGTATTAAAAATTGTATGGTTACGCCTTATATATCAAAAGATCGGAAATTTAATTAATACAAAATATTTTCTGAAAAACTCGGGAAAATCGGTTCAGATACGAAAAAGTTATGATCAAAATTTTTTTGGTCAATACCCATTTTCGGGAACCATAGATCTTCCCGAGTCCAAGTCTTACAACCAAAATAAATTTCTTCTTTAACACGTCGGTATATAAATCTTTCAAATCGGTTCAGAAATAGCAGAGTTATGACCAATATACTGAAATCCCAAAAATTACTCTTTTTTGTAATTAAGTTTGTTTTTTATACCCTGCACCGAAGGGTCCTTATGAAAAGCGAAGTTCAAATCCGGTTGTCGTCTCATCTCTCCCCCCCTTCGCATTTGTTTACATATACTAGCATAATGCCCAATATGATTTTCGTTTATTATTTCATCTATTTAACGAAATAATTTCAACAAATAGAAACTAGGAATTTTTGTGTTTTTTTTTTGCTACTTAAAAACTCGCCAAAAGTGATAAAAAATGACAACAGTGCCTTTACAAAAAGAAAACAAACAAAAAAACTGTGTTGAGTTGTAAACAGTAAACGGTCTATATTTCATTTTAATGATATTTAAACAGCGTTCCTTCATGGTAGGGGGTGTGTTAAGTTAGAAACTGTGAGTTCCCTGGTTCAAATCTTGGTTTTTTAAAAAGAATATTTTTTTAATACTGTTATGTTCCAAAACAATTTTAAAAAAATATTTACCAGTTTTCGCTTTTTAAATTTCATTTATAATGAAGTTTTAAGTATTGTAAATATGTATGTTTATGTAGAAATTATTTAGGTTTTGTCTAGTTGCTCTGTATTCTGCTCGCACAATGGTGAAGGGTATATAAGATTCGGCACAGCCGAATATAGCACTCTTACTTGTTTTTTTTTTTCATTTGTTGTGAAAGCTCTTGTAGGCATCTAAAAAAATGTATCCAAATATGCCCAAAAAAGGCAAAATGTGCACTTAAAACTTAAAAAATGCTGCAAAAGGCTCTTTTAACTAAATTATGCAAAAACTGCTGTAAACGGTAAAATATGCAAAAGTTTGCACTAACAAATCGATGCCAAAATTCATAAAAAGCTCTAAAACGGATAAATATATTGTTTCAGACTTCATTGGTCGCACAAGGAAAAACATGCAATTGCATATTTATGGTTTTCCTGGTTATGATTTATCATGTCTTATTGAAGCTTAATATGTAACATATGGTAAATTATGGACCGATACTTACGAAATTTTGTCTATGCTTTCAAAAGTAACTGCAAAAGCTTGTTCGCCTTGCCTAATCCTAAATTACCTTGCAAACGAAAAAAAAAGTTAAAGTAGTGGATGAAAAATGTTCAAATATGTTACACATTATTGTCTGACTCAGTGGACTTTAAATAAGTAGGTACTAGGAGAAATAGCAATATTTTCTTCCAGTGCCCATGTTCTGTAACTCTCGCTTCGAGAAACTTTTCAATAGAAATGTGTGAAATGGAACAAAAACGCCATATATTGAAACAAACAGCTGTTTTTCTCACTAAACTGTGTCTGTAACTTTTTTTTTGGCGAGTACTAGCTGTCACGTAAGGAAATTACTCGCCAACTTACAGAAAAAGTGTGTCTGTAATATTTTTGTGAGAAAATTTCCCGCTTTGAACTGTCAAATAAACTCACGAAAAAAAAATGGGGCGAGAAACTATTTTAACACTAAAAAACGATTAAAAATGCAAAGAATAATAATATTTTGTTCTTGGCACATTTTTTCATTGTTTAATTATTTTGCTTTAAACATTTTTATAAAATATACGAATTTTTTCAAAGCTCGCTTGCAAAAAACAAATATTAAAGTCGCATTTTACATTATTTGGTATAGCCGACGTCGTCAAAAATTTTTCAATTTTGGTAAATTTTGGTTGCCGTCAACGATTTGTGTGATTGGCTGGCGTTCTCAATGCCTGCACTGTCACATCGGCTTCGAGTACAATGTTATGACATTTATAACGTAACGACGTAATCTCTTTTTATAGTTTTCAACATGATTTACAGACACATTTTTTTCTCACTTTTCGAGGAAAAATGGAATATTTTGTTTCACATCTTTTCGATTCGAGAAGTTCTCACTAAAGAACATTGGTACAGAGCGCTAAATTTTTTTTTCGAAATACTTTTAAATAATATCCCAAGAGCGGTTAAAAAGTTTTAACAATATCTAGTCTTTCATTTAGAATGTGTTTAACTTGTCAATTTTCATAAATATGTTTAATAAATTTTCATAAATATGTATAATAACTCAAAAACAAATTAATTTAAAAACAAACCTGTTTAAAGTTTTTTCTACACATTGTTTTCAAAGGGGGAAAGTAAATGAATAAAAATGTTAAACAATGTAATTATAAACGAACAAATTGGCATCACAAACTCCAAAAATCCATTTTTTGAGTTATGACGACGTTGCAGCAAATGAGCGATATGTATACACATTTATGTGAAAAAGAAAACTTTAAAATTTTTCCATTTTTACCACTTTACCTTGAATTCTTTGTCTCTCCTTTGAATATTTCTTTTATTCTTTCATTATTCCTATTTCTTTAAATTCTTTGTAAGAGTGTTTTCTACAAATATTGTAAAACGTGATTTATCTGTCATTTTAACAAAATACCAACTAAATGTATCATATTACAAATTCCAAATCCCACATATTAGATGTGTCTTCCCTCTCTTTCTATTTTCTATGTTGATTTTATTTCAAGTTAAGTTGAATTTAAACAAGTTACTTACTCTACAGTATGGGAAACAAAAGAAAAAAAGGCTTCTTTTTTCTAGAATTTGTTTAAAAAAAATTTTAAACTGAACTTGAGTGATTGTAGAAAATATAAGAATTTTGCTAACGTTTTCCGTAACGTGGCAATGAATGTGTTTTTAGGTATATGAGTTTTGTATCGGTGTGTAGGTGTATAACAAACAAAATAATAATAACTGAAATTGTAAATACAATATGTGTACAATACAACCATTCCCTGATGAGGTTTGTGACAAAAAAAAAAAAAAAAAAAAATTACAAACCCGTTTATTCTGTAATATTTTGTACATATTATGATAGAAAATACACAGACAATTACATAAAAATTGCTGTACAATACAGTTCCGGCTTCTGTGTCGAGCTGAAAGTTGGTGGTCACCTCCAACAAAACTATTTTTTAAGGAAATTTTTAACATATTATGTTTAATTTAACCATATTATTTTAGCCGATAACCATATTATGATTAAATTAGTCGTTCATCAAGAAGCCACAACCATATTTTGGTTGCCTCCGAAAATGTTATGGTTAATGATAGCTAAAATATGTTTAACACTTATAATAGCATGGTTGTTTAGATACAACCATTATATAGCTTCTTGATGGAGGACTAATTTGACAATAACATGGTTGTCGGTGAAAATAATACGGTTACATTAAACAAAATATGCTTAAAATTTTTTTTTAACAATAGTTTTGTTGGAGGTGACCATATTTAAACATGTTTTTTCTCTGCGTGTAGGGACATGTATTTTCCTTTGAATTTTTATACAAAAAAAGGGCCAATGTCAAAATATTCACTTTTGAGAAAATTGGAATTGAAGGTTATTATAGATGCTTTCATAGTGACATTAGCCAGCATTTTATTTATGAAGCTGTTCTAGGTTAAGTATGACTTTAGCTGTTTTACCATAATGAAAGAGAGCAAGAAAACAAATCTAATACAATGATTAACTCAAAAGAGAAAAAAAGTGACATTGGCCCTTTTAGCTCCAAGCCACAGATATAACTGACTACATGCTTATCTACTAGGGAATGGTAATGTGACTATTGCTTAAAATTTTGATATTTAGGATGTGTAAGGTTACCAAATGACTTCATTTTAGTATGAATGCATTTATATGGGAAAAGTTAAAAGTATAGTGTGTTCAAATCTTCAGATTCACTTGGTAATCATAAAAAAAATTTATACAGCAATAATAAATAGACACAAATAAAGCAAACATTTTCACAAATGTGTGAGAATATAAATATAAATGTTTCATGGATTGCCGTATTTATGTATCCAGATCTGGATACATTTTATGTGATTGTGATTTTGTTTGTGTCTTATTTGTTATCGGCCTTCAATGTTGTTTAAATTTTCCTGTTTGTCATTGTGTAGATGTGCTTTATGGAGTTACTCTAGAATGCAGAGTACTAAATGAATTTGTTTTTATTATATATTTTGTGTAAAAATGTCAGTATGCAAATTGCATAAGGTACAATAATATAGTTAATTTTAGTAAAGGTCGGTATACACGACATGTTTTTTACATTTGACTTGTCAAATTTTCAAGTCCCATGTAATTGTGCAAAACCAAAGAAATTCTCGTGCTGCCGCCACAAAAATGTTTTCTTGCACTGTAAAAGAGTTCAGTTATCTTAATTTTTTTTCTTTAAATTCGAAGATTTTTATAATGAAACTTTTTTTATATGGTATGTAAAATATGTAAAATAGGGTGATAACTTGTTCACGCTTTTTGCGTATATCATTACAACATCAAAAGTTATTAATAAAAAATATGGTAATTTTTTTGGATTGTTAAAAAGTTCACGCAGGGATCGGGTTGAAGTTTGAAAACAACCATTTTCTTGAATTTTTGACAGTAAAATTTTACAAAATAACTGAATATTTATTTGATTTTACGGAATATGGTGTTGAATTTTTGACAGTAAAAATTAAATGAACTTTTTGTTAAAAATAAATGAAAAATAGGTAGACCGGTTTTTAATTGAACTTTAATTTATTTTATATTACCATTTCAGTTAATTTTACGTACAGAATATTGTGAGTGTACACTTAGCAGGTATTGCAATATATTTTACGTAGTGAGCATGATTTTTAGGAATGGGTATTAAATGGGAACTAGGTTCAAATATAAGCCTATGCTGCATAAAGATTTGTTTTTTCAAGTAATTTGGAAAAACTACTTTTATATAAAAGTTGTCAGTCATATTATTTTCTCCGTACTTTTTGGAACTGAATAACGTTTTGTGACAAAAAAAAAAAAGAAAAAATGTCAGAAATACCGGGAAATTGAAATATAAAAAAAACTTTAAATTTGTGACAAAACTTCAAAACTTCAAAAATTAATTTTTTCTTTTCAAACTCTGTATCTAACTACATATGTTGCTATTGCCCTACACAATTTAATTTGTTACACCAAAAAATAAAAGTACACTTTCTTCTAAACCAATCGGCTTAGAATTACTTTCTAAGAAAAATGTAGCATATCTGTCCATGTGCAGTTTTTAATCAGGATACAGGTCGCAACTTCAAAAATTACACAGGCCAACAAATTGCTAACTCATAGAATCCAGTATATTTTCTCTAAAGGTTTGATCTGCGCTGAATATAAAACCAGATATGCCATCTGAAAGTCCCACCAACTACCTTTAAAATAAATGTTTTACCTTTTTAATATTATTTCTTTTATAAGATATCTTAACGTAAAAAAATATATTTCGAAATAAGCGTGTTTAAAGTTTTTGATTTGCTTACACAACTTAGAAAAAACTACGACACATTCTCTTCAAACGCGAAAAGTATAAAAGATATAAAGATGAATTTTATGTTTAATTTTTTGACAAAAATTAGTATTGTGGTTATTTTATTGAACTGTTCATGGTTTTTTAATCCAAATTTTGATATTTTAATTAGGCTAAAGTTCATTGAATTTAATTTTCATTAAATTATTTTTTATGAAGAAAGGAAGTTTTACAACATGAAATCTGTGATATTTTGACAAAACATCTTAAGTCGAGATAATATAGCAAAAAAGTTAAAAAAAAACTGGGTGATAAAATAATTTTTAGCAAATAATAAAATAGACCAAAATTAAAGAAAAATTTTGTTTATAATACTAATTACTAAAAACGTAAACAAAAATGCTTTTTGAATAAAAACATTTTTTTTAAAGTTTTTAAATATCACTTAAGATGTTTTGTCAAAATGCCATAGAAATGAATTTTCACTTATGACAACGTTGCAGCAAATATGCGATATATAATTTTTTACTGCCGGCTTTTGTTTACAATTTTGGGTCATTTTTTTTTTCTTAAATTATTTATTTATTCTATATAACGTGAATGATTTATATTTTTATATATTTTTGCCAATTAATTTTGACCTTAATACTTAATTTATCAATTGATAATATTATAGGTTGTCCACAACTGTGCTTATTAGCCTAAAATAGTAATTCAGTACTTAACAATTTAGAGCACTTTATGAATTGGCTAAATATAAATAACAAAATAACCTCACTAAAGGCCCAAATACATTGATCAAAATACTCTTCAAGCATTGTAGTAGTATTAGTGAAAATGTGTTTGTATGTGTGACACCGACAACGCTTGATGAAAAATCAAAAAAAAAATAAGATATGACGGCGAATATAACGTCCAGCACACGTACACGTTGAATTCGCCGGGTGGAGAAGCATTTGACAAGTGTATTTGGCCCATAAGTTTCTTTCAGATAGGCCCTTCTCTCATATAGGATCCATTCGCTAAAATCATTAAATCGATTTTCAGAAAGACCTTTAAAAAAATTTTTAAATATATAAAAAATATTCGAAACAAAATGCTCTTTATCAACAAATTGGTGTAGAGTATAATACTTTACAAATGATGTTGTCAATGAACATGTTAAGGTCGATGATGACGACGATGATTATGAAGATACAAATACAATGCCTTTGTTTGTACAATATGAAGACTCGTAAATAGAATATTTCATATAGAAATGTTTAAACAATGTTGAAACGACATGTTTTCCTTTCCTATATTATTTATATTCTTGCACTGACATTGACAACAACATTTTGCTAAAATGATGAGATGATGTATAGCAATAATAAAAAATAAAAATATGTATAGATATTTATGATTATGTGTATGAAAATGGGGTGCATAATACATATCCAGATACACATAATAATATTAAGTTGGTACATGTGTAGATATAAATGTTTGTACATAAGTAATCATCTAGACATTCATAGATCAAATGAAAAAATATAAGAAAAAATTGTGCATAGAAGTTAACAAATTGATACAATTCAAATCAAGAATTTGTATATTAATGAATATAACACATTCTCTTTGTTAAAAGAGTAAAACTAATAAAATCCTTGAAATAATCAAATTCCGTGTTGCAAAACAGGATTTCTAAAGAAATAGAATTAATAATTTTATTTGATATTATTGGGGAAATGTTATTTCATAAATTTTAATAAACAAAATCTTTAAATTAAGGCACGTATTTTTTTTATCAAGCTACATATCATCTTTGAACATAAATTGTATGAAAAGTTTACCTTGCATTCATAATAGGTGTGATAATTTAGTTTACTAGCAGAAATTTGCAACGAGAGAGTAAGTTTAAAATTGACCAAAATTTTTCTCCCAATAGAAAAAGTAAATGAATGCCAAAAGCTAGCAAGTTAGGCATATCGACATTATCGTGTTTGAAACTATTTGCATTGGCTATTATTCCTAAATCTTAAAAATATATTTTATTTTATTGAAAATTATAACTTAAAAATTACAGATCTTCAAAGGTTTATTTGAGCCTCTCATACACGACACAGAAAAAACTCTCTACATTTTTTCACCAATTTAAGCATTAAAAAAAATCGTTTAAATAAAAATTAAATCAAGTGAATTAAACTTTTTAAACTTTTTTTGCATAGTTTTTGCAGGTTTGCACGTCATAATGTCCAATGTCATAATGTTCATGTCAAAAAGTGTCACTCCACACGTGCGACATTTTGAGAGATATTTTTTAATTGTTTTTGAGCGTGTTTCTTCTCTTGTCGTGCCCCTAGGTAGAAAACAATCCACAATGTTTGTTTAATCCATCTTTTTTGTCAAACAAAAGTAAACGTTTTCTCTTTATTAAACAATTTTCTCTGTGCGAGACTATCATTATTAAATATTTTAAGTGATCATCACTTATATGTACTTAATTTATCACATTATTACATCACATTTAAACGATCATAATTTAGTAGTCATAACTAAAACAACATGACTTATTTAAAGCACTTGCACATTAATTTAAACATTTGTGCATGTGTGTAGACAAAACAAACAATACAAAACCAAGTCGAATGCAGTGTTGCCAGTGAAATTTCGAGAGAGATACATTTTAGTTTCCAAAAAGATACACTTTTTCCCAAAAAGATGTTGATGATGAATGTTGTTTTTCTAAACACAACTTACGTTATGCCACTTAGATTATTTGAAATTGTAAAAATCTGAAACCAAATAACCTATCTGCAGTAGTAATACATTAAATAATAATTAATTAATAATTAATAATATTATTATACATTAAATAATAACAGTTATAGTTTCTTTTACTGGTTTAAGCAAAAAAAAAGTACTTAATGTTTGTTTAAATTACACTATGCAACAGAATTAAACTTTTATCGTGATTTTTGATAATTAATTTTTCTCTTTTTTTAGTGCGTAACTGTTCTCTAGGTACAAAAATTTTATTATTTGTAATATTACATGCTCAATATTTTGCACACATATGCGTTATGATATAGATAACGATATGTTACTATCAAAACAAATTCATTTTTGTAAAAATTATATACGAGTTAAGGCGTTTATACTAAGACGATTATATCAACGTTCATATAAATTTACTAAAAATAAAAAAGATGTTCATATTTCCTCAGAACAACTTCGCATTACTAGTAATCCCCGATTTAGGTGGATCGTATGTTGAAACCTCCTTAATGTTTTCTTTCACCATTATTAAATCTGCTATTGTATTAGTATTGAGTCGGTTACGATGATCAGTCTTAATAAGTTTTAGTACATTTTGCGTACAGATTCAAAAGATAAGAAAAATGTCAAGATTATACATGGTACCTGAAGCCATCAAAAGATACGAAAAATGTATCTTTCGTATCCTAATGGCAACACTGGTCGAATGGTTTAAAAAATTATAACACACATTCAAGAAACAAAAAATTATATCTTCTGTTAGGAATTTTGCAAAAAAATAAAAAATACTATCACAGCGAGATTAAAATACTAAAAAAATAATATATGATTTAGTGCATTAGACCGGCTTACTATACGAAATAAAAAAATTGTGTTGAAAAAGTGAACGAAATTTATTTAAAACCCCCTAAATCTTTGTTTTATACATTGTGAACGGAAGAAAAGATTATTTACGCCAAGAAAACATACATTCATACATATTTTCCAATTTGTTTTTTGCTAAAAATTTATTTTTAACTATCTCAAACCTTTTATGGTTACTTCAATCACATTATTGTCACAGGCAAAATCTTATTATGTATATTAGGAAGCCACAACTATATTGTGGTCTATAATTAAAAACTTTACATTATAAAAACTACGAATAATAATAGAATGGTTTTGTATCAACCATAACATGGTCCTGTAAAAAGAGCAAGTTTGATAATCAGGTCAATAACAGACATTCTCCGGGAGTTTTTTTCTTTTTTCCGTTTAAACAGTGAAATTTAAATATGAAAAATGGGAGAAGCGAAAAAATCGCGGTTATGTGTTGCAATATTTACTATATGTTCGTTTGCTAGTAAATCAGTGCGGTGGCTGCTGCTTCGATTTCCGTCAGAACATCTAAACTGTATTGTATACAATGCACAGTGTAACTTTCTGCAATTTTATTGGCCAAAATTAATAACTGTCGTTCCGTAGCAGATATCGAAATAAAATTTAGTGTGGATAATATTTATACCTAACTAAAGCTTTGTAGAAAAAATGGGCTTGGTCGATCCCCTTTTATTGGTAGCACCAAACACTGTGAAGCAGTGGTCTGTAAATTTTACCAGGCCCACCTGACTTCATGTATTTTGAAGCGCTAAATCCGAATTTGTGGTCCGTTAGATTATAAAAGGAGAGTTCGAAGAGAACTCTTAACTTAAGAATTTATTAAAATTGTGCACAGAAATGCTTAGAAAGTTACTGCAGTCTCAAAAACAACATTCCTGGAAAAATATCTTAAGGAACTTGATGCAACTCCATAATCAGACTACTAATTATAGCGTGCAACTCAAAAAACTTAAAAGACCAGTTGTATTTAAACCCCCATTAAGAAACATCAATGAAAATTGGTTTAAAAATGGTATTGAAAAAGGAAATCTATTTGTTAAAATATAGCAGTCGAGTTACCACCTCAGGTGTTTCCGTAAGATTTGAGATAAAAGAAATCAAAAAGGCTATTTGTGATTTAAACACCAAGAAAGCCCTGGAATTGATAAGATCATAGCAACGAAAATTATTCTTTTAATTTTTAATTCTACACTGAAAGAATTTTCTTCAGAATACTAATGAATTTTGACATTAATCCAATGAAAAATTGCATTAAAAAGGAACCTATGCAGCGCTTCGTTGGATCAATGAAACCTGTTTCATTAAAATGTATTTAATGAAAAATTACATTAGAGCTATGAATGTTATTCATTAGATGAATACTTTCAGAAAAGTAAAAATGTTTTTTTGTTCTTATTCAACTTTTTTTTTTTAACCAGAGTCGCTGGCGGGAATCGATCACGCAACCTCGGCGCTGATAGCTTTTTTTATTTGATTTTTTTTTAACTTTTTTTGAATTTTTTTTTTTTATAATCAAATTTGCTCTTATTCAACTTTTTTTTTTTTTTACCAGAGTCGTTGGCGGGAATCGATCCCGCAACCTCGGCGCTGATAGACTAGCTCACTACCAGCTAGCCTACTGGTGCAGTGTAGTTTTTGAATAAAAAAACTATGTTTTTTGCCACTACTCAATTAAGAGCGTAAATATGAGATTAAATTGCCAATTCAACAAAAACAACGTTGATTTTTTTGCTAACGCATAATAAAAAAAGACCTCATAAAGAGAGAACAAAGAAAACTAAAAACATACCTATTTATGGATTGAAAGTTTTTGTTTCATTACTATAATGACATTTTCATTGTCATAATGAAAATTTAAATTTATGAGGGCATGCTTTTTCGAAATATTTTTATACTTTTAATTATTGAGACTATAGAGTTATTTGAATGTTAAAAAAAATTTTTTTTTCAATTATTGAAATATGTTGCTTTTATAAAAAAATTTTTGATTTCATTAATTTAATGGCACATTACATTAGATGCATAAAATAATTAAATCTTACATTTGTTAATTAACTATTAAACATATTTTTAAGGAAACTATAATTTTGTATTAATTTATGAATATAATTATGTTTGTATATTGTTTTTTATGTTCCCAATTAAAATTTTTTGCTTAACTTCAATCGATTTTAACGAAAATACTTCATTGTAACTACGAAATTCCATTTGGACAATAAAGATTTTCATTTAACTAGTGAAATTTTTTTATGAAAACGATTCATTAAATATATGAAGCATTTTTCTTTCAGTATATTTTACGCCTCAAGAATGGAGGATTTCCACATTTACCATGATAACAAAGCCAGGAAAAGATCATACTTATAGGCCAATTAGTTTGTTATCTTATATACAAAATCTATTTGGGAAACTATTTGTGTCATAATTAACCCCGATTCTAAAAGAAAATAAATGTATTCCAAGTCATCAATTCAGTTTAAGAAAAAAACACAGCCCAATTGAATAATTCCATAGAATAGAAAACGTGACTAAAAAGCCTTTGAAGAAAAAAAATATTGCTCTGCACTCTTCATCGATGTTTTTCAAGCTTTTGATAAAGTTTGGAATTAAGACTTATTACATAAATTGAAACAAAACTTACCAGCAAACATACACAAGCTGTAAGAAAGTGACTCAGTTAGTTGCATATATACTATTAAAAAAGGACAATTGACGCTTGAGTCTCACAAGGAAGCATCCAAGGCCCTGTATTATACTTAATATATCGCACTGGTTCCTCTAAAGACTTAAACATTTTCAGTAGATTTAAATATTTACGATGAAAGTGCAACACAATTATGGCATTATAAAGAAATACGAGTTAGAAGTATACAGTTGTTGTTTTTGTATTTTTTTTTAGGGATTATCTAAAAACAACAAGTTTTTTTAGTTATTCCTCTTTATGTGAAATTTGTTTATCTATATGATACCACTCATTTCATAAACATAAAACCAAAAGAAAATATAGCAGCACAATAAACTTACCTATAACAACTAAAAAGAAACAACATAAAATAGAACATCATCAAAGTAAACTGTTGTGACATTAACACTAGCACAACTTCAAATATTTCTCTTTAGTTAAAACAAAACTGATGGGATACAACTGAATTTTTTTGGCGAAAGAGTAGAGAAAATGATGTAAGATTTTTACAGTGGGTAAATATCACCACTGTACATTTCTTGCAAAAAGTGAAAACTGACAAAATTTTTAGTTGACTCTCTTTAGAAGAACCAGTGCGATATACTTCGTACATGCCAACAAAAAAACTACACCCAAACTTCAAGTTTTGCTGATGATAAGACTTTTCTAAGGCTACACGAAACCTTATGAAGCATTTCGTTATTTACAGGATGATATATATCAACTATAAATGTGGTTAAAACAATGGAGGATAAAGGTCAATGAGCAAGAATTCATAAATAAAAGGCAAAATTAACTTTAATGAAACTAAATGCAATTCAAATTAATAGGCTTATTGTCCTTAGTCTCGCTTGCAAACTTATACTTTACAACTCTATTTTAAAGCCTACCTGGTGCTACAGTATCCAGTTATGCGGCACTGCCTCGGCCTCTATGCAAGAGGTTACACTGAACCAAAAATCCAATGAAAATGTACTTTAAACAAACGAATTACGTTTATTAAAATATTTTCATTGGCACCACGAATTATTCGTTAATATAATGAAAATAATACCTAAATTTTCATTATATTAACGAATCAAATTTAGGTATTATTTTCATTATATTAACGAATAATTCGTTGAGCCAACAAAAATATTTTAATAAACGTTATTTCGTTTGCTTAACGTACATCTTCATTGGATTTTTGGTTCAGTGTAAACAACATATTTTCGCGTTACTCAAAAACGGTTTATTTTATTGAATAAACTTAAAAAACTCCGTAATATTATTTTTAAGTTAGGCTAAGACTTTTTTTTAATCTGCGCAGACGTTTTAGAAATATTGGTGCCTATTATGAACTAAATTCGATTTTCGACAGCAGTCGAATTAGCTGATCGAACGAATTTTCATTTGGTATTATGGCGCGCATTCGATAAAAATTTACTATTGTGATTTTGTTAATTCACAGTAGTACATTTTCGATCAGCTGTCACTTAAAATAAAAAAATTTTTGTTTACAAATTTAAAAAGTAAAATTAAAGTTAAACGGGGCCACGGCGGAATTATGGTTGTTTTCAAATAATTTAGCTTCAGGGGGGTTCCATCCCACTTTTTTAGATGCTGAACTTTGCTGCAAATCATTTGGTCAAAAAAGAATTTTATTCCATTAGGAATATGAGAGTTTCCAATTGTTGTTTACGACGTTGGACTTGCATAAAATGAACAAAACTGATAAAGAATATGGTATTTGGAATACGAACACAAAAAAATTTACAAATAGTTACATTTTCAACAAGTTTTTTACATTTATTTGCACCGTCGAAAGCAAATTTGTTTTCGTTGAAAAATTCGATGCACAACGAAATTTTCGACAGTGCTGCCAACTCATAATACCAAATTAACATTCGATAGTCGATGTTCGATAGCCAGCGAAAATTGTTAATCGAATGCAACTCATAATAGGGGCCATTAATTTTTTTTGGTAAAAAAATCAATTTTTAGCAAAATTTCGAAATTTTTTTTTTTTAAAACGGCATACAAATTTTTAGCCATGTAGTTAATTTTTTCATATATAAAAACCAAAACGAAACCTAACTAATCAAAATCGGTTCACAACTTTTTAATTTAATTTTAATATTTAGGCGAATACATGTTGTGCAAACTCCTACATTTTGTTTTAAAAATTAAATATGTTTCATATGCATTTAACATTAAATTTAAAAAATTGTTTTGTTTCTACTGAAAATGTTTGAATTTTATTATTATTAATATACATATAATAATAACAAATATTAAAAAAAAATAAATAATTTTCATTATTATTTCTAAAATTAAATAAATTTTATACAAATATTCAAACATTCTTTAAGTTATTCGTCGAATTTAAAATTTTTATTCGCACAAATACTCTAACGTGAATAAATAAATATCAAATTAAATGAATTGTGGACATTCAATTACAAATTAGATACAACTCAAACTTAATTTTAAGGTTGTAACTGAAATCCCAAATTATTTTCTATAAAAGATAGGCCCGTGTAATATTCACGTGGGAATAAAAATATGTATGTATAGGTATAAAGTATAATCTTTTTATTTAATAAAACAACAGAAAATTTCCTTTTATCTTCCTTCTACTCTCTTCAAATACAGCAAGTATGCATAACAACAAGTCTGTGAACTTAAAAAAATGTTCTTATATTTATTGTTTTAGTTGCAGCTTCTTCAAGTTCTATTGTTGTTGTTCTTATTGTTTAGTATTGTATAATAGAAATGCTTGACAATTTCCAGGTTGACATGACACTAAACCACACGTTCCAAAGCTGTTTTCTTCATCCATTTTACTTTTTTTAATAGAAAATGTGAAAGAGGTAGAGGAAAACACTAAGTTATAAAATGTATATATTTAATAAAAACAATTTGAAAGATTTTAATAACCAAATGTCGTACAAATTTAGGACGCTAAGCTTTTAGTTAGGTTAGATTAATATTAACTATTAGGCAATTCACAGAGTGTTCTATCATGTCATATTGGTTGTATTTGCCATAATTTTAGAATGTGTTCTAGTGTGTCATATTGGTTGTATTTGCCACAATTTAATTAATGTGAAATTTATAGAATTATAGCAAATACAACTAATATAACCGAAAAGAATACTTTGTGAATTGCCTATGTATTTTCTAAAAATAATATTTTTGGTTCTAAAAATAAAACGAAATCGTAAAATGTTATTAAGCTTATACATACAACCTCTTACCTATTCACGCATGAATATTTTCGCATATACTTTATATTTAAAACAATTTTAATCAAAAATCATTTGTATGCTGTTACGGAGCTAATTTAAAATAAAGTTAAGCTACTTAGTCTCTCAAAGAACACACTTATTGAAACCACAAGCAAAACTCCAAGTAAACGTACGAGTGTGGTTGTTTAAATTAATGAATGAATGGATGAATGAATAAGCGATCGTTTGGATATTTTGGCTTTCGGTTAGACATGTTTGTTGGGCCTTCCATTAAAACTGACTGTTTACTAAAACGTTTATTGTTTGAATGTCTCCCCTTTGTAATTTGTAAATTGAAATATATTTGTGTAAAAAAAGTATCTGCTACAAGTACTAAAGTAAGTATTTGTAGTAAATATATGAGTGTAAGCTATGCAGGCATTTTTCAAACATGATGTGTTTGTTTGCAAACATACAAATTGTTACAAACAGTGTAAATTGTTTAGCAAGTATGGAGATGGTGATGTTAAAAATTTGTTTTATTTTATTTACTCATTCATGCCATGCCACCACACTTTTTTTTTTTGAATTCACGTAACATTAGGCAAGGATAATATTTTAAGAAAATGGTGCAACTAGTCGTATGAGTGATAATAAATCTAAGAAAATTTAACAAAATTGAAATCAATTTGTTTTAGTTAATACTTATGGGTACGATATTGAAACTTCATTGATTTATATTTGAATCGTTTTTTAATTAATAGTGAGTTTGGTAATTTATGAGAAGTAACCATTAAAGCTTTTAGGGCTATTATTACAACTTGAAGAAAGCTAAGTTTAAGATTAAGTTGACAGATAGTAATGTGTTATCTGTCAAAAAACGTCTATTATCTGCCGGATAACAGCTAATGTCAAGTTAAAATAATGACCCTTAATGTTTTATTTTGAAATTCACTATATAAAAAAAGAAGAAATAAATCTGCATTTTATAAATGCGTGTTGAGAAGCCCCATTTTTCGAGGATCGAGGGGCAATAAAGAATTACTGCCGTCGATCTGATGTTCTATTTGATACCAAAGCAACCAGTAGCTTTAGGTCATGGACTGTTTATTGGTAGGTTCCTTTTGGCGATTACCAGTTGGTTGTGGCTTGGAACCAAACCGCGGGGAGGAAGTTCTTAAGTATACAGAAATTTACCCATAGTTTTACCTTAACTAACAGTAATATTTTACTTGCAAGCAAGTTTCGGCAGTAGCTGCTTTACGTTGAAGCTGTTAAACAAGGTATAATTGCTACACATCCTACCTAAAAACTATAATAATTAATTTAATGTCTTCAAAAAAATTTACCGCCAATAAAATTTAGTATAAACCTCTAATTAAATTTTATTAATTTCGAAATTAGATTATGGTAATTTTTGATACAGATTTGGTTTTTTTTTTTGTTACAAATAGACTGTTAACCACTTAAGTACAGGGTGGACACCCCTCAACTAAAAACCAACAATTGAAATGAAATCATGTCCATTACACCCGAAATTTTGTGAAAAGCTATGGAAAATTAGTAAAGAAAAACCACGTATGTAGTTATGTGCGAAACAAAAAATTGCCACCACTAAGAGATTATTATTTTTCACTTCCGTATGAAAAAAAAATAATAATAATCGGATAAATAAAAAAAAATATGTATAAAAAATTTAAACCATGTATGAAGCTAATTTTGCGCCACTCTGTGTTATTAATTAAATGCTTGGATGATTTTGCTTCATAATTCAAGTAACTTTTTCCGATTTTTTACAAATTTGAAGTGTTTCATAAGCTTCGTGCGAGGCTGCTTAATTTTATTGCAGCTTTTTAAAGACAACTTTCGTTGTTTTCCTTTAACTTGAAGGTGATATAAATTAAATAATTATTTTAAAAAACATTTAAGATTTTTGTGTATGTGAAACTTTTATCTAAAAATTTAAATGCTTTGATATTTAAAGCAAATATTTCAAAAGATACTTAGGTTTGAGACTTAAGCCCTTTTAATCTCTTATAATAGTTAAATATAAGTAGAATGAATTTAATACAAAAACCATAAACGAAAATGTATTTCACTTACGCTAAATTAATTTTTATGTAAAGAATTAATTTTCCATACACATGTATGCATATTAAGTACATATACACTTAAAGAAAAAACTTGTTTTAATTTTTAAAGAAAATTGTACGTTTCATTTAATCAACAACCATATTATGTTTAAATAAGTCGTATATCAAGAAACCACAACCATATTATGGTTGCCTCCGAATATGTTATGGTTAAAATTAGCAAAAAAATGTTTAACATTTATAAAAGCATGGTTGTTTTTCAACCAAAGCATTTTGCTCTTGGAAAAAATACTATTGTTAATTTAAAAACAAATTATTGTCATATTTCACCTAAACATGCTTAGACGCAACCATAATATCGTTGGGGCTTCTTGATGGAGGATTAATTTTACCATAAATTTTTTGTCGGTGAGAATAATATGGTTAAATTACACATAATATGTTTAAAGTTTTCTTTTAAAATAGTTTTGTTGAAGTTGACTACTTTATTGAAACAGGTTTTTTCTCTGCGTGTATATACGAATATATGTAAAGTATACATGTACTTACATTGCCTGTTAACCACACAATTGTTTTGGGGAGCAGGTAATTTTAATCTCTTGCAATTTAAGTGTCAATTATTTATTAAAAATTGATCAAATACAGACAAAAACATATATAAAGACGTAAAAAATTAAAAACTTATTGAAGGAAATATATATGTATATATGCATATATGCACATGTTTTTCTCTAACATTTAAATTCTTATTAATGTATGTAGTTATATTAAATGCCTTATTAGTTATTTCCAAAATTTTTTTAAATATTCTTGTGCCCGGAAAAATACCTCTAATTTTTTATTATTTTCCTTATCAAACTTTTTGTCATTAACATTAAAATCACTATCTTTAAAGTGTTGACAAGTTGTTTCAGACAGAGAGAGAGAGAGATAGAGAGAAACATGTTCGATACAATCCATTGTTGCCAGTAAAATTTCGAGAAAGATATATTTTAGTTTCCAAAAAGATACATTTTCCCCCAAAAAGATAAGTTTTGAAAATCCATTTTTAACGTTTAACATTAATTAACATAACATTTTTATTTCATATTTAAATGAATATTGAAAAGAAAAAATTTCGTATAAATTCATTTTTATATTTATTTAAGTCATAAATATTAAGTACATATGTAATTTTTAAAAAATACAGTAAGCAAACTTTTAAATGTAACTATCTTTGGATGTTATCAAAACAAATTCATTTTTGTAAAAATTAATATACGAGTAAAGGCGTTTATACTAAGGCGATTATGTTAGAAAGTTCATATAAATTTCCTAAAAATTAAATAGATGTTCATGTTTCCTCAGAACAACTTCGCACTACTAGTAATCATCGATTTAGGTGGATCGTATGTTGCAACCCCTGAATGTTTTCTTTCACCATTATTAAAGTTGCTATCAACGCGAATTCAAGGAAGGGTCAAGTCAACATATGTGAGGCGCAAAATAGAAAAGGACCTAGAGGTTTTGTTCTGGAGAGCCATTTTAAAGATTTAAATACGTGTATCTTTGGTGTACCTGAGCGTGTTGGTATTGGTTTCATTTGAAAGCGACACATCTCATGACGTGTTGGTCAACCTTGAAAACGCGCGTAGGTCGTCCCTACCTCTTGTTTTATGTAGTTGGTTTTTACTGTTCCTTTTACCTTACTGGTCCCTTTCTCTATGCTCTGTCACATATGGTGTTTTTTTCGGTGGTCGACTTGTCAAAGTGTGTATGCAAACTAATTTTTTATGTAAACTAACCTTTTTTACTAGCAATATTTTTGACAATCCGACCACAGAAGCAGTGTTGTTGTAGAGTTGACCTCACCTTCTAGTAAATGCACCTTGGCTGCTATTGTATTAGTATTGAGTCGGTTACGATGATCAATCTTAATAAGTTTTAGTTGGCTAAAAATTCTCGAACGTTTTGTTTCTGTACATTTTGCGTACAGATTCAAAAGATACGAAAAATGTCAAGATTATACATGATACCTAAAGTAGTCAAAAGATACGACAAATGTACCTTTCGTATCCTAACGGCAACACTGATACAATCTTTATTATGAACAGTTTGAATCACTGCAACACTTTTTATACCCTGCAGAGGGTCAGCCTTCAATGGTGCAGAGTACCCATGAAAATTGACTAGAATAGAAAAAGAGAGAAAATTTCTAACAGAGCTGTAAAAAACTTCTCTCTCTACATTATGTTAGAAAGAGATGTGCTAATTTTGTTGTTGCACCTATATATATATGGAATCGAGGAAAACTATTTTACTCTACTCTACTAGTTTCTCTATTCCTTACTTCACCATTGCTGCGGAGGGTGTTGTTAGGGTATAATGTTGTGGTGTTCGTAGCGCCTTTGTATTTATGTAAAGCCGAATGACACAGACATAAGGACAATATCGAAACTTAAAACTTTTACTCCAGTAACATTTTTGAAGGAAGTTTTTTTTTTCATTAAAACTACATAAATGCAAAATGTGCTTGGCAAACTATACTTTTCTAGTTGTTCAACTGCAAAATTTTTCTTAGGAACACAAATATAGTGGACTATATGGGTAGAAAATATTAACATGAGCACCTCCCGTGCAGGCAAAGCAAAAAGACCAAATATATATTTATGTATATTTTTTTTATTTTTTATTTTGAATTCCCTTAGCTAATCCACTCGAAGCTCTACGCTTGTCTGCAGGAAAGAAACCAGAGTCTCTGGCGGGAATCAAACCAGCAACCCCGGCGCTGGTAGACTAGCACACTACCAGCTAGCCTACCGGGGCATCCAATTCGTAATATAACATCATAATATTTTTCTCTGAATCATATTATTGTCATGTTAATCATAACAAATTTAGAAGTTATCATATTCTGATACAGTGGTGCTGTCACAACAATAAAAAAATAACATTTTTTTTTGCAACGATTTTTTATTTTGTGGCACTTTACAATTTTTTTAATGTTACAATTTCTTTATTTTTAAAATCTTTTTTTTTTTTTTAAAGAAAAAATTTCTTTATTTTTAAAATTTTTTTTTTTTAATTTGTATTTTTTTTTAATTGTTGAACCACTCAGTAAAAAATAATTCGATAGGCATATTTAAAACAAACGACAAAACTGATGGAAAGTTATTTTACAAATGGCGCTAACAAAATATTATTAAAGTAAACATTTTTTGATTGCATCTTAAACATATTGTGATAAATGTATAGAAAGTTATTATGTTATGGTTATTAAATATCATGATACGGTTGTGAGTAATATAATATGTTTTGAAAGTTATCATTAGAAATTAGAAACTAGAAAAATAATTATTTTTCAGACAACAATACTCAAATTTATAATTGCGATAAACATTGATATGTTTACAGTAACTATAATATTGCTGATATTAAACTCAAGTAGAATATGATGCTGCAATTTTATCGGAATTTCTAAGAATAAACAAATTGATTTTTAATGTTAACAAAACAAAATTCATAAGATTTCAAGCTACGGTCAGACTTATCAAATATTTGACGAAAAAAACGGGACCAACAAACAAACTAAGAAATCATTTCGCTTAATATCAATATTTATTTTGAATAAAATGCCACATCTTACAAAAAACAGTTTTTTGCTATGTCTAGTAGTATAATTAGTTTATTTTGTAATGTTAAGACCATTTTTAATCTCACTAACTATTAACAACAGTAGGGGTTACGCTTATTTGATCAAATATTTAATAAGTGTGATCGTAGCTTAAGCCATATGTTTCACGAAATGGGAAGCCGATGTGTGTTCATATTGATGGTCAATTAATGAATGAATCAAATAGTGTTAAATACCTTGGAATAAACTTAAACCATAATCTTCTGTGGGAAAATCACATAAGCCGCCTCAAATCGAAATTATCATCAGGAATTGGTATTCTTTATAAATTTAAAAATAAACTAAATGTTGATACGAAAATGTTAATTTTCCAATCCCTTATTCACTCGCACTTGACTTATCTTCCAGTTATTTACGGTGGTAAAGCGAATTCAGTATTGGGATCACTACAATCAGCACAAAATAAGGCGTTGAAAATAGTATTTAACCTTCCATTACAGTTTGCAACAACAGACTTGTTTAAAAATTTTGCAAAAACGATACTTCCGGTGAAAGGTCTTTATAAACAACAACTATTACTTTATGTCTTTAAATGTATTAGAGGTATTGGTTCACACACCATACAATTTAGTAATAATATATCACACACACGGATAATCACAAGACAGGCGATGGACTTAAATGTAATAAGATGTAGACTTGAGTTAACTAAACAACGAATTTCGTTTGCTGGACCTAGTGAGTACAATCAATTACCGAATCGCTTAAAAAATATATCGGTTTTATCAACTTTTAAAAGTAGTTTAAAACAATATTTATTGCACAGTGTTGAAGTACTTCTTGCATCTTGATTCAGAATTATCTTTTTTTATTTTTATAGAAAATTGTATAGAGTAAAATAAGTTTAAATTTGTAAATTAATGTAAATATTTTATGTTGCCTATTGGCCTCTATAAAGCCTTATTTGGCGCTGAGGCAAAAATATAATTTTTTTTTTGTTAAAAATTTAGTGAAATACAGATACAAAAATTAAAAAAAAAAAAAAAAGTAACAATTATTTGGGTACGACAACAATATATTGTTACAATAAACATGGAGTAGTTGCCCAAACCATGCCCAACCATATTTTTTCTCTGCGTGTGTTGGCCTTTTCTCATGGTTGTTTTAACCACTGGGTGCGAGCGCAACCAGCACAAACAGGTAGTAATTAGAGTTAGAGTTATCGAGAGCATATGTTGAAAGCCACATCATCTAGAGAGCTCCGCCAGCAGGCCAAACTTTCGTACAGCTGGTAAAAATAACCTCTTTAACCTAACGTTTTAAGTTCTTCCTTCCCGCGACTTTTTGTCCAAATTACAACCACCACGTCATCTCCGAAGAGACTTCCTAAATTCAGGGGCTTCTGACTCCCGTGCTACAAGTCAGAATATCTGGTCTAAGAATATCCGTTAAATGTATCCTTACATACTCTTAAAGCAAGTTCGCCGTATATGGATTTGTTTTGTTATTTTTATACCCACACCACAATAGTGGAAAGGGTGTTATGCATTTGTGCTGAAGTGTGTAACGCCTTAAAATATTATAAAAAATCAGAATCACTTTCTGAGTCGAAGTAGTGATGTCCGTCCGGCTGGCTGGCTGGCTGTCCAAAGTACAGGTCGCAATTTTGGAGATAATTTGATAAAATTTAAGACATATGTTCTAATTGGCACAAGGACCAAGCCTATTCAAAATGGGCCGAATCGTAGGACCACGAGGGAAGATAGGGGGAAATTTTTTCCTCTCAGAAACTATCAAACCGATTTTAATGAAATTTAAAACATAGATAGATCCATATCTATATGGACACATAAGCTATACAGTTTTAAAAAAATAGGACCACAAGGGGTGATAAGGACAATTTTTGTCTCTCAAACCGATTTTAATGAAATTTAAAACATAGATAGATCCATATCTATAAGGACACATAAGCTATACAGTTTTAAAAAATAGGACCACAAGGGGATGTAAAAAATTAACATAAACATGATGAGCACTGTGGTGCTGGGTATCATATGGTCGGGCTTGACCGACTATACTTTCTTACTTGTTTTTATTTTTTTAGGGTATATTTTGAGTTTTTTTTTTAATTCCGCCCTACTTCTTATAAAGATAGCAATGATGAAAGAAATAAAAACATATTTTTAGACTAGAGACAAGATTCTCACTTAGGAATCTATATGTATTAAAATAGTTTATATAGATTTACGGGCAATTTTAAGGTCTGATTTTAAACCACATTTCTATTTAAAATCGTTTTAAATACAATATTCTTTTTCTCATTATTCACTTAAACAAAACCTTATTCACCAATCGGGCACATTTAAAATAAATTTAAGTTTCCATTATGTATAACTAGGGCAACCAAAAAAAAGCACTAAAAAAACAGTTTTAATCTCAAAAAAAAAAGCGCTTAAAAACATGAAAATAAGCTGTTAAAACTAAAAAAAAGCAATTTAAACTTGTTTATTTTCCACTTTATTGCAATTTATTGCATCAACTTATATGCAATAAATTTTCGAAAAGAAAACTATGTCTGTTCGGAGTCAGCAAGTTCTTGTACATAGAAAAAGTTCTTTCTACGTCTTCAGATGTTGAGGGAGCATATTTAAAATTGAGTATTTGCTCTGAAGTATATTTTATACGATTGGACTCATAATTCCGCTTGCCTCGCAAAATATCCCCAATATCTTTTAATACCGAAAATCCTTCATTTTTTAATGAAACTGACTTAAATTTTTTATTAGCTTTGTCTTCTATATCCCCTGGAACACGGGACATTTTTCTTACGGTCCATAACTATGTTCACTTACCCTGCGGCCACACGATCAAGATGTTCTTGATAGCCTTTTACATATACTGCTTGTCAAAATTTACATAAATTGAAAGCTGTGACGTAGGCTGCATTCAATTTGTAAGCAATTTACTTTCAAGATTTCATCAAGAAAACAATTTATAAAGACAAACATGTAATCAGCTGTTAAATTGAAAGTAAAATTGCCAAACAAATGGAGAGGTAAAATTGAAAGCCATCTCATGGTCAATTTAAAAAGTGTGAGTGTGGTAGTAAAAAAGTGAGAGTGTATTGCAAATTGAATGGAATTGAAGGGCAAAACTTGATCGTGTGGCCACCAAGTTAGAAGACCAATGAAAGATTTTTTGTTTCTAATTTTGTTACAACTTCGTGTAAAACCCCAAAGTTTGCAGAAATTTACAATATTTGATATACAGAGAAATTCTTAATAGTTAAACTATATTAAAAAAGCCAAAAAATAAGACGTTACTATACCAAAAACAGAGAGAAGTGGAACTAACAGACGTTACTTTATACAAAAACTATATTTAAAAAGAAATAAGACGTAACAGACTGAGGAATTTGATCGTAAGAATACAGCTATGAAATTTTCGATAGAAAAGAACTTAAACAAGCAAATAATAAAATAAGTTGATACAAAGCCTTAATACTAAAAACATAAACACATACAAATTATACACAACACTATAAAAGGTACGTTACAGTACCGCTAAGACAGAGTCAAGCCCGACCGTATGATACCCAACACCACAGTATTTAAAAACAAGTTTCGAGAATGTATGGCTATATGAGTAGAGATCTATCTATGTTTTTAATTTCATTAAAATCGGTTAAATAGTTACTGATGGGCAGAAATTGACCCTATCCTATTTTTTCAAAAAATGCATACCTTACGTGTCCATATAAATATGGATCTATATACATATGTCTTAAATTGCATTTAAATTGGTTTGCTAGTACGCACAAAGACCCCCTTCCGGATAGCAGCTTGTATGCGGGCTATATTAAATTTTGGACCGATTCGCCATTGTGCCAATTGGAATCCACATACCAAATTTCATTAAATTATCTTTAAAATTGCGACCTGTCTTTTGCGCACGAGGTTACATGGACAGCCAGCCAGCCGGACGGACATCATTAGATCGACTCAGAAAGTGATTCTGAGTTGATCGGTATACTTTAGGACTAATATTTTAAGGTGTTTCTCACATCAGCACAAATGCATAATGTGGTGTGGCCCACACCGTGTGGGAATAATAATTGTGGGGATGATATTGTGCAAGGAAAGCACAAAATATTACCATAACTTTGAACGATTTTTTTAACCAGAGTTGTTACAGCACAGAAATGGTTGAATTTTTTAGTATTTATAAAAAAAAGTTGCACATAAAAAAAATTATAATATGTAACGATTTTTGCAAAATTTTATTAAATAAGTTTTTTTTCGTATGAAAAAAATGAAAAATTATCTTAAAATGGCAAAATAAGCAAAAAAAAAAGCCGATATCGCAAAAATAACTAAAAAAAAGCCGATATTGCCAAAATAAGCAAAAAAAAGCCCTAACAAATATAGCTCATTTTCTTTGTTTTTTTATGATCGGAATTTGTGTTCAATCAAAATCTTTCTATCTTGTAAACCAAAAAATAAGCATTTGCTTTTTTTTGGTTGCCCTATGTATAACTTAGCAGCGTGGCCTCAATATCACAACAATACAATAACCACAGGTAAAGCAAAAGCAGTCAGCTGTTTTTTGAGAACACCTTGCATATAAAAAAAAATTTATATGTTATCTTTTTTTATTTTTAGAAGTGTTACCATATTTAATCTATATTACAACACTTAAAATAAAATAAAATATTATTTAGATACATTTTAATTTTATATAAAAATTAACCGTATACATATTTAATCACGAAGTTAAAAAATGGACATTTAAGTAAAAACATTAGCTCTGACTTGTGGAAACTATGAAGGCTTGTAGCTTATGAAATAAATACTGAAAGTATTTAACTAATTTGTAGTTTCTGTTTAAAATGTATAAGGTTAACAAATACTTTCATGTTTTTTCCGCAATCTTATTTACAGGAATTAAACAAATATTTTAATTAAAGAAAATATAAACAAATAACTAAAATGTCAAGGAAAATTAACTTAAGCTTGAAACAGCACTTACATACACATATATAGAAATAATTAAAATTGTGGCATTTTTACAAGAGCTAGCAAAATGTAAGTAACGAAGTGTGTATTTTATTGTTTCAATGAGCGTATAAGTGATTTAATTACGTACTCGCATCATGCATACGCCGTGTTAACCAACAAGCACTGAAGCAAATAAATAAAAATAATTTTAGTAATTGCACAATTATCTATTGGTTTTTTTTCTTTTTTTCTTTCAACGAGCTGTATAAAATGCTTTTTTATTTTTATACTATTTTCATAATTGACCTTTAGCAGTTGCCATGTCCATACGTCTGTCTGTTTGTTGTGAGATTTCACTCTATTTGAAATGTATGTATGATTTTTGTTTGTTTTTTATTATTATTTAAATTACACTTAATAAACTAAACTATTTAGTTAAATACATCTAAATCCCAAACTGTATGATGCGATGTTGTTGAAAAAAATTTTTTTATAAAAATAAAATATGAAAACCTGGGGGTTTGTTAGCCAATGACTACGTTAATAAAGTGTGTATTGCTGCTGTTAAACTATGATAATCTCTGAACGAATATAAATGAGGAGGTCCATAACAAAACGCAACAATTCCACTTTTTAAGTTAAATGGTTTTTTTTACTGAATATTATTGTACATACTATAATCCTTAAAGTCATTGTTTTAACAAATTTATTTACTTTGAATCGGATCAAAACGCAACAATTTCACATACCTATACACATTGTACTGGCTTTATTGAATTTTTTTTTTGTTCTTTTGTCCAAAAATTGTAAAAGTGGAACTGTTCCGTTTTGTTATGGAGCTCCCTAAATGATGTTTGTAGTTAAGTACAAAATGAATGCGAATTTAATTTGAATAGCAATCAGTTGTTAAAAAAAAACAGCTTAAAACGTGTGTTTTCCTATTAAATGAAATATGAGGATGGGGTTAAGTTTTATAAATAATTAGATAATCTTATAGAATCTTTGGGTCTCAAAGAAGTAAACACTTAGGATCATTTGAATGTTGATCAAAATATGTATCTTATCAAGTTCATGTTTTTAAATTTTGCTTTTTAATGTAAGCTTAACGTGGAAATTCCATTTAGAGGCAAAGTCAACTCAAATGAAGCTTACAGCAATTCAAATATATTGGCTTATTGGAAGAAGTTCGGCCCGTGGTCTAGATTGTAAACTCATACTTTACAACTCTATCTTAGAGCCAACTTAGTGCTTTGGTTTTGAGATTTGGGGCACTTCCTTGGCCTCCAACATAGAGCAAATCCAAAGGCGCCAAAACAAAATTCTTCAAATCATAAAGTTTGCACACTTTCATGTAAAAAACTCTGACATTCACAAAAACTTCAGTGTGCCATCAGTTAAAACTATGATCACATAGTATTCAAAAAGGCTTAAATCGTTCTGAAGTCCACGACCCAGAAATATTTTTAATGATTGCGGCCACATTCGCTTAAGGAGAACAGATTCTGCAGAACTTATCCGACCAGAAAAGCTCTTAACACCCATTTCAATGAGAACCGTAATTAGGAGAATTTTCGTCTGACATTGGCAAGACATAAATTCAAGAACAAATTTTAAATACATGAAGATTCCACAAATAAATATAAAAAAAAGTTTAGCAAAACAAGTTTTAAAAAAAACAAAGTACGGTTAAAAAAACCAGGGATACCTGATGTAATTTTAATTGTAGTTACGCCTGATGTTTGATTGCGATGATCGTTATTATTATACCCTTCACCACAGGTGGTAAATGTGGTATATATAAGTTTGTCATTCCGTTTGTTATTTCTATAATATTGTTGTTAGACCCTATAAAGTATATATATTCTGGGTCCTTATGAGAAATTGATTTTCCGAAGTGCCCATTTATGATGGGGGCCAGTTTATTATACATTTATGTCACATATGGTCCGGAATTGTTTGCTATTGAAATGCAGCAAGATCGGTCCACAAATGGCTGAGATATGAGTAAAAAACCACGACTGCCTCAAATGTTTTCCTTTAAAGGTCCAATTAGACGTGACATTACCATACCAACACTGTATTACCAAAACGACATAAACATACCATACAAACCAATTCAATTTTGGTTTCTACGGTCATAAAGTGGCTGTGGTAATACAGTGTTGGTAATGTGTTTTTTTTGTTGTTTTTTTTATACCCTTCACTACAAGTGAATTTTATTTGTAATGTGTTTAATTTTACGCATATATATATATATATGTATGTCCTTTATTTATTTAAATACAATATAGATACAGCGATGTAACATAAAATACTTAAATAAATTGTTCACGAAGAACATAGGGCGTCAAAATTTGTTGACGTTTCTGTAATCATACGAGTTTAGGAAGATTGACTGATTAGGCCAAAGCCTCCGATCCTAGAGTTGGGGCTGCCAACACCGCTAGGCCGGTTTAATACAGGTGAGTTTCAGTGACTAAATGTTATCAGTTGTCACCTATTTTCCTGAGACGCGTCGGCGTAAGCCTGCACTCAGGATACTCAGTTCTGTACGCCTTCTCACTTTAGCTGTCATCAGACGGGTGCCTGAATAACATTTCCAGGGAACACTTGATCTAAGACCGGAAGTTGTGAGATGCTTGGGAATTTCAGACAAAGGAATCGCTTCTTGCTATCCCCAAGTGGATAGCAGACAGAGAGCTTTCAACCTCTGTGAAAGACCCCGTCCCCCAAATTAATGCATGTGTATGATATGCCGCTCAAATAAAGAAACAAACTCATAGACTCAATATATTTTAATTTAACGCTTCTTCAGTAAAAGCATTCGTAGCCGAGTTGTTAAGTTCTCTCCTGAGACTGATGATATTGCCAGTTCGAATCCCAAAATTATTTTTTTTCATTTTTCTTGTTTAATTTTTTTATGTTCTAATAAACGTTTTTAAGATTAATTTAAAAGATTTGTTATTCGTGCTTAATTCCCAGTTTTTATTCTTGATAAAAACACTGAAATTTATTGTTGATGGGGTAAGCTATTCCTATGCGCATTTCACTGGTTGCTTAGGCCAGATCATCAGGAAACTTCATCCATAAACATTTTGGAAAAACTAAAGATATTAAACCAAATAAAACTGTTAAGCGTATAAGAATCATAAGCAACAGCTCTACTTGTAACAATATCAAAGTTTAAACAAAAACATCAAGAATAAAAACTGGGACTTAAGCACGAATAACAAATCTTTTAAATTAAAATTTTGTATTCCCAAGAAATTACTTTTGATAATAAACTGGCAAGTGCACGGCCTAAAAAAACTACCTGGCAACATGCTTTTGCAAGTTGTTTTTTTGCATTTTGTTTTTTCTTAACCTACTTACAACTACAATTAATGTTGGAAGAATTCCAATCAATTGTAGTGGGGAATGTAAGAAGAGATAAACTCACTGTTTATTGTTGATGTTTTTGTTTAAACTTTGATATTGTTACAAGTAGAGCTGTTGCTTATGATTCTTATACGCTTAACAGTTTTATTTGGTTTAATATCTTTAGTATTTCCAAAATGTTTATGGATGAAGTTTCCTGATGATCTGGCCTAAGCAACCAGTGAAATGCGCATAGGAATAGCTTATCCCATCAACAATAAATTTCAGTGTTTTTTTCAAGAATAAAAACTGGGAATTAAGCACGAATAACAAATCTTTTAAATTAAAATTTTGTATTCCCAAGAAATTACTTTTGATAATGTTTTTAAGATTATAAAACGAATTTTAAACATCAACTTTGCCAAAAGAGGAAACGGGCTTAGGTTCATATATAAATTTTTTGCTTTTTTATATTCTTTGGCATGGCGAGATGAAAAGTCTAAAGTATCTAAAGAACGTTATTTATGTATATAACTTTTTGTTCTTATCTCATCATGGTGAAGGGTATATAAGATTCGGCATAGCCGAATATAGCACTCTTACTTGTTTTAAATAAGGTCAATATCAAAGTATATATCCCATTGCAGTTTCAAGTAATTGTATAGCAAACAAATAATGGCAGAAGAGGGAAGATTAGCTTTACGACAAAATATAAGCAAATGAGACATTGAGAAAGCCAAACTTTTCTAATCTGCAGTTTTTCGTGGTTTCTACCTGGGGCTCATTCGCTAGCGTCAAATTTCCAATGTTTGCAATGGCTTGAAAAAAGATATTGTTTAATGTTTGCAAGTCATCTTTCAGGAACTTGTTGATCTGCTACAAAATATATATTAAAATGTATGATGTCACAGTACAATGTTAGGTGAAATCCAAGACACTCTTACAGCCAGTTTTGAGGTTTAATTTTGATTTACAATTATATTTAAAATAGTCTGTTTATATCTAAACACTTAAATGCAACTTAATACTCTTTGTATACTTGCACCCATTTTGGAGGAAAGCATGAAAAATGTTGAAAATATGAAACATGCATTCACACTGCAAGCATTTACCATCAATCAAAAATGTTACCATTTCTGAAAAAAACTTTGTTTTGTTAAATACTTTTTTTCTTCAAAAGTGCCAAAATTTAAGAATATAAGAAAAAATATATTGTGAATTAATTTTGTTTAATAATATAAAAATTAAGCAAAAAAAGACAATTTTCCAATCCACGGCTGGAAACTCAAGTACAGGTTTTAAATACACGTAAACATACTCTAAGAGCAACATATTATGATAAGATTCATGATTGTAGTCATCATATTACGATTATTATTGAATCATATTATGACCAAATAATATTACATCAATATTTTTCCCATAACTTATTATGATTAACAGGATAATAATATGATTAAGGGAAAAATATTATGATGTAATATTACGAATATATTTGGTCATAATAAGATTCAATAATAATCGTAATATGGTGACTGCAATCATGAATCTTATCATAATATGTCGCTCTTAGAATATGTTTACCACTACCATGATTTTTCTTTGCGTGAAAGTTTTGTAAACCACTTATTAAAATAAGAATAAAGTGAATTTAACTTCTCTCGTATGTTTTTTTAAATCCAATAAATCTTAGAAAATAAATTGTGTTACAAAACCCTGACATTATGTCACATTTCTAAGATATAAAATTTTACATACAATCTCAATCACTATTAATTATTTTATTAAAATTTCACAAAAAAAAAAAAAAAAAAATAAATAAAAGTAGACTTAAATACTTAGTTAAACAACGATTCGTAAGGTATTTTTACACGACACTTATTTTGCAGTGGCTTTCACGCTCTCATTTTTGGTTTCATCTGACACAACCGAGAAACATTCTCAAAAAAATTATGTACTGATTTCTATTTTTTTCACTATTTATTGTATTAAGTTAATTAAAAATAGATTTTTTTTTTAAAGAATAGGTAAAAATAAAAGATTTCAACGTATATTGGCCGCCACAAACGAATGACTTGCAAACCAGCTGATGCCATATGGTTCCTTAATTCAAAAAAAGAACACGCTCTTATTGAAAAATTTTACACTGCTAATTCGAGCTGACATTTACAGAAGCAATTTTTTTTTTTGCTTTAAAACGACATGTATGAATTTTGCAGTGGGAAATTTGACAAGTACAATGCTAAATACATGTCATGTTAAAGTACATTTAGCATTTGCAAAAAAAAAAAAAAATACCTAGAGGTTTTAATTTGATACAATACAGACAGAAAAATAAAGCAATAAAGACTGACACTCTATATAAACAATAGCAATATAAAAAATTACAAAAAAAAGACTATAATAAAAATATATTTCTTTTGGCTACAACTTGTCAATAGTAAAAAAAGAAGAAAACTGCGAAAATAAAAGGAAACAAATATTAGCACACCCTTCAGACATGACTTTAGTTATGACTTAGATAGACTAAAGTGGCTGCAATTTTTGTTGCTTTCATAGAAAACATACTCGCTTATGTATAAGTAAGTCTAGAGTTCGAAAATTGTATTAGCAAATATGTATAATGACATTACTTCACCAATACCAATGATAGAAAAGTAAAAAAAAAAAGAAAAATGTGCAAAGTCTGAAGTTTTAAAATATAATTATTTAAGGCTAATAAAATGACAGAGTACTACACAATATACAAGTAATAAAGTAGAGTGAAATAGAAAGCGACTTAAACGGGTTCAGTCGTAGACAAGACTTTCTAGCTATGCGTTTTTATACATACTTACAGGTATATAGTTTTAGTTTATTTTGAAGGATGTTCAAACATATCGAAGTTTCAAAGCTGAGTTTCAGAAAGAGTTTTATATAAAAGGTTATGAAATTGAAAATCGATTCCAACCAATTTCAATCAACCCATCTTTGACTCAATTAGACGAATTTTTAACGTGAGTAAAAATTGAATTGCGCGTAAAAACGCGAAATGAATTAATCTAGAAAAACTGAGAGATACATATATTTTTTTATGCTATACTTTCAGAATCTGGTCAGTTTGATCATAGGTGAGACCAATAGTTGAAATTTGTCGTACAGTTTAATAATAAAAAAAGGTTTTAGGAATTGTAACTGAAAATCCCTGAATACCAAAATCAAAAACAAAATAGGTTTGAAGATTTTTTTGTGCTAGTGTGTGTAAAACACAAAAAATGTTAGTTCTAGAATCAGCTTTTAGTTCATTGATCGATTCAGAATCACTTTCGGAAACAATTTTGTCTATGAAGTGTATGAAGAGAAAAGCATCGAATAGTTGGAGTACATTTTTTTTTTTTTTTTTTTTAATTAATTCTTTATTTACAATCTGACCAAGGACAATAAGCAAATCTGTTAAATTTTATATAAATCACAGGGCTTAATAACTCCAATAAGATATTTAGCATACATTTAACATTAACATATTTATCATACAAAATATTAACTTAAATTTAACAAGTGTATGTAATTTGATTTGACAAATATTTATAATTTGGTGTAACAATATTTAATGATTTAGATTTAACTTCTGAATTGAAGATCCAAAACGTGAAGTTTAAGTCGTCTGATTTCATCAGTAGAATCTAGTAATGAGATGGCGACAGGATTGACATGATTACTTAACCGTTGAAGATATTTCTCGCTAATGGATTTTATTTCATTTTTAACTGATGTCATGGCAATATCACTTCTAATGGCTTTGTTTGTTATAAACCACGGTGCATTTGTTATCATTCTGAGAGTTTTGGACTGATATCTTTCGAGAATTTCAATATTAGAATTACTGGTAGTACCCCAGAGTTGCAAGCCATAAGACCAAACAGGTTTAAGAATAGTTTTATAAATTCTTAATTTGTTATTAAGATTCAATTGCGAATGCGGACCAATTAACCAGTACAATCTCTTTGTTTTGGTTTTAAGTTGATCCGATTTACTTTTAATATGGGGTTTCCAGGTCAGGCGTCAGTCAAGTATCATACCAAGATACTTGACTCTGTCGCCAAAAGGAATAATATTTTCATTGAGAACAACTGGAGGGCAGTTTCCTTTTCTGAGTCCAAGTGTTACGTGTTGAGATTTTTCGCAATTAACTTTGATGTTTCATTTCTTCAGCCACAGCCATAATTCATTGAGCATATTTTGTATATATGTAGACGCTTGAATAGGTGATTCACTAGTTGCCAAAATTGCGGTGTCGTCTGCGTAAGTCGCCACAATAACGTTATCGAGCGTAGGCATATCTGATGTAAAAATTGTGCATAAAACGGGCCCCAAAACACTGCCTTGTGGAACTCCAGCCTGTATTTTATGAAGTTCTGAAGTCCGGTCATTGACCTTAACGTAAAAATATCTTTCAGATAAATAGCTTTTGAAGAGTAAGTAAAATGGAGCTGGTAAGAATTTTTTAACCTTATACAGTAAACCGGTATGACACACTCTGTCAAATGCCTGCTGAATATCAATAAATACCGAAGAACAATATTTTTTTTTTTCGAACGCATCTGTAATAACATTTACAATTCTGTGAATTTGCTCCGGAGTTGGAGTAAATTAATAAATTTTATTTTAATTTGCTTCATTAATATGAAAATTTTATTAGTTACTAGCATATACCCGCTACTTCGTTAGAGTCTCCTTTTCCTTCGTGGACTTATTTTTTTGCCAAAGTTTATTTTTCTAGGCTTAAACTTGTTTAAATTCTAGCATTTAACCCGCTATTTTAGTAGAACAAAAAAGCGGAAGAAAAATATAAAATTTCTCGTATTTCCCTTTTTGGGTACTATATTTTTCCTCCATTAAAGTATAAAAAATTTGAGTATTGTAGTGGCTGCCCATAATTTAGATCGAATATGTCAATGAATGGAGGAAAATGTTTTGTAAAAAAAAGTACCAAGAATAGTTACGATTTTCACTCCTTAAATGTTCGAATTTCGAAAAAGTACCAAATTCATATAGGTATTTTTTGATAAGTTTCGAATGTGGTATTAACTTTGTTTTTATGTTTATTGGTTCAAAAGATAGATGGGGGGGCAAAAATGTACTAAAATTCAGATTTTACCCGTTTACTCTCTAATAGGGCAGAACTCATTTAAGGAGTTTTATTTTTTCCGTCCAAAGTAAAACATATTTGAGGAGTTTTATGTTTTCCGTCAGAAAAAAAAACTTGTTCTGTTGGGTATACAAATGAAAACAAAATGTTACCTTAATCACTTTTCGAAACTAATTGAATTTTAGTGCACATTTGGCCACAGTTCCAATATAAAATACCCCCAATATTACTTCCTTGCCATAAGTTCAAAATTTGTACGTATACAAATTATTTCAATTATAAATTTTTAAAATTAAAAAAAAAAAATTGTGTTTTAAGGTAGCAGGATAAAAATGCCTCTTAACAAAAATACAAAATCATTATTTTTCTTTTTTAAATACATATCTATTCTTTTTTAACTAATTATTTGCTTCTTAACTAATCTCTGCATTAAGTTTTAATTTGTATTAAGCTTATTTTTAAATTAAACTAAATTAATTTTTAATCCAACCAAACGTTACGGGTGCGATGTCCTTTTGAAGCGCAACAGCAACTACGAAAAAATCCATATAAATCTACAGCTGTTAATATGTATTCAACTTCATTAAAAAAAAATTTCTACAAATACAAGCAAATTAAAAAATGTAGTGCACGCACACTATTTCCCATTTTATTCTCCTTTACCACTATACCGCTCACTTTTTCACTCTCTTTCTTAGTGTGCATGGGTATTTGATGTTGTATTTACAAATCCTTGTAAACAACTACAAGTGCAACAACAGCAACAGCAACATCAACATCGAAACAACACACAAACACTCCAACAATCCTACTCCAAAAGAAACATTTCCTTTTGGGTGAAAAATAATTAAAAGAGGTCTCACGGCAGTTAGAAAAATAAAAAAAAAACTGCAGCAACAACTAAAAAAAACTACGCTGTTAAAATGTAGATTGAAGGTGTACTTTGAATTTTTAAACAAGTGCAACAGCAGCAACAAAGTTTTCGCAAAATAAATATGTAAAAAATATGCAACAACAACATAAGAGTTGGAAGGAGAGCAATAACCTTTCCAGAATAACAAAAAGGAAAAAAACAAAATTCAACAAAACGCACCAACTGATTTCAGGGGTCATAGTTCATTGGTTTAATAAAACAACAGCAAAAATATATTTTAAGCAAATAGAAACTTTGATTATTTATTTGTTAAAAAAAAGGAAATATATTTCAACATTTATTTTATAAATAAAGAGACGAAGTATGAAATATAAATCGGTGATTTTAAAATTTTGTAAATTTCTAGATTTAAAATTCTTTAATATCAGGGATTGATATCTCAAATCGGGATTATTAAATTGATATTTTGAATTTAAAATATTTTCGGCCGCGGAGAGCGTATTATGCGTTTGTTCTGATGTGTGTAGCACTTAAAAATATTGGTTCTAGAGTCTATAACCCAGACCCATCGTCTAGTATACTGATCGATTTAGAATCATGTTTTAATGTTAAGGTTCGGCGAGTAAGGGGACCAATCGAGCACATTAACATCTTGATCGCGTAGCTATAACTTAGCTACTCGGGCAGTATTTTCATGCTGGAATGTCCACTGTAAGCATCCAAAATTGTTCTGAAAGCTAGGTAACGCTTGTTGCACTCCAATATAGCAATTAGCGTTAATGGTGCTGGACAAACATTTCAGCTCGCAGGTCATAAACCTATATACCACTCTGCTATACAAACGATCCAATTGATGCTCCTCTATTCCTCTATTCGAAGAAACTAATAATTGAAGCCATTAGGGCCTTCTCAAGTAAATTTTTTTCCATCTCAAAAAAAAAAACGACATGTTGCCACTCGTTATTCTACGTCATGTGAGTTCGACAAAAACCCAGGCGCATGTTTTTTTCCAGCATCATTATGTAATTATTTTTTTCTTAGGTTTAGATCACTTCAGATGTCCAGTTTTCGAAATTACACACTGCACTGTTCTTACGCTTGTCGAAACACCAGTTTTAGCTTAAATTTGTGCTGATAAGTCGTAAGAGTTAAATGCTGCTCTGAGAAAAGCACGTTTATTAGTTGCCGAAAGTACACTATTATAACGGCCTTTCATATTTCTTTCGTAGTTTTACGCATTCCGTAAAATATTAGATACAACATATCGGCTTCTTTTGATGCGTTCAGCAATTTTGTGAATCGATTATCCAGATTTCTTATAAATTTTAATTTTGGTTTTTTGAGCTTCTGTTAAGGTTTTTTTCTCAACCCATTAAAAAAAAAATATAAAATAAAATAACTAAATTTGCATTAAAATAATTTTTTTCTACTCCACTTGTTCACTTGCTTAAGAAAACTAAAGTAATTGCGGGGTATCCTAATAAAGTGACGCAAAAAATATAGACAATTTTGAACAATCACAAAACAAAATATAAAAAAATTATAACGGAACTTTTTCAGAACACAAACTTTATATCAGAGCAAGTAAACATACATACCTCAGAAAAAACAAACCACCGAGAAATTGCAGTTGTACAAAGGGGGGTCCTATTAATTTGGCTATTTTCGGGAGTAGTATTTGCATGAAGCTATTGTCAAATATGGACCGACTATAAAAAAAAACAATTTCGTAAGACGATTAACGTTTTAACAAGTTCTTTTGGATCTAAATACCAACATAATATATTCCGGAAATAAGTTTGTATGGCGGTCATTATGGACCGAAACTCACCATTTTTAATAGGCCTTATGACAATTTAAAAGTTCCTCAAATTATTTTCAAAATGGCGTCAGCCAGCCATACGGACGGGCATCATCGAAATGAATGAGCCGAAAATATTTTAAATTCAAAACACCAATTTCCTAATCCCAGTTTGAGATTTCAATCCCTGATATTAAAGAAATTTAAATCTAGAAATTTATAAAATTTTAAAATCAACTATTAAAATTTCATACTTCGTGCTTTTTTCAAAGCTGAATACTACCAAAAAGGAACTTATCGAAGGTAAAAAAGTGGCTTGGTCGACCATTTCGCTCGATTACATAAAATCATTGTATGATTCTCTTCCCAATCGTATTTACGAAACAATCTGTTAAAATGGAGGCTCTACGCATTATTGAAAAGGCTTTAAAATGTACAAATTATCATCAAATGTAAATAAAATTGCAAATTTTTATTGCAAACTATACATAAACTATTTATTAGGGTCCTATTTATGTGAAGCAAATTTTAAAGGCATTTTTTCACTTGGTTTACAAAAAAAACTATTGTAGATATTGTATAAATTTTTGTAGTGTTCAATAACATCTAAATTACCTTTAACCCTGCGTTACTATCGTCTGGGTGGAGTCCACCCAAAAGGGTTATGTTTAAAGAAAACTATATTATTTTTCAAGAAAATCGTTCTTTTAGTATAATGTAATCTATCTTTGAATAGTTTTTTATGTTAAGAAATACATTCTACTACATTAATTTGAGATTAAATTTTCATAAAATTTGTTTTAAAAAGAGCTTGGGTGGTTTACACCCGCGATAGTAATAGCGTTTAATTTTTTTTGGGTGTTTTATACCCATCGATAGTAACCATGTACATCTTTGTAGCGATTATATTTTGTGCAAATGCGAAATTTTTTTTTCAAAAGTCACAGACACCTACTGTGTACTAGTTGCTATCAATCAACAATCTCAGCATTGGCAAAAAATTACGAAAACCATGATGATAAGTTTAAAGGATTTAATAAGTAACTAAATTTTGTTTTTACTTAGCCCAATTTTTACGCAAAATTTTACTTGGTTGAAAAACAAAATTTTTACTTTGTTTAGAAAAATGGTAATAAATAACTTTTTTTTCTATATCCTTTCAACTTTCCAAATCAGTAACCCGCATAGGATTGGCTTACAAATTTTCTTAATTATCACTAGTTTTACATAATACATTTAATATTATTTTTTATTTTTTTTAATGAAATGTAAATAGACAACATACATATAATTTGAAATAAAATAATAGATACACGAATAAAACTAAATTTGTTCGGTATTTTAGTGCTCATTATTTTAAAAAACTACATTATTTGTAGATTTGAATTTGACAGTTAAGAAACGCAGACACTTAAAAGACATGGGTGGATTACACCCAATGATAGTACCGAAGTAAGTGAAATATACGATAGTAACGGAGGGTTAAATAAAAAAACAGGTTCTTAAATTTTTTTTGTAGAATGTATAACCGTTTAAAAAAATTGTGTTAGCTTGTCATATTCATGTGGCAGGGAGTGTAAATGTTGGTATATATATGAAATTAAGCGACGATAACTTAGCTACTGTCATGTGTGTGATGGAAATTGATTTAGAAATATAAACGATTTAAAACTGATAATATCATTTTCAGTATCTTTAAAAATTGATTCCTAATAAATTTGGCTCTCACTTTCTGTATATATTTCTTTCAATTTGATATTATAAATGTTAATTGAACTGTATTTTGATACACAAATTTAAAGCTACATTCACAATGATAGCAACAATTTCGTTTTTTCTTCTATCTTATTTCTTCCCAAAGGGTTTAAAATTTTTCCAACAAAAATGTAACTAAAGTTAAAAAAAAAAAATTAAGTCATTTCTACTTCAGCAACAATTTGTATGAAATGGTTAATACTGTTTAAACTAATTTTATTAAGTTTTGATTGAACATTTTTACAAACTCTATTTAAAATAATAATAAATACGTAATATTGTTTTTTTTTTTTTAAACCAAGTGAATATGTTGCTGCCATCGGGAACGAGGCTTTAATTCAAAAATGGATTTTTTAATCGTTCAAAATTCATCACACTGTTTGAAAGCGATCGTTTTAAGATCGATCGATCTTATTACATACCTGTATGTAATGCAACATTTTGCATTGGTAGATCCCATGTACACCGCCTATCTTAAATTGTTTTAAGATGAACTAATCTCATTTGGAAGAAGATATCTAGATAACATTTAGCACAAAGAACTCTTATATGAATCATAAACTCATAATATAATTTTGTTTTGCCAGGTCTATGAAACTCGTTTTTAAAAACTGTGATGTAAGGTTTCAAATGATCGGACTTGACCGACTTTAATTTCTTATTTTTTGCCAGTTAACATTTCTTTAATAGAGACACTTATGTTTATATAAAAAAGAATATTTAAATTCCATTAACATTTCTCCTAAAAAATACTTCTAACTCAGTAAATTTAGCTGTGCGCATGTAAATTTAGCAGATTTCAATTTATTCTTACTCCGGCAAATTGTCTGTCAACAATGTTATCTCTGCTTTAAAATAATTTTCATTAATTACACATCACGTTTACCATAGTGCAACAATCCCTTAGGAGTCTTTTGGAAATGATATGAAGCATTATGAAATAAAATAAAAAACAAATACATACTTGATTCAGTTTTACATAAATATTGCATTCTAAAATATTAGGAGAGCTTACAATGCTTCTAGACATTAAATGAAATTTGTAACGAATGTTTGCATTAAGGATATGCGAATGCAAATGTTTTATCTAATTTTCATAATTGCATTAAATTGTTAGTCATCGTCCAGACTTGCAATTTTTGTTGCTGCAATTTTTAAAAATTATGCTTTGAAATTGCATTAGTGTCCAGATTGTGAAATTATAGTTTTGCGATTTTTGTATTTTTATCTTGTCTTTCCTATTCTCCTTTTTATATTTTATATATAAATATAAATCTACCTACAGCCAACTTCAAGTTAAAAAGTGTGAGAATAAGAAAACAAACCAGAATTGCAGAATACATGCAACTGAGTACCCCTCCACAATCTTATCACATTTTTGACCAATAAACTTAAAAATTGCAAGTCTGCACGATGACTAAGTCATTGTAATTTTTAAAGGTTCTGCTTTGAAATGCAAGTCTGGACGATGACTTATTGATCAGATACAAAACCAAGTGTGGTGCAAAAATAAGGGCAAACAATTCATATTTTATTAGTGGAAAAAATTTTTAAGTTTCAATACTGTCACTCTTTGTAACTAAAGCATCAGTTTATATCGTTACTTTAATTAGCAAAAGGCGTACGAATTTTTTATTTTGAAAACAATGACAACTTAAAAAATTTAATTTTTTCAAGTTGCAAACAGACTTACAGGCGTGTGCTGGAAATCGAACACGCAAAACGCAAGAATTTGGAAGTTGTTTTCCATACACTTTTAATCTAATTTTTATAATTTTTGTTATAAGATTCTGTTAAATTCTGTTATACTTGTACAATATTTTAAAATTCTTCCGTTTTACGTTTTCGATTTCCAGCACACCCCTGTTAGTAACAGCTTTTAATTAAAAAAAATTTTGACGAACAGTATGTGGTAAACAAATTAAAAAAAAATCTTGAACGTGTAACTGCAGTGTTAGATACATAAAATTCGGTACAAATATTTGTTGTTCCTATGCATAATTCTTTAGACGCCTAACTATCATGTGTCTTAAATTAAGCAGATTGTGGCTTGCAATCAGTGTTCGAAAATAAACACTAAATATCGCTCCTTAGGGTTCGGTTCGGTAGATTTGTGGAAAACACAAACGCTAATAGTGTTTGTGTAGAAAATCATTAAAAAAAAAACGTTTCCCTCTTAGTCATCTTTCGAACACAAAAATAATACTGTTTTTATCAAACTTAGCAAAAGATGAGAACATTTAATTCCGTTCGGCTTTTTTTAAATCCACAAACTTCATTGTGTTCGGTTCGGCTCATTAATGTTCGTTCCTCTTGGCTGGTAAAAAAAAACAAAACATTTTTTACAAAAACAAAATACACATACAAAAATAAAAACAAAAAGCCAGCAAAATAATTTTTCACAAAACACACACAAGCTGTTCGTGGTGCGGTCGTTGCTAAAATTTTTTGTTTGTTTATTTCTTTATCAATGTAAAAAAAAAACATTATAGAACATTAAAATATAATTTGTCTACAGTATCACTACAATTGTTCTGTTTTTTAATGAAGGACAGAAAACTATATAATGTTCGGCTCTTTCTTGAAAATAGTTACGAATGGTATTAAAGGTTTTGTTCGTCTTCAAAATCACTAATAAATAGATATCGTTTTTGGGTGTGTGAGCCGAACGCTAAATAATGTACATATTGTTTATTTTCGAACACTGCTTGCAATACCCCAATATGTTAATGCCAGCGAAACCGAAAATATGAAGTGTTTTATGCGCATTAAATATGCAGTAAGAACTTGAAAATATGCCCTAAAAATGTTCAAAAATATGCCCTAAAAAAGGAAAAATTATTCATTTGAAAGCATTCCGCAATTGAATTTTGGAACCCATTGACAGAACAAAATTGTGTCATCAGATAAGAGTTGTTTTCGCTGAATATTATCTGGATAGCTGCGTATGATACCCGTTTTCTCACACAGACTATTTTGTGAAATTGCACGTACTTAAGAATTGCTTATTGCAGCGTTTAAAAAACTGCAGTCAAAGTAGAAAAACTGCAATTTCTTCGGTTTTTTCCACTTCTTTATTTCTCATTGGCAAAAAAAACTGTTTCTTTTACCTCTGATCCATTTAATGAAAACAGTCGCTGTCAAACCAACTCAAATATCGAAAAGTTGTACACAAATGTAGATACACAGTAGATATTGGATTAGCCCTCCGATGAGTGACAGTTCTGAACTTCACGGCCGTGTGAAAAGGTCCCTACGGACCTTTTTTGTAAATCATGTTTTTTTCATATAAAAAATTTTTTTTTGATTTTTGTTTGTTTTTATTGTTTATAACTAAATTCTACATACAAAAATAATTTTTTTAATTTTTTTGCTTTCAAGGAAAGGCACAATATTCTAATTTTATACTACTAGCAATAAACCAGTTCTTAGAATTTTTTGTTCTTAGTATTTTGTTCTTAGTATTTTTTGTTCTTAGTATTTTTGTTCTTAGAATTTTTTCTTAGAATTTTTTGTTTTTATCATCATCCCTAATGTCTTTGAGTTTAGGTCTTTGTGTTCAGAACAAGTAAATTATGTGTTGAAACAATAAAAAAATTATAATGATGCCCAAAAACATGCATTTATTAGTGAAATTCAGTACAAGGTCCATAAGGACCTATTCACACGTCCGCGTACTATTCTCACTAAAACCTCAATAACTCCTAAAGTAATGATCCGATCGGCTTGATTTTTTTTCCAAAAGATGCGCAACAAAATACTCTTGGAACACAGAAGTAGTAGTAATTTCAGTTTGAAAAGACAAAAAGGTCCCTAGGGACCTTCTCACTTATCGGAGGGTTAAGTTTTGTCGCTAATTTTTATGACAATACCAACATTTATAAGGAAGTTGTGGCAATAATAGCTTTACCGATTCTAATAATATTTGGTAAGATGATTTAGTTTGCAATAAAAAAGTTTGGAATAAATTTAATCTAAATACTTACAGAATAATATGTTAAATGGACACAAAGACTCTGTTACGGATAGAAGCTTGTATAGGGGCTATGTCAAATTATAGCCCTGCCCTCCTCACTATTTTCAATACATCTGGTCCTTGTGCAATTATAACTTATGCTCCAAGTTTCATTAAATTTTCTTCAAAATTGCGCACAAGGTGTACACGGACAGCCAGGCAGCCTGCCAGCCTGCCAGCCGAACGGACGGCCATCATTAGATCGATTCAGAAAGTCAGTTTTAGTCGAACGGTGTACTAAAAGAATCAATATTTTAGGGTTTTGCAAACATTAGCACAAAAGCATTATACCCTTTCCACTATTGTTGTGTGGGTACAAATATTAAATGCTTTATTACTATGAATACCCCTAATGTAATTCACACATATAATTTCACTTTAAATAGTGTCTGTTTTCGACTGAGTGCATTATTAAACTTATGCTAGAGATCTGCTTTTTACTACTGTCGTTTTTGTTGCATGGTTCATTTCATACAGCACTCTAAGAAGGTAAAGATAGAGATGAGTGAAAGATGAGAAGATGCTTAAATTAAAGACTAATTAATGCAACTATGACAATAATGATGATAATGATGGTTGGCTGTTTAGATGACAAAATAATTTTAGTTGGGTTAGTGTTGGGAGTAAATATTATAAACATTGCAAATATGCAATGTGCATGTAAGTGTTTCATGTTGCATTATGTCATCGAGACATAAAACCATTAAAATACTATAAAAATTTTAGTTAGAGGAAGTTGTATGTAGTGAAAATTGTTGTTTTATCCGAGAATGGATGGAATAAATATCGCTTATTTGCTGCAACGTCGTTATAACTCAAAAAACTAAATTTTGAAGTTAGTGATGCAGAATTGTTCGCTATGGTTTTCTTTATATTATGTTTACAATTCATATTTATATCTTTTGTGCTTTCCCCGTTTGAAGCGAATGTGTCGTTATTTTTTCTGAGCGTTCGAAGCGTTCGTTTATTTCGAAATGTATTTTTTTGAGTTATGGCGACGTTGCAGCAAATGAGCGATATATGGAAAAATAATTACAAAAATGAGTTTTACAAATTAAAGTCATGTATTATAAATAAGGATTGGTTTCCCTCTTCAAATACCGACAACCAACGTTTGTAAATGTTTGTAAGTGTATGTATTAGACATAAACCTAGGAGGGATATTTTTCATTACACATCATTGAAATTCTAGATGTGCAACACTTGATAAACAAAGTGTGAATATCTAAACATTTGTCTAGTTATTTGTTTTCATTTTCTAGTTTTGCTTGCAGATGAATATAAATTTTATGTTCTGTGTTTGGTTTGTATCCTAAAGTGCTGTTTTGTCGGTGGGAAAAAGCTTTGTTTTGGTTTTTTATTTTATGTTTTGGTTTATATAAATTTTTTTATATAGTTTAGTATTTTTTTTATGTTAATATTGTATATTTTTAGTTTTGTCTAAATATTTCCAAGTGGAATATAAAAACTGTTGCATTTTTTTCTTGCTTATCTTAAAAAAATATCATGTTTATTGTGTTTACTTTTTTTTAAATTGCGTCTGCTGGAAGAAATACGTGCTGTTTCCTAAACAAAATAAACGCAAAAGGAAAAAAAAAATATTCTAAAAATACAAAGTTGAATAGTTGCCAACAAGGTCTACTTGCAAGGATATTAAAGAAGGTTATCAACCCAAAAAATAAATGCTACAAAATTTTGTGGAACAGCTTGTTATTCTTGAATGAAAAAAAGCCATTTTTATCTCTTCTAGCTCATGCATTTCTACAAAAAATACTCATACCAAACCAACAAACACAAAGGTTTGATTTCAAATTGAAAATGATCTGTAAACATAGCATTCTCAACCAAATGGGGAAAATTATTATTGAGAAATTTAAACTTGCTTTTAAACGTAATTCTCAAATGTTTTTCACGTTTGAATTGTAATAGAATGTGAAACACAAATTACAAATAAGTTTTATTTTTAAAGTCCAATTTTCTTTAATTTTTTGGTAATTTAAATTCATGGTTTATCGCTCAGTGATGCCAATTCTTAGGACACTTAACCGGTGAAGATAAATAAAAAAGACTAAATGACAATTTTCACAGTTTTCACGAAATAGCCAGAAAAACATACCGGTGCAAACACAAAAGCATTTAAACACATTTTAAGCCTAAAAGATGGTTTAACTTGTACTGATTAGTGCTAAAATGGCTAAATTGCAAACATTTTTTATCGCGTTTCAGTTACTTAAAAATGGTGGTAAATCTAAAAGGGCGAAGACGACATCACTGTTAGCATTCTTTGTATTCGCAAATTCTTAAAAATACAAAACCTTCTCCTTTCTTTTCATGATTGCTTTTACTCTGCGTAGCACCCCGATCATACAACAAACTTATAATTTCTTCACTTTACCGTTTTATTCTTTTCTTATTCGCAATTTTAGCCCCAGTAAAAAAATTTTTGACTCAAAAATTATTTTATATTTTTCACAAGCAACTCGTTTATGTCTTAAGCGGCTCATACACTTGCAATATAATTGTAAAATTTTTCGTAAAACCCTCTAACGGATTCTCATTCACTCAAGACCTTACACGGTTAATTTTATGTTCATAGGTCCAATATTAACAAAAATTAAAAATAGTACCAGTTAAAGAACGAAAAAGTACCAAAAATATCCCTCTAACAGATTCCCATTCACTAATGTTTAATATTTTGTTTCTAGATCCAATACTAACGGAAATTCAAAAATTACCTTCTTATAGATCCACTCAGGCCATGTTGGGTTTTATGAGTCTAGGTCCAATATTAACGATAATTATTAAAATAACCAGTTATAAACCAAAAAGCTAAAGAAAGATTCAATATCCCGTATTTCCCCTTTTGGCACTTTTTTTCTTCCCATTAAAGTATCAAAAATTTCAATATTGTAGTGGGCGCCCATAATTTAGTTCGTTTATGTCAATGAATGGAGGACAATTTTTTGTTAAAAAAAGTACCAAAAATAGTTACGATTTTCACCCCTTAAACGTTCGAATTTCGAAATAGTATAATATTTGTATTAATTTTTTCTTTTAGATAAGTTACGAATAAAATAAAATTTTTATTTCTATGTTTATTAGTATAAAAGATAGATGGGATGACAAAAAAGTTCCAAAGCATTTAGGCTGTGCCATAATGATTCTCAGTCAGTGAGTCCGTCAGTAACGCTTCAATTTTATATATACTTACAAATGGTTGGGGTGCTTTACACTTCTTTCATTGATTAAAAACGCCATGTAAAAATTTACACACTTATTCTTCACTTTAGTGTTTCCAAGTTTTTAAAACACGTTTTATGCGCATATTTTCCAAAAACAAATGCAAGAAATTCCACGCCCTAATAATAACAACTAAGTATAAACAAATTGATAAAACATTGAGTTTTAATGTTTAAATCAAACCATTGAAAAAGTTTTAAAAATTGTGTTTGATATCAAATGATAATTTTATATCAAGGGTATATATTGTTTGCTGGACTTCACAAAAGCATAGAGAGAGGAGAATGGGTATTAATACGCCACAATGTATGCCTCATTAAATTTTCAAATATGTATTTGTAACGATTGCTTTTGGTAAAATTATTTTTTGAATAGGAAAAAAACTGTTTACAACATTTACAAATATTTTGTTTAGCACATACTTTTATATTTATTCATGAAATGGTTGTTCTTATATTTTTTTTAAGTTTTGTTATACGTTAATGCATACATCTATGTATGTGTGTGATTTTCTATTTGCATTTAAAATCCCTTTCAATTGCATCTACATAAATAGAATCTCTATCTATTATATTTAATACATCTTGTTTGTTAAGTTGACATCAACAAATATTTGTTAGAAAATGCAAATAAAAAGTAATTTTACTTAGGTTACATTATTTACATACAAACGAACATATTGCAAAGTAAATAATAAAAAAATTTGATGTCGTAAATGTAAGAAAACATATTCTTAACCAAATTCGTAAGATTACATGTATGTTTCTTATTGAACGAAAAGGCAAGCTAGTTGAATATTTTGGAGAGATGACAAATTTATATAGACATTGTATAAAAGTAGGCTAAAGCTGAAAATTTAGTTTGAGTATCTAATAATAATATAAAAAAACCGACTGTTTTTTAAGCTGCACAAATTTAATACAATCAAGTTAAAGTGCTAAATTCAGTTCAGGGAATCTTATATACCTTTCACAATAGTATTAAAAACTATAACATAACCTTTAATCCGGGAGTAGACATGTAAAGGGGCCAGGTGAAATAATAGACCGATTTAGTTTATTTTCAGAATATAATACTCTTTATATCCGAAAGATCGCATGGGGGCTATTGTGCCAAAACGGTTATTTTGAGAGAAAAAAAAGTAATAATGTAAATAAAATTTGGTTAATTTAATTGTTAATTAAAAAATGTAAGATTTAATTATTTCATACATCTAATGTTATATGCCATTAAATTTATGAAATCAAACATTTTTTTAAAAAAGCCACATATTTCAATAATTGAAAAAAAAAATTATTATTAACATTCAAATAACTCTATAGTCTCAATAATTAAAAGTATAAAAATAGTTCGAAAAAGCACGCTTTCATAAATTTAAATTTTCATTATGACAATGAATAATGTCATTATAGTAATGAAACAAAAACTTTCAATCCATAAATATGTATGTTTTAAGTTTTCTTTAATATGTACATACCTACCTACATATTCATATTCATCTAATGTAATAAGTAATAGACAAACAAATGTTCTCCTTTAAAAAAAACACCCTTATTTTAAACTGTTGTCAACCAAATGATGTATACGAAAAAGCTTGTACTCTCTTTATGTGGTCTTTTTTTATTATCAACGTTGTTATTGTTGTACTGGACAATTTAATCTTATATTTACGCTCTTAATTGAGTAATGGAAAAAAACATAGTTTTTTTTTCACAAACTACACTGCCCCGGTAGGCTAGCTGGTAGTGAGCTAGTCTACCAGCGCCGAGGTAGCGGGATCGATTCCCGCCAGAGACTCTGGTTCCTGCAGACAAGCGTAAAGCTTCGCAGGATTAGTTAAGGGAATTATTAAAAAAAAAAATAATTAAAAAAATTAATAAAATAAAAAATTAAAAACAAATAAAATAAAAAAATTTTTTTTGTTTACTTTTTTGAAAGTATTTATCCAATTTATTCATCCAAAGAATAATATTCATAGATCTAATGTAATGTTTTATTAAATAAATTTTAATGAAACAGGTTTCATTGATCCGACGAAGCGCTGCATATGTTCCTTTAAATGCAATTTTTCATGGGATTAATGTAAAAATTCATTGGTATTGTGAAGAAAATTCTTTCAGTGTATCTGTATTGGCATGTGACGGTGATAAATCAAAGAAAGCTAGTTTTTTCTTTTGGTGACTTTACTTCAAAACTTTTTGATATCCATCTTTTACTAATTATCTATTTCTTGTTCTGTAAAATAAAGTTCAAAAGATATCAATTCTTGTAAAAGAGAAATTTAACAATTTGTACACTGAAAAGTCAAATCGTTCTATCTGTACTTAAATAAGTACCGATTATTCAAGTGCCCCGTACTTAGAATAAGCAGAAAACAGTGAGATAAAATGAATCCCAAGCTGTCCTTGATTCAAGAACTTCTAAGATGGTTTAATCTCGATTCGAACTTGAAATAATCCGAAAGTGAGATTAGATTGATTCTAATTATTATTTTACTTACCCGTTACACATGTTTATTTCACTTTTGTTATATTCCGCACTTTCTTTAAAGAAAAATTCACATTTGATGTATTTAACTAAATAATTTTATCAAATAGAACATGGAAACTATTGCTTCTTATTTGACTTTTTAAACATGCAAATGATCTTTATTTTTCTCCTTGTAGTGTTTTTGTTGTGTTTACAACAAAGTTTTATAAGCTCAAGCGTATGCACGCATATTGGTTTTCGAAAGTTATTCCATTTTGGATTGTTTGTACTTTTAAGTGTTATTCGTTCCTTAATTCTTTAGTACGAATCGTACTAAAGTAAGTAAAAAAAATACTTAAATTTAGTACGAGTTTTTTCTTTTTGTGTAATGATGCTGCGTATTTACAGTTTTATTTGTATGCTATCACAAATCGCAAAAGGTTGCCAGATTAATACAGTTTTCTATCATTACTCAAAAGTCTCTATATTTTAATGATTTAAAAAATCTGTCCTATCTTTCCCTACGGCCATTTTTTTTAGAAAAAAAAAGATGCCTACGAAAAGGCATTTTTCCCTACGAATAACATTAATAATATGAACTTACAATATTATTATTCTAATACCTTATCTTATGTCCTTCCAGTGGCTTACAAAAATTTTCCCACCATGTTTATGTTGTTTAGCGCTCTTTTAATATGTTGAGTCCTGCAGTATCCCTTAAGCGAGTGTGCCCGCCATCATTTTAATTTTATCGAGCATGAGGTTTGGGTGCAATTCAAGCCTTTTTAAATATTTCAATGCCTATTTCGTAATCATAGTTTTAGTTATTGGCACAAACATTTTGAAAAAATGTTGTGTTTGGAAAATTGTGACTTAAAAAGCAGATCATAATAACGTGTTTATACCCTTTCCTACACAAAGGGTTTATATAAGTTTGTTTGACCGTTTATTCTGGGTTCTTGTGAATAGTAAAGTAAATTTAACGATGTCCATTCGTCTGTGTATATGTTGAAATTGGTTTTCCGAAGACCTCAATTAAGACGAGGAAATGAAGGCAGATCGTTCCCCAAATGGCTGAGATATGAGCAAAAAAACAGGACTGTCTCTTATTTTTACCCATAAACTTTTGCTTTTTTTACTACCTTTTCTTTCTTAAATAATGGTTTTGGCACCATATGATCTAGGGGGATCTTATTTTGATTAAAATTTTCTTAAATATATAGGTTATACTAAAACCGAGCCAAATCGGTCCATTTTTCCACTTGGAACTTGGCAAGTGCCCTCCAGAATTTAGGGTCCATACAAATTACGCTTGATAGATAAAATTAAGCTGATAATATTAAAATGGATAATCATTCAAAAAATCAAACTTCGATCTACCAAAGGTTAAAATACAATTTGGTTTAAGGATTGATGTTTGACTATTGACGTCAGCAGTCGTCGATGGCTGCGAGTGTTAGACAGCAAATCCATCTGAGGAGATCGAGTGGTTTCGATCGAAACATGTCATGGTAACCTGCCGGCCGCGGTTCGAGTCCCGGCCACGGTCAAGAATAAAAGATTATCAATAAAAATTTTAATTAATTTTCATGTTGTAAAATTCCTTTCTTCATAAAAATAATTTAATGAAAATAAAATTTAATGAACTTAAGCCTAATTAAAAATATTAAAAATTTGGATTGAAAACCATAAATAGTTCAACAAAATAACCACAATACTAATTATTAAGCTGAAATATTCTAAAATATATAAGATGTATTTGGTTGTAAAAATCTGCGAAATCAACTAATTACTTCCCCTAAATCCAATGCAAATGTGGTCCTGAAATAAGGATTTTGACACGAGCAATTGCGTTTTTAATTCTATGGTAAAGGGTACCTAATATTCGTCACAGCCGAAAATAGTACTTTTTCTTGTAAAACAACTTGAAAGAAAAACTTTTTTGTTTAGAGGGTATAAGATCAAAAATAACATTTGGTTTCTTTTATCAATATTTGTTAATGATTTTTCAGATGACAGAAATAAACATTTTCTAATTTTTTACATACATATATAAATAATTTTAAAAAATGACATGGGGTTATAGTTTTGCACCGTAGTGAAAACGTCCGAATGTGTGTCACATTTAATTAAAAGCTTTTAATGCAATTAATCCCCAAAAACTTACCTTTGTTATTTAGTACTAGACATACCACAATGTTTAAGAGTATTACACCGCAAACAATAGCTATTTAAAAATGATTTTTTTTAAAACTTTTTGTGACAAACAAGTTCAAAAAATGTTGAAAGGACATATAAAAAATTTTTTCATTTAAGGGCAGTGATGCCAACTACTTGCTACTAAATATGGCTGAATTTTTAGTTAAAAGTCGCTAAATAGTGGTAAAAAGTAGGATAAACAAGATTTTATAAAATCTATATAATTTTTTTTATATAAATTTATATACGATTTTTAATAAAAAACTTACAAAATAAATTTACATCACTTAAGTTGCACACAACTCATTATTTTGTTAGTAGTAATACAGTTTTAGTAAAAATAAACTAAGCAGAAGAAAAATCTTTGAATAACGAAGAAATTAAATTTTCAGGAACCGCAAATTGCAATTATCGTGAAAATTTAAACTCAAAAACTCTAAATATTAGAGTCAAAGGAAACCTTAACTGTCATATAACAATAGATTCGTGCTTTTTAAGAATCTGATGGTGATCTAGGAGAAACGATCTCAAACTCTAGAGTTAAGACTTATACCGAAAAAATAAAAGTGCGGATTAAACTTTTGAAAAGAGGGTCCCAATAAAAAATTAAGCTTCCAACGAAGCAGGTTTGTAAGGGAGAAACATAAAAGTTTCGCTTACCATTGCGCTTACGGAAGATATGAATTTTATATGGCGAGTTCCCACTTTGAAGCAACACATTTTTGACACATAAAGCGCATTATTCAGCGCATATAAAATTGTTGGATGAAACGACCAGCTTTACACACTGAATGTTTTGATACAGTTATTTTTTAGTATTCTCCCTTACAAACCTGCCGTGGCACTGGAAATGTTATTTTTTCTTTTATAAAACTTGTTAAGAGTTCTTTCTTTCACTTAATTTACTGCATTTCTGTTTGTCTAATTGCGTAGCGCATAATTGTGCGCTTATTTTTTAAATGTACCAATGAATTTTGACATTAATCCCATGAAAAATTGCATTAAAAAGGAACCTATGCAGCGCTTCGTTGGATCAATGAAACCTGTTTCATTAAAATGTATTTAATGAAACATTACATTAGATCTATGAATGTTATTCATTGGATGAATACTTTCAAAAAAGTTTAAAAAAATTTTTTTTAAATTTGTTTTTTTTTTTAATCAAAGTTTTTCTTATTCAACTTTTTTTTTTTAACCAGAGTCGCTGGCCGGAATCCATCCCGCACCTTAGCGCTGATAGACTTTTTTTATTTTATTTTATTTTATTTATTTTTGAATTTTTTTTATAATCAAAGTTGTTCTTATTCAACTTTTTTTTTTTTTACCAGAGTCGCTGGCGGGAATCGATCCCGCAACCTCGGCGCTGATAGATTAACTCACTACCAGCTAGCCTACTGGGGCAGTGTAGTTTTTGAATAAAAAAACCATGTTTTTTGACATTACTCAATTAAGAGCGTAAATATGAGATTAAATTGTCATAACATAACAACAATAACAACGTTGATTTTTTTTTGCTAACGCATAATAAAAAAATACCACATAAAGAGAGAACAAGCTTTTTCGTATACATCATTTGGTTGACAACAGTTTAAAATAAGGGTGTGTTTTTTAAAGGAGAACATTTATTTGTCCATTACATACTACATACTATATGTAGGTAGGTACGTACATATTAAAGAAAACTAAAAACATACGTATTTATGGATTGAAGGTTTTTGTTGTATTACTATAATGACATTTTCCATTGTCATAATGAAAATTTAAATTTATGAAGGCATTTTTCGAAATATTTTTATTTTTTTAATTATTGAGACTTTAGAGTTATTTGAATGTTAAAAATAATTTTTTTTTCAATTATTGAAATATGTTGCTTTTATAAAAAAATTTTTGATTTCATAAATTTAATGGCATATTACATTAGATGTATGAAATAATTAAATCTTACATTTTTGAATTAACAATTAAACATATTTTTAAGGAAACTATTATTTTGTATTAATTTATGAATAAAGTTATGTTTGTATATTGTTTTTTATGTTCCCAATTAAATTTTTTTGTTTAACTTGGACAAACTTTAGTTTTCATATATCCAAAGAACATTTTTAACGTAATTACGAAATTCAATGAATCGATTTTAACGAAAATACTTCATTATAACTACGAAATTCCATTTGGACAATAAAAATTTTCATTTAACCAGTGAAATTTTTTTTATGAAAACGATTCATTAAATATATGAAGCATTTTTCTTTCAGTGTACCATTAGTTCTTCGCAAAATGACGGGAAAAATCATACTCCTGAAATGAGTTTTATTTTTTTTACGTCTAAATAACACTCTTTTATTAAAAGTATGACGGCTAAATAAAATTCTCTTTTTAAAGGATAATTCGATCTTTTATTTTTACGTTGACAAATAACTGTTTTAGATGGATTTTTTTGTTTTTAATTCACAAAATAACTGTTGCAAAAGATAATTTTTTGGTATAACTTATAACTGTTACGATCCCTGCAAATTATTGATAGCAATTTTTTTTTATTAAAAAACTCATTTGCGTTAAATAATTAAGGAAAGCTCATGGCTAAATGAGATGAAAAAATGGCTAAATCTATCCACTAAATGGCTAAATTGGTAACACTGATTAAGGGGGTGTTTCAAAAATGTCTTATTGTACCACAAATAATAAATGGTGCCAAATATTTTTATTAGTTTGAGGTTTCTTTTAGCTTTTCTTCATTAACTTGCGCACTAATTTAAAAAAAAAAAACTAAAATTTAGGTCACAGAATTTTTTTAAGTAGAAAAATAAAATAATGCATTTCAATATCATAAAAAAAATACAATTTTTTTTCTATCGATGTGACTATTTGTATGAGTTTTAAGTGTGTTTTTTCTCTTTATTCTTCTGCTTCATCTTGGAATTGAAGTTTAAACTACTTTCTTGCTAAATATGGATGAAGTCCCTTTTTTGTCGTATGTATATAAAAAAAAACAAATCATACATTTAGTGTTCGACAAAATACAATGAGAGTACGAATATGAAGTGCATAGTTTGACCCAGTTTTCAACTCGGTTGCAACACTTCGCAATAAATATTCGTATTTAGCAGCCAGCCTTTAATACTTTTCATTTAATTTTTTTTTATCATTTTTCTCGTAAGAGCAAAGAATTTGTTGCATATGTATACGATTTTCTATATCTAAATAAGAGTGGGTTGGACGATTTTGCACTTTTGCCTCAACATCTCATGCTTAAAAAACTGTTATTTTGTGCCACATTTATTTCAATGTATGAGTAGGTTGGTTACAACCACAAATATTATAATATATTCTATAGCTCTTGGGCTTATATCCTGTTTTGTAGATATTGTTGCACAAAATGCACCATGTATAGGAAACTTGAATAAAGGACAACAAGGAAATGGAGTGGAAATACCAGGAGTAAAACCATTATGATCAAATAATATTTTTTTCTTATTTTATATGGCGTGTAAAAAGTACAAATTCGTATAAAGGACTTAAAAAAAAGGCAGTGAGAAAAAAACCGAAATGCAATTTGTAATAAAATTGCACAATTTTTCGTTTCAACTTAAACTTTTGTTTGAAATCATGGAATAGGAAAACAACGAAGTGCCATGAGTATCGACGAGTAAACACAAACAAAATGACCTATTTTTTCCTGTAGATACAAACACAGATACAATGTAAGTATAGAGCATATTTATATACAAAGCTACACATGCTTTTAGTATAGTTATTATCTGTGTTGTCTAAATCTCTGTTTTATAAATTTAAATTTTAACAAAAATATGATTTTAAGCAATGCGATTAAACCATTAAGTGTGTGTAGCGTTGTCGAACTAATTTTGTTCGCCTTTTTTAGAAAACAAAATAGTTAATTGCTACAAATTTGTTTATATTGATTAAATTTTGTTTTAGACAACTTTATTATACATTTTTAATGTTCATAAAAATTGCGTATTTGGAAACATTTGAACGCGACTGGATAAATTACTATAAAGTTTTAGGTCATATTGCAATAGCTTCAGGTTAATAAAATAAAATTAACAAAACAAAAAATAATTCTATTTTAAGAAGCAAAAAATATTTTTAAAAGATCCTTGATAATTTAAATTATATCGATATACATAGTTTTTGTTAACAGTTAAAGTATTATTTAAACTTATTTTAAAGTTAAATATTTTTAGATTTTAATTTAAAAGATTTTGTTATTCGTGCTTAATTCCCAGTTTTTATTCTTGATAAAAACACTTGAAATTTATTGTTGATGGGATAAGCTATTCCTATGTGCATTTTACAGTGCACGGCCTAAAAAAACTACCTAGCAACATGCTTTTGCAAGTTGTTTTTTGCATTTTGTTTTTTCTTAACCTACTTACAACTACAATTAATGTTGGAAGAATTCAATCAATTGTAGTGGGGAATGTAAGAAGAGATAAACTCACTGTTTATTTATTGTTGATGTTTTTGTTTAAACTTTGATATTGTTACAAGTAGAGCTGTTGCTTATGATTCTTATACGCTTAACAGTTTTATTTGGTTTAATATCTTTAGTTTTTCCAAAATCTTTATGGATGAAGTTTCCTGATGATCTGGCCTAAGCAACCAGTGAAATGCGCATAGGAATAGCTTATCCCATCAACAATAAATTTCAAGTGTTTTTATCAAGAATAAAAACTGGGAATTAAGCACGAATAACAAAATCTTTTAAATTAAAATTTTGTATTCCCAAAAATTACTTTTGATAATTTTTAGATTTTATATATACAATTATATATATAAAATTTTAAAATATTTAAATAGTACACTCAAACTTTTTTTACTTATATATTCATAGTTTTAAAATTTACTGCTAGTTCCAAATTCTCTTTCCAAATTTGTGTTTCAGTTTATAGCCAACAGCTGTTTACAATTTTATTAAGCGAAGTTTTCGGCTGTCTTTTTCAGTTAGTTTCTTTTTGGCCTCTTAAAATTAATTGCTTTAAAACTGTGTTTGAAAATGATATTTTAAATGCTTTTGTAATTGCTTAACTTAACTTAAGAAAAAGAACACAGCAAAAGCAAAAAAAAGGAAGCTAATACTTGCAGCAACAGCAATTCTGTTTAAAGTGGTTGGTTGCTTTGCTGACTGATTAAGCAGAGAACATACACATAGCGAGTTTAAGCAAATTAATTAGTCTTTCTTTTTATGCTCTATGATATTGCTTATTTTCTATCAATGTGTTAAGTAAGCATTCAGAAACACAATTTTTTAATTTGCCGCAAAATTGTGAGTAAAGCAAAACTTTTATTTAAAAGCAAGTTATTTGAGCACTGCTTTAAATTGCGTGCAGCGGACGTCACAGCTTTAAATTTTTTAAATTTTAACAAACTTGTAAAAAATTTGAACAAAAAAAAAAATTTGAAAGCAAGACTTGAACCATAGCGTTAATGTAAGCTTTAAAAAAACAGTGCAGCAAATTTGAGACTTCTAGGTTTAGACAATTTGATAAAATTTTTGTGTACTTATTTTTCCCATTTTTTTTCAATATTAATTGATTTATTTATTGAATCTATTGAATACTAGCTGGCCGCCCCGACTTCGCTCGGTAGCTGATTACTAATGATCGATGGAGCCTTTTTCTGATTTTAGGTAAATCGAAAAAAGTAGTCGTAAAAGTGGGCAGGGCAAAATTTTCTTTTCGGAAAAAACATAAGTTGGACCATGGCGATCATCAGAAAGAAAAAATCGTCCAAATCGGTTCAGCCGTTCTCAAGTTATGCGCTTAATAAAAAAATTGGGCGTAAAAGTAGGCGTGGTAAATTTTTCTTTCGATGAAAACTTAAAATGGATTAATACGAACATTTGAAAGAAAAATTAGTCAAATCGATGGAGCAGTTTTCTGATTTTAGGTAAATCGAAAAAAGTGGGCGGGGCAAAAAAAAGATTTGGTTAATTATAGTAAGGTAATCTATATAATAAAAATGAAATGTTGTGTGTTGCTAATCGCATAACTTGAGAACGGCTGGACCGATTTGGACGATTTTTTTCTTTCTAATGATCGCCATGGTCCAACTTAGGTTTTAACGAAAAGAATATTTTGCCCTGACCACTTTTACGCCTACTTTTTTCGATTTACCTAAAATCAGAAAAAGGCTCCATCGATCATTAGTAATCAGCTACCGAGCGAATCCGGGGCGGCCAGCTAGTACTAAATAAATAATTGTTATTGTTGTCGTAGACTTATCAGAACTTTAACTAGTTGTAGGCGTGACTGTGTCTTCAACCCTTTCGGAATTCAAAGTAATGTTAGGAAGCTAAGACGTTTTTTTTTCGATACGATTGAAGTCGAGTGTTTTTGAAATATTCGAGCTTTGTATTATTATCGAAACCCTTAAATCTTTCATTCAGAGCTAATGCTAAGTTAGTCGCAAATTTGTGGGACTCTGAACTATTTTCCATCTTCCTTGATTTATTTATTATAAATTCAAATAACTAGCGGAATAGGGGGAGACAATGTAGCAGTGTCTTTGCTTCTAGATTTTGTAGTCACTTCGAAGTAACCCATAATTTTTCAGATTAATGACAATAACTAGAAAAATCTTAAAACGTACAAATACATGCAAGATTTACCAATAAGAGAATATTTCACTGCTATGGTGCAAAGCACAACAGCTAGGATTGAAAGACACAATTTCATTATTCTGTTTTAATTTTATGCTCTGTTTTTTGATGTGTTATTTTTCTTAGTTGTTTTGCAAAGCATTAAATTGTAAATTAAATTGTTTGTTAAAAAAACACACACAAAAAAAAAAAAATAATAATAAATTAAATGAAAAAATTTCGATATCGGCAAACCTGAAGTATTGCAGATATATCGGTAACATCTGTAAATTAATTCCAATCAGAAACTACAAGTGTATTTCTCTAACTTGATATATTTTTGACTAACGTCAGACCTTTTTTAGATCTAGCCTTTCACTCCTATAAATCTTTTTTAATTGTTGTATCATCGGCACAAAAATCGCTGTTACCCGTATTAATCATTGAAAAGTAAGAATAACTCATGTTCAAACGTCATATATAGATCGCTAAAAGATATTTTTGTTATTATTATTACTTTCTTACTTACGTTTTTTATGCTTTAAATGGGTTTTTCATAATTTTTAGACTTTTTTTTAATTTTAAACAATACACTGTGTCTTGAAAAGTTGGCCATTTTGTTCTAAATTTGGCATATTTTTTTTAAGAAAACTTTCTTAATTTTTTAGACTTCAGTAATTTTTTTAATTTTTTTTTGTTGTTGGCCTTTTTTTTGATCAACTTAAAAATTTCACGAATTTTTATGCGATTTGTTTTAGCCATAAATCTTTTTTCATTTTGAAATTTTTTTCCCATTCAAATGATTTTCAAGATTTTTGCCGTTTTGTTTGAATTGTATAGTATTTTTTTTTTATTTAGTGACTTTTAGCAGTAATTTTCATTTAGGCGTTTTTTCATGATTTTTGAGACTTTTTATTATGTGTTTTTAGCTTTTGTCGTTCTTTTGCATGATAAGTGATATGTTTTATGATTTTTGTGTTAGTAAATTTTCTCTAAAGTAAATACTTTAAAGGATCTTAGGAAACATTTTTCCTAGCTTATTTAGTGATTTATTTTTATTGTGAATTTTTATTCCTTTAATTCATGAGATTTGTATTGAAATTGTCTTTTCGAGCTTGACCCTATAAAACATTAGTACGATTTCTTCTAAAACACAAATTATAAAGGGCGCAAGAAGCCCAAAAAAATTTTATACAAATGTGACAGTTATTTCATAATGAAATAATACCCAAATGAAATAAGTCCCAAACAAATTTAATAAGATAGTTATATCATTGTGGAAGTTATTTTTCATTTATTTGCAATTTCTTAAAACTTTTTAAGAATTTCCATTTTTATTTTTTAGTATTTTGGTAAACGACCTGATACGTAAATATTCAAGTACAAAGTAGTTTTAAACACAAATATATACTTATTTGGGTTGGGGTCATTTATTCAAAACTTAAATTCTTGAATTCGAAAATACCGAATTTCAAAATCTAAAATTTTAAAATCCAGAATCACTTACTAAAATTCTCTGCAAACACACAAGGATTTTCTTCTCTATGGTATAACAAACACCGACTTAGGTAATTAAAGCCTAATAAAGCATTTCTTCAAGCAAAATTTGACGTTGTTCAAGATAACTAGTTGTTTTATTCTTCGGTTCTAAGTTTAAAAAATCTTTAAATACTCTATAAAGAATAAACATACAGAAAAAAATACCAATGTAAAATTAACATGGAAAAATGTTGATTGAGAATCATAGTAAATTTCTGCAAAAGTATGCCCTTTTTTTAAATTTACCATTATTTCATAATAATTTTAAATAAAATAACCTTAAATCATGTTTATTTAATATTATTCACTGTTAAAATAAAAAAAATAAAAATATTAAAATATAAATAAATATGGATTCAATATTGAATCCATAAAAACCAGTTTGATATTAAAATCAAAAGTGTATCTTGTTAAATTAACATGCATTCATACTTAAGTATGTACATTTTTTATTTTCATTCTTAAAATATGTTATAAAAAGAGGACAATTCCCGTATTCTTTTAATTAAAATTAGTTACTTAAATAGTGCATCAAGTTTTCAAAGTATATTGATGACGAAATCCATATCGGGCGATGCTGATGCTTCTGTTGACAAAGGAGAACTCAAAATAAGTGAAACATGTGTTACAGGGGTAAGTGTATTGAATTATTCTTAAATAAATGCATATGTTGTCTCTGAGGCTTCTTCACACTGTTATAACACACTCAAACCAATTTGATTCTACATGAAATTCACCTTGTTTCAACTTGAAATAACTTTCATTCAACGTGATTCGGATTGTTATTTCAATATAAATTACATTTTGCTCTAACTTTACTGCAATGTTAAATTAACATGAATTATAGTTATTTTAAAAGAAAAAAAATGTTGTTCGCAGTTATTGTAAAACCAGGTTGAATTAACATGAAAAACGTATAAAGCAAAATCACCACCGAAAAATTTTAAATCAACCTTGTTTTCTACGTTTTGAACTTGATTTTTTTCTGTGTGAACAAATTTTATATAAAAAATATACAAAATAATAAATATATATTAATTTATAAATATTTAAGACATGATTATGTCGTCAACAGCATAACAATTTCAATTCACTTTTTAGCACAGAATTTAAAATAATTTAACTTTGTTTATTTTCATTAATGCAATTAAAATAATTCTTAAACTTTTTCATTTTTGTTTACTTGTAAAGTTTATAATCATCCTTCGTATTTTGCCACTAAAAAAAAAAACATTTTATATATGATTCATATAAATTTTCGTCTCTTCTTTGTTAAATCTATTTTTTTTTTACTTGTGAAGAAAATTCAAGTTGCTCCTTCCTTGTTTTCTCTGGCACACAATAAAAGCCACAAAGTATTTTATCCTGTTTAAGCCAGTATATGAATGTTGTTCGAAAACAAGAGAAAGACAACGTTCTTCTTCCTTTGTTCGCTTAAGTCAGCATAAAACCGAAAACAAAATATAAAACAGAAAAAAAATGTATTTAATTGGCAAATTCAGGTTCCTTTTGCAGAGATAAAAAGATTTGGATACACATATTTTGTGTACTTGTATTTTTTTGTTATTGTTTTTGGTTGCCAACCAACTGGAAGTCACTTGTTCAATCGGACTTCATCCATTCCAAGCTTTTTTAAGCCCCTCAGTTAGAAGAATTTGAAAAAAAATTAAATTTTATTTGCCTTTAAAACCAGCAATTTTTTGCAGGAAGACAAAGAAAATTTCTAAAAGAAAGTGTTGTGTTGGAAGATATGCTGTGTGTTCGAAAAATTTGTTTTTTAAATGTTATTGGAAATAAAAAAAAAAACAATCTTCTTTGTTTTCGGCTTTTCGTTGCCAGTTGTGGATACTTATGAAAAGAAAAAAACAAAAACAAAATTAAATTCTATCGGGGCAAGTTTGTAAAGGGAAAATCTAAAATGTCGCTAAACTGGTGAGTGTTTACATTTTACACCCTGAATTACAAACCTGCTTCGTACACGCAGAGAAAAAATATTGTTGACATTATTGTAACAATATATTGTTGTCGTACACAAAAGTTTTTATTTTTATCAAATATAAGCAATGTTATTGGTACTGTAATCATTTCAATGTTTATCGCAATTATAAATTTGAGTATTGCTGACCGAAAAATAATCAATCTAACAACTAAACAATGATAACTTTGAAAACATATTATATTACTCACCATTTTTTAATGATATTTAATAGCCATAGGAAGCTATCATTATAGTTATAGGACTAATTTAACCATAATATGGTTGTAGGTGACAATAACATGGTTTAATTAAACATAATATGTTTAAAATTTTCTTTAAAAATAGTTTTGTTGGAGGTGACCATATTTAAACATGTTTTTTCTCTGCGTGTATGCGTGTAGTCATGGTATGTTTAAGATGCAATTAAAATATCTTTACTCTAATAATATTTTGTTACCGCTATTTGTAAAATAGTTTTGCATCAGTTGTGTCGTTTGCTTTGAATATGCCTATCGAATTATTTTTTAGTGAGTGGCTAAACAATTAAAAAAATACCCGTTAAAAAAACAAGTTTCAAAAATTAAAAAAAAAGAAATTGTATTTACATTAAAAAAAATTGTAAAGTGCCAGAAAATAAAAAAATCGATGGATAAAAAAAATATTTGGTCATAATATGATTCAAGAAAAATCGTAATATGTTTACTACAATCATGAATCATATCATAAAATGTTGCTCTTAGAATAAGTCTACCTCAACCATGTTTTTCCTTTGCGAGTAGAATGGAAATGCTTAAATGTTATTTTTTTTTAAACTGGTTAAGAATTCGTTGACCTTAATAAATGCATCTCTCTAGGTCATTAATGTGTGCTTCGAAAAATAAAAAAGCTTTTTATTGGGATAGGTAGTAGGTCTTTTTTAACGCAGCCCTTCTTTCTGGTTCTCGACCGACCTCTTTCTCTAGAGTATCTGATTTTGAAGTTTATCAGAGGACATTGTTTGTGTTTGACAAAGTTCACATAGTTCGTTGTTGCCACTTTAGGCATAGTTACCATAAGGACTCGCACTGGGCCAAAAATTCTACGAAGCATTTTACGTTCCAACATTCTTACACGGTGTTGGGAATTTATTGTGATAGAAACCGTCTCTATGCATATGTGGCGGTTGGTATGATGATAGTTTTGTATCTACATATTTACCTTGCATGTTTTGGAGACTTGTTTCAAAACCAAAAACTGTCGAACTAAAAACGAAAATTTGCGTACAACTTTTCGCTTTTTGAGTTGGTTTGACATTTAATGAATCAGAAGTAAAAGCAGCAGTTTTTTTTTTTATTTGACGAATAAAGAAGTACAAGAAATGGCAGTTTTTCTAATTTGACTGCAGTTTTTTGAACGCTGTTTGCGGCAGATAACTGGTCGTTTATTATATCTTGCACATAATTGCCGTTTTTTAAAAGAACACACTTAAATGAAGCCGACAAACCTTTAAATCTATAATTTATCTATATTTTGTCTTTTGTTTATTTATTGTTAGACCCACAGTCCCTGTGTTCTGTGTGAACTCCGTACACAGAAAAAAATAAAAATTGATTTCAGTTAAAAAATTTGTTATAATAGTTAAAAAATTAACTGAGATTGCACCAGTTAACAAATTAATTGTATCAATTTTGATATTTAAAATATTTGCTGCAGTAAACGTTGAATTCAATTATTTACATTTTTAATTAAAACTGATTTAATTTTTGATTAATGGTTTAATTAAAAAAAATTTTCTGTGTTTAGGGTGCTTGTTAACTTATTAAGATCTGGTACATGTTACTAGTCATATTAATTAACTAAACAAATGTTTAAATATTTACATATTAAATAAATTTAATAAAAAATCACTTTTGTACTGTTTTTCACACAGCCCATGGGGGTTTGAAGGGATTATCTTAATGATATTTTACCATTCGTTGTTACTCCTCCATGAAAATCAGGTTTCATTTATGCCTGGAATACGACAAAAATCCAAAATTGACAGATCTCAAGAGATCTGCACAGGAGCTCCTGGCCGCACGGTACCATACTGACTCTTGGTTAAGGCCGCCGTTAGTATGCTTCTTGTGGAAATTACTTTCCGTCTTTCAGGAAAATTGTCTTTGCAAGTTTCGATTTTCCGTTGAAAAGATATTTTCGAGTATCACGTGGTGCTTATTAGAAAGAAAGGATTAACCTGTAAATCCCACTAAAAGGCTGATTTTTAACCAAATGTGGAAGAGTTCGGTCTAAGAGAGAATAATTCTTAGGTGCTGTTGCTATTCAATAGATGCTGCAAGCACTTATCAAAAGGCAGTGGAGGTAAGATAGCTCCAGCCACTAAGAAAGAGGCAAGTGTATAATCTTGCCGGCATATGCACTCAAATTCGCACCTGGGTGTGTTAGCAGTGCTCACGCACGGGGGCGCACATTTTGTCACCCAGGTTAACATCCACCATGTAAATCTTTTCCATAGCTATTAATCACACAATTTAAAGCACATTTCAATTTGAGTCGTCAGTGGCAAAGATTTCTAAAGAGATTGTGTGGTAAGTAGAGTTGTCAACCGATTAAGAATAATTCGATTAATCGATCAAACAAAACCAAACACTTGTTCGAATAATTTCAAAATGGTGATTTTCGAATAAATCGATTAATAAATGTCGATTAACCGAACAATTTTTTTAGTAAATAAAAGCTTAGAATTTGATTTATTCTTAAACGTTTTTAGTGATTTTATAAAGGGTGGTTCAACTTAAACGCACGATGTTAATTGTAAATAAAACAAAGTGTTCAGAGAATTATCTAAGTAAGAAATGTCATATTAAGTTGGGCAAAAAATTTGACGTTAAGGTGTGACTCACAATTAACTTCGTGCATTATGATTGGCCACCCTTTACAAAATGTAGGAAAATAAAAAAAAAAATATTATAGCCATAGCCCCGATTGTAATTAATTTCAATGTTTAGCCAGCAAAAACCGTGTTAAGTACTCATTCAAAAATGTATTTTATGTTCTTATTTAACAAATATTTAACAAGCAATTGTATCAGCTGGTTTTCTTCTTAAATCACGTTAAACGTTAACAAAATTTCAACTTAGAAATTAACAATAATTTAAAAAAATAAAGAATTGATGTAAAGGGTGGTTAAATTTCAAGGGCCGATGTTGATTTTGAATAAAACACAAACTATTTAGGAAATTATTGTAATTTTATTTTATTATGATATATTGGTATTACTCAATTATGTATGGAACAAAATATCGGCCAAATGGGCGCCGCGACCACGGCGGCACACCTCCATCCGATGGTCCAAATTTTCGATGACCCTGAGGCATAATGGAGGTTCTATGCCGTTAATGTGCCGAATTATCTCTTCCTTTAGCTCTTGAATTGTTGCTGGCTTATCGACGTACACCTTTTCTTTCAAATAACCCCAAAGAAAAAAGTCCAACGGTGTCAAATCACATGATCTTGGCGGCCAATTGACATCGCCATTACGTGAGATAACACGGCCATTGAATTTGTTGCGCAAAAGAGCCATTGTTTCGTTGGCTGTGTGGCAAGTGGCACCGTCCTGCTGAAACCACATATCGTCCACATCCATATCTTCCAATTCGGGCCATAAAAAGTTCGTTATCATCTCACGATAGCGAACACCATTCACAGTAACTGCCTGACCGGCCTCATTTTGGAAAGAATACGGCCCGATGATGCCGCCAGCCCATAAACCGCACCAAACAGTCACTCTTTGTGGGTGCATTGGTTTTTCGCCAATCACTCTTGGATTCTCATTCGCCCAAATGCGGCAATTCTGCTTATTGACGAATCCACTGAGGTGAAAAAGTGCCTCATCACTGAAGATCATTTTCTTCGAAAATTGATCATCCATTTTCATAATAAGTCTGGATAACTTTAACACGTTGTTGGATTGTGTATCTCTCCATGGTTCAAATTGAGTAAGTCTAAAATAGAGAAATGTCAAATAAAATTCGGAAAAAACTTGGCGTTTAGGTGTGGTTCACATTCAACATCGGCCCTTACAATTTAACCACCCTTTATATAAATCACATCAAGAAAGTAGAAAATGTTATTTTATTTTATTTTTTTAAATTATATATATCTTTGTTATTTGCGTAAGTGTCACAATATTTCCATTGAAAATTATCCAACAACATAAAAAATGCCGAATTTGGTCCAATGGTAAAATACATAAAGAGAGACAGCGATTGTTTTATAGAAGACCTTGTATTCAGAAGTTTGGCTGAAGATGGTAGGTCTGCAAAAGCTTTTCGAAAATCCAAAGTAATATCGAACATAGTTGGGGGTAGTGCACTAAATATTGATAAAATTTGGACATGCAATCAAAAAAGCTGCATTTGTATGCATTGTATCATTGTATCACTAAATTTAAAAAATGCAACTTTTTATGTGCATGTGCAGAATATTAAACAAAATGAAATATGTTCAATTACGGTATGATTATTGTTTTTAATCATGAAAAAACCAGTTTTTGATTTTAAATTGAGTGCAACAATTTTAGTTGCATTTAAATGAGTGAATATAAAAAAAGTTGCAATAAACTGATGATTGCTTTTATTAAATCAAACTTTTTTTTTTTTTGAGTGCATAATTTTTAACATCACTATCACTCATGTTTAGTGAGGCTGCAAATTTTCAATTCATCACTCAACATCAACAAAATGATTGCAATATTTTTGCACTATCACTAAGTGTAAATTAAAACTGCAAAATGAGTGCACTACCCCCATCTATGATATCGAACGATATAGAGTTAAGATGAAAAGTTTTACACAAGAAAAAAGGAAGAAGTTGAGAAAAAATAAAGAAGAAAATGGAAGATTTTTCAAAGTTGTAGATGAATGGACGGATGTATCAATTTAAAATAAGTTATTTTTTTTAAAAAATAATTTTTTTTATTCGATATTCTCATCGATTAATCGAATAATTTTTAAGATTTAATCGTTTGATCGATCGAACAAAAACAATTATTTGAATTATTCGAACAAAGTTGAAAGGCGAATAATTGACAACCCTTTTTCAAAAATGAAAAATTATCAATAAATTTTAATTAATTTGATGTTGTTAAATTCCTTTCTTCATAAAAATGAAATTCAATAAACTTTAGCCTGATTAAAATAGCAAACTTTGGATTAAAAACCATAAACATTTCAATAAAAAAACCACAATACTAATTATTGTGTTAAATATTTTATTTCTACATCCTAAAGCTTCCGCAGGAAATAAAATACATACACACACTCACACTACTTTACATAAACTCATACATATTTAAAATACAATGTTGTTCTTTTATTAAGAACAACTTAGTTTTTGATTAATGATATTATTTTGCTTTTAGTAACAAAAATCCAAAGAAAATTGAATTTTCCCCTGCAAGAATCATAATTGAAGTTAATTGTGTGGAAAATAGGTCAAATATAACTTAAATATTCGATATAAATGAAAAGAGCAAATGTGCTTACGAGCAAGTCCTTTTTTATTAGTCATGACAGTAAAATATTTGTAAAGTAGAGTTTTAAAAATTTAATCTCCAGAAAATTTAGAAAATATACTGTTGGTTGCTGCGGAATTCTTTAGGAGTGTGTTGTATGTTTCAATAATTGAGTAGTAGAACAAATTGTTTTTTTATGTCTTTATAAAATGTTGTCGTTGTTGTCGTTGTTGCTGTTGCAAAAGCTTCCAGGCTGCATTTTTTTTTTTTTTTTTTTGTAAAATTGTGGTTTCTTTTGCATTTATTTTGTTATCTTTGAATTGAACAAATAGAATAAAGACCTAAACATTTTTATTTTTATGTTTATGCTTTTTTAGTGTGGTAAGTTTGATTTTTGTTGGTGTTTTTTATTTAAAGTATTACAAAAATGTTTTAAGTAAAAATTTTAAATATGAAATTTTTGTGATTATTTTTACATTTTCTGCCTCGTTATTTAAATGTCTTGTGTTATTTGTATTACAGCTCTAGTGTTTTTTTTGTCGACATTTGAGCGAATCATGAGAAAAAGAAAAAAGAAAACAAGAATAAATATTTCCATTCACTGCTTTTTTGCAATTTGCCCTACAATTTTTTCTTTATGTCGGAGGATGTTTGTCCTGGAGGCTGAAAGCAAAAAAAATAAAAATGTTGGTCTTTTTGAAAAAAAAAGACAAAACAGACAAAACAGCTTGAAACTCGATTTAATAATATTCGTCCGTAACAAATATAGGCGACTAGGCAAAAAGATTAATGAACTATTATTAAATATATTTTTTTTTGTGGGGAAACAAAATAGACAACTAGAAACTTAAAAAAGCTTTTGATTCACTAAACACGGGCTCGTTTAATTAAAGTGTAATTTGAAACTTAAATATTAAGTATACGTCACGTGTCACATCTTTCTTTTGTGTGTGGGAGAGAAATGTGTTAATTTTAATGTTTCTCTTTTGTTTCTGATGTTTTTGGTAGTTTAGAGTTTTAGAAGTTGTCATTTGATTAACAATAGTTGGATTCACACCGAACATGTTAGTTTGTTAGTCGTTAGTCGTTACTTTTTTACACGCATTTTGTTTTTGTATAATTAACGCGCTACCGGATTAACATTTAACAAATTAACGACACGGCACCCCTGATAAAATAGTTGTTAGTTGGTAACTCACAATCAGCTGTTGCAGTTTCTAAATAAATATAATAAAAAAGTCATTTGTGATACATTTCTAAAAAAATATTTGTGTTTTGGCAATTTACGTGTACATTGAGAGTAAGTATGTTAATTAAATGCTGTTTTACTACGAAAGTTACCAGACTAACAAAGTTTTAAAAAGGAGATCGTTCACAGTTGGTAACTTTAACAAATTAACAATCTACCGAGTAACAAATTAACAAGTTCGGTGTGAATACCACTAATGTATATACAGCATTTTGCACTACAGCTATTAACACAACAACATAAGACTTTTTCTATGTGTCCTACTTGAAGTGTGAGTAGTCGCACAAAATAAAAGGGGCCACCGAATTTCACAAACTTTATTATGGGAGTATAAATTTTACTGGTCGTCATAAAAAACGTCCATGAGACTGTTTCAGTTTATTCTTATGTGAAATTTCCTACTAAATCCTGCACTCAAAATATTATGTAGTTAAATTCAAACGAAAATTTATTTTAAACAACTTAAGTTTCATTTAAAAAACGGATCATTTACATTTCATTTAAAACAAATTATTTTTACATTTCTTATTTATTAAACAGCATATTTCTTAAAATTGAATAGTTTTTACCATTAAAAAATATATTTTAACCGGCAAAAATCAAACTACATAACAAAATAAATACAAAATAAATTTTGGTAGTTTGGTTTGTAGCCCCAAGTATTCTCTTTAAAACGACATAAAAATCATCTTCGTGTGTAAAGAAGTTTTCGAGATATTGAAGAAATAAGCTCAACAAATTCGGCGAAATTATGACATTTTGAATATGACATAATTTTGGAAAAAAAATTTAAAAAATTTTTTTCGTTCATATATGTTCCCCATTAAATAATAAACATCTGCATGAAACTTAATGATGTTCATGAAACCTTTATTATAATTTTGTGTTCGCTTCATTCGTATTCAGTAAGATGAAATACTATGAAATGAAAGTAATGAACACTCGATATTTAAAAGACGAATAAGATGAAATTAGTTTATTTGCTTATACAAGAGAATATGAACACTAACAACCATGAAACAGAACAACCATTGAACAAATCTCGAATAAGTTCATGAAAAAACAGTATGATTTAAATGTCAGTGTTGCCAGTTATAGAAAAATAAAACATAAGAAAGTTAAAAAAAAAAAATAGAAATAACCATGAGGGGTAAATGCAACATGTTTAAAAGATACATTAATATTGAAATAAAAACTCAAATTTATTTTTGTTTTCAATGTAAATTTTCAATAAAATTAAATATATTTAATTTTATTTTCAAAAACATTCACTAACATTAAAAAATGTCGGTAATATTTTTGTCTTAAATAGAAAAAAGTAGATAGCTAATAAATTCAAAATGCTTCACAATCTACAGATATTATTATAATGAGAACTAAAAAATGAGATAATTCATGGTTAAAATAAAAGTGATAAATTCTAGGCAAAAAAGTGTCATATACATCATCCAGCACGATCAACATCCATCGTTTTCATATTATGATGTAAAAACATAATTTGTTCGACTGACGCTGTATTCCACCCAATGACGCAACATGTTTCGCAAAGTAAATTTCTTGCTGACGAAAACACCCGTTCTGAAGAGGCACTGCCAGCTGGTGTTGCGAAAATTTTGCAGCTTACCTGGTATAAAAGAGGAAATTTTGATTTATTTATTTCCCACCATAGTAACACATCAAAGCTATCATGAAATACTTCATGGAAAACAACCACCTGGTCAGACTCCTAAGACACTTACAAAACTAACAATTAAATTTCTCATAAACTCATTCCTCCTTTTGTTTTGCATCTTTCACCTAAAAATGTGTGTGTTTTTTATGAGTTCGTTTCATTTCAGGGCCGTGTACAGTACATTACAAGACAATTAAATCTTGCCATGTTTCAAAGATTTGTATTATTCAAAAATGCAAATGACAAACAAAAAAAAACCTATTTTACATTTTATTTATTGTTTATATTCCAAATATGTATACTATACATATATGTGTATAGGTATATCTACATATTTGTTAAAATTTAAATTACACATGGGCAACGCATGCAAATAATTATATGAATTTACTGAAGTGGCAACATTGCTATTGAGTATTAATAAAAATAAATGAGAGAGAATGAAAACTATGAAACAAAGCCCGTTCATTGAACAACCTCTGTGTGTTTACGATATGAAACGAAATGTGTTCATAGCAGCATGAATAAAACAACAGTTTGTTCGGTAATCACAATTTTATTCGAACACGACTTTCAGTGAATAAGCATTTCAGCATGTTTATGAATGAAGTTGTTCATGCAGACCTTTATTAAATAAAAGGAACCTTCTCACCAAATTTCATTAAAATCGGAAGGGGTCGTGTCCCACTCATGGTCGTTTTGACATGGAATTACCCACCTTTGTTTTCCCTTATCAACCACTATTTGCGGTGGCCCTTATCTTCCTTCAATACAATTTTTGCAATCATATAGTCAACATCTCAGTGTTTTAGGCGAGGATTCTGTATTTTATTTTTGTTGTCTAAATTGTATTTAAATTTTGTTGCTCCAGTTTTTTAGGGGGAATTCGAAGTAAAAGTCTGTTTGTTGTTATTGAGTTCAAGCATTGCTTTACTTATTTACTTATTCATCAATTCATCATTGAGCTTAAGAAAATATTTTCCAAAAACTGGAATTCTAGCATCTTGGCAGAGTACTGTTGGTCTATAGTGAAGCTTCAGGTTAAAAGAGGAAAGCAACTTCCAAGTAAATATGGAAAATCAAAAACGAATTTGTAAAACATGTAAAATGAGACGTATTGTTCGTGAATCGGTCAACCAAAAAATATTTTGCGAAATTCCTTTATATTTATGTAGGGTTTTTTTTTAACGAAAAACTTTTTTTATTAATTTTTATTAAATTATTTATTGATATTCAATTTAAATATAAAATAAGGTTTTATTGATTTATTTATTTAATATAGCGTTCAAATAATAATTTATATTATTCTAAGTGCCGTGTTTATTGTCCGATGTCTCAAAGTGCTGCTTTTTTTGAATAATTATTTTTTAAAAATGGTTTCGAACTAGTTTTTTTTCAGTGCATAAGGCTGTTTTCAAAAATCTTGAGAACTGATTTTTTTACCTGTTACAAAGATATCTTTTTACTCTTTCAGCCGATATTTACACTGTGTTTATCGGACAAAAATTTCTTGAGTTACATCCCTTAGGATTGGAAAAAAAGGATTTTTTCTAGGTTTTTTTCAAAATTCACCATTTTCAGTCCTTTTGTTAAGGCAAACAAATTTTTTTTAAATTTTAAAGCCCATATCTATCAAGACAATTTTGCTTCAAATATATTCAAATTTTTAAATTTGTTTTTGTTTTAAATGTTATTTTCTATGCGAACGTTAACGTTGGAAATCGATGAAATGGCCGTAAGTGTTAAGAGACAATTTAATTTGTTTGGATAATTATATTTTTGGTAAAAAATGTCATATTTTTCCTCTTCGATTTATCCTTTTATGTTGCGATATCGTTTCATGAACTTGCATCCAGCAATATTTACCCATCATTGCCTGATTCCTGTTGTGCTAATAATGCTTTTCCATTACTGCAAGACCTCGGTGAAATCTTTCACCTCGTTCGTCACAATGAAGCAAGTCTAAAAAGTGTTAAAGAAAATGCATTTTCAATGACATGTGAGCTCCTGCAATTACAGGACACCAATGTAGACTTTAAATAATACTTATTTTTTTAATTTATTTAATATAAACCTATAGCATAAAAGTCTTTCAAAATATTTGGAATCAGGTGGCTATCACTATGGCTTCTGATGTTTCCTAAAAACCAACTTACTACTTTCTAAAAAGAATTCCACATATCTTGGAGCGATTTTGATAGTAAAAAACGCGTCTCTGTGTCCGAACATCCTTTTCCTTTCAAACATGAAGCGAGTAATTTCAAGTTCTCTTTTGACAAGTTAAAGTCACGATGTAAATCATTAAGTGCCCTTTGACTCTTAGTTTAATATTCGTATCACCTATGGATTTAAAACTGAGATTTAAATCTTTTTCTTAATTATCTGATGTTACTTTTAATGCTGGAGGTTTTCGCTTTGGGAATGAAAATGAATTGATTTATATCCGGATAAATAACATAGCATTTTTTTCCGCTGTGCACTTTGGTCATGCAGATATAACAATCAGTCATATGATCAACTGGATCCCTCAATTCAACTGGCTCACCGAATGACAAATACTCCCACATGCCCTTACCAAATTTAGTTTTTTTTTAAAAACACGCAGAATAAAATACGTTTCGAGTTCATGGCGTATTGACAAATCTGACTAAGAACCGAAAATAAAATTTATAAGATGCCAAACATCAACTGATCAACATTCTTCGGGCACTCTCTTTAATAATGTATAGAGACCACAAATAAACTAAGGCCCGTTTTCACGACTTAACGATAGCTAAATGTAGGAAGTTATTAAACAGAGATAATAGGTTTTTAATTATCACAAGGTATTGGCAAAACTGACAAGAATAATGATTGGCAGATTGATGCAAATACTCTTAACGAATCTTTTACAAGCACTCCTTTGATACAAGCGAACCTCGACTTCTACGATTTTTCCTCACATTCGTCGAATATTAATATTGATAACCAGTTTTTTCGATTTTCCTATGTTATCTCGACCATCCAGTTGATGAAATCCAACGCGGTGGGATTTGATAATATGCACCCAAAATTTGTAAAGATAATTTTACCTTTGATTTTACCTTATATTACTCATTTGTTTTATACTATTATAATGTCTAGTACGTATCCGTTAAGATGGAAACATGCGAAAGTTATTCCATTACCTAAGTCAAATGGTGAATATCGACCAATAGCCATCTTGTGCTATCTATCTAAAGTTTTGGAAAAACTATTGCATAGTCAAATGTTGGGATATATTAATGAACATAATTTGCTTTCTAATATGCAATCTGGGTTTCGCCGGGGTCATTGCTGTATTACAGCTCTTGCGGAGGTATGTGAGAATATACGACAGAGACTCGATAATGGGGACATTAACTTTTTAGTGCTTCTTGATCATTCGAAGGCATTTGACACAGTGGATCATCAGATGCTTATTAGTAAACTGAGACACTTTTTTCGATTTGCCAATACATCTTCCAATCTCATTTTTTCTTACCTTTCGGCGCGCACACAATCGGTATTTTTGAACGACTCTTGGTCAAACTCTTTATCTCTAATTAAAGGAGTGCCACAGGGCTCTATTTTGGGGTCACTTCTCTTTTCGAAATATGTAAATGATTTACCTGAACAATTATCCAATTGCAAAGTCCACTTGTATGCGGATGATGTGCAACTTTATTTAAGTAGCCCTGTGAATAGTATTGCTTTGAGTATATCATCTGTAAATACTGAAATGAACAAAATATACCTGTGGGCTTCTGCAAACGGGCTCTGTTTGAATCCTCGGAAATCTAAGTGCATTGTTATATGTAGAAAAATTATTGCCCATTCCATTGTTCCCACCATTGCTGATAACATTTTTAACAATAGTCTCACTTGGAACGATCATGTGAACTCTTTAGTTGGTCAGTCCTATATTAAGTTACGGGCCCTATGGTTGACACAATACTTTACCCCATTGAGGATAAGACTTTTACTTGCCAAGACATATCTGATTCCTAGTTTAATTTATGGATGTGAACTGTTTGCAAACTGTGATTCAATTAGCAAAAGAAAATTAAATACTTTATTCAACAATATTTTGAGATATGTGTACGGTCTAAGACGTTTCGTTCGTGTTTCATCAGTTTCAAACGGTCTGTATGGAGTCTCTTTCGAAAATCTTTTGAAAATCCGAACACTAATTTTTTTACACAGAGTGATAAACACTAAAACCCCCAAATATTTATTTGAGAAGATACGTTTTTTTCAATTTCAAAGGAACCATAATATTATAATTCCATGGCATCAAACCTTAGTCTCCGAATGGCAGTTTTTTATTCATGGCGCTCGTCTTTGGGACCTTTTTCCACTTAATCAACAACTAAATCGTAATGCTAACAGTTTCAAAATGTTTTTACATAACTTTTTTTCATAATTGTTTTTTGATTGAAAATGTTTTATATGAATTATATTCTTATTTTCTTTTTTAATAATTTTATTTTTTGTTTGTTTTAATACTATAACCATTTTGTAATAATTATATGCAATTAAATATTCTTGTAACATTTTACGTTCCTGTACTATAATTATAAGACACTGTCTTGTTGTACAGGAAATGAAAATTAATTAATAAATAAAATAAATAAATAAATAAGTTTCCTTTAATCTAAAAGTGAAGGATAAGCTAAAGAGAGGAACGTTCTACCTTTAACTTTTGTCGTTAGTCGCAATTTACACTGTGGGCATTTCTTGCCGGACAGAAAAAGTTTACTGGCGAGAGAGGCAAGAAGCAAAGTATGTCACGCATACAGCGTCGCCCCCTTACCAACAAACTTTTTCTGGCCGGCAAGAATTGTCCATTGTGTAAATTACGACTAAAGGCTCAGTTAGCCGGGAGTAACAGTAACGTTGCAAATCAGCTGATTCATTTTGTTGTATGTAAATCAATTAGAACGATTATAGTTAGCAGTAAGATGTTACGTCTCAATCTGTAAGAAATAGATTGGGCTTACTTTTTTACGGTAAGGTTACTGTTACTGTTACTCCCGGCTAACTGAGCCTTTAGGTTTAGATAAGAGATTGCCATATTACATTCACTTATTTTTTGTATATGGCAACTTCAATTATACGTATATCTTGTAAATGTAAAAAAGTACGTAGTTGCCAGTTCGTATTTTTATTTTGGCAAAAATAATCGGTATTTTCTTTAGTATTGCCACATTTTCAAAAATGTTTAGTTTATTTTATACAGTTGTGAAAACGAAAAATAGTTGAAGGTAACTTTTTTCCTCACTAGTGCTTAAGGTACCGTTAACTATTTCGAACTTTATAGGTAAGTCGTGAACACTGGCCTAAGAATTATCAAGTGAATATTTACATATTTCAATATACAAAGTAATTTAGAAATTTAAAATGTTATTAAAACAACAAAAGCGGGACAGTGGCTGACTTCATAAACTCGGTGTTGCAATGCAACACAGAAAGGCATAGAATTCATAGACAAATTTTTTAAAGGCAATGCCTTGAGTTCATTGTTGAATGGTAACTGTCTTCACTGCACAACGGTTGCAAAATTTGTGCATTGTTTTTATTTCTGATGCTTTGTCAACGCATTCGTTTTCAGTGATGCTTTGCAACATTGCAGTATTGATAAAAAATTTTTTTATGAAAATTCAAATTCCGTTTTAAATCTTGTAAAATGCAGTTGAACAGTTCTCGAGATTTTTCAACAATCTAAAAGAACTGCAGAAAAACACGATTTTCGCGTATATGTCGAAAACGCTTCATGAAAAAAATAAATTAATGCCATATTGGTGTCTCAATTTAGATTTAAAAATATCTCATTTTTAAGGATAATTTTTTTGTGGCATAGTGTAATTGATTCTTATAGAAAATCGTTTAATTTTATTTAAAAAAGAAGAAAAATATTAAAATAAAAAAAATTTCAACTGTAAAACTGAAATGACAAATTTAAATTAAAATTTGTCTAACACAGTTTAATTTTTTTTTAGAATATTTAGCCTTGGGTGTCCTCAATATAGCGTGAAATTTTTGAGAATCTCTATAAGTTTTAAAGTTATGCAAATTTCTTTGAATTTTTGAGCAAATTTAAAAATATTATGTTCGTGTTTATAATTATGACTTGAATTGTTCCCCTGTGCAATCCTGTATTAAAACAACCACGATAAAAATTTATTATTAAAATATTTAAACTCATAATTAAAAAATTTAAAAATGTATATTCCCCAAGTGTATTGGAATAAGTTGTCTCAAAGTTTACGAGACAAAATTTTGAATTTTTCCAGTATACCTCTTATAAACTTATTTGTGCACTCATCTTTCTCCATATTTAAAACTTAATAATTGTTAATTGGTAAGCGTAAGGAAGAACTTAGTTTTAAAGTTTTTGGAAAAAAAAAATTTATGAAAATTCAACTCGCATGAATTTTATTTTACATAATTAAACTTTTTAACCAGCACATACATTTTGTGGATGTTTACCACAGACACAACCACAAATTTCTATTTAAAGATGGAATAAAGTATGTATGTGAAATTTTCGAAAAACTCTTTGTGACAATATCCATGTGTGTTTGCTATGGTGTTTGGAATGCAGTGAGTGAGTGGTGGTTTCGAAACATGTGTGAGCATAACACATGTACAAATCTGTGTATCTGTGCCAAACTTATTCGTAATTTTTGCAGTAATTGTCAATTATAACTTCACAGTTAATATTCCCCATACCCTCTTTTTGTCTTATTTGAACAACACTGATACCAAAAACAACAACAAAAATATCATCATTATTATTATTGTATCATGTGCAATAAAGAAGTGACTTTTACCACAAAATCAGAAAAAAAAAATAATAAATGCTGTAACGAAAAAAAGTAAAACTTTCATGACGAGATTCTTTAACAAGGGAAAGAAGGAGGAACGTAGTTCCACTTCAGAGTTAAATAAGTATAAATGTTCATGGAAATTTATAGATAATAATACTTAAACAGACACAAATTCATATAAACAGGGTGAAAGTTCATATTTAATTAAAAACTTTCAAATTCTTCTCAATAAAAAATCGGATTTTATTTCTAAAAATTTCTATTTATTTTAACAGATTTCATACACTTTGTAGTATTCGATTACAAAATTTAATTTTTAATTAAACAAAAGCATAGGTTTTTGTAAAATTTTCGCAACTGTGAAAAATCAGAAAAAAACATCTATATATAAGTAAAAGTGCATTATTCGGCTTTGTCGAATCTGAAATAACTTTCAGTATATTATTATAAAAAATTCAAGATTTTTTTAATTTTTTTATTGGCTTCCAAAAAATCTGTGTGGCTTAAAATTTTCTGGAGAAAACCGGAAACATTCACCAAATATGGTAAATGGTATAGTCGTTACTGACATGGACAAAACACTACAAGGGGTATTTCAAAAATATTCATAACTCAGATTTACAAAATACCGAAGGCCTATACGAATACTAACCATTTTGCAATGTTTCCGTTCTATGTGTTATTCTATGGTTAATGATTTAAAAGTTTAACCAACAAATTCTTATGTTGTTCCAATTATTTTATGTCACTCTTTATAAAGTAAATGATTACCCAAATATCGTTACCCTAAACGCAAAACGCCATAACTAACAAGAAATTCAAAACCCACTTTTTACAAATTCCGATGTATCTCATCAAAGTACAACGGAATTTCTGAAAAAGGCGGTTTTCTTAGCTAGAGTGTTCTGCGTTTTAGGTAACGATATACTTATTGTCATAAGGGCGTTCTTGCGATTTATACAACTTTTTGGTATTTGTTTTCATGATTTTCTTTGTCAGCTAAATTTATGATGATTTTAAAGGTCTGCATTTCTACCAGATACCGACAGTAATATAAAAGAAATCATTCTTTTTATGGTTTTATCTATATTCGTAATAAAAAAGTGATGGTAGAACACGTGTTCGAAAATAAACCGCACATTATTTAGCGTACGGTACACACACACATAAACGATATCTATGTTTTTTAGTTTATGTGTATAAGTACGCAACCCTTAAGACCATTCATAACCAGTGTTCGAAAATAAACACTAAATATCGCCCCTTAGTGTTCGGTTCGGTAGATTTGTGGAAAACACAAACGCTACTAGTGTTTGTGTAGTAAATCATTAAAAAAATAACGTTTCCCTGTTTGTCATCTTTCGAACACAAAAATAATACTGTTCTTATCCAACTCAACAAAAAGAAGAGAACATTTAATTCCGTTCGGTTTTTTTTTTAAACACAAACTTCATTGTGTTCGGTTCAGCTCATTAATGATCGTTCGGTTCTGTTGTGCTTAGCGCATTTTTTGCTGGTAAAAAAACCAAACTTTTTTTACAAAAACAAAATACACATACAAAAAAAGAACAAAGAGCCAGCAAAATAATTTTACACAAACAAAACACACACAAGCTGTTGGTGCTGCGGTCGTTGCTAAAATTTTTTCTTTCTTCATTTCTTTATCAATGTAAAAAGAGAAACATTAGAGAACATTAAAATATAATGTTTGTCTACAGTAACACTACAATGGGTCTGTTTTTTAACGAAGGGCAGAAAACTACATAATGTTCGGTTCTTTCTTGAAAATAGTTAGGAACGGTATTAAGGGTAAAAAAAATAAATATCGTTCCTGGGTGTGTGAGCCGAACGCTTAAGCCCTTATGACACTACATTTTTTATTCATTAATTGATATAGAATTGATAGAAAGAAACAGTAAATGTTAGAAAGAGCTAACTATACATAATGTAAATAAAGATTTTTGTTTTTTTTTCTCTTGTTATTGTTTTGTTTCAGGGATGGCGTTGAGAATTTTTAAAATTGTACCAACAACCTTTAAAACTTTTACTTTTTTACCCTAATTGTACTAAAAGATTTTTTTTAGTTGAAATTAATTTTATTTATGTTCATAAAAAACACCAAAAAAAGGTATTATAAATCTTAGTTTAAAAAGTATCAACAAAAAAGTACAATTGAAACAACTTAGCCATCCCTGTTTTGTTTATTTTATTAAATGTTGCCAACTTTTTGTTTATGAGAAACCTAAAAACAGAAAGCGGTAAGTCGCTGAATTTGCCCATAAACCGCTGATTCAGCAACACTTTTAATATTTCAAGCTGGAAATGTCAATTTTAAGTTAAACAATTTTACATTTTTTTTGACATAACTTCATTTTTTATCGATAACTTTAGTAAAATTTTTGACGGTTTGCCATTTATCTTAATACAGCTTAACTCTTTGCACTTGGTAAATTTTTGTATTACATTATATTTGTACTGCTCACCAAAACTTGAACAATTCATTAAAAATGTAGTGTCATAAGGGCTTTAATAACGTTCTGTTTATTTTCGAACACTGTCCATAACTGTTTTCAAGATTGTAAAAAACTTGTATGTTGTGATTCTGTAGACATATGTACATTGTACACTATTTTTTAAAGTTCTTAAGTGTTTTTTTTTTACATTGATGAAGGAATATGCAAATACAAAATTTTAACAACGCTTCTCACTAGTATTGTTTTTGTTGCTTGGCTATTTGCGCGAATAGCCTGTGTATGAATTGTATACATATTTTGTTATTGCAAAAATTTTCTGTTGCGTGTTTTTTTTTTTTCGTTAAAAACACATACTTATTTTGTTTTTGTTAGTAAATTTTTGTTGTGCTTACCAGCCAAAAGGGCGTTGAGCTCAATTGAAAGAAACAAACATTAATATGCTAGACCTAACACCACGAAGTTTTTGGTGTTTTACGAAAAACCGAACGCAATGAAATGTTCTCATCTTTATGTTGAGTTGGACTAGTACAGTATTTTTATTGTGTACGAAGATCACAAGCAGAGAAATGTTTTTTTAAGGTATTTACTTTACAAACACTATTAGCTTTTGGGTTTTCCATATTTGTACTGTACCGAATACTGAAGAACAATGTTTAATTTAATTATTTTCGAACACTGGCTAATCCTATTTTTTAGGTGATGTCTAATAAGGACCAGCGACAAGTTTTCATTACATCTTTGCTTTACGATACTAAAAATTGTCAATGAAACTACTCTTTTCAATTCCTGACAAGGCATTTATAACTTTAGAAAACAAAAATTTATATCAACAAAAATTCTATTATCATGCTTTTAGCAGACGTTTCTTAATTATATTATTATACATATAAAAAAAAGAGTGAAACAAAATGTTTCTATTATTGTCTTGGCAATATTAAAGGACAATGCATATTTCGGATTTAATTTTCAAAGTCACATTACCTTCACTTAATTAAACTTAAAGGTATTAATTTTCATTATGAAAAGTAACTAAATGTTGGCACAATACCAGATTTATGTTGTCTGCTTTAAATTTTATTTAATTAAAGAGTTCGTGTTTCATTTAATTAATGCATATTATTTAATATTAAATGATAATAGTAATAAAAAATAACGAAATAAAACGACTTATTGGACATTTAAAAACAAATTCAACAAATAAGAACGTGTTTAAGTGAATTTACCCAATTTAGTTGTTTAAAGATTTAGCTCATTATTTATTTAAGGTGGTTTTTTGCTCTGTTGTTGAAGTAGAACTAAACGATTTAGTTGCAAGTTGTATGTATCTACAAACAAATTTATTTTTGTATATAGAACAAACATTATATTAAAACATAAGTGGCAAGAATGAAATGAGAAAAAAAAACGGCATAAAAAGCACTTGAACTTTAACTGATGACCTGTTTCGCTGATTTGCTGGCTTGTAGTTGTTTTACGTTTTATTTTCTGTAAAAATCTTGTGGGTCGCTTTTGAAAGGCACTTTAATATTAAGTGGACACACAGAAAAATTTGCTTGTAGATTTAATGAAATGCCCAGAGGCAAAAATGTAGGCAGGCAGGCAAATAATGTTTAGAGGCAAAATAATTTGTTAGAATTAGAGTGGTTTGAAGAAAAAACTTTTGTATATTGGGATTAGGTAAATATTTGAGGTTTAAAGTTGAAAGAAAACGTTTTTTAAACATATAATATCGTTTAAGGCAGCAGTGGACATAAGCCACTTTTTTAGATATTTTTTTTTTTTTTTATTTTTAGAAAGATTTTTGATGAGGTCACTTAAGATAAAAAAAAAAACACTAAACTATGGCACGTTAGTGTACTTAATTGTATTTTGGCTTGAACAGTACACATGCATATTCTTCATATTGCGTGTGTTTGTGAATTTGTGCACAAATAAACTACAGTTCAAAACAATTGTGACCTGACAAACAAAACTGCTAAGATAACGTACCAATATTGTTTTATCGTACGTGTAGTTTTCTTTTACCATACGCGTTCTGTTTTTTTATGCGACCTCTTTCACATGCGACATCATTTCTGGGAAAACCAAAATGCAGCAAACGCATGGTCAGCACAGCACATACGTTAAAAATTCACTATGCAATTACTAAATAATATAGAACGCGTACGCTAAAAACTCTACATGTGCGCTGAAACAAGGTACGTTATCTAAGTATTCAAAAAAGAAGTTTTAAAGTTTGTGCTTCCAAAAAATTACACTACGTTAATGTACAGTAAGGTAGGTCGAAAAAAATTATGTTAGTCATCTCCTAGAACGAAAGATATGTCAATGAAGTTTCTAAAACAGGAAACATTTTTTTTGCCACGCCCCAAAATACAACACGTTTGGTTTTTTTAAATATATACTGCAACATTTAAGTTCCGTTCTCATCGTATCGCATATCATTGTATACATAAAAAATTGCTGTATTTTGGAGGCGTGGGAAAAACATTTATTTTTCTGTTTTAGAAACTTCAATAAAGTATACATAATGCTAGGTGTGACTTGCACTAGTTTTTTTTTTTTTTTTGAATAGAGGCCGACTTTCTTTAGTTAACAGTTTTTCGAATTTTTTTCTAAACTATTAAAGTGTGGTTTTTTTCGATTTTATAAAAAGAAAACAATTTGATCTAACTTTTTATATAAGTGTATGTATGTTTTTGTTACAATTTTTTTTTTTTAAACAAAAACTCTACTTTTATTCCACATTTCTGTTTACTTTTGTGATCCGAGACAAAAACATACATAAATGACTACTTGACATCACTAGTGTAGAGTGGCAAGTAAATACAGAATGGAAAACATACAATAAATTCCAAGTATAACAGTGAATTAAAGCCAAATCCGTGTCATGATTGCCCAGCAAACAAAAATTTATAGGTCGCGAATCAGGAGATAATTTGATGAAATTTGGTACAAAGATTTGGCACAAGGTCTAAACCTACAAAAAAATGGGAAAAATCGGTCCATAATTTCGCCATAGCTCCAATACAACCTTTTTTCCGGAATAGGTTCCTTTTGCCCATAAACCATCTTATTATGTTGATATTAAAATTAACTTTCGTCCAAATTAACTTTACTTCAATCGGTTCATATTTTACCATAGCTTCTATACAAATACTGCTCCCGAAAATTGATTTAAATGCATAACTTCCTTATTAATAAATAAAAATTAACCAAGCTCGAGGCCAGTGTTTTTTTTGTAAATTAAAATTCCTTTTTAATTGCTTCCAATATTTCGATCTTCTTTGAAGATCATCAGGGATTTATTTTCAGTGAATTTTTATTTATTTAAATATCGAAAGGTCGAATAACAACAACTTTGACTTCCTTATTAATGTTAGCATTTACATTAAAATATGCGACAATGACTTTAGCGATGTTTAGGCGGGACCATGATTGCCTATGGGTTCCAAATAGGGTACAGTCTTGACCGACTATACTTTCTTATTTATTTATGTTTTCTTTGCATTAGTAAAATCATTTAAAAGATACACGTGACTAGGTCGCTTTTTATTTACTTCTAGAGGATAAAAGGAAGAATCTACACATCTCTCAAAAGCACAATCAATGCATTTAATTTTTCATTTCTTATTTTTAACTTGTTGTCATACTGTAGAAAATTAATTGTCCTCAATTTTCAATAACATAGTTGCATATTACTATAGAATTTTTATCTTTAGATTTGAATCTATTTAATCACTTCTAGATAATAGTAAAAAATGGCGCACATATTCTTAAAAACAAGAGGGAAGACTCTTTTCATAGGTAGTAGATATAATTGTAATGATTTAAATGGAATGATGAATTTTTGTTTAAATTTTGTAATCGAAAATGCTTGCCGGGTAAAAGGAGCCAGTAAAATACAAAAAGTAAATACATGTGTAAATTAACTTTTAAATTTTTACAATATTGTAACAAAAAACCAAATTAAAAAGAAAACCACAGAATTAAAGGTATAAATATATATAAAAAAGAGAAACCATTATTTAAGGAAATTAAAAACTTACCCAAAAGAGAGAATTGTAAAAATGCACAATAGTTGACAACACTGAAATTTAAAAAGAAAAAGAAATATGAGAATAAAATTCAATTATTACAAAGGAAAAGACATTTAAATTAAACTATTATAAGGATTTATGGTTCAAAGAGGGAAATAACTTTTTGCATTTTCCTTGTGTTTAAACAAAAAAAAAAAAAATACAATTCTATAGTGAACTGAATAGAACTTTTATTTGTAAGAGTACATATAAAAATTAAAGGCTGTATAAGGTCGGGTATATTACATACACTATCTTGTCCGTAACAAAGCGGAGGATATTAAATAATTTGTTCATAACCACTACTTATTATGTTATTAAATAGTTTATTTGGTCGTATTTTAAGCATAGTTTTTTGTAGTTCAAAAGTAAAACCCACCGATGGAAATCCTTTTAAAATTTTTTTGTTTATTTAGTAAAAAAAAACTTTAGGTTTTTAAGCCAACCATATAAACAAACAGTTTAAAACACCTTTAGGGTGTTTCTAAATGGACATTAAAAAAAATTCAATTACTCCATTCTTTCATAGAATTTTGCAGAATGTAAAGCAGACAGGCTGACACAAAGAACAATATATGAATGAGTGATATAAAAAAAATTTACGACGTGTCTCGTTGACACCATATAAACACCGTCAGACAGTGGCTCAGAATCGTTTTTCATCGGCAAAAAAAAAATTTTTTTTTTCCAAAAAAATCTTTTTTTCTACAAAAGTGACAAAATTTAATACAAAACACAAAAATGTATTTAAAATGTTAATATATAGAAAAAATTTACAAGATTTTGTTTGTCGTGCTTGATTCCTATTTTTTTATTTTTTTTTGTAAAAGCACTGAAATTTATTGTTGAAGGGATAAGCTATTCCTATGCGCATTTCACTGGTTGCTAAGCAGTGTGAACACAACTAAAAAAAAATTGGATGCTAAATGGGGCTTAAAACAATGCTAAAAATGCTAAAAAAAATTTTGAAAATGCTAAAAATATGCTAAATTTTCTTAAACAGTTGTATCATTATAATGAATGAATTATAAATTAATTTACCTGAAAATATTTTATTTCTTGGAAATATAACGAAGTTGATATAAAAATATACATACATAGATTTATTTAATAAAAACAATTCAGGAACATAAACAAAGTAAATTAAATACATATTTACATACATGTAAATTCATTTATTTGCATAAAATATTGAAATATTTCTTTCAGGCTTATACAAATGCATAGGTACATACGATAATTCTGATAGTGAATACAAAATATTTCTGAAAAATATTGAAGGAATAAGACTATAAAAGTATAGAAGCTTTATAAATTGTAATTTGACTTAGAATACACATCCGAATTAATATGAAAATGTATGGTACATGAAATATGCAAAAAAAAATTACCAAAAATTAAAAATCTACTTTTTTTTGATTCTTATGTATTGCATCACCTCAAATGTTCACAAAAAATTTTGGAATAGTTTGACGAAAGTTAACGATTTTTTAACAAAAAAAAAATAAAAAAACAAAATTCCCTTTCTACAAAATATTACATGATAAACGCTTTAAGCCCTAACCTACAGTTTGCAAAATATGCATCATTGTCAACTGTCATCACAAATGGTAGGTTTTACAAGAAAAAGAGAACAAAAATAAATTATAAACCGTTTAAGGCGATTAATAAATTTATCATTTTAAATAGTTTTTGTTTCTTCAGTAAAATTTTCAAAATGTTAGATAGGGCTTTTTGCGTTTTAGGTAGCGATAAATAAATACAAAATATAAGTAAAAACAAAAATTGTCATTGAAAACATAAATGGCTATTCAACAACATTTTCATTAAATTTAATTACACATTATTATATGAATAATATTCCTTAACTGCCAAAGTCTTGGTCAAAATGCCATTAGAATATGATCTGTTTTCATCACACATTTTAATAAGATCAACAGTAATAATAAAATCACTGCAACACTTATTTAGCCTTTTTAGTCCACATCTAACGTAAATCAATGAGTTCAATACCATCCTATTTCTAATCTTGGTCTTTATAAGGTTCATACCGCTAAAAATTCTTTCAACTTCAGCGTGACTAAATGGCAAAACCAAAAACTTCATAACAAAAGAAGCTAACTCGTTGAAAGCATTTTCTTTTAAAGCGTTTCTGTACTCATAAACACCTATCCAGAATTCAATAGTTGAACTGTGGTTCATCCATTCGTATGCATTCTGCTTTTGCCATTGCTGTTCCAAAACCGTTATTTCTTCTGTAGTTAAATCTACCATTTCATCTTTAAATTTTGTTTGGTGTTTACAGGGCTGCTATTATTATACATTTGTATGACAAAATAAAATGATAGAGATTGACAGAATTGTTAAGTTATATTGTGAAATAGCAATATATAAAATTTATAAGATTACAAAATGCTAAATAATGCTTACAAAATATTACAAAAATGCTGAAAATAATGCTAAATGATATTTGAAAAATTCGCTGCTAAATCAAAATAAGAAATGCTAAATTAAGCAGTGAAAATGCTAAAAGGGTCACACTGTTGCTAAGGTCATATATTAAACAAATAAAACTGTGAAGCGAATAAGAATTATAAGCAACAGTAGGTTAAGAAAAAACAAGTAAGAGTGCTATATTCGGCTATGCCGAATCTTGTATACCCTTCACCATGGTTTGGAAAGAACAGAAGTTTATATATTTATCTAAATATATGTATATATACATTAGGGTGGCCAAAAATACAAAAGTATCGAATTTTCGCACTCCACAACGCTGATCCTATTCGAATAGTGCTTAAAAATGTTTAGTCCAAATTTGAGCACAATCCTTCAATATTTAGAGGTTGCGATAGTTTAATGATTTTTCGGGGTAAGATAGAAATATAACATACTCTGATTTTTTATGGTGATATTCATTGTTTATTTAAAAATAAAAATATTTAATAAAACAAATTAACAAAGAATTAATAAAACAGTAAATTAAGTACTATTTTAACACAAATTTTAGTATTTTTTTAATTTATCGATAGACATTTTTTGCAATATTAGCTTTAGAAACCCCGTGAAATTTTTTTCTATGGTAATCAACTATTCTAAGCAAATATTGTTTTTGCTCCTCATTTTTCGTATTTGAATTGTTAAATCGGGTCACCAAAGCAACATCTCGTTCTGCACAGTCATTTACAACTTTCAAAGGGCTAGCATTTTTATCATCGAAATAAAAACTGTGTAGGACCCTTTGAAAGAAATAACTCTGGAATCGATAAAGGTAAGCCCGATTAAATATTCAGAAAAATACCATAGATGTCGAAGAAATGCTTTAACAGCAGCTTGAACAATTTTTTCATAGGGATAGTTTTCTAGTTGCTTATCATTAAGAGGAGCATTTATTGCTAAAGGAGCTTTATTCTAGTATCGGCCATATATAAGACTTATAAACAAACTAATTTCGGTAACTGCTTTCTTTTCCTCATCTGTAAGATCAAATTGATTTTGAGACATAGATATTTTTATGCAATAGATCGCCTTCGTAAAAATCAAAGAAAAGTGTGAAAAAGTATCTCCAATACATAAACAAGTACATATAAATAAGTCGCCATTCATCGCAACTTCTAAATATTGTCCCATTGAGCCAATTTTTGGTATACACATATATTTTAGTAAAAGAAACAAAATCAAGCTTGTGGAGAAAGTATTGGACTATACTTTTAATTTCCCATACAAGCGTAGGCCAGTCTAATATACATGTATATTTATATTATATATATCGTTAGGTTTATTTAATTGTTTGCACGTGTTTGCGTGGCATTAAATACTTATATTAAAAGTTTAATTAATATATGGCAAGTTTTTTTGATCGAATTTCAGTATTTGGTCATAACTCGGCCATTTTGTAAACGATTTGACACATTTTTATACCGACATCTTAAAAAATAAAATTACCTCTTTTGGCGAGTTTTTAAGTAGCAAAAAAAACGCGAAAATTCCTAGTTTCTATTTGTTAAAATTATTTCGTTAAATAGATGAAATAATAAAGAAGGGTGATAACGAAAATCATATAATCATATAACCATAGGTCATATTACAGTCAAAAAATTCAGGTTTTTATAAACTTTTTTGTATGGGATGTACCACGCCCACTTCTCCAATCCCGCCTACATTATGTGGGATGGTGTGTATATATAAACTTAATGCTTGTACCTAACTTGGAAACTTTGGCTCTTGCCGTTCTCCAGATATACAGAAAAAAGTAATAAAAATACAACAACAAGGGATTTTTGGGAAAAATTAGAGGCAGTCGTGGTTTTTTGGTCATATCTGAGCCATTTGTGGACCGATCTTGCTGAATTTCAATAGCAAGAAATGGTGGACTATATGTAACATAAATGGAAAACAACCTAGCCGCTATCATGTCTGAAGTCTCCGGAAAACACATATCAAACGTAAGACGGACAGACGGACGGACATCGTTAAATCAACTTCTCTCCTCATAAGGACCCAGAATGTATATACTTTATATGGTCTTAGACTACTATTGTAGAAATTACAAACGGAATGACAAACTTATATATACTCTTTTCCACCTGTGGTGAAGGGTATAACTACAATTAGTGTTGAAAGAATTCCAACCAATTGTATTGTGGAATGTAAAAAAAAGATAAACTCACTGTTTATTGTTGTTGTTTTTGTTTAAGCTTTGATATTGTTACAAGTAAAACTGTTGCTTATAGTTCTTATTCGCTTAACAGTTTTATTTGTTTAATATCTTTAGTTTTTCTAAAATTTTTGGATGAAGTTTCCTGACGATCTAGCCTAAGCAACCAGTGATATGCGCATAGGAATAGCTTATCCCTTCAACAATAAACTTTAGTGTTTTTATCAAGAATAAAAATTGGTAATTAAGCATGACAAACAAAATCTTGTAAATTAACAATTTTGTATTCCAAAAAACTTTCTTTGATAATATAGGAAAAATTAAAAAAAAAAATCATAGTTTTTTAAATTAACTTCCAGTTCAACGATTTCAAATGTTATCGTTCGCATAAAAAATTTATACGAAAAACACTCAGTTTTAAAAATATTTTCCATATAAAATTCTATGCGAACGTCTACGCATATCTATAAATTTACAGCCATTTCTTTTGTTTGCTTAAAGTTTGTATAGTCTAGGTTTTTTTTTTCAAAAAGTCTGTTGTTCTTAAAATACTACATAAAGTTAGTTTCTTACATAATTTTTTAAAAAAATATGTTCAAAATTTTCTGAAGATTATGTAACGGCAAAATTGAATTGATTTTTTTTTTTAAATATAAAATAATTGGACTCATCACAACTTGTTACTTGGAATAGAACCTTCCATAAGTTTTTAATATATTGCTCTTTCCATAAATTAGCTATCAAACTTCTTGAATAACAGTTAAATCTACTAAATTTGTTGGCAAAATGGCACATAATTGTGTAATACTCAACTGGTTACCTTTTATAACACAAAAAGCAGCAGACCGTTAAAAAGTTCTACATTAAGTCCATTTCATCATATTCAGATAAATTATATGAATCTTGTGCTAAAGATACTTCAGCATTTAAAAAATTTATTTTGGATTTCAAAGGTACGAAGAAATTAAACACTATTGAAATAATAAAGTCAAAATAAAATAGAAGATCGTTTAATGAAATAATAAAAATTTTAAATTATATATTTTTAAAGAACTTTATATAAATTTAAGACTTTCATATTATTCGAATGAGTTTCTAACTCAAATTACAATCCTCAAAAGCTTTTATACTTTAATAGTCTTAATCCTTCAATACTTTCCAGGAATATTTGCTATGCACTATCAGAATTTTTGTTTTTCTGTTACGAAGCTTACTTTAGCTATCTTTTGGCGAGCAATGAAGTAAATTGTACAGAAAATTTTATACAACTGTTTGATACCAGCAGACATTTTCTGGCTCGCTACGGCCTTCGTCAGCATTCTTTGTATCTTATAACTGGATAGTGCCTATTGTAAAATATTCCTGGAAAATATTGAAAGAATAAGACTTTTAAAGTATAAAAATTTTGAGGATTGTAATTTGACTTAGAATTACACATTCGAATAATATGAAAATTTGTAATGAATGTTACTCACCATGAGAAATAAAAATTCCTAGATTCTATTTGATAAATTTAAAACCTTTTTGCATTTCAAAAAACTTGCAAAAAGGCACAACTTGACAAATGACAACGCTGGAGATATGTGAAATTATGCACCGATTCGCACCGTTTGTAAAAGACTTCTTTCTTACGACAATTGAAACGAATGTACCAAATTTCATCTAATGATCTTCAAAATTTGACCGGACGGACGGGTGTCGTTAGATCGACTCCGAAAGTGATTATGAGTCAAACGGTATACTTAAAGTTGGCATAATACTCTCTCTGCTATTGCACGCAGAGAAAAAACATGTTTAAATATGGTCACCTCCAACAAAACTATTTTTAAAGAAAATTTTAAAGATATTATGTTTAATATAACCATATTCTTGTCACCTGCAACCATATTATGGTTGAATTAGTTCCCCATCAAGAAGGCACAACCATATTATGGTTGCCTCTAAACATGTTAGGGTTAAATAATGACAATAATATGTTTTTCCAAGAGCAACATGCTATGGTTGAAAACCAACCATGCTATTATAAGTGTTAAACATGTTTTAGTTATTTTTAATCATAACATGTTCGGATGCAACCATAATATGGTTGTGGCTTCCTGATGGAGGACTAATTTAACCATAATATGGTTGTCGGTGACAATAATATTGTTAAATTAATATATTATGATTAATTTAACAATATTGTTTAAAATTTTCTTTAAAAATAGTTTTGTTTGAGGTGACCATATTTAAACATGTTTTTTCTCTGGGTGTGTGGAGAGCAAAAAGCCTTTAATAACGGGTATAAACGATACAGCATACCATTTCTTAAAGAAAAAAAAACGTTAAATAATTGTTTGAACATTACCAATATTTTGACCTAGATTTTTGGGTACCTTAGTTTTAATATGTTTATTTTTGAAAGGCATTACAGTTTTTGAAATAGGTGATATCGAAAAATTGGACTTTTGCCCAATGAAATTAACTTCTGAGCCACTGTGCGTCGCATCACAGTACTAAACCGGTCAACAGCATTTTTTAATTCAATTATTCAATTAAGAAATATAAAAAAGATGCGCGACATCTTTTAGTGTGTTGGATACGTACTCGTTTAACTGAATGTTTTTGTGCATTATACATACTACAAACGTAGAAACTCAAATCCATTTAATATTTATATAGAGTGGAGCTTCACACAAAGTAGCAACCTTAAAATCATTTATAATCCATTCATCATTATATCCGGACGTAAAATAATATAAACGAATTTATTTATTTTACACATATTTCGGGATGTGTAGTAAATATTAACATTAAATTAGTGCTTTAAAAAAGAATACATAATTACAAAAATTCACGTACTTTTGTTGCTTTTGCGTATTCTTTTGTTTTTAACTTTACATAATCTATTACAACATCAAAAAAAAAAAATCACTATTAATGTCTTGTTCAAATTCAACTTGCAGTACCATAACGGATTCATTGCCATCATCATCTTCGGCAGCATCAGCCAGTGATACAACACCTTTAGCCGCAACAACAACATCTTCATTTGCTGCTGCAGCTGCAACAACAATTTCCTATAGGGATGAACTGCAGCAGCCAGCACAAGCCGTTGTATCCAATCAGAAACCCGTAGTTCGGCATCAGTTAAGTAGCCATCATCACTATCATTTACCCCATCAATTCCAGCATCCACACCATCAGAATCATCATACACACAATCACGGTGTCGTACCAGTTCCAACACCCACTGTACCGGCTTCTTATACAGCATCCAGTTTGTTACAAGAATCCCGTCATATGCGCGCTGCTAGCGGCAGTGGTGATGAATCGTTATTGAGACGCCCTGCCTCTTCGCCACCGCCACCTTCAACAGTAACACCTTCACCAAATCTATTGGTATCCTCCGAAACAGTTTCACACGACTCTGTATCGCCGGCCAAGTCGACAGCACGTATACGTGATTCGGGTTCACAGCATCGTGTGACAATTGATGAATCAAATTTGCCGGTGGCCTCATCATTGAGTGGTGTTTGTGGTGGAGGCGGTGGTGGGGATGGTGATGGTTCTGGTCCTCCGTCACCGGGTACATCGTCACAGCATCAGCTGACAGGTGATGATCGTCAAACCGGCCATTTGGCCTTGATGTATCATTCTAGTCAATTGACTAGTTATCCAGTATTACCAGCGATCAAGAGAACTCATCGTCCTTCATTCATTTATCCACCAATGCCGAGAGTTAAAGCGTAAGTACATGTAACTTTTTATAGATTAGAAATAGTTCATATAAAAAAAATTATAAAGAAAATTTTGATTCTAAAATTTTCAGGAAATCAAAATTTTACTACATTTTAATTAAAAAGAAAAAAAATTGTGAGTGCGACCGCAATTCACCCAAAACATTAAGAAGTGTGAACAAATTTCAAGTTTTTTCAAAATTTCTTTTGCTTTAGCCAGTTTAGTTTAAGTTTTGAATTTTAATTTGTTTGATAACTTTACTTCAACAAAGTTCTTTAATTGTTTTCCTTTCTTATTTTTTTGTGAATAATAAACAAAATCAATATTCGTTTGTTCCTTGAAAATCAATTTGAATAAAAACTTTCTTCATTTATCTTTGGTAAATGAAAGTACGAGCAATGAATAAAACAGAATTTCAATAAAGCTTCAACGATTTTATAAATTGTTCACACTTAGGAAAAACACATACACAGCCATACACATACACAGGTGCAAAATGAAGGACTTGGAAGTTTTTAAAATGTATTCACTGTGAGATGGCATTCCAACCAATATGAATGAATCTTGAATTATTAATATACGGTGCAGAGTACACGGAACAGTTCCATTTGAATTTCTAAATGTTCTAAAAAATTAACTTACTAAAGTTTAACAGTACCGTATTAAGTTAAAAAAAAAATTAAAAAACACTCAAAGAAAGTATTGTGACAAGTTCGTTCATGAATTTAATATTGAATTTTAGAATATTTGGTGTAAAATTAAGCATTTGAAATTTAAAAAGGAACAGCATTTCATTCATGCAGGTCCCAGTGCGGTAGAAATAAAATATTTGAGAAATATATTAGGTTTCTGATGGCAATCCATCGCTTTAAAAACAATCGTTTTTTAAAGTTGTGATAAATTTCGGACAATTTTAAAATGTATTCCTGAATTAAAGTCCTTGATTTTGTTCCCAAATTAATTTATATAAGTAATATAAAATTAAGAAGAATAAAGACAGAAAATAAGAGATACTTAAAAGGGATTTTTTAATTTTAAATAGTTTTGTTCAAAATCGGGCTTAATCAAATATATCAGCATATCCCTCTTAAGGCTCTCCTTTCTTTAATGTCGATTATAATGACCCGTTATGCTCGAAAATTGGCCACGTTTAAACCACCACCACTTTTGTTGTAAGTTTTAACTATTTTTACACGATTTTAAGGTTTTCAAGGATTCATATTCGTAAATGGCAAACCTTTCACACATCAGATGACAGATTTTTAACCACTAAATGGATAACCCTGTAGATAATTTGGTGATTCCCCTTTTTCATTTTACTAATACAAAGTAAAAAAAAGCTTATGCTTTGATGCTAATGTTGCTTTCCCCTTAATTTATAAGTTTGCTTAGGATTCATGTGTTAGTCTGCAACAAAGGGAGTTGCCACAGTAAAATAAGCCGTTACACACAGCAAAGCTTAAAATACACCCCAATTAAATTTCAGAATCGTCGAATAGTTTACTGGAAGCAGTGACGTTAATTAGTGGTTACCAGTGACAGTTGCAATTTAAGATAAGGATAAAGTTCAAGGTCATTTATTTACATAGTCTGTAAATACAAACTGAAATTGCGATACTACCCAGTGGGAAAAAGAAGGAGTAGGGAGGCCTTCTTTTGGATGTACAAGGCCTTCTTGCTCCATTCCATACTCATATCTTTTTTACACATGTTGTCATTGCGGAGAAGGCCTTCCGCTCTCGCTTCTTCAGCAGGTACATAAGAAGGGTAACGGGACCAAAACAAAATTGATTTTGCTTTTGCTTGTGAAAAAACACAAAACAAAAAATGTTACTCCTTCTCTACTCCCTTCTCATAGAAGCGAGTATTGAAGGTGTATCTTATCTTTTATACGAAAGAGCCGAGGCCTTCTATGAGGCCTTCTTTAGCAGTTAGATAAGAATAGTAATCGAATTAAAAAATCTTTTAAGCATGTCTTTAAAAAGGCCTGATGTAAGAAGGTCTTCTGAGTTTTCCCGCTGGGTAAATTTGGTCGACCGTATTTATAATAAATAACTAAGTCTGTTAAAGATCTGTCGGGTTTCGTCAAAATTAAAATTTTTAAGAAACTTACTTTATTGAGCTTTAGTTTGAATTGTTAACCCATTTTTTTAAAAAGGCCAATAATTAAAACGAAAAAATTTCCGGGAATTACTTCCCCCATTTTCATTGTAAACAAGTAATAAATCTTTCTTTCACATGCTCATATTCTACTCAAGACACAAAGAAATTTTCTAAAAGGCGATGGCATGAATGGATTTAAAACAATCTAAGGCAATAAAGAGACAAATAACCAAATGATTTATGACTAGACAAAACTAAGAGAGAAAAATTTCAAATTCATTCAAGTAAACACATACTCACATAAAAGTATGTATGTGTATGTTAAAATATAGAAATTTATTGTATACGAATTGTATGTTTGTGTACAAAGATTGTACTAAAAAGTCAAGTAGAAAAGCAAAATAGTCTTGATGACTGACTGTATAATAATTATTTGTTGCTAGATACAATGTAAATGTACAGAAGCACTTGTCTTCTAACTATTATACAATACATATACATACATACCAATAAGAAGTTACACATACTGACATACGATTAAAAGTTGTAAAAAAATGAAGTAAAACCCAGCGGGAAAACTCAGAAGACCTTCTTACTTCAGGCCTTTTTAAAGGCCTGCTTAAAAGATTTTTTGATTCAATTACTATTCTTATCTAACTGCTAAAGAAGGCCTCATAGAAGGCCTCGGCTCTTTCGTATAAAAGATAAAATACACCTTCCACACTCGCTTCTATGAGAAGGGAGTAGAAAAGGAGTAACATTTTTTGTATTGTTTTTTTGCACAAGCAAAAGCAAAATCAATTTTTTTTGGTCCCGTTACCCTTCTTATGTACCTGCTGAAGAAGCGAGAGCGGAAGGCCTTCTCCGCAATGACAACGTGTGTAAAAAAGATATGAGTATGGAATGGAGCAAGAAGGCCTTGTACATCCAAAAGAAGGGGTACAGAGGCCTTCTAGAAGGCCTTCCTACTCCTTCTTTTTCCCGCTGGGAAGGTGTTGGCTGTCTATAACTGTTGGCGTTGAAAAGAAAATAAAATCATTTAAAAACAAAGGAATTGTTGTTTTGGTTTTAGTAACAATGACAAAAAATGTCTCACTACACTTTTACATATTTAAAGTATCTGTATGTGTGTGTATGTAATAAAGGATTAAACGAACAAAACGGCTCAGCATAAATAAAAAAAGGTTATTGCACCAAAATTGCTCCAATTTTTTTTAAGTTTTTATTGTTGTACTGCATACGAAGAAATAAATTCAACAAAAAATTACAAGCAAACCCTTCTTAGTTTTTTTTCAATTCTTTATATGCGTTAATGAACATTTTCATGTGGTAAAAGCCTAAGAACACTATTTTTGTAATAATTACAAATAAAAAATAAAACCAGTTAGAGTGCTATATTCGGCTGTGCCGAATCTTTGATACCCTCCACCGACAGTTCGAATGTTTAAGGAGTAATATCTGTATGATGTCTTTTTATTATTATTATCTTAAACTGTGACGATTTGTTATTAATTATGGTTTTAGGAGACTAAACTGTTTTCCGGGAGTAGGGCATATATGGGGCCTAGGGTAAATTATGTACCGGTCTTCACGAAATTTCACAGTATCATTTATAGTCCTATAAAATTGTGACGAGCCAAAATTTGTTATGATTGCATTATTTTTTACGGTTTTAGGCGTACTAAACTGTTTTCCGGGAGTAGTGTTTATATGGGGCTTAGGGTAAATTATGGACCGACCTTCGCGAAATTTTACAGTGTCATTTCTAGTCGAATAAAACGGACTTGTGCAAAATCTTATGTCATTCCGTGCATTTTTGCATCATTTATGTTAGTTTTTGTAACAAAATTATCAAGTTTTTGAAGGTGGTGGTTCCACATTTTGATTCATAGCTCTGGTCCTACTGAACCGATTTTGCTGAAATTCAATCTCAAACTGCTTAGGATAACTACAAGCAATTTGACACCTAGTTTGTTTATTTCTTTTGAGTTTTTCGAAAGTGAGCGTGTCTTCAACAGACGGACAGACGGACAGACAGACGGACATGGCTTTATCGACTTAGAATTACTCAAGCAGCCAGAATATATATACTTTATGGGGTCTGAGATGAATAATAAAAAAGTTTCACACGGAATGACAAACTTAGTATACCCTCTTCACAACTAATTGTGGTGGAGGGTATAAAAACTTTAGTGCCTCTTAGTCATGCAATTTGAATAGTGATTTTTGGATTTAGTTTTAGAACAATGTTTGCTTAAATGGTTTTTAGTAGAATTTTTGAAGATAAAACAAATTATATTTATGCCTAATATGTTTGTAATAAAAATAAATATACTTTACATTAGATATTTTCATCCAGTGTTAGAAAATAAACTATAAATTTTTTATTTAGTGTTCGGTACGGTAGAAATTTGGAAAACAGAAACGCTAATAGTATTTGTTTAGCAAATGCATAAAAAACGTTTCTCTGTTTGTGATCTTCGTACACAAAAAAAAATTTTAAAAACAAAACATGTATACAAATCACACAGGCTGGTCGTGCAAACAATAACAATGCTAGTGAACAGCGTGGTTAAAATTTTTTGTTTGCTCATTCCTTCATCAATGTAAAAAAAAAATCACTACAATTCTATTCTATTTTTAAACGAAAAACAGAACACTACAAACTGTTTGTTACTTTCTTGAAAATAGTTATAACTATATATATATGAACGGTTTTAAGGGTTGCGTACTACGACACAAACACTAAAATAAGATATCGTTTCTGGTTAAGCTAAGTTATGTTCGGTTTATTTTCGAACACTGCTTTTATTTATCATTACATGCTCTTATGTGTTAATTGCAAATTATTATTTTTACCACTACTTGTATTCTTAAATGCTCTTTTTCTGCATTACTAATTTAGTAATTTTAACTGATTTTGATCAGTTTCTTTTCATACAAATTTGGGATATAAATGTGAAGAAAAATAAAGTTACAAGTATTTATTTAGAGCAATATATACCCAGTGTGCCAGACGGCCTGGAATGGACTGGATTACAGAATTTGTCTGGAAAAAAAATCTCCTACGGGAAATTTGTGCCAATTAGTCCAACAGACTAGTCCTGAGATTTGTGAAAATAGAACAAGCACAAAAAGAAAGGACCCATGACCGGTGTAAGAAGAACCAATCCCGTAACTGGTTTATGAAGAACAAAAAAGTAAAAAAAGTAATGAATTTCAGTACAGTTTTCACGGGGGCTGTGATTCATTTTTTGGTACTTTCTAAAATTTGGTTCTTGAATTTAATTCTAGGACTTGTTTTATTGAAACAATACTACATTGTATTGAAATAAAACTACATTTTAGTAACTGACACTAAGTATGTTCATGGAGAATAGACCTGTGACTGGTCAAATGGTGTCAATTGACCCCCTCCAATGACAACCCCATGTAAAAGTGATAGGTCTTATTCTAATAAAGTGTTAGAACTAGAACCGGTCTCTACCACCAAAGACCTATCACAGGACTACTTCCGTGTCAGTTCGCTTCCCTCTAGGGTATATACTAAATAAAAACAAAAGTATCTTTATATTTTTTTTCAAAATAAACAATCAAAATACGTATAAAATCTACATATGGGCACTTATGTAGAAGTGCCACGTACTCAAGCAATTATTCTTGTATTTTAAGCATATGTTATTTAAATTGTTTCTCTCTTTCACTAAACTGCGTTTTACATCGAAATACAAGAAAATTTAATAATAAATGAATTATTCTTTGAGAAACAGTTTAAAATGCTGGCGTAACGTGACAAAAAGTAGACTCTTCTGAGGAAATACCCATATTTTAATTGGTCTCGACTGTTTCTTCCATAGTAATTAGCAATGTATTTTGTAAAAGCACTTTAAGTATTTTTCATTACCCTTATTCGCAAAAAAGGAATTATATAGAGTCATTAGCGCAAAAAAGCTTAAGCGGCAAAAACTAAATTTTACAGGAGAAGGTTTTTTTTATTTTATTTCATAAACATTTTGTATGAAGGTTGTCGCTTGAGATAAAATTGTTTTTGCTATAAAATCGTAACGGTACATTATGTGGCCACGAAATTTTAGGAGATAATGCCAGTGTTCCCAATAAGTCATTAAAAAAACAAAAATTAAAAACTATGTCGCTTAACCCATTTACGCCCGGCGTACTCTTATGAGGACGGTTGTTCATATGACCAAAATATTTTGTTTCGATACTTTTATATTTCGTTTATAAACAAATTTGTATTAAAAAATAGCGTGACTTTTAAATAAAATAGGTACTTTTATAAATATATGCTTAAATTGGTTAAAATTTGAGGTTTAATTCATATCTTAAAAGAACTAGGTTATAAGCCAAAGCTACGCTATTATTTTTTTATATGCGTGGATGTTTTTATGCGTTTTTAGCCTAGATTTATTTGAATACAGTCGTTTTAGCAAATTGTAATGAAATTGGAGATATATAATAATATTTGAACGAAAGAGGGCAAATTGTAGTATGGTGTCCCCAAATGGGTCCAATGGGCAGAAAGCTTATATATTTTTGTTTACTTTTTGCTAGCGTCAGTCATGTGTTTTCGATTTTAAAAGCAATATCTAGAAACAGGTTTATGGAAATTATTTTTTTTACATTTCTATAACAAGCAGTTTGCTTCCGGTTTCCTCAATAAGATGCTTAAATTAAAATCTCTTGCTGTTTTATAATCAAGAAGTTCCACCAGTGAATCGGATTCCACGAAGATTTTTCAATAGACGAATCAATGATAACATTTTTGGGACGTCATCCAACCAAGCAATGATTGCAAGTGCCGATGGGTATTTTTATGCTTTCGAAGTAAACTGTGGGAAATTGGCAGGAGAGTTGAGAAATGAGAAATTAGGATTGAAAGTCGCCAAGAACTTGTTGAAAAAAGCAAATGTTGGGCCACATGAGCATACCCCATAATTTCACAACTCTTTAATTAGTCAAACATTGCTGCGAGATTTAAGCGAAGTCAGTTATAGTGCTATAGAAATGCCCACTGGACTATGTCAAGAATATGATAAAGAAAGCCTGTGCTGAATTTGACTACTAATTTGATACAGTCAATCAAATTTTTTCGTGCGGTGGCTTGACAATAGTATGTACCATGTGCACAAACTGCGATTTTGCGTATTCACTTGGTAAGGTGAAAAGATGGAGCTGCATTAAAAAAAGAAAAGTAGATCTGAACATTCCTCTTGCCTTCCAGAACTACAACGAAGGCATGGGATGCGTCAATCAAGCTAACCAATCTATTGACCAATATATATGCTGAATTTGTCTGCGGCTAAGGGCCATACTGTACTGCATCTGATGCGCTTATGTGATAAGCTTGCGATGTTTATGGAAATTAACCGATGCCAATGCTTGTTTGTTGCGCAGTTTGATTAAATTTTAAGCACAATATGCAATATATGCAAAACTCACTTAAGATATTCGGAGGGTGAAAAGGATGATGAAAGGCGGTGCAAGCCTTCATCAGTGGTATCAGGTAAAACTTAGATAATATTGGCGACATCCCCCAAAAACTTGCCTGCCAACTACGATGTGTCGTTTGATGCAATAAAGGCCGTTTGCAATGTAAGAAATTCATCAAATCACTCTGCATCGAAAAAGGATGTTTTGAAAAACTTCTCGTATGTATGTGCCCATTGGCCCCATTTAAGGACTGCGATTTTTTTCCGAACCAAAGAATTTTTTTTTAAATTTTTTTTCTTAAAAATGTTTAATTAGCTTCTTATAGTTACAGAAACAAAGCGTTTTTAATAAATTTCCTTGTAGTTTATATTTGGGTCCAAATGGGTTAAGCTTTTTTTGCAGTATTTACTCGATACACTAAATATAAAGAAAAAATCTATAATTTGCCGAAAGATATTAAAATTGTTAAGTTACGATTCACATATTTCAGACATGAAATCAAAATTACGTACAAAATCTGCATTTGGATACTTCCACAGAAGTTGCACGTTATGCAACCAAGCAATTTATCTTGTATTTTAGACACATGTTATTCAAACTGTTCCTCTTAAAAAATTAAATAATATATAAATTATTCTTTAAGAAACAATTTAAAATGCTTGGTGGCGTAACGTGTCAAACAGTAAACTTTCCTGTGGAAATATCCATATACATGTAAATTGATCTCGTGTGTTTCTTCCATATCAATTTTGAAAGTACTTTGAGTATTTTTAATTACCCTAACTCGCAAAAAAGGAATAATATGTCCTTCGGAAATTTTAATAAGACTAAATTTTAATGAAAGTTTCAAAAATTTTCAAACATTTTTGGTTACAACTATAACAAGAGTCAGTAAATTCTGTTAATAACAACCTAGCGGTAAACTTTTGGAGGCCTTCTGTAAGACGTTCCTAGACCGTTTTTTAAGATCCAGCGGTCTAACTACTCCCTTCCACACAAAAATGCCTACAATGAGACCTTACGAAGAAGACCTCTAATCAGGCCTGCTGAAGAAGGAAACGCAGAAGGCCTTGGCTGGCTAGGACATCGTGTGTAAAAAATGTATAAGTATGGAATAGTGCAGTAAGGCCTTGTGTCTGAGCAATAAGGGCTTATAGAAGGTCTGCTTACTACTTCTTTTAACAGCTGGGAATACAAAATATGAAAATATTTGTGGCAAAACAAATATATATATATGTCCTTTATTTATTTAAATACAATATAGATACAGCGATGTAACATAAAATACTTAAATAAATTATTCACGAAGAACATAGGGCGTCAGAACATAGGGCGTCAAGAACATAGGGCGTCAAAACATAGGGCGTCAGGCAAAACAAATAGTTATACTTTTTTATGTGATTTAAATATATACCTATATATCGTCACCTAAAAATCAAAAGGACGTAAGTTTAGTTTGATCATGATGTAATAAACCAACTAAAAAGTAGATTTTGATTTTTTTTGTGTTACTTATGACCTTCTGGATTTAAGGTGACAATTTGTAATATGACGTAAGACTGAATTTTAATTTTTCTATTTCCGTGTTTTTTATGCTATTTATTTTTTTTGTAAGAAAAAATAAAATAAGCCTTCCTTTTTTGAACCATAGTGTGAGTGTATTTTTAAATTGTCCAGTTAATTTTTGAAAAATCTAGGTGAATTTTTAACATTATTCAGGTATTTAAATTTTGGTTTCTGGCAGCCCTATTTAGAGACGACCGATAGTCGAGACGAGTTCTTGTCTTTAGTTATGAGGAATTCAAGGCGATAAGGCTATCTGTATAAATATTCACAGAAGTTGTTTGGACAGCAGATAATCTAAGCCAGGCCACAGTTTCCTTGACTTAAAGTATTTCTGCCTGGAAAAGAGATTGCGATATATTAGGGCGGAGTTCCCAAGATAATACTCAGAAATCTATATTTCGGATTACCCAGCAAAAGTAAATATGTATTTCTTTTAATCCATATTCATTTACTGTTTCGTAAACAATTTTAGAAAAATTATTTTAAAATAAATTTCCTTTATTTGACTACTCAAAATGTTGAGTACTTCGTATTCTTTTCGTCCACTAAATTTTTATCAACAGTTTGCACAATAATCTTAAAAGTACTTATTACTGTTATTGTGTGCAAGTGCTCAATTATTGTTGATAGTTTAATGTACGATTTCTTATTATTTTTTTTTTAGCTACTGATTTTTTCTGTTATTGCTGATTGCGTGCTTACAGTTGTAAAGTGTGAGCATATCTGTAAAAGTAATTGTGGTGAGTATTAGGTTGGTACAAAATAATTATGAATGTTGCAAAGTAAAGCAAGTGGTGTTCTATATGCTTCAACTAAAAATTGCCTTATTTTACCGATTTTATCGCTAGGACTGTTCCAAATGATCCAGAAATTTCCACAACTAAAAATCCACAAAACGTAAACACACCCGTATTTTTTAAATACGTATTTAACAAATATGGAAACGTTAGCTTTTCGACCGAGTACTCGTATCAATCATAACATTCGCAATGCAGCAGGTAGAATCATATCCAATAAATTGGTTGTCCATTATCACATAGGTACCAAAGATATTGGTTATTATTATCATGTAGCGCTCGCCAGATGGTTCACCAATTTCATTTTGAGTTCTCGGTTAACGGAGTCTTTATCGGCTGATTAATCGTCTTCTTGGAGTTAAATTATTGACTGATTGCCTTTTAGTAATAAACAGGTTTTAAACTGATTGCTTGTAAGGAATTTTCGTGGACCACCTGCTAGGGCTATGGCTTAAACCCAAATTTGAGATCATGAAAATTCCGGCATGTTAGGCATGATGACGCATGTTGCAGCTTTGAAAATGAGGTTGAAAACACCAGCTCCTACGCAATCAGCACTAAGAACATGTTATCAAGAGTTGAATTTCCTCTTAAGTGTAGTTGTCCATACAATGGGTCTTTAGAAGAAGTGTTATGTCCGTAATTAAAGTTACTCACGTTAGAACATTTCATTTAATCTAATCGGACATCCCATACTAAAGCATAAAACATTTAAACTGAACCGCCTTAATGTGTTGGTATGTATGTGTTAATGCTTATGAATTTTTGTTCACATTTACAATGTGCGTGCAAGAAAAATCTCTTTTTAAATATTATTTAACTTTGGATTATTGTGTCTGTCTGTCTGTCTGTCTGTTTGACTCTTTGTCCGTTTCTTTTGTGTTTTAAGTGCAGAAAGAGAAGTTGGTATACAGTTGTATTTGTGTTTATTTTACTCTTTTATGTTTCCAGTGTTAATGTCTTTATATTTGGTAGTCTGTATTATTGAGTGCATTTGTGTGAAATTCTACGACTGATTGGTTTTAAAAGAAATAATATAAATACAGTTATACAAAATTTAACTTGCTAACTAATAAAACAAAAATATTGGAGAGAAGTTGCAATGCCTTACTTTTTTACTTTAATACCTATATCTTCAGCGAGATTAAGAATATCTCAGGAGTCAGCTTTTCTGTCCTCGTTGCGGTTTAAGGTATATTTAAGTTTATGCTGAGAGTGCGCTTTATATAGGACTTGCTTATGTTAAATTTTTTTAATTGTTTTTCGCGAATGAGCATATGAAGCAGCTTGTAAAACTAAATTAGACCAAATTCCACCACAAAAGTATTATTCGTTATCGTATAGGTGTACTAAAGTGTTTTTCAAAAGTGGCCTTTATAAAACGCTTAAGGTAAAATAAAGACCGGTCTCCTCGAAATTTAGTGGTGTGATTTGCTCTTAAAAACGATCACTGTGTTTTCCGAGAATGGGCTTATGTGAAACGTATGGTAAATTATGGACCGATCTGCATGATATTTAGTATCGTGATTCGAAATTTATGTAAGTCTTTGTAACAAAAATTTTAATTTTTGTTAGTTGGCTATTTAAATTTCTGTTCATAGCTATTTTCCTACAAAACGTATTGTAATGGATTTCCCTCCCAAACTGTTAAAGAAAACTAATTGTAGTTTTTTGTTAAGTTAAGAAATTAGGCGTAATTTTAACAGACTGACGAATATGGCTATTATTGACTTAAAATTACGCAAAAACCCAAAATATACTTTATAGGGTCTGAGATTAATATTAAGAAAGTTTTACATGGATTGGCAAACTTATGGTGTTTTCTTTGCTGACATGCATGGAGTATGCTACCTTGTATGTCAGCAAGGTTCATGTTCCATTTTACTAATATGTACAAAACTGTGAAAAGTTGTCGTTTTCATTTGTAAATATGTTACACAAATAAATGTTAAATATGTTCCATATCCGGTGAGATAATACCCTTTTCGCAGTTGTGTTAAGAACTTTTTTATATAAACGCGTGCTTTGCTTATTAACTTTATTCTTGTGTTGGCATACAATTTTTTTTATATTGTGAAAGTGTTATAAACATAAAAAAAAATACAAACTTTTATTTTAAACAAATAAAACAGGTGGCTTTTATTATTGAAAATCAGTGCTGTTAACTCTTACTGGCTTATTACACTAGTCTACAAATTTGAAAAAAAATATTGGTTGCAGTAACGAATCATGTTTTTAACTAATATGGGTGCGCTGAATTCGAATCTATCGAATTGGGCTATCACGTCTTGTTCATTTATTATCGCATGCTGGCAATACTGTAAACACTGTAAAACAGTCAATTTCACAATTATTAATTTGACAGAAGTCAACATTCATTCTAAAACTTAATAATAGTAGCTTGCAGATTTTTTCTACAAAACCTAGGTGGGGTGAGCGACGAACAAGGGGAGCGTGCTCATCAAGATTTAATGAAAATTGAAAGAAATTATGAAGGATTTTGGGGAAAAAGCATGCTGGGAGACTATTGTTGGACTCTAATACATGAAACTGAACCAACATAATACAAATGACTTTCAAATAACTCCATTTACTTTTGAAAATTCATTGATTTTAAATAAACTATTGATTTTTTATGTAAAAAAATAATAAAAACATTTTTGTATCTCGAAAACCTGACGCCAATTACAGATTTGAATTCAGCCCACCAAATTACCCCAGGAAAGATATTTGGTTGCTCCAGTCCAAAACCTTGTTGGCTAGTGTTATTATAAAGATTACATTCAATATTTGACAAGCTAAATATACCTAAGCGTAAAGTGTAAAATCAACATATTCGGCCTTAATGTGTAATGCCTTGTCGTTACACAGAAAAAATAAAAATTGATTTCAATTAAAAAATTTGTGATACTTATTAAAAAATTAATTAAATTTGCACCAGTAAACAAATTAATAGTATCAATTAAACCAGTTAATAGTATTAATTAAACTTTTAATTCACTTGATTAAACGTTTAATTCACTTAATTACATTTTTCATTAACACTGGTTATATTTTTGATTAATGCTTTAATTGGTGAAAAATTTTGGAGAATTTTTTCTGTGTAAAGTAACACACAACCTGTGTTCTTTGGTCTGTTACAAAAAACTTTTTACTCGTTAACGACAACGCCTTACGCAATATTTTATTGTTCTGTTGATTTGTTAACTTGCTCTGGGGGCTAATTGTAGCAGTCGTGATCGAATACTTTTTCGATTCGAAAGCAATTTTATTTCTAATTCTTTCTGTCGATACTGAACGCATCGAAATTATTTTTTTTAGTGTTGTAAAACATTTATTTGAAAAATAATTTTGATTCGTTCAGTATCGACTGTAAAAAGTTGCTTTCGAATCCAAAAAGTATTCGATCACGACTGTTAGATTTAGCCCCCTGGTCGGGGAAGCGGCAAACAGCCTGATTTTGTTTTTATAACTCTCACTTTTTTTTAACGTGTTTGTCTGGTGGAGAAACATACATAATTTGGCCTTTCAGATACAGAAAACTCCCCTTCCGTACGCGAAAACAAAAATGGTTTCATTCCGAAAAGAATTTTCTGAAGCACAAAAAAACGGAATGAATTCCGTTTCCGCATGGAATTGTACCCTGTGATATGGCTGTATATTAGAAATATATTTAAGAACAATGAAATTAATTTAAAGCATGTGCCAACTAATGAAATTATAGCTGATGTTCTAACTAAGAATTTAGGAAAAGTTAAACATTACAAATTTACTGAATTAATGGGATTAAAAAAATATTTTTAATTTTGGTATTTTGTATTGAGGGGAAATGTTGAATTGTTTTGGAATTGTACTCTGCAATACAAAATACCTTGTTTATTGTTTTTAGAAATATTTACCCTAATCAATATATTTTTGCTTTATTCTTTTTGTGAAATGAAATATCTGTCTCTCTGTGAAAATTATTTGTTTAATAAAGAACTATTTTTATATAAAATCTAAAAGCTAGATTTTGGGTATTTTTATTATTGCGGTAACATAAAAGAACTCGAGTGAGAAGGAATCTCCAACATGATATTATGGCAATATAACTATAAATAGTTAAAAATTGTTCAATTGAAGTACTGAAAATTGTACCACATTGTAAACGTGTGTGTAAGATGATAAAAAAAATTACACGTAAAATATTAAAAATTTTTGTAAAATTTTAATTTTTAAAGTGCATTTAAAATATATGATTTTTTTAAATAATTTATTTATTTTCAAAAAGTAATTTCAATTTTTGGGAATACAAAATTTTAATTTCAAAAGATTTTGTTATTCGTGCTTAATTCCCAGTTTTTATTATTGATAAAAACACCTGAAATTTATTGTTGATGGGATAAGCTATTCCTATGCGCATTTCACTGGTTGCTTAGGCCAGATCATCAGGAAACTTCATCCATAAAGATTTTAGAAAAACTAAAGATATTAAACCAAATAAAACTGTTAAGCGTATAAGACTTATAGCAACAGTTCTACTTGTAATAAAAAAACACTTAATTGTCAACATCTTTTGTAAAGTTGTTGTTGTTGTTTTTATTTTGTTTTTCTTAACCTACTTACAACTACAATTAATGTTGAGAGAATTTCAACTAATTGTAGTGGGGAATGTAAGATGAGATAAACCCACTGTTTATTGTTGATGTGTTTTGTTTAAGCTTTGATATTATTACAAGTAGAACTGTTGCTATAAGTCTTATACGCTTAACAGTTTTATTTGGTTTAATATCTTTAGTTTTTCTAAAATCTTTATGGATGAAGTTTCCTGATGATCTGGCCTAAGCAACCAGTGAAATGCGCATAGGAATAGCTTATCCCATCAACAATAAATTTCAGGTGTTTTTATCAATAATAAAAACTGGGAATTAAGCACGAATAACAAAATCATTTATTTATTTTTGTTAAAAATTCCTTCATTTTAGTATTAAATCTCTTTTTTATACTTAATAGCTAAAATAATTTTTTTTTAATTTTGCATTCTATTCCATTTCACCTTATTACTGGAATAAATTTAAATTTATTTTTATGTCTGGTACGGAAGGAAATTTAAATATAATTTCCAAAAAGCTTGTTATTTTTATATTAAGCGAAATTAAATGTGCAAAAAAAAAAAAAAAATAACTAAAATTTTTATTTATCTTATTTTTGTCTATTTTATTATAGAGGTGATGCTTTGGCAACATTATTCTCCGCCTTGTATGGCAAAATATTGGTTGTTATGGGTATTGCGTTTCCAATGGCAGAGGTTATATCCACATATATACCACCATCATTTTATGAGGTAAGTTAAAAAGTAAAAAATATAATATATATCTTTAAAAGAACGCTCTATTACACGAAATTTCACATACATTTATTTTATCCTTTACACTTTCTTGTTTTATGACTTTAAATACATCTTAAACAAGGACCTTTGTTGAACATATTAATAATTTCTTTTCTAAAACACTACCAGGAAGGTTAAACGTGTATTTTTTTTTTGGTAAAACACCTTAATTATGATTACATTTAAATATTTATAACATTCATAAAGAAACATTTTAGGATAATAAATGTGTTGAAGTAAAATTGACATTTATTTTTTGGCTTAAGGCTTAGAAAAATTCAAGAGTATCTACTCCATTTTATATTATTAAATATTTTTAGCAAGCATTTAGTTTCCAGTCGTTTTAAGTAGGAAAACTTCAATCACTTTGTTTGTTTTCTACTTAAAATGCCATTGACTTTTTCTTTATAAGCCGGAAATTAATCAACCAAGAACCGAAAATCAATTTTTGCACAAATCATCTAAAATACATTGAGAGTGATTTGTTTTGCACTGAAATAAAAATAATGCTTTTGCATACAGACGTGCCACATTCCATGTAAAATGCCGAATGTATAACTGATGTATGTATGTATGTATAAAGTAGCATCAGTTAGTCTGCTTTCACACGTTTCATCTTTTGATGCTCAACTCCTATGTTTTTAGGTGAGGGAAGAAAGAAGAAAGGGGGTTAGTACGGAGATGCCTGTACTCGGTCAGTACGCTTTGTGTTTTTATTCGTTGGTATATGCACAACAATGGCTGCGTGTAGTTTTTTTATTTTCTCTTTCTCTTTGATTCGCTCTTATTAAAATTATTGTTGTTTTGAACCGAAAAAAGATGAAACCGGTTGCTGCGTGTGATTATATTGGCATCTTTAAAAGGAAATTGAAAAGAAGTTGAGCATCAAAAGATGAAACGTGTAAATTCAGACTTACTGATGTTTGTAAATTGTAAATGCTGCTTGCTGTATAATGTCGTCGTCGTTTTGCCTGCCAGCCAAATGTCATGTTCAATTGCTTACGACATTAACTTTTTGAAAAGGTAACAGACTGCATTAATATAGCCTGTTAGTACTCATACTGAGACAAAATGGAAGATGACTTCTTGGTGACGTTTTGCGAAAATTTGTCACCACCACACCGTTACCATATTAATTGCTTTTTATTGTAACATGCTCAATAAATAAATACTTGAAAATGGGATGTTCCATATAGATGAAATATTTAATAATCATTAGAATTGTGGATATTTTGTTGAACTATTTATGGTTTTTAATCCAAATTTTTAATATTTTTAATTAGGCTTTAGTTCATCAAATTTAATTTTCATTAAATTATTTTTATGAAGAAAGGAATTTTACAACATGAAAAAATTGTTATTGATAATCTTTCATTCTTGACCGTGGCTGGGGCTCGAACCCTGGCCGGCAGGTTACCATGACATGTTTCGATCGCAACCACTCGATCTTCTCAGATGGATTTGCCGTCTTACACTCGCAGCCATCGACGACTGCTGACGTCAATAGTCAAACATCAATCCTTTAACCAAATTGTATATTAACCTTTGGTAGATCGGAGTTTGCTTTTTTTGAATGATTATCCATTTTAATTGATTTTACATGTTTTTCCTTACTTCTGTTTTTTCGTACTTTTGTCAAGAATTCTTCTTGAAGTTGTTCTGAAAAAGGTCAACAAAAAAAAAAGAAAGACAAAAATGAGAAAACAAAAGAATGTACGAAAAAACAGAAGTAAGGAAAAACATGTAAAATCAATTAAAATGGATAATCATTCAAAAAAAGCAAAATTCGATCTACAATTTGGTTTAAGGATTGATGTCAGCAATCGTCGATGGCTGCGAGTGTAAGACGGCAAATCCCTCTGAGGAGAAGAGTGGTTCCGATCGAAACATGTTATGGTAACCTGCCGGCCAGGTTTCGAGCCCCAGCCACGGTCAAGAATGAAAGATTATCAATAACAATTTTAATTAATTTTCATGTTGTAAAATTCCTTTCTTCATAGAAATAATTTAATGAAAATAAAATTTAATGAACTTAAGCCTTATTAAAAATATTAAAAGTTTGGATTAAAAAATATTTAATAATCTTTAAAATTTTAGGATATGAAAGGTAGTGTCATCGAATTGACAAAATTGTTTATTGTAATTGTTAAAATGTGCGAATTCATACAGATGGTCAGATACAAATTAAACTATTTTAACTAAAATTTTTAAGCACATTAAGCTCACTTAAAACAGAACATATTATGTTTACTTTTACAATTCATGGTTAACAATAACCATAACTTGTTATACCATGTTCGCGCGGCAGCGTTTTTTCGTAATTCGCTCTCTCATTCGTAATTCACAGCCTAATTATGATCCAAATTACATAATTCGTCATACAAAATTTTGAGAGCGGATCATTTGTACGTAATTCAATTTGTATAACCTTGTGGATTACTTTAAAATCAATGTGATCTCTAATTTTTATCGGTTTTTTTCCATCACCAGCTGTCAAAGCACTAAAAAAAACAAACAAAATATTCTATTTACTGGGAAAATAAATAAATGTATGTATTTCTTTGAAATAATATTTTTTACTTACTTTTCCTTCTCATTCTTAATACAAGTTACCGCAGAAAAACAATAAAATTTAGCAATAAACAAATTAATAAAAAGAAGAAAAAGAAAAACTGTCAAAACCGATTAGGAAAATGCCGTGCGAACATGGTAATTCAAATAAGTAATTAAAACGGAGAGAGATGTAATCCAAAGCACCGTGCGAACAAGGCATTACTCCTGCAAAGGAAGATAATGTGTTTGTTAATTTGAAACTACATATACAATTTTTGGTGGTAAACAAATTATTTTTATTAATACCCATAAGATGCTCGGATGCCACCATTATATTTGAGGAATGACTAATTTAACCATAATATGGTTGAATTAAGTTTTATTAAATATGGGTTTGTTGAAGGTCAACATCAGGGCTGCCAAGCATTTCTTTTCAAAAATCGTCAAAATCGTCCAGATTTTAAAGAAAGTCATGCAAAACACAACCATATTTTATATAAATAATTATGCATATATTTAATCTTCAATTAACAGTTCAATTAAAAAGAATAAAAACTTTGAAGTCAACAATGTCCTAACATTTTTGACCAATTCAAAAAAAAAAAGAAAATACTTTCCATAAATATTATTGTTGTATTTTTTGATAATATATCTTGTAATGTTTACATAGTAACATTCCGAGGAATTATTTTTATTAACAATATTTTGAAAACAGAATCACTTTAAAGGTACCCAGTAAAAACTTCGCCTACTTTTTTAAAATTAATAGCTTCTTTCACTCATTATTTAGTAGCTTTCTTCTATATAACTCTATAACTACTTATTTTTAAGATGTATGTAAGTAAAATATAATGACTTACTTTTAAATGCGTTAATTTTGGGACACCCATTGTAAAATTCATTGGTTCTTCCAATAGAATTGGAAGTAGTATTTCAATTTTTCCTGATTACTTAACACATGATTTTGTAGGCGAAGTTTTTACTGCGTATCTGTATCGAAAGAATTTTTAATCTTGGTTTTAATAGGATTAATTTTGCTAACTATTCTTTCAACATTAGCTGCGTAGTGTGTCAGTCATTAAGTTATTTACCAATTCACATAAAACTGTTAATTGTTCGGTAGCTTAATTTATTTTACTTTTTCTAATTTGTATAAACATTTAAATCACTGCCGTCAAAATCAAAAAATCTACGCTCTTTAATTACGTTTTCAATATCTTGATATTGTTCTTAAGAGACTAGAGGCCCAACCAGAATGTGAATAACGTGACTTAAGCAACTGAGCAAATACATGTAAATCATATGTGTAAAACCATATTGAACTTAAGGAAACTTTATTTTAGGTTTTATAAAACTGTCATTTGCTTAAGCAAGGTGCGAAACTAATCGCTCATTCCGTTCGGAATCAATGTTTTTTTATTTTCTTTTTGTTATTTTGAATGCATTTTCTTTTTGATAGTAGCCTAAGTTCGTTTATGCACATTCTGGTTGGGCCTTAAGTTTGGAAAACATGTTTGCTATTTCACATGGTGTTTACTAAGGCTACAACTTTTCACGCAGGGATCGGGTTGAAGTTTGAAAACAGCCATTTTTATCTCAGGGAAATTTTAAAAAATAAACACCTGATATTTGTATATATTCCTATACGTATCACTTAAATGCTTTTTTGGAATTTATCTTCTGCTTTTGATTTAAAAAATTTTCCTACGGTCTACAATTCATCGCGGTTCAAAATTTCTTAGAAGGTTTTAGAAATTCGCTTCCCTGCGTGAGGTTTTTTTCCGCAAAATGACGGGAGACAGGTGTTTTCATTACTAAAACATTTTTGGTCACTCCGTGGTACTATGCCAAAAATTTGGTTAAATTTATATAATAATAAACTCTACCTATATGCCGACAGCAAATCAGTATTAAAATATTTTTCTCTATCGAGTTCGACATGATATAAATATGTTGAGAAAAAAGTAGTGATGTCAACATATCGTCAAAGTATAAGCGATACTGAACAAAATATCGTTAAGCGTACTTTTGGAGAATTAGCTCTGAAAAATCGATAAAATTATGTAAAATTGTCACGTTTGGGTGCCAAATCAAAAATGAGTTCTTTTCTGCGTGCAGTAAAAGTTATAATTTCAGCATAATATCCCAATAAAAATTTCAAGTTTGTATAATTAGTTAGATAAGGGCTTAAGCAACAAAAAATCTAATAAAATTCAAATAGAAAATCATACATATAAACCCTATCTGCTTTAATATCCCAAAATGTTTTTTTTATTACATGATAGCACATTTGTGACTTTAAAATATGATAAAATTTGTAGTTTATAAAAGAGTCTTACAAACTACAAATACCTTTATATATGTATGTACATTAAATACATACACGTGTACACACTCACCAATCATACCACTTAAAACACACTTGCAGACAACCTTGTAACCTGTTCAGAAGCCCACACATACCCTGGTGTCATCTGGCAGATGCCAGGATCATCCGTCAGTTCGTTTCACATAACTTCAACATACATACATGTTTCATGCCAGAAAAAAAAATTGAATTTATAATTAACATGTAAATTTCTATTACTTTGTTCCGTTACAGGTTTATTATTTATATCTATACATTGGCAGCATGATATTCCTGCTCTTTATGTATGCCACTTTGTTATGGGGTCGTCCTAAAATACCTGTCAATATTGGTAAATATTTGTAGTTGATTTTCTAAACTCATTTGACAAACTATAAAAAACCAATCTGTTTTTCTTTATCTATTTAAATTTTCCAATATCTTTTTTTTTAGCATCTCCTACAAAATTATCGGGTAAAACACGTTCGACAAGTGCTTCTGAGAGCATGGATGAATCGGATACGGATAGTAATTCTATGCATAATAGACGTATGCCAACTACTGTACCATCAGCTCGACGACCCTCATTGTTGTCACCTCTAGGACGTCAGCACCATTATGGCAGTTTTTATTTACGTATGGGTGCGGTGGGTAAGTACCTTGTGAAGACCTCTTAGATGAAGATGAGGTTTATAGTCAGGAAGTGGATTTTTATTTTTTTATTTACAATTTAAATCTTATGTTTATTCCCACGAAGCCATTTGGCTTGTCTGCAGGATAATGCTTTTGTTGTTGTTTTTTTAATGTGTAATAGACATTTAATTAGAAATTTCAATTTGTAGGTGATTGAATAAAAACGCTTGTCTGTTGAGATAATCTTAAAATAGATATTGTAATATTAAATTCATATTCACTTATACATATATACATATAAGTGGCTTGAGCGACTGAGTATTACGACACACAGTGTTCGATTTTAAAAATTAGGACGACAGAAATCTTAACTTTGCAAACAACTTAGAATGCTGTTTTTTTTTCTTCAAGTACTTCTTATGTGAAGGAGAAAAGTTGGGCAAAAATTAGGCATATCCCTAAACTGCGGCAACTACGTGTCATATACATTTCTGTTTGAAACTCCGTTTGTGTAGACGATAACTCGTGAAAGGATTAAGCTATAATCGTCCAACTCAGTGTATAAGAGTTTCAATAAGAAATTTCTTATAGGCTTGAATAAAATTGTTTTTGTGGGCTTGATAGCTCCCATAAACTTAAGAAAATTTGTTTCAAGTTTGATATATAGACATAATTATATTTTTTGATTTATTTATTCAAACCATAATTAGTACAAATAAGACTCGAAGTCTCTTTAATCACATCAAACCAATGTGAATAATTGTTCTAATTAGATTTTCATTGAACTTAGGTACGAAGAAGATAATTACATTAAAATTTTAAGTCGTATGAACAAAAAATGAATTACTAACTATTAAAAACAATAAATTTCAGTCAATTTATAAAGAAAGAAAATTGTGAATTATTATTATAAATTAAAAATTATTAAAAAGTGTTTTAACTGCCATTTTGAATAAGTTATTCCATAATTTAACAGCACTCATATTAGTGCTCATCTTTTCTTTAAACATCCCAAAACCACGCCAACTTTCAACGGTGTATAATTTTTCAATTTAAGGATGACAACGCTCAGTGACATATACAAAGCCACATCCATAGATAAATATCTCGATATGAAACTGGGTTGTCAAAAATTCTCATATGATTGAGAAAAAAGGACATATAAATTTATTGCTTATAACTTTATAACACTGCACCATTTAATACTAAAACTCTTTAAGAAATTACATCGGAGGATTACATTTGAGGAGGACGAGCCATAGTTTTTCTACAAGTATAAAATAATAATTTAGTCTTATTGATAGTGTGCCTAAAGGAAAATTATATATTTGTACTGGATTAAATATCTTCATTGCTGTGGTCCAAATAAATCCAAGTCAGAAATATTCTACAATAGGGAGAGAGCGAGAAACGTTTTTTTAGAAAAACTTAAAAATCAATTGAAAGTTAATACAAAATTTTTCCACATTTAAAGTATGATCACCTCCAGCAAAACTTCATTTAACTTTTATTATATTATTGTCACTTGCAACAATATTCTGTTTGAATTAGGCCGACTTCTATAAGTATCAACCATATTATGATTGCCTAGAGAACATTTTGAAGATCTGGTTGCTAAATACCATATCCAACAAATTACTTCTCGAGAAATGTAAGCAAATTACAATACAAATCAAAATTAAAGTAAGTAGGAGTGCTATATTTGGTAATACCGAGTCTTCACCATGATGTGATAATAACAAAAAATTTGTGCCACGCCCGCGTTTCCACCCTGGCCCACATTTTGTCGGATGTTGTGTTTTAATAACCAAGATGTTTTGGCTCTTGTCGTTCTCCAGATATATATAAAAAACAAACAACAACATGGGATTTAAAGGCAGTTGTGTTTTTTTGCTCATATCTCAGCGATTTGTGGACCGATCAGAATAAACTTCAGTAGAAAATAATTCCGAACTATATGTGACATAAATATATAACAATCTTGGCCCCATCATATTTGTTGTTTTTGGAAAACCCATTTCAACGGACACACGGTTATCATAGAATCAACTTCGCTCTTTATAAGGACCCCAAATACACAAACATGTTTTATAAGGTCAATATTGTAGAAATAACAAACGGAAGACAAACTTATATATATATATACCTTTTTACCTTTGGTATGGGTTTGAAAAAAGATGATTGAATTGGATTGGTCACAACCTGCGGAACTCATCAACAGAAATATGCGGACAACTCTAAAATGGAACCTGCGAGCTAGTAGGCTAAAGAATACATGAGACAAACTATTTTAGATGTGATGAAAAATATTGTTACAATTTTAACAGGGCAAAAATCATCGCTCGAGATAGGGGCGAATGGCGAATTTACGTTGAGTCCCTATGCTCCAATGGGATCCAAAAGCGATAATAAGAAGGGAATGATATGGTTAATAAAATCTAAAACTATTTAATCGGTTGCCGGTGATAATAATATGGTTGAGCTAACCTTAATATGTTAAAACATTGAAAGTTATTCTGATTCGATCTAACGATACCCATCCGGCTGGCTGGCTGGCAGGCTATCTTTCCATGTAAGCCTTAAGCGCAAAGAACAGGTCGCAATTTTTGAGATAATTTAATGAAATTTGGCTCAAAGGTTCTAATTGGCACAAGGACCAATCCTGTTGGTCAATAATTTCACATATCCCCCATACAAGCTTTTTTCCGGAATCTGGTCCTTGTGCCCATGAACCATCTTATTATGTTGATATTACGATTAACTTTGGTCCAAACTTATTTTATTGCAATCATCTTACCAAACTCTATTGGAATCGGTTCATGCTCCACCCATACAAATACAGCTCCCGAAAAAAACTTTTAATGCCACAGCTTCCTTATAAATGTTAGTATTTGCATTTAAGTCGCCTATTAATGACTTTAACGATATCTACTATATCATGACAAAATGTTGCGTTGGTACACTCACAATATTCTGTACGTAAAATTAACTGAAATTGTAATATAAAATAAATGAAAGTTCAATTAAAAACCGGTCTACCTATTTTCCATTTATTTTTAACAAAAAGTTCATTTCATTTTTACTGTCAAAAATTCAACACCATATTCCGTAAAATCAAATTAATATTCAGTTATTTTGTAAAATTTTACTGTAAATAATTCAACACCATATTCAGTAAAAACGATTAAATATTCAGTTATTTATTAAAATTTTACTGTCAAAAAATTGACCCCATATTCAGTAAAAACAATTAAATATTGAGTTATTTTATTAAATTTTCGTTTTCTCCACAAAAGAGCCGAATTTCTAAAAAATACCAGACAGAAACCTGTCCGCTTGTTTTCTTATAAGCGAGAGAGGGAGAATATTTTTATTTTCTTACCCAGTTACACACGTTGGTTTTACTTTTGTTGTACTGACCACGTTGTTTACAGAAGAACTCTCAATTATAAGACACCAGCAGCATGACCGATATGGCTTCGCAATTATTTTACTTTTAAAATTTGATGTATTTAACTAAATTATTTTAACAAATAGAAAATGGGAATTGCTTACACAAAACAAGCAATTCATTTTTTTATAGATAAGTAAAAATTTATTTTTGGTAGTAAAATTATTATTAATTAAAATAACTGAATATTTAATTGTTTTTACTGAATATGGTGTTGAATTTTTGACAGTAAAATTTTATAAAATAACTGCATATTTATTTGTTTTTACGGAATATGTAGTTAATTTTTTGACAATTAATTTATATAAGATAACTGAATATTGATTTGTTTTTACGGAATTCGCGGTTGAATTTTTGACAGTAAAAATTAAATGAACTTTTCGTTGCTTTAAATTACATTTTTATTTACTTTAACATAAAGAAGAATTTAACTCAATCAACGGACAATATTAACTGCAACTGAAAATCCGTATTAATATGCACTTAGTTTTTTGAATAACTGTTAGAATCAGTTAAAAATAAATTTGCTTGGAATTTATGTTTATTTATTTAAAAATTGACTGAACGGAATATTTCTTAAATAAACTACAGTCCGTTACTGTAATAATATTGTGAGTGTAGGTCCAAAACACCATAGCTCCCAAAGGTCCCCATCCCAAAATCTTATATAGATGAATTTATATTTTTAATATTCGGCACAAAGAGCTTTTACATGAATCTTAACCTCATAAAATAATTTTGTTTAGGCGGGTCCATGATTTCCCATGGGTCCCAGATAAGGTATACTTGCAAACATTTTTTCTTATATAGTTACTATGGTGTAGCGTATCATATAGTTTATTTCCTTAATGCATTTGGAAATAACTCTACTGAAGTAAATATATAAATTAAAATCCTTATAGCTGCAGATGTTTTTCTTTCTTTAAACATTTAATTTATCTCTCTTCCATTAGACTCCGAATCTCTAAGCTTTTTTTTAAACTCCCTCATAGTAATCTATTTCAATTCTTTTCGTGTCAGTAGTGGTATCAGTACAAATACTTGAAAAGTGAATTAGTGGTAGTTGGGTTTTTATTTAATGTTATTTCCTTTAATTTATGTTTAGTCTAAAAAAACCTTATTATTCTTTTAAGTCCCAATGCTTTTCTTTATGTCCCTTTTATTTTTATTTTCTTTTATACAAACATACATACATATTAATCCTTTCTTTTTCTACAAAAAAAAAAAAAAAAAGAAAAATTAGGGGAAAATGAATTTAAGTAGTTTTTTATTCAACCATTAAAAGGCATAAGTAGAGTGCTCCAAGTCTGTTTATTGTGTTTGTTATTGCCCTTAAATATTCTTGAACATGACATTATCTGTGTTCATGCAGCTTTTAATTAAATTTGTCTCCTTCATATCCGCTTAAGTTGTTTTATCGTTAATTTTATATCGAGAGGACTTTTTTTTAACTTTTTTCTTGAACTTTTATTTTCTTCTGGCTGTTTTTCATAGATTGTTTTTATCTCTTCTTTTATTTAGCTTTTGGTATTGGCAGCATGATTTATTCTGGTTTGGAATTTGGTCAATATTTTGAATTGAATCCTGATACTAAATGCCATAATGTCTTATTGGCTTTAACACCAGCTACGAGAATGGCTTTTATCTTTATACAGATGTATTTTATATTTTTGAATAATGAGGTAAGTGAACTTTTCCCTTAATCATTAGAATTTTTTTTTTGTTTGAAAATTGTTAGTTCAAGGAGAAGGTGTTTAAAATAAATATTTGATATGAACTTAATGAAAAATTTACTTTAAGTTAAGTACTAGGGTATTCAATTAATGTTTTTTATTAATCGATTAATCGAGCGAATAATTATTTGAGGTACAAATTTAATCGAATAATAATCGAACAATTTAATATTATTCGGTTAACCGAATAATTTTAATATTGTCTAGTTAGAAGTTTAAAAATAAGACCAAAAATTATATTTTTTAACATAAAAATGTTATTAAAAAAGTAAAACAATTAAACAAAAGCTACTTCATTAAATAAAAGAGGAAAACTTTTAAAATAAAAATACATAGTATCATAATAAGACTAAATCTTCCTAAATAATGTTTCAAAAAGAGTTTAAATGTAAACGATTTCTTTCTTTTAATTTGATGAAAGTTGATTTAGAAAAGATTCTTTCACTTATTTTTGACGTTGCACACTGGGGCCAAAAGCCCTTTTTTACTTATTTCGTGAGATGTGAGAATTTAATTTTTCACGCACTCTTGTTTTTAAATCATTATAAAAAATATATTTAAGAACGGTCACGCGTGACTCATGTGTGACTCACGCGTGATTTGCGCCTAACAAATCACGACATTTGCACATCCCTAATAAAAACACATAAAACATTTACAACAACAACAGCAATAAAAGTTATAGCAGATGTCGTGAAGCGCTTTTTGTTGGCAAATTCAACGCGTGTTGCTACTAATTCGTACATTACTTCCAAGGCGCTCCGATGCGCAACTTAATTTTTTTTTAAAATACTGCTGATTTGATCAACCTTTAAAATAAAGTTAAACTCTGCTCAATTGGGCCGAATTGATAACAAACAAAAAAATAAAAGCACTTCCAAAAATAATTTTCTTTCAATTTTAAGAAAAACATTTGAATATACATATACCTCACTTGACGGTTGCATGGCTACACTTGTTACTTTTTAAAATTACTTTCGGAAAATCGAATTTAACTACAAAAGCTTTTAGCTTTTTTGCCTATTTTTCACTTGTTTAATTTCAACGCGTCACTACAAAAGTACCGTTACATATTTGACATTTTTTCGCCTACTATGTAGAATTTTGTGCACTTAAACATAATACTTTTAGTTTTTACGCTACTTGAACTTTTTTTTTTAATTAATCCGTGAAATTACTGCCTTTGGGCCCTGTGTGCGTTAGAGAGATTGAAAGTTAGTCTTTATAAAGCATATCCAATGTCTCTATTCTTTTTCTCGTCTCTTTTAAAAATTGGTAGTCTTCCATTATACCACTTGAATCCCTTATTGATTTTTAATAATTTTAAAAGTCTTGTTAAGGTCTGATAGAAGGTTGTGTTCATTCGACTCAAAGAAAATCATCTTTTTCATCTGAATCACTGTAGCAAAAGTCTGTACTAAACATTCTTAAAAATAAATTATTCCCAAGCTCTCTGGTTTCAGTCTATACTTAAAAAAAATGTTACTCGAAGAAAATGTTCCTGATTTAAGAAACAATTAAAGGGTATTTAAAAAATACCGGCTTGTGTTTTTACATACAACAAAACTAATACTGTGAAAAAACAAATTTTCGATTAATCGATTAATAGATATAAATTATTCGAACTATTCGGTAATCGAAAATAGGCAATTTTAAATTATTCGAACAGTTATCGCCCAAAATTATTCGATTAATCGAACAATGGACAATGGTTTGAATACCCTAGTAAGTCCCATTTATCAAAGTCTTAAAAATACCTCTTACAAAATCGTTATTTTTTAAAGCACATTTTGAAGTATTATAAAAAGCTTCTTAAAACCCAAATTAAAAACAAATAAGCTATGGGAAATAATGGATCAATCTGGCCCATTTCTGGTTTCAAACACTATTTGCTTAGAAAGTATGTCGGCCAATTATTGTTGGTTTAGTTTTTGTAAAGAAAAGTCTAAAAAAATGAGCTGTAAATAAGTAATTGGTAAAAAAGTACTTTAAACGGCCAATTTCACCAAATTCAGTTAAAACTAACTATAACTTTAACTTTCAGTTAACAATATGTTTTTGACAGTTACAACCGATAGTTAGTTATAACTGAGCTTAGTGAAATTGGCCGTATGACAATATTATTTGAAAAAAGAAACAAAGATACTAAATATTTGCAAAAAGGTTTTTGTTTACATTAAAGATACCTTCTACAAAAAGCTTGTGTTAAAATGTTTTTTCATCTTATGTTGCTTTATTAAGATACATTTTGAAAGCATCTGTACTAATCTCTATTCCATTTACTATCTTTCAGCAAATTAAAGTATATCGTTATAAAATCATTGCTCGCTTCGGTCTCATGCATATGATTGGTACCAATCTGGCAGTCTGGCTGAATGTATTGATTCAAGAAACTAAACACGAAATCTTAACGTTCTATAACGTAGAAAATCGTACACTACGTATATCACATCGTATACCAGGACACTCTCGAGCCCACTCAATTTTGGCTCCATCCGACCCCAATGCCCTCGTAAGAGTACCAAGAGGTTTAAAGGGTCCTTATCAAATATTCGAATGTCGTCGTACAAATATTTTGGGTACATTAGTGCAAGATGCCTCACCTTTTCTCTTTCCCTGCACAATTGAATATTCTTTGATTTGTGCCGCTATATTGTATGTCATGTGGAAGAGTATATCGAGACCCCAAACCCCAAAGCCCCATAGACCAGATATGATTAGTTCGCCGGTGAAAAGATCTCCTCATCACTATTCGGTGGATTGTGCGCGTGCCCATAAGGGTTTGTTTGTGGGCATTTTGATATTGGTGTTAACCATAATTTCTCTAATATTATTCTTCGTGTTAATTTCCCGACCAGACTTTGTGGCCTTGGCGGTAATGGAGGTGACAATATGCGAATTGTTTATATATGGTACAGCGACTATTGCAACACTGGTGGGCATGATTCAGATAAGACATTTACAGTATGATGCATTTAGAAGTTTTTCTTTGGATGATATTTTATTGGTGGGAGCACAAACTGGTTCATTTTTATATAATATCTTTACCGTTATAGCGGGTCATTTCTCTTTAAGAAGTGACGATTGGCTGGTACCACTGAATGCTTTAGCTTCCATAGTACAAACAGCCTGTCAGACTATGTTTATTTTGGATGCTAGTCGTCGCCAAGCTGTGACACCCGAACACATGCGCAAGAAACCGGGAAGAGAAATTGTCACCTTTATGTTGGTGGTCAATTTAGCCATGTGGGCTATTAGTACTTTAGAAAAATCAAGAGCCGAATCACATCCCATACAACTTAATTTCTATGGCTTATGGGCCTGGACCATTATAACCCATGTATCTATGCCATTGGCCATATTTTATCGATTCCATTCGACTGTCTGCTTGTGCGAAATCTGGAAGAGGGCCTATAAACTTAAACCGACATTTATGTGAGAATTAGCCCGTGAGCGCATTGCAAGCATTGCGCAACAACAGCAATTTTGTGAAGATCTTAAAACAAATTTATCCTACTGTTACTGTTCAACCACCATTGTGGAGACAATCGAAGAGGTGGACAGTAGTGGCAGCAATAATGGCACATCTAATGGAAATAGCAATAGTAATGGAAACGGTACGACTGCAGCGAATGGTAATGCTAACGGCAAGTGTACTGAATCGGAAACAACTGCCCAAGTTGAGGGCGAGGGAGTTGGTACCGGTACAGAAGCTACCGAAGAGGAAGAATTGGATACTACAGATAACGAGGCCACCAACGAAACGAAAAAACCGAAAAAGCAGCTACAACAACAGCAGAGTGCATCATCGAGAAAATCATCGGGTGGTGGTGGCAGTGTGGGTCAACGTGCATTCTGTCCGGTCTATGTAATAAATGGTGAATGAGTTTATATGCAATTTGAGTACATTGATGCCATCAGTCAACGTGAACTCACATTTGTATGAATCTTTTTTTTTTAGACAACAACAAGCAATTCTTTTTCATTTAAAACAAAAACTAAAAAAAATTTATACGAGGCTTTGATAAAAAAAAATCTGACCAATTTTTATTTAAAATATGTTAAAACTTATATTAAAAACTTGAAACATTTTTGCATTAAACACACACACAATAAGCCCTTTTTGTAATTGTAGACAATTTTCTTTAATAATATTCCTGATATTCTTTCGTAACATATCTCTGTTTTTACATGAAATCTGATTAAGGCAAAAATGAAAAATTAAAAAGATATTTAATGGTTAAATTAGTCTACAAGATGGGGAATATGAATAAAAGAAAAAATCAAGTATAATGTTCAAATTTAGCTAAAATACTATTATGATATATATAAAAAAAATAATAATTATGAAAAAGAAAGTAAAATTACAAGAAAATATTAAATTCATAGTTAACGTAACTCGCATTACAAGAAAATTACTAAAGGAAAGAAATTATTAAAGTAAAATAAAATTTGTTGTTCTAATTAGGATCTCATATATAAAAAAAAAATATTTGAATAAAACATTATTATTCGTATAATCATTATTAAACGTTTTTCTTTTTTTCCTTCGATAGCATTTAAGAAACACCAATAAAGCATTTAAATGATCAATATTAGCGATGATCCGAAAAAAATTAATAAAAAAAGAGATTTAAGAAAAATTTACTAGACGACTAAATAAACTTTATTAAATTAAACACATTTTAGCTGACATATAAAACTAGTTCGAAAATTTTTACTAACATATTAAAAAAAGGACCATGATAATGAAACTTAACAGTTAAAAAACAAAACTTCCTCATTTTTTGTTTAAATATTTAAATTATTAATTTCTTAGTTTAGATCTTCTCTATAATGACATCAAAAACTTTTTACCTTAACTTTAACGTGTTTAATTACAGGGTGGTGCATAAGTTCCGTATTAATTTATTACATGAATAATTTTTGCTTTCTGATTTTATTTAACGTTGGCATTTATTAAAATTAAGATAAGAATTTGGATATGCGATCAAATTATGTTTTGAAGACAATATCTTTCAAATGTTGCCCATTTTTTGCTTCGGCTGGAAGTGCTTTTTCCAAATCATTTCCCAAAACTTTTCTTAAAATTAAAGGTCCCAGTTTGCTCTCACTTCTTCTCGGATATTCGCTTTAAGCTGTTGGATAATTGTTCTCTTATTGGCATACATTTAAACAAAAAAAAAAAAAAAAAAAAAATCTGGAGCCTTAAATCGTGCGAACGCGGTGCGGTGGCTTGTCGAAATCAGAATAAATGCGATACTATTCGATCGCCAAAATTAGAGACATTGTTAGACGAGCTGGGTAAGCTGTGGCTTAATCTTCTTGGAACCACAATTGTTGATGTTTAACAATTGTTCTTGGGTATTTTGCAATTTTGTTAATTCACGTGACCATTGAGGTGAAGATGGGCCTCATCGCTTAAAATTCCATTTAAACTTTGTGTCTGAATAGTCGGATGCTGACTTTATTATAAAATTGAACAACTTTGGTTCTTTGTTCTGATTTGAGTCCATCATAAATTTTTGAAGTTATTAAAGCTAAAGCTATGTTCACACCTATTAAATATTTGACGTCCTACACGTAAACACTAGTTTTAACAAAGAATTATTTTCTTTTGCAAAAATCTTGGCTACATCGAACATCATTAACCAGTTTCTAAATTACATTATGCAATTACAAGATTTTATTAGTCGTGCTTAATTCCCAATATTTATTCTTCATAAAAACACTGACATTTATTGTTGATGGGATAAGCTATTTCTATGCACATTTCACTGGAAACTTCGTCAGGAAACTTCATCCAAAGATTTTAGAAAAACTAAAGACATTAAACAAGTAAGAACTGTTAAGCGAATAAGAATTATTTATAAGCAAAATTGTTACTTGTAACCATATCAAGGCTTTAACAAAAACAACAACAATAAACCGTGAGTTTATCTTTTCTTACATTCCCCACTACAGTTGGTTGGAATTCTTCCAATAATATTAGTAGTTGTAAGTAGGTTAAGGAAAAACAAAATGAAAACAAAAACAACTTGCTTTTTTGCTCTCGCAAAAATAAAGCATGCTGCCAGAGTTTAGTTTTTTTAAGCCGTGCACTTGCCAGTTTATTATCAAAGTAATTTTTGGGAAGACAAAATTTTACAAGATTTTATTAGTCGTGCTTAATTCCCAATTTTTATTCTTGATAAGAATATGAATAGCTTATCCCTTCAACAATAAATTTCAGTGTTTTTATCAAGAATAAAAATTGGGAATTAAGCACGACTAATAAAATCTTGTAATTGTATAAAGTAATTTAGAAACTGGTTAATGATGTTCGATCTAGCCAAGAGTTTTGCAAAAGAAAATGATTTTTTGTTAAAACTAGTGGAACGGTTAAAACTAGTGGCACGACTAATAAAATCTTGTGAAATTTTGTCTTCCCCAAAATTACTTTGATATTATACAATTATCTAATTATCCCTGTATTATTCAAAGTTCGAAAGTAAACTTTAATTTGTTTCAAACACAAATTGAAACAAATTGCAATAACCCTTAGGATTCTCGAAAAACTTTCTTTATTTCAATAAAATTCTTTAGGTGAAAAATGAAATCAGTGTAAAGTAAATGCCAAAAGGACTGAGTTTTTCCTTGAAAATAAGAATTTAGAATTGCAACCCAAAATGATAGAAATTCCATAAAAAGTTTTCTCTGCAGATAAAACTAGGTGCTCGTTTACGTTGTGCTATTTTTTTCACTGCGGTTCTTATTTAATGGCCTAGAGGGGATAAAGAGGAATCAAAAGGGGTACGCAAGCGAGTGTACTTTTCGATACGTTTGTTCGCTTATTTGTTCTATCATTTGAAATTGAAAAATTTATTCATATTCGGTCGCACAGAAAAAGTTGCACAATGTAAACACAAAAACAATTTTAAAGAAGAACGGACAACAGTGGCATCGAAAAATATCGTATAATGTATACTGAATTAAATAACACATTAGATGCTATTGTAAAAGCTCAACTAAAATAAATTCCGTTACAGTTGCAACTCTGTTGGATAGCAACAGCATAGAGTATGATCCGTCGATAGACCTAACTCAATACCGTAAACATATCTCTTCCTGTAAGCTCCCACAAAATACAAGTCACTAGAAGCTTTTTGGTTCCGGTGTTATTATATTATAATTTGACCTGCCGCAATCTTTTAGCAATTAGCAATCATTCAACGCGTCAAGAGCTTTCTATCTGTTAAAAATTCTCCTGCTCATAAAATACGTATGAAGCAACCCCAAATAGCGCGGCGGCAATGCTTTGCAATTGGATAATACTCATGTTGGCTGCTATTTTTAAGCCAACCTAGCGATTTAATCTAGATTTAAAATTACTATTTTGTGGATTTTATTAAACAAGATGAATTTACATTACTGTTCATGACACAACGTTGACGCTCTTATTTAAGGACTTGTGTCATATGAGCGTTAAAGCTAGTCGCTAGAAAACGTTATGTTTGATGCGAAGATTTAACAAGCATGTTTATGGTATGAGTAAAACAATTTTGAGCATGTGCAACACCGATGATGCTAAAAGGAAAATCAAACCAATTTCGATGTGGCGTTAAGCACACGCACATAAGTTGGTCATTAAGCAGACCCTTTTAGGTTTTCGTAAAAATATACGGTAAAACTGCAGTTGAGTTTAGTTTTTCTGCTATTTTTCTATTCTAGCTGCTCTTATTGGCCCTAAACATTATATTTACTAGAACGGGAAAAAGAAAGAAATAGCATAACTCAGCTGTCAACGAATCCGAACTCAATGCTAGTAAGAAATTTTGATGCTTTTCACATGTACGGAGAGAGATTTTTTGTTTGTTCTATAATAGTAAATCTTGTTTCTATAATAGTAAATCTTCAATGACTTTAAGTATCAATTGAATTCTCTTCCTCCTTAAATTTTAGGCGTTATTTAATAAAACTTTTCCATTGCTAAAGAAAAAAAAAAAAAATAAGTTGATGACACAAATGTATCAATATTACATTTTGGTTAATGGTTTCATTATTTTTAACAACTTTTTTCCTTATTGCCTATAATTCTGAGGTGCCAACCACACTGAAATAAAGAAAAACTAAAGAGAAAAATGTTTACTTTGGAATTAAACTTTTTTTTAAATCGCAGTTTTTTATGTTCTGAGCACTCTGAGGGCGTGTCCCTGCAGATGCCAACTTAAATTGACCATTATTTTTAATTACCAATTTACATCATAGAAAGTAACATTAACTACCGATTTATGGCAAAAGAATAAAAAATAAGGTAAATTACATTACAACAAAAATATATAAAGTTAAAATGGAAATAACAAATCATAATCATAACCCACCACGAAATGAAAAAAAAAAATATTAAAAATAAAACAAAATTTAAAATTAATATGAAGAGTAATAGTAATAAAAAGAAAAGAAAAACAAAAATTTAACTGTGAATATGAATTTGAAACATTTTTAATCATAAATAAAATCATAACAAGCAATTTCATATTTTTTGGAGATAAGTTACTTTTACAGAAAATCCAGAGATGCATGAAAAATAAAAATAAAAATGCTAAACATGACGAAAAAAAAAAATCATAACAAAATATTAGAAATAATCGTTGTAGAAAATATTTGAAACAACAACAGCAACAACAACAATTTAAAATAGTTTACAATTAAAAGTTTAATAATAGTGAAAAACTAAACAATATTTGTATAGAGACTGATTGTGTGTTCATTGCAAAAATTGATTAAACTTAACATCAACCATTTCAACAAAATACACTGAAAAAATAGAAAAAAATTTAATAATGAAATAAAAAATACATTTCTTACACATGTAGTTAAAAGTTGACAAAACATTTAAGGGAATTTTTCGGCATACAAATTAAAAAAACCTAAAGTTAATCAAACTTAAATATTGTAACTAAAATAAATTATGAAAATATGTTCATGCAGAAAAGTTTTGTTATTTGAAAAAAGTGTTTATTTGTTAATTAAATGATTTAAAACATTTTAAAAAAAGTTTTATTAAAAACTGCTGTTAATTTAATAATTTAAATAACTGAAGGACATAATCGATTTGGCCAGACTTCCAAAATTCTCATTACGATTAAACAACCGTTAATTATTTTTCTTATGTTTGCGCCCTGTAGGTTTTGCTCTGTAAAATTTCATCCAAGTCGATTGAGGTCGAATTGTTTACAAAACATTGGTATTTTTAAAAACCTTCGTAGTTTTCTCTTATAAAAGCCGATTTCTCTCTTTGCTCTTCTTTGTACCAAAACATTTTATAAGTTTAGGCTAAGGCGAATTCATATACTTAGGTGGATGTTGGCCATAAATCAATAATTACAACAATTAAAAAAAACAACTCTAAGTATCTTTAGTATATCTGGGGCTTTAAATGGGCAGATCTTTTAGTAGTCGAGACTTTCTAGTTTAATATCTCTTCACAAAGGAACTAGTAGCCCCTAAAGAGTAAAATAGACTCTGAGTTGGTTCTTGGTAAGATGTCTTCGGGGATTGCTAAGAGAGTCCTAGCAAATGCCGGAATAAAATTAAATTTTTGGAAAACACACTCGGCTTGCTTGTGGATTTTCCTGTATGTTATTGCTATTCATCAAAAGCTTTATGCAGTTATGCCTTGATATATCCAACTCCTTAGAAAGATGCAAGTATTCAGACAATCAGACTAAAAATTATGTATTTCTGTCAATTCACGGGGGCGTTAGATAACGCATTGTGGTCACTCGATGTATAGAACAGAGTAAGGTTTGACTGACTGGCAAGCAGCTACGTAAATCTAAAATACATCTGAGACTTTTTTCTTAATTTTTAATAATAGAGGGATAATACTCTAAAATAAAACTGCTTAACTATAAAGGCAAACAAATTGCTTGTTTTTCATATCCTAAAGTCTTTGACCATATTATGAAACATTTGCAAAACTTTCTTCACTTCTCTTTTGAAACTGTTTTGTTTTGCAACACTTAATTATTTTGTATGCCTTCTATCTATCTTCTTCTTCCTCTCAATAACTAACTAACAAAAACTGCGTGCACATAAAACAAAGTTCACACAGCAAAAAATAAAAATTTATTTCAATTAAAAAATTTGTGATATTAATTAAAAAATTGAAACAAAATAATAGTATCAATTAAACGTTTAATTCACTTGATTAAAGTTTTTAATTAAATCAGATTTAATTTTTGATTAATGCTTTAATTGGAGAAAAATGTTTGAGAAGTTTTTTTATGCACTTTTCCATTCTTCTTTCCATTTTTATCGTCAAACTCAAATGTTTTACAGCAAATGTTTCATAATATGGACGAGGACAAACAAAATTAAAGCGTATTCCAGCTGGGTATAAAAAAACAATTTTTCTAATAGCTTTTTACTGATACAGCAGCATAAGGACAAGCATTGTGATGATTACATAGTCCGAACTGTCGTTGACAATTTAACCATTAGGCTATTAAATGGCGTTTTAGTTTTTTTGTTGCAGGTGTTTTTTTCTTGGGAGTTAATTTTCCCGTTTGGATTCGACTTAAACATACCGATTTGCATTTATCTCAAATTAATCTTAAGATCCTTTCTTCTTTTATCATTTAAAATTTCCGGTATGCGAGATTGGAGTTATGGTTTTTTTTTGGCTTTTGATCATGTGGCATCTTACTTGCTTGTTTTTGAATAATCTCAATGCTGAAAATGATTTAAAAAAATCTTCCTGGGGTAGGTGAGGTTAGGTTCCTGGGGCAGCCATCAAGAAGACAGCCCACTTGGGTACCCAGCACCAATGCCGATCCCACAGATCTTTAAGTTAATAGGCGTCACTGCAGAATTCAAATAATTCGTCTTTCTTGTTAGATAGGTAGATCATCTAAACAGACAAATACTGGTTACCCCAGGTATCTCTTCCTAATGTCCTGATTCAGACACTGAAATGGAAACTTCTCCAGTAGTTATTGAATTCTAGACAAATTCTCCTCGCATGAGTCCCTACCGGTCACTGTTCTAATATGGTCCCATTTGAATCTCAGTAGGAAGCATGTTTTTCATTCATCATATCCAGGTCAAAATGCAATGGATACGGAGCAGGTGGATTCACGATTCTATCTCAACTTCGAAAGTCTATTAGATTTGCGCTAAACAACGAACGGTTCTAAAAATGTGTCATACAGACGACCACCACGCTCGGCAAGATCATCTACTATCTGGTTACCCCGGCAGTCCGCGAGCTCAGGTATCCAACTGAGCTTTACCTTCGAATGCTTCGATATCTCATTTACTGTTTGACACGTATCATTTACTAAGTAATCCTCTAATTCATCATTTTTCAATTCCAAAAGTACTGTGATTCTAGCATACAAATGATCATCTATAATCCATAGAAACTGCAAGCTTTCTTAACCTTTAAAACTTTTTAGACAGTATTTTCTATTTTCAATGCATTTAAGAGAGCTTAAAAAGAGAATTTCAAAACATTATTATAAATGCAATCGAACAAAGACATGCATTCCTAAACGTAACCATTTACATATTGACAATTTCATACGTTGCGCAAGGAAAAGGCAAACTGCGCAGCAACAATTTTGTTGAAATTTTTTTACAAAGAAAACAAAACAGCTCGTTACTTCGTATCAAAAACAGTGTCAAAACTGCATCTCTGCAATATGTTTTGATGTTTTGGAACTCACCCAAACAAATACATCGAATACATTTTGTACATTTAACATTTAGTATTGATCTTCCAGTTACAAATTAGTAGTTTTATGCAAAATTATTTTTACATATATGTCATCAGATTTTGTCTCACTATATGGTTACTAAAATAAATGACACCCGTATCTTAAAAAGGCCGATCACTTCTTTAAAGTATCTGCAATACTTTATATTTGGTCTAAAAATTATTAACAAAAAATATCGAAAAATTATAGACAAATATTAAAATAACAGCAATTTTTATCGATATGTTTTCAACCATTTTAGATTTTTGGTTCAGAAAAGGAACAGCAGCTTGTTGGAAATAGAAAAAAAAAAACCGATAAATAAAAGAAAACTTCAAAATTGATTGTTTACGTTGCAATTGTTTTTTGTTAATTTCTATTAAAGTAAATTTATTTAACTTTTGTTGTGATAAATTTTGAATATTTATTAAACAATAAGAAAGCAAACATATTAAATTTAAGTTAATTTAAAAAAGTATTAATAAAATAATAAAAAAACAAACAATAATACTCGTAATTGGTAAAAAGACAAATCAAAAATATTTATCTTTAATAAAATATTTATAAGAAAAAACAATACAAAAAATTAATAATTTAATTTCTTATATAATAATAATTTCAAAGGCCAAAGATTTAAAGCAAAATAAATAAATTGTGAATTTAATTGTTAATTTTCTATTATTCTAGCTTTATAAATTTATAATTATTAAAAACAAAATCAAAAATAAAACTTAAACATTTTTAACTCCTTTTGCTAAGTTTAAATCCTTTTAAATTAAATATACACTGAAAGAAATTGACAACAAATACACTTACATATATATATATATATAAAAAAACACATCCCTGCATACATTTCTGTCGTAGCAGTGTTGTAAACTAAAAAATAAAATAATTTTTAAATGTATGCTGATTTTTTTTAATGTCATTGATATTGATATTTTTTATAAAAAATATTTAGATATTTGAATTCATTCTTAAATATTTATACACTTATACATAATGCATTTACATTTTTTTTGTATTTGTATTACCCAATCCCCAATCCCTAATCCTTACTCCCCTTTACACGTATAACCCCTCTAGACCTAACACCCTGTTTTAATGTCACTCGTATTAATAAGATTTAGTCATTTTTAAAATCAAAACTTTTAATAAAACACAAATCATAGGTTTAAATTAATTTTTTAATCCTAAAATTTATTAATTGTGTGAAAAAATAAGCAAAAATAAAACAGAAAACTCAAAATCATAACAAAAACTGAAAGTAAAATTTAAAAAAAGAAAAAAAAAAACCAATATTAATCATAGTAGTTTATCATTATATCGTACGATTATTGCAATGAATTCAAATTGATACATTTTATGAAAAAAAGTTAAAAAAAAAACATTTAAATTGCAAAATATTATAAATGATAATAAAATAATAAAGAAAACAATATTAAAAATATAAATTAACAGGAAGTCGATTTTATTGGGAGAATGTTAATAAATGAAGCTTATGGCCAATTTCACCCAGTTCAGTTATATTAACTCTCAGTTATAACTGTCAAAACCATATTGTTAACTGGAAGTTAAACTAATATTTAGTTTTAATGAACTTAATAAAATTGGCCATTAAAAAGGTGAGTTTACAAAAAAAAAAAAAAAAAAAAAAAACAATTCTAATAAATAATCTAAAATTTAAAAAAGCTTTAATCAAAAATAAAATCAGGGCCCAAATCGTCGCAGTCGTGATCGAGTGACTTTGATCGAAATTTTGCTTTTTGAGATTATGCCATTCGATAACGAGTAGTCGATCGAATGACTTTACTCGAAATGTCATTCGATAGATTAAGAGCTTTCGTAAAAACATTTAATGGTTTTTTTACAAACAATTTACACACTTTTTGGGAATAATTATAAGATTTCTTTAACAAATAGCTAAACTTAAGCCTAATTAAAAATATTAAAAATTTGGATTAAAAACCATAAATAGTTCAACAAAATAACCACAATACTAATTATTGTTAAAAGCTAAGGCACGAGCTCTATGTGTTCATTTGTCCTTCAAGTTGTGCTGAAAAAGGTCAACAAGAAAAAGAAAGACAAAAATGAAAAAACAAAAAAAATGTACTTTAGACTTCAAGAAAAATTCTTGATAAAAGTACGAAAAAACAGAAGTAAGGAAGAACATGTAAAATCAATTAAAAATGGATAATCATTCAAAAAAGCAAACTTCGATCTACCAAAAAAGGTTAAAATACAATTTGGTTTAAGGATTGATGTTTGACTATTGACGTCAGCAGTCGTCGATGGCTGCGAGTGTAAAACGGCAAATCCATTTGAGAAGATCGAGTGGTTGCGATCGAAACATGTTATGGTAACCTGCCGGCCAGGGTTCGAGCCCCAGCAATTTCAATTAATTTTCATGTTGTAAAATTCCTTTCTTCATAAAAATAATTAAATGAAAATTAAATTAAATGAACTTAAGCCTAATTAAAAATATTAAAAATTTGGATTAAAAATTTAAGTATTAAACTTTTTTCAGCAATAAGAAATAAAATAATAGCAATTTGCAATTTTTCGCAAATTATAGTCATAGATAGAAGCGATTTTTGTATTGAAAGTTTTTTGATTCTTTACAGCTTTAAAGATTTTTAATAAATAGTAGACTTCGGCTATTATGCCGCTGTTAGCAGTTTTTTGCGAATTTCCCCTAATTTAGCAATTTTTTCAATTCCTTATATTTTTATGGACTTTAAATCAATTTTATGGCTTGTTCGAATTATTAAAAATTTTCGCGAATTTTTGCAAAAAATTTTTTTTGTTAATTGTTGACATTTTGTTTTTTTTAACCGATTTCAAAGAAATTTTAGGGTTTGTTACCAAGTTTGCGATTGTTTGCGAATTTAAGCCAATAAATACTAGACTTTGCTTTCATGCCGCTGTTTGCAAATTTCCGCTAATTTAAAATTTTTAATCGAATGTTTGCCATTCCTTGTAATTTTAGGGACTTTTAATCAATTTAATGGCTTGTTTGATATGTTAAAAACTTTCGCGAATTTTCGCTATTTTTGCAAATTTTTATAGAGCACTATCAACATTGTTGATTTATATGCGGAGAAAAGTGCAATGCCTTATGCCATTAGTATACAACCATAAAAATCTATTACATTTTTTAAACAAATTTCGATACGAAAGCTTTCGAATGCCGCAATCCCGTTTTTGATACGTCACCAAGTTTTATTCGATACGAAAGCTCATTCGATCACGTGTACGACGATTTGGGCCCAGTTTAAATTATAAATTTAATCAAGTAAATTAAACGTTTAATCAAGTGAATTAAACGTTTTATTGATTGGTGTAAACGTAATAAATCTTTTAGTTATAATCGCCAAATTTTTTAATTGAAATCCATTTTTTCTGTGTGCGGAAAATTATAAGAAAATTTTCCGAAAATACACTTAATTAAACTAAATTTTAAAGTTTAAAATCAAATTGGAGTCGCGATTTTTTACGGCAAAGTTTCTATAATCAAAATATTTGGTTTTTTTCATAACAAACGAATAAAGCTCGATTTACCCATGCGCAAGTTTGTTCTTGAATTGGTTTAATTTAAATTTTTGTTCAGAAACACATGACCTGAGTTGCCAATTTTTTTTCAATTTGTACATAAAAGTTAAAATGATTGCTTCTTTGCTGAATAATTAAATAAAAAAAAAAAAATAATCTGATTAAATATAATAAAAGCACTTTCCTTTTTTCGTCCATTTGCTTTATAACACTTTTAAAAACAATTCAAAATAAGTGGTTTGCTAGTAGTGCTGCCATTTTGTATAGTTGTTTACATCAAGTGTTTTTCTTTTTCCGGACTTTTTCATTTCCCGGGAAAGCGGGATATATTTTTCAATTTCCCGGGAACCTGGGAAATCCCGCTTAATACAAATCGATGCAAAATATTATTTAATTTTAATTATTTGAACAAATAGCATTTCTTGAGATCAATTAAATAAGTTTATAAGCGCAAAAAGGAAAAATTGCTAAACGGCACCTTAAGATCTTCATTTTGTAGGATTAGGAAAATGACTTTTTGGATATCTTTTTTCAATGTGCAAAAAAATAAAAACTTCCGATCTGTGACATTAGCAGTGTTTAGGAATAAAAACTTAAAAAACTATAGCCGCAGAGAACTGATGATAATATTAAATTCGGATAAAATTTCTAAAAGCCAGCTTTAAAGCTTTAAATTGTTCTCCTATAAAACTAAACAAAAAGACTTAAGCACATATTGCCACATAGTTAATTCAAAGCCAATAGCATTTATATAAAACCAAAAAGTTAAATTATTTCTTTAAAAATAGGATTTAAGTTCACAATAAGCATTTCAGAATCGTTTGAAAGCCTATTTCTAATTTTTATCAAGAAGATTTCAATGAGAAAGCACGTTTCCCTTCTACGGATGTTTGCCTTTTTAGTCAAAGGAACATTATATAATCTCTAGACAATTTTAGTTTTTTTAGCACTTTCTCCAAAACTTGTAATTCATTTTTTAAAAAAAATTATTTTCTCCGAATCGAATAAGCGTTTTCTTAATTAAAAACAATTGTCATCATCTCTTACAAAATCAAATCCTAAAAATCTTTTATGCAGCAGCTCTGCATATAAAATCATTAACTTTTTTGGAGTAAGTATGTACCAACAAATTTTTTTCGTTTTTAAAAAATAAATCTAGGTCTTTAAACAAATTAAAAATTCTGAAAATTTTTACTCATCTTCTTTCCAAATTTTAGAGCATTAAACATTGCCTTACATATCGGTTATGAATTAACATCTCTTTGGCGTTTGGCAAAACTGTCTTAAGTCAACAACTGTAGTTTTTCGTTATGTTAAATGGAAAAATATTTATTTGGGGTACTTCGTTTACTTTTTTCCTAAGAGCAGATGATAACGATAAGAAGAAATTGTGGTAGACAAAAGTTGCTTAAACCAAACAAAATACAAAAATATTTAATTAAAACCGATCAAAAACTGAAATATGAATTTCTTTCGCCTTAGACCCTTTGCCTAACGGCTTAAAGTTGTCTTAATAAAATTAAGAAAAATCCCGGGAATTCCCGCACAAATTTCCCGGGATTTATTTCCCGAAAAATGTGCGGGATTCCCGTATGAAAAACACTATTTACATCTGTAAACCATATGGTAGCATTGTTTTTCCGGACACATTTTCCGAAATGGTTGAATCGTTCTGCAGAACACTATCAGTAAATAAATTATTCTCCGGACAAAAATATGGTTGGGGACGCATGCACTATTGTCTGGCAGACTACTTATTTTGGCCAAAATTTCAATTTGGTGACGTTCTGTTTTTGGTTTTTTGTTTTTTTATTCTGATAGTAAACACTTCAAAGCAACAAAAAACAAATTTTGTTTTTGTAAATAATAATTTGCCGTTATACAGCACGCTCTTAAAATTAATGGCGCATATTCAGAAATCATAACTAAAGTCGCAACTAACAAAACAGAAACTAAAAAATAGTTCATAGATAGTCATAGATCTTATTCATAATTCATAATTAGCTAAGCAACTGCTTTCAGGTGATTGAAGAAATGCAACCATGCACATTGGCAGTAGAGAAAACAAAATGTCGATAATATTTAAAACGATATATACTTTAATTAATTTAAAAAAGATTATTGTGCTATTAAAAAAACAATTATTGCTCGTAAAAAAATGCATACAAATTCTAAAAAAGTAATTTTTTGGTTATAGTTTTTATATAAATCAATTTAAGTAGGGGCCTATAAAAATATGATTTGTCAATAAAATTTGGTGACTTAAAACACATCTCTAGTTTATTTTATTTTTTGTATGGATGGTTTTGGACGCAGTATTAATGGACGCAAGTAGCAAATGTAATAAAGCAAGTTAATTTACGAAATTGTAAGAGTATTTATTGTTTTCTGTATTTTAGAGTGACACAAATTGGTCGCCTAAATTGTTTTGCTATTGAAATAAATTATAAATTATAAAATTTACCTCCGTTCCCCTATGGAATCCACAAGCATAAATATGATACCTGCTAATACTGAAACGTCATTTATTCCTATTATGTCAGAAATTCCGCCTCTAGTTAGTCATCCAACTCTGAACTCTAATAACATTCATACTCTTAGAGTTATTCCGCCTAAAAAATAATTTTTATATCCCGTTTTGCTTTTGACACTTCAACTGAAGATATTGAATATTATATAAAAACTAATTTAAATTTTGATGCTGAAATAGTGATCCATAAGTTTAAATATTCTCAGCCGAGAACTATTGCTTCATTTAAAGTTATGGTATCATCTGAAATATTTGACCGTTTAATAGATCCTAGATTCTGGCCTGAAAATGCATTGATTCGTGAATATGTTTACAGAGACAACCGAAGACCAACTAACACTGTTCACTTACCATCCCGCTCAACAAATGTTTCAAAAAACTAATTAACAACTACGATAATCAATTAAACATCATATATCAAAATGTAAATGGTATGAAATCTAAAATATCTAACCTGTATATCGATAGTTTTGATTTAAACCATCACATTCTTGTATTTTCTGAAACTTGGCTAAACAGCAATATTTTGGATTCTGAAATACTCTGCAATAAATACATAATTTTTAGACGCGACAGAGTCACAAATACTACTGGTGGTGGAGTTTTGATTGCTGTATCTAAATGTTTGGAAACCGTCAAAGTTGATAATATTCCCATAGACAATATTGAATTTATTGCAGTCAAAATAAAATTAAACTGCAATAATATTTTTATAACTTGTTCTTATATTCAGCTGTTCTTTTTATGTATTAGTTAGTTGGCATTTAGTTACAGCTTTACCCATAATTAAGTGCAAACTTTTCTTGCTGAAAGTAACCAACTATGAGTAACTTAAATAGGTACTTAAAAAAGTTTACACTTATGCCTAATAAATCACTGATGGTTTAAGCACTGGTTTAGTTGAACTAAACTTGAATTTATATGTAGTTTAAACTCAACAACCAGAAATCAGTGTCCCATCTATTATACGTTGTTAAAAAAATAACATATGACAGCACTACGACAAATGTTGGCAAATTCATATGATTTGTAGTGGTAGTTTAAACGCCCAATTTTATGCGCTTAAAGGTGGTTTATATGTTTAATGATTTATAGATTTGTTGGTTTAAACATATTTTAAACCAAAAAGAGAGTTTAACTTGCTCTGATTTTTTAGCACTTAGTGATAATTTATGAATATGCGCCAATGATTTTGCGTAAAGTTATAACAATTAGTACGAACTTAGGTTTTTTGATTATTTTTCCTAAATACAAACAAAGAGTTATAAAATAAGTTGAATATGGAGAATGACTCTGACGGTAAGTACCTTAATTATTTAATAATAAACTAAAAAAAAAAGATATGGTGGTTTAAAAAAAAATGAGCTGTTTCATGCAGCCTGGGATATTTTGGTGTTTTCAAAAACTTGGAAGATTACGTAAACTTGCAAAATTTTGTTATGATTTGGCAAGCATAAATCTAATAAATCTTAAAAGGTGAGAATGTGGACCGTTCTTTTCAGTAAGTTTCGTTTTGCACTTTTTTGCATATTTTTAGAAAATTGTTTTTTTCCAAGCCTCTATTACTTTAAAAACGCTGATCGTTTGCATAATTGGCTTAAAGGGAATACGAAAGAAAACAAGTAAGAATTAGTTTTTAACTACCCAGCAAAAACTTTACTTACCTGGTAAGTTAGCAAGTAATGTTGGAGAAAAATAAACACTACTTATTTTTCGGCTGAATAACTACTTATTTTTGTTCGAGGTGTCCACTGAATTCAGTACTTACAATACACTTACTAGATGTCAAAAAATATCTAGTTATTATTTAACTGCTAGTAATTTGAATTGTAATTACTTACAATATACTTACCAGAAGCCAAACAATATCTAGTTATTATTTAACTACGACTAAGTTAAGTTGAAAGTACTTACAATATACTTACTAGAAGCCAAAATATCACTAGTTATTATTTAGCGGCCAGCAAATTTCATTGTAACTAGTTATTATTCGACCATAAGGGAGTTAAAAATATGTAGTTACTCCTAACTTACGGGAGGCGAAAAAATCACTACTTACGCAAATACCGGAAAATAAGTAGTAAACCATCGACTTACTTACTTAATAAATATTCAAATCAAAATTAAATGCTATTTCAATTTTTTTTTTATCAAATAACTTTTATTGAAAAAAAAAAACAAAAAAATATTTCAGAGTATATACAAAACTTAAGTAAACTTTAAATTCAAATTGCATTATTAAATTTTAAATGTCACAAATATGAATCATTTAAAATTTAAAAATTCTAAATTGATCTTTGCAGAAATCAACAACAAAATATTTTGAACTTTGTTTTTGCTTTCAATGTAATTGTTTGAAGTTGCATTTTGTTTCAAACAATTAGCGCCTTACTGAACTTACTTATAAAATAGAAATGAAAAAATAATTTTCATATTGTCAATTTCAATAAACAACAAAAACAATTTCAGAGTTATTTATAAAGATATGAATTAATGTAACTTAAGACCTAATTATGTAAAACACAATGCAACGCCAAACAATTACATTGAAAGCAAAAACAAAGTCAAAAATATTTTGTCATTTTGTTGTTGATTTCTGAAAAAAATCATATTGCATTTCGAAATTTCCAATGCCACAAAATATTAAGCATTTAAAATTTAACATATATGTGAGCAAAATAATACAAAATGTTCAAATTTCCGATGAATATATTTAAAAAAACATTCGTAGGTTTACATGTTTATTGGGAAAACTGCCATAGAAGTCTTAATTTCTTAAAAAAAAAACATCCAACTTTGTATATAAAAAAAAAAAAAATAAAATATATAAGGTAAATTACTATTGTGGTTATTTTGTTGAACTGTTTATGGTTCTTAATCCAAATTTTGATATTTTAATTACGCTAAAGTTCATCAAATTTAATTTTCATTAAATTATTTTTTATGAAGAAAGGAATTTTACAACATGAAAATTAATTAAAATTTTATTGATAACTAGCTGTCCGCCCCGGCTTCGCTCGGTAGCTGATTACTAATTTTAGGTAAATCGAAAAAAGTAGACGTAAAAGTGGGCGGGGCAAAATTTTCTTTTCGTAAAAACCCAAGTTGGACCATGGCGATCATAAGAAAAAAAATCGTCCAAATCGGTCCAGCCGTTCTCAAGGTATGCGCCTAATAGGAAAAGTGGGCGTAAAAGTAGGCGTGGCAAATTTTTCTTTAGATGAAAACTTAAAATCGATTAATACGAGCATTTGAAAGAAAAATTATTCAAATCGACTGCCGCTAGGCTCGAACCCTGGCCGGCAGGTTACCCTGACATGTTTCAATTGCAACCACTCAATCTCTTCAGAGGGTTTTGCCGTTTAACACTTACAGCCATCGACGACTGCTGGCAGTCAATAGCTAAACATCAATCTTTAAACCAAAGTGTATTTAACCTTTTGGTAGATCGAAATTTGCTTTGAATGATTATCTATTTAAATTGATTTTTACATTTTCTGCCTTACTTCTGTTTTTTCGTACTTTTGTCAAGAATTCCTTTTGAAGTCCAAAGTACATTTTTTGTTTTTTCATTTTTTTCATTTAAGGTAAATAAATTCATTAATTAAAAAATGTGCATTTAAGGGTTAATGTTTTCATCCACACCCAGAGAAAAAACATGTTTAAATATGGTCACTTTCAATAAAACTATTTTTAAAGAAAATTTTTAACTTATTATAATTGATTTAAAAATATTATTGTCACCGACAACCATATTATGGTTGAATTAGTCCTCCATCAAGTAGTCACAACCATATTATGGTTGCCTCCGAACATGAAATGGTTAAAAATAACTAAAACATGTTCAACCCTTATAATAGCATGGCTGGTTTTCAACCATAGCATGTTGGTCTTGAAAAAGACGAAATTTTAAAACTAGTTATTGTCATTTTTAACTATAACATGTTAAAAGGCAACCATAATATGGTTGTGGCTTCTTGATGGAGGAATAATTCGACCATAATATGGTTGTAGATGACAATAATATGATTATATTAAACATAATATGTTTAAAATTTTCTTTAATAATAGTTTTGTTGGTGCTGACCAAATTTAAACATGTTTTTTCTCTGCGTGCAAAAGTTATAAAACATACTTCAATTTAAATAAAAAATAGTTTGACAACCCAAAAAGTATTTTTTAAAATTTTTTTAGTTTTAGCCAAGAAAAGTGGGCTGCGAGACCACAGTGGCATGGATGAATCCACCTTAACACATGTTTAATTATTTCGATAACATTTTTCGTTTGCTAGAAAAGAAAGTTGTTTTTTATTAGTTATATGGAAATCTTTAGGCCCATTTTCACAACTTACTGAAAGCTAAAGGTAGGATTTTATCAGCCGTATAACAAGTGTTCCATTATTACAACTTTACCTTAACCCACCAGGTGGGATGAACCTTAATTTACTTTATCGCTCACTTTAGGTTAAGGTAAAGTTTTAATAATGGAACGCTTTTTATAAGGCCAGTTAAAGTCTACTTTTAGCTTTAGCTACGGTAACTTGTGAAAACAGCAGTGTTGCCACCAACGAAATGGTAAATTACACATGGTTCATGCCAAAATTACACATGAAAATACGAATTACACATGCTATCTTTTTACGCATGTCACAGAAACAAATTTCGATCAAAAGTGGAATTAAAACAGTATTTGACTTTTTCAGAAAACGTAAACCAATTTAAATTTCTGTTTGCAAACAAATAAACAAATATCGTCACCTAAAATGCTAAAGGGCGTTACAACTCTTTTTTTTACAGGACAAGCAAAAAACTTTACAAAATCAATAACAACAAGGTGTAATTGGCGTTTGAATGTCTTTAAAAAAATCGCCATTTTTGATCTAAAATTGTTTGTGAACATTAAGTTTAATAAAACGAAGAAAACTCAATCATAAGCCCTTATTTCGACTTTTTTTGTTGTTAAGCCCTTTGAATTTGAAGATGAAGATATGTAACTTACATTTCATTTTGGTATGATAAAGGTTCTGATGCATCTCTCGAATGTCATCGACGCAATTTTTCAACAGAATGTTAATTCAGTTCCTCTATCGCTGCAACATTGGATATGCCGGACATTTTTATATTTTTTACTTATCCAACACAAAAATATTTTTCAAATGTCTCTTTATTTGCTTACAACAATCGTATCGTTGCAATATTTAATGCAAAAAAAATAATATTTTTATTTTACCTTTTAAAAGATTAAAACAAAAATAACTATTTGCAAAGTAGGAAATAATCTGTCTCCAAAGGAATTTTTTATATCAAAAGCTTTTTTCCAATAATATTCTGCATTCAAATTGCATGTTGTCGCGAAAATATTCTTGAAACTCCTTAAGTTTTATCTGCCGAGCATTACTTCTAATAAAACAAGATTTAATATTACAAATTAAATCTTCCAAATATGTTGGAAGGTTCAGACAGGCCTTCGACGTTACCAAATGTATTAGGTGGCACGAGCATTTTATCAAAATAAAAACTGGCTTTTCGTCTTTTAGCAACTTAACTTCTGAATTATACTGTCTAAACATAACATGAGATGTATCTGATGCAAATCCAACTAGATTTTCAAAAGGAATTCCTTTTTCTATAATCGTGTTTTTGAGAAGCTCAAACATTTCCTTTGCAGTCGATGATCCACTCTCTTTGAAAAAAAAAGAATAATGTACCCAGGATGTTTCGTCGTTATACATCGTCGTATACATGCCAAATGGTTAGTAGTAAATGATCCAACCATTTTTAGTTCATTATTTTAATTAAATTTTTAAGTTCTGCTAAGAATAATAAAGCTTTTTACTTCTTGCGAAAAAATAATAACAAAAATCAGTGCTACAAAACGTTAAAATATAAAATTACACGTGAATTACACATGCAGTCAATTACACATGGGCTACACATGAAAAAAAATATTACACATGATATGTGTAATTACACGTGAGGTGGCAACACTGGAAAACAGGCCTTGATCTGTTTTTTTTTTATCAGCTCTGGTTATCGGAATATAGCGAAAGACCTTTTACTCTTGCAAACATTGCTTCTAAATTTGCTCAGTAGTTTCAGAGATATTGTTCACGTATGAACCGAAGGCAACGGATTTCCTTTCCCTGGTTTCTATTTTGAATGATGATATACCCTAAGATGAACTGACAACGTGAGGCGCCACTGTCATCATGTATTTTATTTTAAAAGTTTCTTTAATTTTTATGTATTTTGATTTTCTTATGCTTGTAATTAAAAATTTGCTCTAAGTGGAATCGTTGTTCGAATGCCATATTAGACGGCTGCTTTTTTGTACTCGGTTTTTAACTTATTTTTTAATTAAATAATTATTGTGCAAATTAAATCTACTGGTAATATAAATAAATAGTTATTTTTTAACGTTTTGGAAAATAACCAAAGAGGAAAGTGTTTTTATATAGTTAGAAGTGCTTTTCTTTCGTTTAAATATCTGTGCCTTTTTCTAGTTCTCTTTCCAACATTTATAATATCACACTCCATAAAACCGAGAAACGCAATCGGCGTCTTCTCTTGCAATATCAACAAGGTGTTTGGATCCTTGGCAGGTATTCTGGAGCTGTATCCCAAATCCACCCCTAAATACAGTCCACTTCACGAAACGTATCGGCGTTTCGTCCGGACCACCATAGGAACGTAATCGACGTTTTTAGATATCATTAAAGTTTGAACCAAAAAAAATAATTAAACATTTTATAAAAAAGTTTAAGTTTTTAGTCTATAAGAATTCATTTAAAATAAAAATACAACAACAAGCATAACTTTTGATTTGATTTACAATTAGGCTTCGTTCACAATCAAAAAAACATTTTCACTTGGTGTTCATAATAGAGCAACAATTTCTTTTGCAACCACATACATTTTGCATTAAGAAACCGTTTGCAAATTTTAGCCACAACAATATTATGTATTTATTATTATTTTTTACAACATTTTGTTGAAATTTTCATTCAAAACTAAATAAAATTATTTTAAACGTCAGAAACAATTTCATACAAATTGTTGCTGAAGTTCTAGTTGACTCAACTTTAGTTACACTCAAGGTATATTTACACAAGGTAAACTCGTTGGCCCATATGTTTGTCAGCTGTTTACCCCTAGTTGGAACCACAACGTCAAATTGCGTGTATATGAGCCAAAATTTGTACATGTGTGCGTTAAATTTGTCTACACTCCCAAATGAGTATACCTTGTGTAAATATACCTTGGTTACACTTTTAAAAAAATTTTAGTTACATTTTTGTTCTAAAAATGAAAGGAAAATATATGAAATACTTTAGAAAGAAAAAAGATAGAAGAAAAAGCGAAATTGTTTCTCTGATTGTGAACGAAGCTTTAAGTGATAGAACAACTAAAAACTTTGAAGCAATAGGTATAGAGTTCACCCTCTATAATCCAACAACCGCTTGTCCGGACTATCCAATAATCCGCACAAGTCAATATTTCGGAAATGTTTCCATTTTAGTCCGGTCAATCGTTTTGGTTTTTGTCTCAGTAACACATCCAACCAAGAATGGTAAAAACAAAGATAACGCCATCCCGAAAACAAAATTTAAATTTGCGCATGTTCACAAATGACGTCACGCGAACTACATTTCTATAATCTAATAATTTCAAGCTGGCAAACTTAAGATATCTTTCGTTTAATTGCGAAGTTATCAGCTATAATAAAGTGCATACAGATCTTAAAAGAAATTTGAAAATCTGAGGGAATTTTAAACTTGGCAACCCTTGCCGTTCACAGACTACGTCTCTAATGGGAAATTATGTGCATGTCGTAATCTTTATTTTTATCATTATTGCTTCCAAATAAAAAATGGGTTCATAGTGGCGAAATCTCGAAACAAAGGTAGAAAAATATTAAAAGATAGATTTATCTTCATGCTGTCCGCAAACACACCTGAGTCTTATGAGTTGCCGCTTCACGCAATCAAAAACTTTCAAAAGAGTTACCTCCCTATATTGTGTATAAATCTATTAAAAAGGGTTGCTTGTAATTTTTCGTGTTTGAAAAATGGTTTAAGAATTTCTTTCCCAAAAATTCTAAGCAATTTCTGACTAGTGCCAATTAGCAAATGCATTTTTTCTGTGTTGGACAATTCTTAGAGATGATTCAAATTTTTGCAATATTTTAAAGTCATTAACTCTGCATGGCAAAATATTACCAAATAAAGATCTGCCCTTAACACTTCCGCTAATTTCTGCCCTGCTGAAATAGATACTTAGGCATGCGGCAAATATGAATATGCTTTCGATTCCTCTGATGAAGATAGAGTTTAATCGGTAACTGTAAATCAAAATATTGAAGAGCTTGCTAGTTCTTTAGAGCGGTCCGACAATGTTGCATGAACTCTTTTCAGGAGTTATTACATAGGCGCAACAAAGAAAAGCGACAAAAAAGTAAATCTTCATTTCAAAGAAATTTAAAAATAGAGGAGAGAATTGCATAATATGTATATGAATGTTCTTAAACCGAAAATAAGTTCATATCACACATTGAACATTTTTAATCACTTTTAGTATGAGTTTTGTTTGCTGTAAATTTATTAAATGTAGCTGTGTTCTTTATTTGATTTTTTTTGTTGTTTAACTTAGTTTTTCGGTAGAAAAAAATAATTTTAACTTTATATTAATTTAAAAAATATTTTTTAAACTGTAGTCCGGACGATTCAGTAATCCGGACAAAGGCTAAAACTATATCTGTCCGGATAATAATGTTATACTGTGATAATTTTCGAACTTATGTTTGCATGTTGTATGGTAATTTTAATTTCTATTAGTTTCGTTTAGTCACTAAATTGTGAATAAAATCAAAAGTTTTACACCAGTATCAATGAAAACGGCTCAAGTCCTTTGGAATATACTGAGCCGGGGATGATAAATAATATTTTTGAAAGTGTACTTAATTTAGTAAGAAATTGTACATTTTTGAAACTAATTACAACTCGCAAGAGAGGTGTTCTCTAAAACGAAATCGCAAGAATCTTAGCGAGTTCAAATCGCAACAATATACTGAAGTGATCTGACCAAATTTTTTAGAAATTATTTCATGTCAATAAATTTAATTTAATATATTTTTTTTTTTTATTTGAATTGATATTATTAACTTGTTCTTAATATTTTTATTAGAAAAGGAAATTTAAAATTGGTTCTGTAGCTTTACCCATTATGTTCTTTTGCCTTGGCGATTTCAAACAGCTGATTAAAATAATATTCAAAATATACATGTTGTCAATGCCAAGAATAATATTAACGAAGTACCAAATCGCAAGCAAAACGCGTGAGATTCAGAACATGCTTTGCGATTTACAACACCTGCGATTTGATAATTTTGCGAGTATCTGAACAAACGTAATTGTAAGGAACATAAAATGGTTATTTTCAAGGAGATCAAAGTTGGATTTATGTAGGAAATAAGTTTTTTTGACATATTTCTACATAAGTTTTTTGTTAACTTAAACTATAGCAACAAGATTCATTAGACTGTAGTAAATCTTTTGTTGGAATTTAATTCGATACAGTATTTACATAAAGGTGACTTCTTTGCATTGCTTTTAACATATTTTGGTATGAAAATATCCGTTCCACATTCGTCGACGAATGAATACCTTTGGGAGTTCTCCTAATATCCGGAAACGTTAGTGCATTAATTTTCTTTTTCCATTTTGCAATCCTAAACCAAAAAGTTTCAACGTTAAGGCCCATAATAGACGCTAAAACGCAACTGCAACGAAACCCTTTAGAAAATATTATTTTGAAACCAGTTTCAAACGTTTTTCAAACACCCTGGCACCTTAATTGTACCAGAATGTAATGAAATTCTCACAATCATTTAGATTTTCTTTGAGAACAGATGAAACGCAAACACGAGTTTCCTGCACGCAGGTTTTCAAATGATTTTCAATGCATTTTTAACCGGTCTCAAAATGGTCGGGTCCTGTGTGGTCCCTCAAACGAGTCTATGGCATAAACTCAAATGAAACTCGAAAATAACTAGAAGTTGCAGTTGCGTTTTACAGTCTGTTCTGGGCCTAAAACGATTGAAATTTTTAAATATGATAATAGTACTGAAAAAAGTACAGTTGTACTAACTTTATCATCTCTGTACTGAGCTACATGGTACTGGTTAAAAACTGGCTCGATCTTGTATTTTATTTTTTATGAAGTTTTAAAGTTTTAAAACAAAACTGTTATTAAAATTTTTTTTACTCAAACTTTTCCGATATCAGAATTAGCAATAATCACCCCTATCGTGAATAGCAAGTGGAATTTGTGTTCCCATAAAATTTTTATTCCCCTCGAAGGGAAATCGGTTGTCAGCGAATGTAAAAAACAGAAAAAAAATTGAAAAAAAGAAAAAAATACAAAAAATAAATATACATACACGTATGTATATTAGTTTGTCCCAAATTTTTTTTTTTGGATTTTCATGAGTGCTCAAATATAATTTAAGAGCTTATAGGGTAAAGTTTTTTTTGTGATTTTTTTGAGATTTTTCGGAAGATGTTTAGAGGTCGCTCAAGTCAAATTTTTGCCAAAAATCGGGTCTGCCGGCCTTATTTTAAGTTTTCTTCGTAACTTTGTCAAAAACCACGATTTTTTTCACTTGCAAGAAAACAATATATAAGAAAAATGTCCAAGCTTTATTTTGTTTTTCACACAAATCAAAACGCTTTAAAAATGTTTTAGTTTTTGTATTCCCAAGCTGCGCAATACCTTTTTTTTCAATTTCGTGAAATTTTTTCAAACAATTTCAATTTTTCGATTTTCATTGCCAACATTAGACGTCATTTCACACGAAATAAAATTAAAACTAAGATTGATCCTTAGAAAAAAGTAAAACTTATGATAAGTTTAGGAATTGATAAGTTTAGATCATTTGAAATTCTAAATTTTTCAATATTAGACCTTTGACGTTTTTATTATTTTAGGGCTTATGGCTTCGTATTTTAGTAAAACCTTCAAAGTATAATTAACATTATCTGGACTTTAATATTCTGAATAAGTTCTAAAATTCATAACAATAAGGAAATTGGGCTCATTTGCCATAATGGCCACATTATTAGTTTTTTTTTCCGAAAATCGCAATTTATATCGCAGGTACGCAAAAACTATAAGAGTTATTGACAAATTTTTTTTCATGATGTGCCAAACAAATCTCATATACTGTAAAACCCCACATCACATGATTGGGCTTGACCGACTTTATATGTATGTATGTAAAAAGTCATAACAACGAACTACCATTAATGATTTTAATACATGAAGCAGACAAAAATTTAATTACCATTTATTGTCCGCAAAAAGCAATTACAACATTTCCTGAATTTATTTAATTTTCTTGAATATTAAAAATGCCCAAACAGCATTTAACAATTGTGGCCAAAAGGGATTAGCCAAAATGAAAAGTACTGGCCACAAAATTCTATACATTTTCCTGTATAAAACTGCAAAACAAACAATTAACAAGAAAACTATTTATAAATATACAGTGAAAGAAAAAAATATGTATTTCATAATATACAACATATAGAAACTATTCTTAACGGAAAATGGGTTAAATGGGCGTTAAGTACCAGGCTTGTAGACGTTTAATAATAATAACAACAACAACAGCAACAACAACTTGAAGTAGCAGTAAAACTACTTGAAAAAAGAACTTAAATCTGAGAAAAGTGTATAAATTATTATAAGAAGTAGTTCATGTAAATACATATTAAAATGCTACAATAACAAATACAACAACGATGGCGATAACAATAGATTTACAATAATAAAACAAAAAGCTTTTTGAGCAGGAGTAGGGAGCAATTTTTTACAGCTACGTTCCCGTGAAGCGTTTAAATGATGGTGTTGAAGCAGCAAGAAAAAGGTGCTGGATAAAAACAAAAACATAAGATACATACATACAACACGTACATATTTGCAAACTTCTCTAAACGATAACAGGCCAAATGGGACCAACCCAAAAATTAAAAAAAGGTACTAACTATTATTTTCACACACATACAAACAAACACACATATACATCTTCTGTATACATAACATACATCCATCCTTTAACAAGAAGATACAAAAAGAAAATCAAAACCAGCCAGAAAATGTTGTGTATTTATAAAATAACCTGCGCGCCAGAAATTTATTTCAGTACAAAAATATGAATACAGGAACTTTACGGATAAATAAAGATTTCTAGATAAAAGTTTTTGGGGGGCAAAAAAGCTTCAGAGGGATGCTGGTTATTGTATTCAAAAATAGGTTCTGAGATGAAAATGCCTTTAGAAAGGAGAGAGTAAGAGAGACTTCCTAAAGGTAACATAAGAGAAGTAAAAATTATAAAAGTTTTTTTAAAAAAAAGCTTTTGTGGATTCCAAGACAAATAGAGATAGCTGATGTGCACTTTAAGTTCCCCAACATTTAGGGGAATTTCTTTTAGAAATAAGTTTTTGAATGTTGAATGTATCTGTTATTCTTTTTTTATTTTAATATCTAAAATTTGTATATGTATTTAATGCAGTTTTAATTTTAGGGCACTAAAATGGTACATATTTTGAACCCATTTTTCCGCACCAAGTAAACCAACAATATAATAACGAATTAAGATTCTAAGTAACTGACAGAAAAAAACAAACATTAAAAAAACAGTAAGAGTGCTGGTGATTATAATCACTGGTCGGCGGAAAATGGGTTAAAATCACAATTTTAAAAAAAGATGAAAATAGTAATAAGTTCTTTAGATTTTTCGATTTGAAATGTAAAATTTTTTTAGCTTTCATACTCTCATCGAAGGGCAAAGGATATAAGCCGCACTTGGTCATAAAAAGGGTATTAACTCAAAAATTTTATTTTTCCCTTTTTCAAAAAATCGATACGGTATTTTCATAACTACCCGCTGTTTTACTCGTCTTCGTTTTCTTGTTACAGTTTTTGTTTCATTTATTACCTCACACAGAAAAAAATTTGTGCGCCAGTAAAAGAATTAATCAAAAATAAAATCAGTTTTAATTAAATATTTAATCAGGTGAATTAAACTTTTAATCAAGTGTATTAAATGTTTAATTGACAATATTTCATTTAACGTTTACAATATTTCAATTAAACGTTTAATTCACTTGATTAAAAGTTTAATTCACCTGATTAAATATTTAATTAAAACTGATTTTATTTTTGATTAATTCTTTTACTGTCGCAAAAATTTTTTTCTGTGCACTTTTCTACTTTGACTTGGTGGAGTACCAAACTTATCCCAGAGGATTTAGTGGTTGGGACCATAAAATTAAGGACATAAAAACGTCGATTACGTCCTATTGTGGTCCGGACGAAACGCCGATACGTTTAGTGAAGTGTGGACTGTATTTGGGGGTAGATTTGGGCTACAGCTCCAGAATACCTCCCAAGGATCCAAACACCTTGTTGAAATTCCCAGAGAAGACGCCGAGTGCGTTTCTCGGTTTATGGAGTGTATAGGGTGGCTTCGGGATTTAGCGCTAAAATATCAACCAAGTCTCCAAACAACTTGGTGATATTATAAAGGCTGCAAAGAGAACTAGAAAAAGGCACAGATATTTAAACGAAAGAAAAGCACTTCTAACATATAAAAACACTCCTCTTTGGTTATTTTCCAAAACGTTATAAAATATAATTATGTACAATAATTATTTATATAAAAAAATAAGTTAATAAGCTAAAAAATAGACAATTCGTCTAAGGGAAGAGACAGCAATAAAAAAATCATATGAAAAACCAAGCGTTAACTTTTTTTTTTAACAATTTGGCATCCTGTTGTCATTGAGTATAAATGACAATTTAAAAAATCTAATCCAAAACATCAATAATTGCTTTTATTTTATATGTATGCGATAAAAAATTAATGCGTGCTTAGTTTTAACTGTTTCCTTTACTTTATTTGTTTTTGACAACTTAGATTACCCAATAACAGATTGTGCTTCGAGCGAAGCAGGTTTGTAAGGCAGAAATGTAAGAGTTTCGCTTACCAACTCGCTTACGGTAGGCATGAATTTTATATGGTGAGTTCCCACTTTGAAGCAATACATTTTTGACACAAAATGCGCTTTATGCAACGCATAAAAAAGTGGTGAGTGTAGCTATTAGATTTACCCACTGAATTTTTTTTACAGTTATTTTTTAGTATTCTTCCTTACAAACCTGCTTCGTAGTAAGGGAATGCCGTCGCACTTTAAAATTGTATTTTTTTTTTTATAAAACTTGCTAAAAGTTCGTTCACTAGTACTTTACTCCATCTCTGTATGCCTTATTGTTTAGCGCATAATTACGCGCTTATTTTTTTAAGTGTACCATTAGTGCTTCGCAAAATGATAAAAAATTTTACTTGGTTAAATTGCTGTTTATGTTATTTATATACCATGTGCCCATGTTCCGTAACTCCCGCGCCGAGAAACATTTCGATTTCAAAATGTTAGAAATGTAACAAAAATGGCATAAATTGAAACCAGTAGCTCGTTTCTGTATTTCTCGCATCGTAAAATTTCTTACATGAAGTGTGAAACAAAAAATTCCATTCCATTTATGAGATAAAAGTGTTTCTGTATTTGAATGCGAAAACAGACACAACAAATTCTGTTTATACTGGAATATTTCCAGTAATTAAGTGTCAAATAAAAGCGAAACGTCAACAAAAGAAATAAATATAATAAAAACAGGGCTGCCAGATTTGACGAGTTATCGTCATCTTGACGATTTTTTGTTCCGATATTAACAAAGTGACGTTTTGATGATTTTTTCTAAAAAAGTGACGAAAGCAAAAACAAAATCAAAAATATTTTATAATTTTGTTGTTACTTTCTATAGAAATTCATCTTGAATTTTTAAATTTCAAACACTTCTATTTTGTGGCGTTGAAAATTTAAAAAAAAAATTATATGAATGTTTGTAGAAAGCAACAACAAATTTATAAAATATTTTTGATTTTATTTTTGCTTTTAATGAAATTGTTGGCGTTGCGTTTTACACTATAACCCGTCTAGTCTTCGAAATAAGATAATTGTAAATATTTTTATATGTTTGTTTATTAGAAAAAAAGATATCTTTAGAAACAAGGCTGCTTAAATTTTTATATTTATCCCTATTGTGAAAATTGTCCTCGAAATTGTTTGTTTCTTCCCTAAAAAATGTATCGGCAAAAGCAAAATTTCGAGGGAAAGTATTGGACCGACTTGGCTTATTTTGAACATTTAATACTTCTTATATACATATACAAAATATGATTGATATTTGATATTCTTATATTATATGTACACTTTTGTGCCAAAACCATTATTCCGGCAAGAAAGAAATTTGTTTGTCTCCCAGTAAAAACTTTTTCAAAATGGATAGCTTCTTTCACTCGTTATTAAGTAGCTTTCTTCCATAAGAACTTCGATAACTACTTTTTTCTGGATGTAGGTATTAAGATAAAAAAATGACTTACTTTTGAATTTGTTCTTTTTGGCACAACCCTTGTAAAATTCATTAGTTTTTCAGTAGAATTGTATGTAGTGCTTTTATATGTTTCTGATTACTTAACATATTATTTTGTAGGCGAAGATTTTACTGGGTCTTTAACCCGTTTATTTATGAACCGATTTTTTTAATTTTAACTACAAGGTATTCTACTAAATCTATTTCGCAAAATATTGTTATAGAAACACTTTTTCTCGCATCCTTCCAATAATTGCTGGAAAATTATTTAAGTGACAGATAATTCTCGCAAAAAAAGGTACAGAAACACTTGTGTGAGAAAAAACATTTTTTGTTTCATTTCACACTATTTTTGTTGCAATTCACACGTTTCATGCGAAGAGTTTCACGATGTGAGATATACAGAAACGGGCTACAGAAATGGTTTTTCTCACTTAACTGCGTCTGCAATATTTTTGGAGAGTAATAGCTGTCACGTAAAGAAATTACTCGTCAATGTACAGAAAAAGTGTGTCTGTAAAATTCCTCGCTTTGAAATGTCAAATAAGCTCATGAATATGAGAACAAATTTTAACACTTAAAAAACATACATATTAAAAACGCAACGGAAGAGGTAAGTATATTGTTCTTGGCTGATTTTTTGCGCCTGTAGAACAAGTGAAAATTAAAAGTTGCATGTGCCCCCAAAAATATTGAATAAACCTATTTTACAGGAAATTGTCCAACGATTTCAAATATGCTACTCTTATTACAATCAGATTTCAGAAGATGGTTCGAAAGATAAAGCCCTTCAAAAATGAATGATTTTTAGTGTTCAAAGACACAGACCATTTTGAGGTAATTTGGTCCACTTTTATTTTGAAAACTAATTAACAGATCGTCATTCGTTATGATTCGTTTTATAGATCTATTAATTAAGAAAAGAATATAAAAAATCTACTGTTTATTTTGTGATTGTCCAGCTAAATCAATATTTACCAACTATCCTTTATTTCAATATTTCTTAACTTTGATGGAAAATAAAAAAAAAAATCGCATCAACAATAAATTTCAGTTTATCAATAATATGATATGGGAATTTAGCACATTTAAACGAAACCTTGTAAATCAAGTTTTTGAATCCTAAGAAAAACTTTGATAACCAATATGCATGTGGCAGTGTAAATAAAATTGAACTGGCAAAAGAAAATAAAGTAATTTGTTTTTATTTTTGTTTTTTCTTTTCCCACTTAAAACTACATTTAGAGTTGACAAAAAATCAACCAATTGTAGCCGGGACTGTAAGAAAAGATAAACTCACTGGTTATTGTTGTTGTTTTTGTTTAAGCTTTGATATTATTACAAGTAAAACTGTGGCTTATAATTCTTATTCATTTAACAGTTTTATTTGTAAAATATCTTTAGTTTTTCTAAAATCTTTGGATGAAGTTTCCTCACGATCTGGCCTAAGCAACCAGTGAAATGCGCATAGGAATAGCTTATCCCATCAACAATAAATTTCAGTTTATCAATAGTATGAAATGGGAATTTAGCACATTTAAACGAAACCTTGTAAATATAAATTTCTATATTTGACATATTTTCAAAATAAGTTCTTTGATTATTCCTTTACCTTATGCAAAAATTATCAGGTGTCCGTCCTTGCCCAATTTTTTTGCGAGAGGTAAAATTTTGAAAAAAGACATGGTTCCAATAGATAATCATCTATCATATGCCTTTTAAATTTTTTATTATCTCATTTGGGTCAAGAGTTATGATTTTTGCAACGAAAAAACTCATATGGCGCCACTGTGCGACGGGTCTATTTTCAATTTTAGTAAATCTCAATCGCCGTCGACAATATGTGTGATTGCTGTTCTCAACGTCTGCAATTTGTTATGGCCTTCGAGTGGAATATAATGACATTTATAACGTAACGACGTAATCTCTTTCGAAAGTTTTTAACATGAGCTACAGACACATTTTTTTCTCACTTTTCGAAAAACGATGTAATTTTAGTTTCACATCTTTTTGATGTGAAAACTTTTCAATAAAGCAACCGAGCTTGGGTAATAGCTTAGACATTAAAGTCCAATATAAGACCCTCATCTTCCTTTTTTTTTTTAAAGAATGCATGTGATCATCAAATCTTTTTATCGCGAGGCATCCAAATACCAAATATTTCAGAATACAATTCGCAATAAAATGAAGAAAATGTATATTAAGAAATTTGATTTTAGCTTAAAATTATTTTTGACGTCTACTGAGACTTACTTTGTAATTTTGATGTAATGTTGTATTTGTTGCCCTAGTGCTGCCACTTGTATTATTTCACCATGCCACTACTTGTTTATAGCCACACAATATAGTAAAGAGGTATTATGCGATTGTGCTGATATGTGTAAGACATAAAAATTTATGTTCTGAAAGGCTGGTCTTTTAGTACTCCGATCTACTCCGAAACACTTTATAACTTGATTTTAAAGTGTCCGGATGGCTAGTGTCTGTCTATGTAACCTTGTGCGCAAAGTGCAGATTGCAGTTTTTAAGATAATACGTTACAATTGTCATATGGACCAAGTCTATTGAAATGAAAAGATTATTTTCGGAGTAGACTTTTTGTGCTCATAAACTATCTGATTTTGTTTAGATTAAATGTTTTATTGTAATCAAAATCTTCTTACCAAATCATTTTATTTAAAAAAAGTTTATTAAAAAAGTACCCTTTACCATTTTCGAAACTCATCACTTACAAAAAGCTTTCAAAATACTTTTGTTTTCCCCCTCTATGTCTGTCTCTTTTTTACATCAGCATAAGGGGAAATTAGCTTAAAAGTTTTAATTTCATTTATGTTGAGACGCATTTTATTGATTTTTATGTAGAAAACGCACTTTTTGCTGTATGCAGTTCACACCCATTTTTCCCTTTTTCCGTATTTTTTTTTTAAATTTTTATATGAAATCCCTCTTAATATTTACACAACCGATAAACGGTTTAATCTTTTTTTAAGTACAAAACATGTATAGAATTTCGTTAAATAAACAAGCAGAAAAGAAAATGAAATAAAATAAACAGAAATCTTTAGAATATAAGAAAGCAAAAATAAAGACATTTTAGCTTTTGCCTTTTTACAATGTTTGTGTATTTCTCTACCCCTCTGCTCTTTAATAAGTTAAAAAGGTGAATGTCCTTTTATAACAAAATATACAGTTACATTAAACGCCTGCGCTTTAGAAAATACTCTAGAACTTTAAGCGTAAATTTGTTTGTGTGTGTGTGTGTTTAAAGTAAGGAAAATCAAAAATGTTTTTTAATTGAAATGGGCGCGAAAAAATAATTTTTATTATTGTTGTTTGCTGGGCAAGCATAAGACAACGCATTTTTATATTCCCAAGACAGTTGTGTCAATCTAAATAAATGTAGTTGTCAGTCAGTCTGCCAGTCCATTATACATTCAACATAATGCATTAGTATATTTTTGAGTTAAAAAAAAATATTGTCAAACAATTTCATATTTATATGTTGTCTTATGTTGAGTAGTATTTTAACATAATTTTTGTATTGTTACACAGAAAATAAGTCATGTTTACACTGTTTTGTTTTTAACATAAATTTAGTTTTTTTTTTTGGTAACTACTGTTATATTTGATATATCTATTATAACCATTATGCATTAAGTTTTTTTCTTTTTTCAAAACAAATAACTTTCAAATCATAGATGATGATCATCATGACATTAATTTAGTGCTGAGTGTTAAAAGTTAGAAATATTTTCATGTTGCAATAACGATGTTAACTTTAAAATGCTGCATGCAATAAAATGTGCACACTTGTAGATACTACATTTATTACATTGCTAATATTGTCCCCAGGGATTTGTAAGTGTACGAGTTTTTGCTAAATAATTTATCTCATTTTTTTCATTTGCCTTTGGGCATGGATGTGTGTGCATGAATGTAAATGAGATTCTTTGGGAAAAGATGTTTGTATCCGTCGTTTCCAACTTAAGGATGTGATTTGGAATTTAGGTTAGCAAGGTACGAGAGTTTTAATTAAATGTATTATTTTTTGTCTAATTTTAAAAGGATTTAATCTAATTAGAGGATTTAAAAAAAAAGTTAAATGCATAATAAAAAAATTACACGAATCTAGGAGAGAATTTAATACATTCAGTACTAAGTCTAATTTTGCGTTAAATTTACAATTTAATATACAAATTCAATATTTACACGTCCAATGACTACAAGGATAAACTAGCTACTGTTAAATAGTTGGTAGCTGAAGTAAAATGCTTAAAAAGGCAGAGGCTTGGAAACGCATCAAATGTGATTTTGATTTACATAAGCACCTGCTATATGACCTTATATCACGGGTGATCTCGATCACTTGTTGATTTATATATGCACTTAACAAATGCCCCTATACACTCATCTCTTGTTAAGGAGCCGGAGCTTTCTAAACTCCACTGCCATAGTAAATCCAAGCAGCTTCTGTTGAATAGCAACAGCACCTTTGGATCCCTTCTATGATTTTTGATTGAAGCCATAGCCACCACGTGCTCCCCGAAAGTAAAGAAATATACCAAAGGAAACCTCACAGATAGTCAGACCGGGGTGCATGTTCACCGGAGGCTACTTACTCTTGTGGCACCAGCAAAGAAAATCATGGTATATCTTTGAATTCGTTTGAAATCCTTCGGATTCAAAGAAACATGTAATTTGAATGTTTGGCGCATCCCAAATTGCATTTATTTACCCCAGTAGATGTAATAACAAACGGTCTGACTCTTCAAGATGCTTCAACTACGGCCCCTGAGAGGCGCAGCACATTCCCCGGGGGAGTTTAACGCATTAGGAAAAATTAAAGTATCTTATCTTTGATTATCTAATTTACTCTCAGGGCGAAGAAGATCGATAATACTAACTTTTAGCTTCACCCATGTCAAAACCTTTAAAAACTTTTTAGCTGGGATTTAATAGATTATAACGGGTCAGAATCATGGACTCATGATTGATTATATATATGATTCAAACCAATAAAAGTTCACGAGGTTTATCTGTAAAGTTAAGAAGTTGTTGTCGCCAGCCTACGCTTTGACAAAGTTAAAGGCCAGTCATCATGACTTTTAAGCAAAGTAGTTGTATTCTATTTGAAGTTTATTTAGTATGTTTTAAGTTATGTTTATTAGCTGGTTTTAATCACTAGAAATCGTTGTCTATGTTTTTGTTTGTGACCTCTCTGGTTTATTTTCATACTTCTGAGTGATTTTGCATAATGCACTCCTATCGGGGAATTAGTGAAGCTGGATCACAACCTTCTAGCAATCTTATATAGTAAAGTGAGTTTTTTTTTGTCCATTTTTCCCTGTGGTACCTCTTTTTGGATCATGAGGCCTCATTTTAGTATATCCTTAATTAATTAATTAAGGATAAAACTAAAAAAATAAAACGTATGTGATATTTATGGGTCAATTTTGTCCAATATAGAAAGTTTATACATTAGTTAATTCTGTTTATTTTTTTACATTCAATGCATGTAATGCAAGGTTTGGAATGATTACACTGTGCATGAAATTGACACTTTTTTTTCGTGACAAGCCGGGCACATGGCGTTTTAACATAATTCGGGGACGCTGAATCCAGCGGCGCCGGCGGTTTTTTCAGATTGGCTCTGGTTTACGAGATATACCGTTATTTCGAAAATGGAGGAGGTTGCTCAACATATATTCGCGTAACTCAAAAACGGTTTAGTTTATTGAAATTACTAAAAAAACCAAAATTCCGCAATAAAATTTCATTTCAGAAAAATAAAACTCTTTTTCTAATTTGAGTAGTCGTTATTGAAACACAATTTTTTTTTTGAAAAAAAAATTAATTTTTTTATCAAAATTTCGAAATTTTTGTTTTTTAAAAATTCATAAACAATTAAAAAATGCAGCTTGGCTTCAGACTTATAAAAAACGAAGCTACAAACAAAATAAGCCATTAATGATTAAAATCTGTTTGCAACTTTTGATTTTATTCACAAAAGTCGACAAATTTTTCATTAATTAAGGAATTTCCCTTAGGGGGCTCCCAAACAAATATTGAGTTTTAGTTAATTTAAATTTGTCGACTTTTGTGAATAAAATCAAAAGTTGCAAACAGATTTTAATCATTTATGGCTTGTTTTGTTTGTAGCTTTGTTTTTTATAAGTCTGCAAAAAATTAGAAGCCTAGCTGCATTTTTTAATTTTGTATGAATTTTTAAAAAACAAAAATTTCGAAATTTTGATAAAAAAAATAATTTTTTTTTCAAAAAAAAATTATGTTTCAATAACGACTACTCATATTAGAAAAAGAGTTTTACTTTTCTGAAATGAAATTTTATTGCGGAATTTCGGTTTTTTTAGTAATTTCAATAAACTAAACCGTTTTTGAGTTACGCGAATATATGTTGTGCAACCTCCTCCATTTTCGAAATAACGGTATATCTCGAAAACCAGAGCCAATCTGAAAAAACCGCGGGCACCACTGGATTCAGCGTCCCCGAATTATGTTAAAACGCCATGTGCCCGGCTTGTCAGTTTTTTCAACTAGCATAGTGTTATTACATGAAGTTTTAAATACATTTTTGCATAAATTTATTAATAGCGTTGAGCAATTTTGACCCGGGTTTATAAAAAACGTTACCTTTTTTGCTACAGACATCACTTAAAAGACTTGCAATTTAATTAAAGAATTGCGCATAAACTAAAAAAAACTCGTTGACTAGTTTTTAAAATAAGCAATATAAACAATTTGAGCAATTTTGACTCTTGAATACAGGATAAGGGTTAACATGCACTTAGATAGTTCCATTTGTTTCTACCTAGTCTTGTCTAGCCACATTTTTTTCTGCTATGGTCTGTATCTAACCAGTGCACACTGGGTAATTTGAGCTACTTTTAAGACCAAAATTAATTTCAGCCAAAGTTTTAGAACGATAAGGCTGAAATTTGGAATTTAAGAGCTTTTCATGGGCTGCCTGCCCTGGGGGTTTTTGATTTTTGTAGTAGTTGAAAGTTTTAGGGTTGCCACATAAGAAAAAAATGAAAATTGATTATCTCGAAAAAAAAACGGATACATATTTTTTAAATTCGGAAATTCGGCTTACAAAATGGCTTATAAGCCATGCAGACAAAATCCGTTTCGTTTCTGCTTAAAAAAGTCGTTAATTTATGTGCCACCTTAACGATAAAATTTACAAAATGTTTGTACCTTTTGCTTTAACGAAGCCAAATTTTGTTTTGAAACATTATTTAAATCAATTTTACTGATAGTTAAATTGTAAACAGCATCAGTTTTTTTTTTAATTTTTTTTCTCAAAAATTCAAACATTAGAAAGTTCGATATATTTTAAGCCGAGGCTGTCTGAAATAAAATGATATAAATCAAAAATTGCAACGTAAAATAACAAAAAATAAATTAATAAATATTTTATTAACACTTTTCATCAATGAAAAACACGGCAGTCCATGGCCTACATTATCAAAAGCTTATGCGAACTTTATATTTATGGAAGAGCCATTAATTTGATGTTAAATTAGAATAAAATGTTTTGTTAACAAAATTAAAAATAATGTCCACCAAAATATTTTGGTTCTTTAATTGCTTATTATCCCCTCTCCTCTCCATATTATGCACAATTTCCTTCTTTTTGTTCAATTAAAAACGTGTTTATTTATATCAAAGTTACACTTTTTATTCAAATGTCAACTTCAACTGGCCCTAAGTCAGCTAATATTTTTTTTTTTTTTTTTGCAAAAACCTAATATGCAGTTATTTGCTTCGATATTTTTTTAATCAAACGTCATTTACAAAAAGATTATTGTGGTTAGTGCAAAAAATTATTTTTGGTCAAGATTTCGGGTCAAATTACCTACTGTGCAGCGTTGTGCTGTTAAGGTTCACCTTTGTCTTCCATATAATTTTCGTGAGTTAAAGCCCTGAAATAATTGGTTGCATAGGTATCAGCAAAATTCCGTTGTCCTTTAAATGTGGACTACTTTAAGGGTTCAGTAAGCCGGGAGTAACAGTAACGTTGCAAATCAGCTGCTTCATTTTTTTGTATGTGAAGCAATTAGAACGATTATAGTTAGCAGTAAGATGTTACGTCTCAATCTGTAAGAAATAGATTGGTCTTACTTTTTTACGGTAAGGTTAAGTTACTGTTACTTCCGGCTAACTGAGCCTTTAGTCATACGAAACTCAAGGATTCCCTTGAGAGATTTGTAACTAGTACATTGTTTAACCTGAGCTAAAGACACTAATGATCCTGGCTTGGTTTTAAGCAAGCAAGATCGCTAAAGTCAATTATTGATCGAATCTTGATTAGGTTTAAATAATAACATAAGTTTTCTAATAAAATTGACGTTGGCATGAGTCAATAAGTTGGAGGTTCAATCATTATCATTGGTCGGATGCATAAAATCTTACTTATTGCTATAATGTACAAACATACGAAAATATTTTTTTTTTTTAAATAATATAATAAAATGATTCCCTTTAAACCTTAATTTAATAACACTAGTAAGTTATCTTCATTATTACATCAATATGCGTAGAAATAAAAGTCATTAAAACCAACCCCCCAAAAAACGACTCATACTTAAAAATATATAATTTTAAATATCAATCAAAACAAAAACAAAATCACTTGCACATCGCACATAAAGTGTGACCAAATATGACAAAACCAAGAAAAAATTAAATAGAATTTATGGTCACCACACATACTACAAATAAAAAATAATAAAGCAACAACAGCAATGGAAAACACCGCATATTTTATGCTGCATATCTTGTGGCTTTTCCTAATGAACTACCACTAAATAGACAACCCTGCTAGGGTTAACAGATTCTTTTTCGCCTTCTTTGCCAAATAGTGATTCAAAAAATGCCAATAGTCGTTAAATTGCATTTTTTAGAGTTTTGATGAAAAAATTGCCAAAAATGTTCTTTAAAGCCTATAGCAGAAAAATGCAGTTGTAGTAGTAGCTGAGGCTGACGACGTAATGAGTAACGCAGTAAAAAAATGCGAACAAAATTTTGAAGCTTTCTATATGGTTGCCAAATAATCTCTTCGTAAACTTTAAGAATTATGCATTAATGATATGTGAATTTTTGAAAAAATACGTATCAAATTGTAAAATAAATGCATGTTCAAGTACGTATTTCTCTACACAAACATTAAATTCAGTGTTTGATACATTTGATTTTTAACTATATTCAGAAGCATGGTAACCCTAGGTGACATTCGTATGTATGTAAGCATTTGTGTCTTGTATCAAAATGGATAGTATGAAATGGTATGTTTTATTAACAACTGCGCTGAAATTGTACTTTTTTGCAAATAAATATATGAAAAACATAAAAAAAGACTTGAACGTTTGTAATTCTCTTTGATTTTACAGTTTTATTTGTATAATGTCTTTAGCTTTTTCAAATTCTTAGTATAGTAGTTATTTTGTCGAACTATTTATTTTTTTCAATCCAAATTTAAATATTTTTAAACAGGCTTAAGTTCATCAAGTTTAATTTTTTTATTGAATTATTTTTATGAAGAAAGGAATTTTACAACAAGAAAATTAATTAAAATTGTTATTGCTAATTTTTCTTTCTTGGCTAACTCGAGATTCGAACCCAGGCGGCTGGTTACACTGACATGTTTCGATCACAACCACTTGATCTCCCCAGAGGGATTTGCCGTCTTACACTCGCAGCCATCGATAACTGCTGACGTCAATAGTCAAACATCAATCCTCAAACCAAATTGTATTTCAACCTTTGGTTGATCGAAATTAGCTTTCTTTCTAAAGATTATCAATTTTTAATTGATTTTACATGTTTTTCCTTACTTCCTTTTTTCCGTCAAATTCTTTGAAAAAGATTTTCTGATGATCTGTCCTAAGAAACCAGTAAAATGAGCATAGAAACTAGCTTTCCATCAACAATAAATTTCAGTGTATTTATCAAAAATAAAAATTGGGAATTTACCACGTAATGGAGAAATATTATTAATAAAAAATTTTGTATTCCCAAAATAACTTTGGTAACAAAAAATTTTTTTTTTGCTTGTTTTCCATTTTGATTAAAATTTATATTTGACAATCCGCTGACAATGAAATGTCAAGCACCAAAGCAACTTTTTTAACTGCCGTTTTTAACTTTTCACAGTTTGTAGCGCTACTCTTTACATTGTACTACGGCAACTATTGTGTTTCCCACTTAAATTTTGTATGTATTTGCACATATTTGTTAAAAATAAATTAAATTATCAAAATAATTTTTGGGAAAACAAAATGGTTTAATTTACAAGATTTTGTTAGTCGTGCTTAATCCCTAATTTTTATTCTTGATAAAAACACTGAAATTTATTGTCGTGCGCATTTCACTGGTTCCTAAGGCCAGATCGTCAGGAAACTTTATCCAAAGATTTTAGAAAAACTTAAAATATTAAACAAATAAAACTGTCAAGCGAATAAGAATTATAAGCAACAGTCTTACTTGTGACCACATCAAAGATTAAACAAAAACTACAACAATAAACAGTGAGTTTATGTTTTTAAAAGAATAAGAATTATAAGTAACAGTCTTACTTGTAACCATATCAAAGCTTAAACAAAAACAACAACAATAAACAGTGAGTTTATCTTTTAAAAAGTGAGTGAGTTTATCTTTTATAAAGATAAATCTTTTATAAAGATAAACTCACTGTTTATTGTTGTAGTTCTTGTTTAAGCTTTGATATGATTACGAGTAAGACCGTTGCTTATAATTCTTATTCGCTTGACAGTTTTATTTGTTAAATATCTTTAGTTTTTTTAAAATCTTTGGATGAAGTTTCCTGACGATCTGGCCTAAGCAACCAGTGAAATGCGCATAGGAATAGCTTATCCCTTCAACAATAAATTTCAGTGCTTTTACCATGAATAAAAATTGGGAATTAAGCACGACTAACAAAAATCTTGTAAAATAAATTAAATTTTAATTAGTATTGTGGTTATTTTGTTGAACTATTTATGGTTTTTAATCCAAATTTTTAATAATTTTAATTAGGCTTAAGTTAATTAAATTTAATTTTCATTTAATTATTTTTATGAAGAAAGGAATTTTACAACATGAAAATTAATTAAAATTGTTATTGATAATCCTTCATTCTTGACCGTGGCCGGGGCTCGAACCCGGCCGGCAGGTTTTTTTAAATTAATTTTCATGTTTAAAATTCCTTTCTTCATAAAAATAATTTAATGAAAATTAAATTTAATGAACTTAAGCCTAATTAAAATTATTAAAAATTTGGATTATAAATTTTTTTATATAAATTAAAAAAAAGGTAAAATAAATTTCAATGTCTCAAAAAACAAAATTTCATTGCTTTTCGCGAGAAATACGTACGTCTGACAACCCTGAACACTGCTACTACCTTCAGCCAATACAAAAAATCAACATTGAATTCGCCGAACAATGCCCACTCCCAAATAGTTTTTTACAAAAATAAACAAATATCTAGTTTTCAGATATCCACCAGATAGATATTCATATACACCACACAAAAATTACGAGTACTATACGACCAACGAATTGCTTGCTCTATTTACGATCTGTAGGTAAAACATAAAATACATAAGTAAAAAACATACGTAATTTTACGATATTATGTAAATTTGTATAAATGAGAAATATAAATGTATAAAATGTAATCGTGAGTACACGAGTATTGTTTTTTTTATACCGGCTTGTATAAATATTAGAGAGCTACGACTTACAAATTTAGTTTTGAAAGTCGTCATCGGCGTTGCCGTTTTGGTAGCATTACACAAAGTTTGGTTACTTTTTTTTAATGTCTCCTTGTGTACTTTTTTCAACATTAAAGTATCCAATATTTGGTTTTCGTACTTGCTCCGCTTTTCTGAATCAGAATAATTGTGTATGAAATTGGTGCAACCAGCACTAATGTATTTTTTTATCTAGCGAATTTTTTAGAATCTTAAACTGTAACAGACTATCAACTAAACCATAAAAGGTATATACTAGTGCTTCAAAGATCTAATTGAAACTTTTTTAAAGATCCATTTCCGATTAATATGATTGTTACTTTTTTACATGGTTAATAGCATCTATATTAATAAGATGTTGCACGTTGATACAATTATAACAAAGCCAGACTGAAAACGTTATACTTGTAGCAGAGAGTTCTTTACACAGAAAGTTGGAAAGCTCAAGCTCATAAAGTTCTTCAAAATGAAGAGAATAAGTGAAAACTTTGTATTGGATCTGCAGTGTCCACTAAAAATTTCGAAAAATAATTAAGTCCACTGTTTCTTCCGAACCATCGGTAAGATACTGTAAAATTTAATAAAATCGACTCAGCGGTTAACAAACATATATAAATTAGTTTCTTTTTTAAATATATCTTTGAACGGATGTTCAAATAACGTAGTATTTTTAATACATAATACTTTTGGTTACTTTTTTCGCTTTTAGTTAATTCTTTTACATTTTGGCTACCATTTTTTTTGGTCATGGCAACGCTGATTGTCATATTTGGTTGGATAGTTTGGTTGCTTGTTTAGGGGGTTGAAGAAATAGAGAGAGCCACACCAAACTATGCAATACAACAGTGTGTTTGAATGTTTGTAAACATTACGGCTCCCTGTTGTTTATATTTTTTTGTTTTAATACTTTTTGATTTACGTATTGTTGTAACTACTTCATGTGTATGCTGACAACAACAATATGTTTAAGGCAGGGCATAACATGAATTAATTCTTTTACTTTCGAGAAATTTGCGTTCCTAAAATAGTAATAATTTTGATAAATGGCAGATCATTCTCAGACAATTTTCTATTGAATAATATATAAAATAAAATTCTAAACTATTAAACAAACAAGTAAGAGTGATATTCTTAAATACTTTTTACTATGATGCGATAAGAACTGAAAGTTATACTATAAACACCGCTATTTAGATATGTATAAATTAATCTATTTTATGTCACGCCAATTTCTCCAATCACGCCTCATTTTGTCGGATGTTGTGTGTTGAAAACCAAGATGCATGTACCTAATGTGTAAACTTTCGCTGTTGCCGTTCTCTAAATATAAAGAAAAATATAATGTATTTGTTGTGTTCCATTTCTGTCCATATTTTAGAGAGGTTGTCTATTGATAAGCAAGATGCTTGTAGCTTATTTGGAAACTTTTGCTCTTTCCGTTCTCCAAATATACAAAAAAACAGGCTTACAGTCGGACATCGTGCAATCAACTACGCTGTACATTTATGTATTTGTTATGTGTAAACAACGCAAAATAGGCATCAAAATAAAAAACAACTTATATGTACTTTCGGGGATGGGTACAAAAACACAACAGCAAAATGGCTTTTATGAAAAGTTAGAAGCAGTCGTGGTTTTTTGTTCATATCTTAGCCTATCTGGCTAAATTTCCATATCAAAATTGTAAGTAGCTGAAGTGACAGATATAAAACAACCGAGTCCCCATCATATCTGGGGTCTTGAGAATATCCATTTCAACAGACAGAAAGACAGATGAACTTCGTTAAATTAACTTCGCTCATAAGGGCCCATAATATATTTGTTTACTTATTATGGTCTAAGATCAATATTGTAGAAATAAACAGAATGACAAGCTACTATATACCCTTTTCTACCGGTGGCTCAATATTTTCTGGTACCAATTATCTATTGCAGTCTGTATTTGTTTTTATTAAAATTAATTATTTATTGTTTCGTTAAGTCTTTTGTCTCAGAGTTTGATAATAATCAAAACAGCAACCAAGAGTGTCTTTATGTCCATGAACCTTATGCCATACCACTTAACCGAATATTTGAGTTGATGGAGAGAAAGTCTGGGTGTTGCGTGTTGGATTCCCGCACTCTGTTTACAATTACATTCAGTGACGCCAACTTAGCTTTTTTTCGGGCAAGATTAAGCCCTATTTTAAGAATATAAAACGCGAAAAAACTGTTAGCCCTAAACAAAGAACGAGCAATTTCGATCCTTTTTGTTATTGTTATTTTTCGCTTTTCACCCGTTTTTACTTTTCGTATTCTGTTTTCTCTGGAAATATAAAACATAGAAAGAACGGCTGAGTTTTGAATCGAGAATTGTAATAATAAAAATGCAATTGGTTAAAATCCATTTATTAAACTTTCTAGTTTTCCTATATATTTATTTGTATAACCCTACTCAAGCGCTTAAGTTCAGAGTACTTTAAGTGTCCAAAATTTATTTAAAAACAAGTAAGAGTGCTATATTCGGCTATGCCGAATCTTATATAGCCTTCATCATGATGAGATAAGAACAAAAAGTTGTATAGATAAATAACTTTCTTTAGATAGGTATAAATAAATATTAATTGAGCCACGCCAGCTTTTCATTTCGCCATGCCGAACAATATAAAAAAACCAAAAATTTATATATGTACCTAAGACCGTCTCCTCTTTTGGCAAAGTTGATGTTGGAAATTCGTTTTATAATCTTAAAATATTTTTTTAGAACATTAAAAAATTAAATAAAAAAAAATGAAAAAAAATTCTTAACAACTCGGCTACGAATGCTTTTACTAAGGAAGCGTTAAATTAAAATATATTGAGTCTATGAGTTTGTTTCTTTATTTCAGCGGCATATCATATACATGCATTAATGTGTATTTGAATGCGTTAAATTAAACACATTACAAATAAAATCCACCACTTGTAGTGAAGGGTATAAAAAAACAACAAAAAAAAACACATTACCAACACTGTATTACCATAGCCACTGTATGACCGTAGAAACCAAAATTGAATTGGTTTGTATGGTAAGCTTATGTCGTTTTGGTGATACAGTGTTGGTATGGTAATGTCACGTCTAATTGGACCTTTAACGGAAAAAATTTGAGGCAGTCGTGGTTTTTTACTCATATCTCAGCCATTTGTGGACCGATCTTGCTGAATTTCAATAGCAAACAATTCCGGACCATATGTGACATAAATGTATAATAAACTGGCCCCCATCATAAATGGGCTCTTCGGAAAATCAATTTCTCATAAGGACCCAGAATTTATATACTTTATAGGGTCTAACAACAATATTATAGAAATAACAAACGGCTAAGCTGCTTTCCGGAATAGGATATTTTTGCCCACTATCAAACCAATTTTAATGAAATTTAAAACATAGATAGATTCATATTTATATGGACACATAAGGTAGGGGACAATCTCTGGCTCTTCGAAACTACACAGAAAAAATTACGACAAATCAATTGTCATATTGAATACCATATTCGTCAATACAATAAATTTTTTAATTGAAAAGGCACCAACAACCGAATAAGTAAATATAATAAATACTTTTGTTATTTAAAATTGTTCACATTCAACAAATATTTTTAACAATGAGTTTGTTACATTAAATAAAATGTAAGTAAGCAATCAAATAAAAAATTAATTACAAATTTGTCATTTTAAGAAAATGTTTTGTTGCTTATTAATTTTAAAAAAATGTATTGCAATTTTAACAGAAAGAGATGCATTAAAAATGCTGATCTAATTAATTTTTTATTTAAATGTAATAAAAATATCATCACAAATACATATTTTTAACATAAACGGACTTTAGAAGGGATGCAGAAAAAGGTCTTAACACGTGCTCAAAACGGATTCTTGACACAATCATCAAATATAATTTGAAAACTAGAATAAATTAAGCCGTATTAATTTCGGTAAGAAGTTTTAAATAACAGCTTCACTTACCCCTTAGATAAACCTTGTTTTCAATAACAGGCCCAGCATTCATTTTTTTACGAGATTAAAACAAAAAAAATTAATTTTTTTAATTTTGTATTAAATATTTTTGACAAAAAAATTTTTTATTTTTTTAACTAAAACAAATTGTTAATATGATAATTTAGAAACTATTTTATTAAGAAAATTGTTGAAAATTTTAGAATAGTTTAAAAAAATTTTATTAGTTACATACTAAATCTTGTTATTTTTTTCTGTGTATCTAACAGATTTTAAGGAAATTTAAATCATAGATAGAAACCTATTCATTTAGCCATACACTCTCGATGGTGTGGGGTATCATATGGTCGGGCTTGACCCACTATACTTTCTTACTTGCTTTATTTAAATTATTGATAAAAATAGATAAATTTACATAAAACCAGTAAAACAGAAAGAATGCTAATGATGGTCGTCACAGGCTGGAAAATGAATTAAGGATATTGTTTATAAAAGTAAAACATAATACGTAACAGGAATAAAAAACGAAATAAACAGACGAAAACGTGAGAATAGACGAACACAAAGCTGATATAAAAAGAGAAAAACAATCAGCTGCACTTGCACAACACTGCATCGAAAGCGGACAGAAGCCAAACTTTGAAAAAGTGGGGATTCTGGATAAAGAGAAAAGGGAAAATAAGAGATACACGTTGGAGAGCTTAAGAATACAACAAAAATCGACAAGTGCAATAAACACAAAAGAAGACAAAGGCAATACAAATGCAAACTACACCATTGCTATACTTTAGTAATAATAACATGATATGATCAAAAAAAGGACAAATTTTCTGTGATAATTTTTTAAATTTACATACATTTATTTTAATATTTTAAGTTTTGTGTTGTGTTGTCCACCTATATAAAATACTGTGATATAATTTATAGATGATGTAAACTGACGAAAAAGATTATTTTAGGTTAATTTGTCAAAAATGAAGATAATAATTATGGCTATTTTTGACTACGTTATACTTTGTATTTTTTACAATGTTGCCAGATTTTAATAAAAACTCAACCCCTGAAGAAGTTGGAACTCAGAATAAATATCAAAATTTATTTAGTAATTAAAGAAAATGTGTTGAAACTTTTCTAACATTTTTAACAATTTTCTTAATTAACATATTTGTAAATTGTGATATTTACAATTTGTTTCATTTGTAGAAAATTAATAGAAAAAAATAATTTTGTGTCAAAAAATTAAAAATATAAAATAAATAAAATCTGGATTTTCGATCTAAAATCTTTAAAGGATTAAACGATATGATGATTATTGCGAAATTTAAACAATCTATACGGTAAGTCACGTTATTATCTAATGATTTATAAATAATTTTTAACCATTCTTTTATAAATTATAGATTTTGAAATATTCCTGACAATGGTGCCAAGATTCTGTTTTGTGCTAATGTATAAACCTCCCAGTGCATCCAGGTCTTAATTTGTGGCTTTAATAAAGTATAATGTTATTATTTTATTGAGGTTATTTAATATTTTGCTAAAAAAAAAATAATAATATAAACAACTTTTAATTGCATCTTTTTTTCAACTTAGTTAGCAACAAAACATTTTGTTAATATGACAAACTCACAATAAAAAATTATATTTAATTGTTAACAAATATTTCATTTAATATTACAAACTCATTGTTAAAAATATTTGTGGAGTTTTAACAATTTTAATTAACAAAATAATTTTTTGTATTTACAAATTTAGTTTTTGGTGCCTTTTCAATTAAAAAGTTAATTGTATTGACCAATATGGTATTCGATATGACAATTAATTTGTCGTAATTTTTTTTTTGTGAAAGAATACCAACGAAACGTCGGGTATTATTGAAAATGAAATAAATAATCTTTTATATAAACTATTTAGGTAAATAAAATTTTAGCTTGACAGTTAATAGGCAAATTGAAAAAATGGCTAAAATAAAAACCCATAGTATGGTCAACATTGACCATATTATTGTTAATTCTGAACATAATACGGTTACTTTTGTGCAAATTCTGGACAACTTTATATATTATGGTTAATTTTGTCCATTATTATGGTGAATATAGAGTAAAATATGGTTAATATTAAACAAATTATGGTTAGCTTTGACCATATTTAGTTGATTTCGTGCAAACTATTGTTAATTTTAACCATCTGCGAACATAAACATTGTTAAAATCCATGCGCATCCATTAAAAATCGTAAAAGCAAAACCGTGAATCCACTCTTTGCCAAACTGACTTATTCTAGCTAGCATCTGTATCTAACATTACGTTATACGTATCTAATAAATACGATAATGCGGTGTTGGTAAAGAGAAAAAAGTGTAGTAGCCATTTATACGTAAGAAGTAGTAAATAATAAAAACAAAACAAACGAAAACAGCAACTGTATCGTGCGCGACAGCGACTGCGGCATCGGTAGTAGCAAATTGTTTGTATGCGAATACGAGAACGTTTGTTGCTTTGTTTTGTTAGCAGTGTGTGGTGGCTTGTTGGTTGTCTGTTTATTGAAGTTCCAATCAGTCTGAAACGAATTGTTGTGTACGATGGAAGAAAAATACGTCTAGAAGTGACCGACAAGAAAATTTGAAGTGAATAAATTTACACACGTTAGACAAAATTAAAAAAAGAAAGATTCACAAAAAGATTAAAGACACAAGTCCAAGTGTGAAATGCTTGTAAATGGTAGAAGTATGTTTGGTTTCGAGTGCTGATTTTGGAAAGATATTTTAATAAACAAAGTGCTTAAACTTAAACAAATAAAAAAATACAAAAATTTTTAAAAGCCCCAAGTGCCATTTTGCAAATAAAGTCTGGTTTCTTAAAGTCCTTAAAAAATAAAATAAAAAACAAATAAATTTATACATAAACACTGCGTGATAAAAATCAAATAAGCTTTTGTGTCTATAAAATTCAACTCATACCTTTGTTATTAAACTAAAACAAGAAAAAAAAAAATAATCCTCTTTATCAGACATCCTTAAAATACATACAAAAAAATCTACATTCAGCATCCAAAAAAAACAACATCAACACTTGCAATTTTTGCCACATTTTACTACAGAGTCTTCATAAGGAAAAATCAGCAGCAAAGTAACTAAAATAAAACGAATTTTCTGTTTTCGCAACAGTAGCAAAACATCTAAAACTGCCTGTCTAGCACCATTCAGTTGTTCAGTTTATTTTTTTTTTTGTGTATTTTTAGAGAGTAAATTTAATACTCCAATACACAGACATACACATCTTTACAAACACTCCAAGCGTATCCAACTTTTAAGGATAATAAATTGTGCATTTGTATTAGTATTGTATTACAAACAATTTTGCAGTTTTCCAATGTTTTAAAAGGTGTACGAATTACAAAAAAAAGTACCGAAAAACCCGAATTATCAACCGTATGTTAAAAAAATACGACACAGATAAAAAATAAAATTATCTTGTGACAAACTAAAATTATCTTGTGACAAACTTAAAAGAAAATAAGTATAAAATTGTTAAAAAAAAACAAAGGAAATCGAATTTCATTGTTATGAAAAGATTGTCATATAAACCGGAGATTTTATCTAAATTGAAATAAAAATCCTCAACATTTTTATGTTTCAGGATATGAAGACTGTTATTTCCGGTTAACTTGGCAAATACCTTCTTGGGTAAGTTCACATTTTTATGACTATAAAGTCTAATATAATGATTCTGCTAACCACAAGGATAACGAAGAAAAAAGAAATATCTATATTAAATTTTGTAATTCATTTACCGCCGTATTCATAAACGATTATTAGATTTAATAAACATTTATTAAGGACAATTTTCATAGTAAATTTGTTCTTTAAATCTTTATTAAATTTAAAAAATTTTATGAATACAGGCTTGAAACTTTAACCCCCTTATTCATACAAAATATTTCAGTTTTATTAAAGGTATATACAACAAATTTTCATATAAAATTTGTCTTATAAACCTGTTATAAGCATGGAATATTGTTTATGAATAAGGCCTTAAATAATTAACTTTAATTATTTAAATATTTTATAATTTAATAAATTAAATTGAAATCCAAAAGATTTTGTTTTTCGTGCTTAATTCGCAATTTTTATTCTTGATAAAAGCACTGAAATTTATTGTTGATGGGATAAGCTCTTCCTGTGCGCATTTCAATGGTTGCTTAGGCCAGATCGTCAGGAAACTTCATCCATAAAGATTTGAAATCGTTAAATTTTTTCTGGGACTTTTTGCACAATTGACCGTGTAGTACTGTGTTTCCACAATACCAGTTGTTGAAGCTGACCATAATGCAGGGTGGCGCAGAAAGAGCTATATGGCTTAAATGGCTTATAACTTTTTTATTTAGATGATTATTATTGCTATTTAAAATAAACAGTGTATAATTGGGCTATTTTCTTTAATAAGCTTTGAAAAATGATATCCAGTAAGTGATATCCATTTTCTGCTTGGCACCTACGTGTTTTTTCAAATTATTTTCAATAAAAATTTCGGGAATAATGATCATGATATCTTTTCGAATGTTGGTTTGTAGTTAGGGAATGGTTCTTGTCTTGTTTACATACACTCAAAAGAAAAATCAATCCATCCTACTCAAATCAATCCGAAGCGGTTTTAATAGTACGGTGAGTACGGATTTTCTTGAATCATGTACAGAAAGATTCATTCTCGTACTTAAAATAATCCGAAAATGAGATTGATTTAAGTAAAATTAAGATTGAATCAGCGTTGCCAGAATGAAGATTTTACCTTATTTTTGAAGATTTTTTGACTAAAATAAGATTTGAAGATCTTTTTTCTCAAATTAAGATATTTCATTTTTGCAAATGAAAATACTTAACTTTAAGTTTGTACAACTAACATAATTTTTTGCAGTTTTTTAAACAGTCAGTTTTTAAAACAATGAGGTTTTGTATCAGCTTGTTGTCTATTGGATATGCATACTTTTGTACCCATTGTCTAGCATACACAAAAATTAGCGGTTGTTCATTTTGGGAATATTGATGAAAAAAAATTATTTGAAAAAAGAAAACCCGTATTTTTATAAAGTTTGACATATTAAAAAAGTTCATGTATTTAGTACCAAAAGGTAAAACTAATGGAACTTAACCCTAGGATTACCGTCTTGGTCTGGCCACACTAAATTTGTGTTTTGCAATTATTGCAATTTTTCGAATATAACAAAAAAAAAAAAAAAAAAAAAAAAAAAAACAGGGGCGTCTATAAATGATATGTGCTGAATCGAATGAAACTAATTTAGATGTGATTGGAGCAAGATTAGTGGGGCGAAATTCTATTTTTATGTAAAAGTCTATGAAATTACCCTCTGCGACGGACCAAATTTTTTTTTTGCAATATTTTTCATATAGAACAATATATCAGAAAAACAGAAAGGTAAATTCTATAATTGATATTTTGTGAATGGAATGAATCAAGTTCGAATTAAATCAGAAAACTACGGCCCATTATGAGCTAAGTATAATTTAACTACAAAAACCAAGCGGAAAACTCGTTTCACTCAGTTGCGAAAAAGCAATGTGCAAAATAAGGGACTACATATTCGATGACTTGCATGTAAAATAAAATAATAAAATTATATAATAAATTCGTATACAGGGGTGTCCTTTAAATCGAATAAGCAAACATAAATTAATTTTATGACATATATTTTACAAATATTTCTCTATTAAACAGAATTTAATAACAAACATTATAAAAATTTGATTAAAGGTGTATTAAAAACAACTTCCAAATTCTTGTGTTTTCGATTTCCAGAACACCCCTGCTTATCTAAAATAATAATTTAATAAAAAATATATTTATTTACTTTTTATTTAATTGGGGTTTTTTTTAGCTGTTCTAATTGGGGTCAGGCCTGACCAAGAGGAGACCTAAGTGTTAAAAATTTACCTAGGGTTAAGAAGCTTTTGGTGTGAAAATTCCACATTCCATGTTTTTGATAATTATTAAATAAAGTGTATATACATTAGTGCTTTACAATGCCTTTTCAAAGGTGTACATTATTTTAATAACAATTCCATTAGGAATATATTAAGGGAAATCCATATAATCCATATATTTTCAAATGCCTTCGATACAACAACGGTATCAAATATAATACTAAATTGAAAACCCTTAAAACTTCATATGATGTATGATCTTCTTGCCCAAAATTTATATGTCTCTAATTTTAGAATTTAATTACTTCCAAAGAAACTTCTTTATTTATATGAACTTTTTTACGTTCTTATTTATTAGAAAACAAATGGATTTAAAGTATATTTTTAGAAAGAGTTTTGTGGAAAATATAACTAAAAACACAATTTAAGCCTACAATATAATTTTGTATAAATACCGCAATTATGTATTTCAATTTAAATAGTTTCCATAATAAGAAGTATTTCTTTTTAAAAAATTAATAATTTTTACTTCTTAGCCCTTGTTATTAAAAATTTTAAGATTTTCCTCTTCAAAAAAGATTTTTTTTGGCCATATGAAGATTTTCCTTCAAAATCTTCTGGCAACGCTGGATGGAATCAATCTCAAAATGCGCTTGATTCAAGAATTATAAAATTGTTTTAATCCGAATTTCTACTTTAAATAATCCCAAAAAGAAATTTATTTTAGTAAAACTAATATTGAGTCAATCTCAAAATGAGCTTGATTCAAGTATTATAAGGTTGATTTTTTCCCAAACTAGAAGGAAAAAATTATTATGGTGGATTTACTTACCCGTATTACACCTTTCAGAATGATAAAACACCAACATCTTGCCCGATATGGTTTGTACTTTAGAAATCTTATGTAGATATTTAACCAAAAATATAAACTAAATGGGAAGCAAGAGTTCAAATTTACTTTTTTACGCTTCGTGGTACACATGAGTCTGGCCAGACCTTTTTTCAATGTGTATAGAAAATTCAAACATGCGTAGACCGGAGGGTTAAACACAACAAAAAGTTTAATCTTTTTTTTTTACTTGATTTAAGAATTTAATACTTATTTCCAGAAATTCCGGGATTGATTTTCGAAAGTAACCCCATTTAGGATAGTTTTGAGTACGTTTAAGTGTTATTCGTACTTGAATTTTTGAGTACGACTCGTACTTTCAGTAATCATAAAAAACTTGATTTATTAGCAAAAAGATTATATAGTCTTCCTTCCATATTCAAATTCTTCGAACGACGTAATACTTGGCTCCTTTGTATTTGGAGGATTGTCATTGCGTAGCACCCCGATTGTAAAATAGACGTTCTTAACTTTCCCGTTTTATTTTTTATTCGCATTACTTTGTAATTAATTTTTAACTAACAAATAATTTTGTATTTTTTAACAAGAAATAAAGGTTTTCTAAAGGCGAATTCATTTCACGCAATATGTAATTTTTTCTTTAACTGTAAAACATATTTAACTTAAATCGGCATTATTTAATGCTTACATCTACATACCCCAGCAAAAATTTTTCAACAATTGGAAGCAATAAAATTAGAAACAGTATCCAAAGTGCTTCGTCTGTTGCTTCTTAAAATTTTTGACGTTCACAACTGCAATGTGGAAGGCATATATTCAGCAATATATTTGTCGTTGACTATACTGCAGCGCAGAAGCACTAAAGTAAGGCGAATTGTTAAACAAATTGTATGTGGCGTTGACTATACTGCAGCGCAGAAGCACTAAAGTAAGGCGAATTGTTAAACAAATTGTATGTGGCGTTGACTATACTGCAGCGCAGAAGCACTAAAGTATGGCAAATAGTTATTTGCAAATATTTCATGTAGTGAATTCACATAAAGAATAACTGTGTGAATGAAGCATACATTGGATTCCGACGGCAGAGCTTCTACGTGAGGAATCCCATACAAAAATCATGTAATATTTCACAGAAATGGAAGCGATTCACAACTGATCTCTGCCTTACAAATCTGCTTCCGAGTAAGCACAAATTTTTGCTGGGACTGTTCGCTTTAGTTTTGCAAGTTTATTTTTAATTTGAGAATAACATTTGATAAAAATTTGATTTCAAATTGATAAAACATTGTATATCGAATGCTTATAATTATATTTAAACCAATTCCTACGAAACTTTTAAGATCTTTCCTTGACTTTCCTAAAATGAAACTGATGTTTTTCTGTAGATAGGAATACAGATTTGTACAAACTTCACAACAATAGTTTGTTTAATGTTGATCACTGTAATTAAAAGTAGCTTAACATTTACATTCACTGAAAATTGAAATTGTTTTTCAATTTATTACTTTCACCACTTAAATGCTTAGAAAATTAATTTTAGTGTCTAGTGCACAAATTGTACTATATTCCATTAATATTTTCAATTACTTTACAAATGAGTTTTGTGCCTTTTTCTACTTTTTACAAATTCCCTTAAGGATGGAATCACCCATGCAGCGGAGTTGGAAAATAAAAGAATCTTAAAAGAGATGTCTGTATCAGATAGCAATAAAGTAAATGGCGGGTTTTAAATTCTATTTTATTTCTATAGAAAATAGAAATAATTCTATGACTTGCAATTATTATTATTGTTGTTATATTTAAGATAATAGTTGTTGCTGTTTAGTTGTTGTGGTCTTTTGCATACTTTTTTGTACTTTTTTCAGTTTTTTTTGTTGGTTTCTATTCCCATCTGACATTTTCTATTATTTCCGACAATAGTTGGAAACAGAGTTGAAATAGAAATTAAAGAAAAAGCAAAATGAAATCTAGGTTCTAAAACAGTGAGGGGTTATTGAGAGCACTGTAAAGAAAGCAAAAATTAAAGAAAAAACAGAAATGAAATACTTTGTAAAACTTCCCTCAGTCATTTCTAATTTGCATATGAAATGAAATACATGACAGCACAACTTTAGAAATGAATGAAAAAAAAATCGTCATATTTTTTTGACTTGAGCTGAAGAGTAGGCTAAAAAGTGAAAAATCGCCTTAGGAAATAAGTGAATTCAACATTGTCTCAATCACTCTGTTGTAGTTAAAGTTTTTCTAATTTAAATTAAAACAAGTAAGAAAGGATAGTCGGTCTAGCATAATCATTTGATGCTATACACTACAGTATATACAGACAATTTTTCGAGAGTGTACCATATCTGGGAACCATGGGCAGGGTTTTAAGGCTTTTTTCTTAAAAAATCGTCAAAAGTTTTAACAAAATTCATCAAAATCGTCCCGAACATTTAACAAAATCGTCAACAAATGGTCAAATATTTAAATTTTACAAATCCGAGACAATTTATTGCATGGATGGGTTTAAAAATAATAATTTTTAACAAGAAACATGGTTAAGTTTTCTACTATTTATTTTAACAAGTGGGTTGAAAAATATTTATCATTTGAAAAAAAAATACATAAGAAAAACTCTATTTTCATAAAAACATAACAAAAATTTATTTTGTTCATTTATCCATATTCTCAGAAACATTAAATAAAGAATAAAACCCCATTTGCCATTAACTCGAGTTATCTTTAAAGGATTAATTTTTAGCGCTATCACAATTGCAAATTGTTTTTACTGTTGAAGGTGCTAAACCAAGGGTTCTGTCTACGTATATCAACGGCCTTTTCACCCGACTTGAAACGTTTTATTATGTCCAATTTTAGTTTTAAACTAATGCATTTTTTTCTCTTTACACTCATTTTTCCACACAACTTCTTATTAAGAACTAACTTCTTACTTCCTAACACGCAACTTTATTTAGAATAACTTACCAAACAGAATTAAATGGGAATTCGCCTTTTTACACGCAAATATAAAACTTCCTCACATGTGATTATGACTTCAGTGAAAGAATCCAATAGTATGTAGCGACGCTAATCGAAATTATAAAAACGCAAAGCGGATTTAACCAACTTTTAAAAAGCGGACCAAATAGAACCGACGCAGTTTAGGGCTCTAGCTTATATTTTTTGCAGTATCAATAGCATTCATATAATTGTAGAATTCGAATTACTAATGCTTCTAATGAAAGCCACCTGGTTTGTGATGGGGAAGAATTTTTTTTTTTTTGTTTCCAATAATTTTTGTATTTCAAAAACTTGATTTTTGAGTTTTGGACTGTTTCAAATATAATTGTAAATATTTCTTGTAAGTGTTTTATCCTTGCCAGAAAATCGTCATAGTCCCAGTAAAAACTTCGCCTACAAAATAATGTGTTAAGTAATCAGAAAAACTTAAAAGCACTACTTACAATTCTACTGAAAGAACCAATGAATTTTACAAGGGATGTCCCAAAACGAACGCATTAAAAAGTAAGTCATTATTTTTTTACCTACATACATCCAGAAATAAGTAGTTATATAAGTTGTTATAGATGCAGTAATAGAAGAAAGCTACTAAATAATGAGTGAGAGAAGCTATTCATTTTGAAAAAGTAAGCGAAGTTTTTACTGGGATACTATTACTTTTAGTAAAAAAATCGTCAATCGTCAGTTTACTGTATTTTCGCAAAAAAATCGTCAAAATAACGAAAATTCGTCACATCTAACAACCCTGCCCATGGGCAATCTTGGACCCGGAAAAACCAAATTTTGTAATAGGTTTAAGGTTCATGTAAGCGTTCTTTGTAATCTTGATATCAACATCTTAATAAGATTTTTTCGTCTTGATGCAATTTTTGATAGGGCGTTTAGCTGGAACTACCAGTACAACATTTTTCCATGACATATTAGCTGTCGTAAAAGTTACCGTCGCCAAATTTCTTTATCAATACCGGCATTTGTAAAGTTGTCGCTTACGTGTTTTGACGCAAACGTCAATTTGCAAATTAAATAAAATGTTTAATTTATTTTTTATTTTATTTTTTTTGTTGTTGCAAGGATTGCAAGTGGCAGGCCTTTTTGAAGGCCTCTATACTCCTTTCAAATTAAATAATTGAAATGATATCCTGCCTTCAGCAGTATGCCTTCTAGAATTTATAAATTTCTTTTTGAAATACCTTTCAAAATATGTATAGAGTATACATTACGAAGGAAAGGAAAAAGACGCTGTTCAGTTTTATTTTTTTGACGTTCCTTACTCCTTTTATTGGAAGGGACCGAAGTTGTTATTAAAGGGAGTGTGGAAGGGCTTGGTCCCAATGACAATCTGTGTAAAAAATAAATAAGTATGTAATGCGGCGAGGAGGGCTTGTGTCTGCTAAATAAGGCCTTCTATTAGGACTATTTAATCATTCTTGTTACCGCTGGGTAGCATCAAAAAAATTATGTTTAATGAATCGCCCCAGGAAAATGTTAGTTACCGAAAAATTTCATGTTTTTTTTTATACATTTTACGGTTTGTATGGGAGCTACTTACTATCCAAGCAGAGTTAGAGCTTTGAATCCTTTAGAAGAAATGTTCGATATTTAAAAATATTTGGGGTCTGTCTTGAAAATTAGCCCCCAATGGGCACCTCTTAGGATCCGAAAACGAATTTCGGGCCAGAACGGTTTTTGTAAGGGAGCCATGCTAAGATATCGAGATAGAACTTTAGCATACAGGAAAAAAGTTTCATTTTATAAAAATAATGCGGGCTCGAGGTACATTTGAGCTGTACAGAATATATAGTATTTTTGAGTTACTCAACGGTATTTGTCGTTTTTGCTGAAGTTACTGATTTTGAGTGCCTGGCATGGCACCAAAGATGCTCCAATTGGCCTGAATTTTATAAACATTTTTTTAATCTCAGAAACAAGTAAAGGGGTTGGTGAGACTTTTACATTTCTAAGTTAAAATATAAAAACCGTTCTATTTTGCATGCAAATATCATTTCGTATGCAACTAACGAGGTTTTCGAAATTGCTTTTTTTCATACAAAGCAGTCAAGATGCGACTGATAATGGTTGGCAAATGATGTATTTGACCATAAAGCCCAAAAAAGTCAATTTCAAAAAAATTCCGCTCACGTTGGTAAGGAAGAAACGGGGCGATATGTCTTCCTTAATCGCGGTTTTATTAAGTTTTACATTTCTTACATCTCTAACTTATCTTAGACCCCATTAAGTATATGTTTATAGATAGGATCTTTGTGTATGACTAGAAATTGTGATGTCTGATTTAATGAAGAAAAGTTCATAATTTTTTTAAATATCCCCCATATATAAAATTCACTGCTAAAAGTTCTAACTCTTAGTGAATTGTATCAAAGAATTCCCCCAGCCGCTTTGAATATTCCTTCTTGTTTTGTTATCTTTTGCGAATTAAATAAAAATATTTATAAGCGGATTTGCTACATAAATAAATTGTTTTTTTTTAATCTAGGATTTTAATTAACTATTAAAGGTCTTAAGATTTGTAAGCCTTTTAGTGAGTTCTTATCCTTTAAATTTATTTAATGATTTACATTTTTTTTTTAAATATAATTTAAATTTTATTTCTGTTTTTGATCTTTGTGTTATTTTAATCTTTATTAAATTCTCTTTTATGAAGATTTATTTTTTTTAGTAGTTGTTTCTAGTTGTGTTCTAGTTTTAGTTGCAGTTGCATAAGAATTTAAAATTGGCAATTTTGCCAACTATGTTCTTGGATGGCACGTGCTCTATTAGTTTTATAAAATTTTTACGTTAACGCTGTTTTTTTTTAGGGAAACAAAATTAACCCAATTAAGGTACAAGGTATAAGTGTTTGAAATTAAAGAAATTGGAAATCTAATCACATAAAAAATAAAAAGAAAACAAATTTTAAATAAATAACCTTTTTTTCAAAAACCGTTAAATTTCTTAACTACGAACACACTGGAGAAATATTTGAAGAAAAAGGCGGGACCAACAGGCAAACTAAAACATAATTTCCTTCAATTCCAATGTCTAAAGCGATTATTAGGGATGAGATTTTCATGAACTAAAAAATCGAAAATATGCGCACAAAATATGCACTAAATACTCCAAAATATGCATTAAAAAATAAAAATAATGCTCTTAAAACTTAGACATTTTTAACAACAAATCGTTTTTTTTTTAATTTTATTTAAAAGGTGCAATATTTTTAAAACTTAATTTAAATTACTAATTCAAACGTTTGTTTGAATAAACAAATAAATACTTTTTTATATTATCAAAAGTAAACCTATTCGGAAGGAAAAAACTTTTCTATATGGAAAATAATCTCTCAACGTCAACCGAAGTTATAAGAGCATACTTGAAGGATGCCATTAAATTTATAGAATATACATATATTTTCTAATTCAGACCCCACATTTGACTCCAGGGGGCTGATTCTGGCAGTCGTGATCGAACAATTTTTCGATTTTAAAGCAATTTTATTTTTATTTCTTTCTGTCGATACTAAACGAATCGAAATTATTTTTCAGTGTTGTAAATCATTTATTTGAGTTTTCACAACACTGAAAAAATAATTTCGATTCGTTCAGTATCGACTGAAATAAAATTGCTTTCGAATCAAAAAATATTCGATCACGACTGCCAGAATTAGCGCCTCAATCTAAAATGGTTGAAATTTGTTTTATTTTTTGAAAACCTATATTTTTTTTTTGCAAAACGTTTTTGATTTTTTTTTTAATTTGTTGGGATATTCTTCATTCCACATTGTTAATTTTACTTTCTGCAATATTAATAAATTAGAGCTGACTATTGAACTAAACCCTCCAATTTAGTTAATGTTTCAACAATGTATCCGTAGTTGGAAACTATAAATGCTAATAGATTTTTTACTTTTTTAATTGCATAAGCATCGGTAGCAACAAGTTCTTTAATAACATTCCTAAATTGCTCAAAGTTTTTTGAATAGTATTTACAGCATCTAGCCAGGTTCCCCATCTTGTTAATACTGGCTGCGGTGGTAACTGTACCAAAAGATACATTTCATTAAATAAAACTTATCATTAAAAAAGGTTGAAATATGCATTTAAAACCAAAATATGCAACAATATGCATTTTAACCAATATATGCAACAATATGCAAAAACAGATCGGTGTTATTTTAACCCAAATTTAATGATTCGGAAAGATAATTGGTCAACATCGATCTTAGACTATCGACAAAAAACATGCATTTGCATGAAAATCGCATCCCAAATGATTATGATACCAATTCTTACAAAAATTACTGCCTATTTCCGATGTGCGAAAGAATTTTTTCTTCCGAACAATTACATTTAAAACAAAAATAAGTTCTAAAACATCAGAAATAGGCTATATATGGGTGTTTCTCTGGTTATGCACGCGACATTTGTACGCGTTTTATTGTGTTTGAATATTAAAAAAATAGAAGTGGATTGGAATTTTAGAATGAATTCTAGAATCGTTACATTGTTTGTGATGAGTTCTTACTAAAAAGTATATATAATGGTAAATTGAGCACTGGGTACCCAAATGCCATGCAATCAAAGTTGACTTACTCACGTGACAAAGATAGAAGTGCCTTTTAGGACCGTAAGAAAAAGTGCGAAAGTAAGTGAATTGTAGGAGGTCTTTATTTCGGAAAAAATGTTTTTATAAAGGTTAGGAATGGGCCTTTATAATCATGTTTTGTTCAAAAGCAACTATGCATGGGTTGGCGAAGAAAAAAATAAATTGTAAATTACGCACGTGACATTACGCACGTGACACTTTTTACATATATGTTTTTTTATTATTATCACCATGCAGATTCCCATAAATATCTTCAAATTTGCTTAACAAGCAACTTAATACTCAATTTGCAATTGATTGTAATGGAGAGATAATGAAGAAAGAGTGTACACATAACATATTTTTTGCATGTAAAATAAGTACATAAAAATGTCTTTAGAGGTAGAAAATATAAGAAAATATAAAATTTTCCAGTTTCCAGCGCAATTTCCTCAAGTAAAACAGCTGAGATATGCTATGAAACCATTCTTTTATAACAACATAGATTTTTTTTATAATAATAAACAATAAAAGACAAAGATTATCAACATTTTATTTTTTCATCCTGGTAGACCATTCTGGAGAAATGCCCATAAGAAAACAGTTTTTTTTGCTATGTCTAGCAGTTTAATTAATTTTATTTTGTGATATTAAATCACCCTAACTATTAACAAAAGTAGGGGTTACGCTTATATGGTAAAATATTTTACAAGTACGACCAAAGCTTTCGTTCGTCTTATAAAATTTCTTATAATTTCGGTTGTAATTTGCGACTTCTGATCAGCTCATTTGTAATGACTACTATATTATTATGCTAACCGCTTTCATTTATTTTGAGCGTTTTTCCACCACTTTTGGATATAATTTCAATTTTTATTTTTTTGGGCCATTTTCACTTTTACTTACAGCCTAATTTTTGAAACTGAAAACAACATTTCGTATATGAAATTATATTGAAAACAAAAATATATTTTCGTATTTTTTTGTTGTTTTCAATATAATTTCTCACCCGAAATTTTTTGGTCTGTTCTTTCTTCTACAATCCTTTCTCCAATCTTATCTATTCTTTCACAGATGACAGTAGCATTTGTCATTAATTTTTCTTTAATCATAGACCAAGTCTACTGAGGTTGAAGCTATGAGAGAGAATATGAACGATACACTCAATCATGACCTTATGACAATCTCCGAGTGGGATCTTGCTAATAGGGTCGATTTTAATGCCCAATAAAGGCCCAATATTGTATGTTGACCAACAGACGTCTTGTGGGGTCACCGTCATCTGTATCCATGGGAGACATAGCTATCGAGGAATCAAAGACTCTTGATGTTCTGGGCATGATAATTCAATGTGATGTTCGATGGAATCAACATATTTTTCAAGTGTCGAAAGAAGCATTCAAGTGTCTTGGTTTCTTGAACGGTGCACAAACTACTTCACTCCGTCTAATCTCCTCACTTTTTATTAAGTCCATATTCGACCGAAAATGTAATATAACTCCCAAATATGGTCAGGGGCTTCAAGGTCTATCTTGAGGCTTCTGGATCGGGTGCAAATGAGTGCGTTGAAGTTAATCAATGACAGTAGAGTATACAGCTCTATTGACTCATTGGATCATCGTCGGAATGTGGGTTGTACGTTATTGTTCTATCGATATTACCACGGTAAGTGTTTAGCTGAGATGAGCGAACTCATCCCTCAGACGCGGGTGCATGTTCGTAGTACTCGTCTTTCCAGTAGATCACATCCTTTCGTTGTCGACTGTCCAATGTATCGCACAACACATTACAGAGAAAATTCATTTCTTGGTCGAACTAGCCGTATGTGGAATAGACTCCCGGCAGAAATCTTCCCAGTCGGTTACTATTTGGAAAAGTTCAAATTAAATGTCCACAAACACTACTCCTTCTTTCCTTCTCCTCATTTTTTTTCCTAATTAGTAGGGGCATAAAAAAAATTCCATTGGCTGATGAACTAGAAGACTTTGGTTCCGAAGTTTTTAAAATGATAAACATTGACGTATAATTATATTTCTTGTGAAAATACAGTTAGTTTTATTAATATATAGCACAAACGGATTTAACTAAATAAATAAATATATGCATGTTTTTGTTTTGACATAATATTATTTTATTTTAAGGGATCTGTGGTGATAAGAAAATAGCTATTTTGGGAATTGTGGGGATGAAAATTCGCAAATTGGAGAAAAGGAACAAAAAAAAAACTTGGAACACTGACATATTTCGCTGGGCCACCTTATATGGCGCTTAGGGTAGCCGAATTTATCGCCGAAACAATAAAAACGGTTGGGTGTGTATATCTTGAAGTTGAAAAAATTATTTTTTTTTAACATTTTGCTTGTTATAATCATCCCCTTATGTTCTTAAAGGTTAATACTAAATACTATTTATCTTGTGTACATGTTAGAAAACGCCAATGAACTCTGAAAAAAAGACTTAAATAATATAGAAGCCAAAAATATTTTAAAGTGTTCTTTAAAACTCTTCAACATTTGGCTTGCCACACGTAGAAACATCAAAAGAATATAAAATCTTTAAATATGTATAACAAATTTATTTCAATGAGAGTTAGAAAATAACATAAATAACAGAATAGTAAAAAACTAATGACGACTAATTACAGTATTGTGGGTCGCAATTCAAGTAGACCATGTTTAGCACTTGGACTGACTCGCATTCGTACTCGTGCATGATGTAAATGTTTTTTTTTTTTAAACATTTAAAATAAAATTTTATAATGCACACAATCTGTATGTAGCTATTTTGCCTTTATTTTTTCTTTTTAAGTAGCTGGTCAACTAAAGACTTGCCAACCAAAAACAGATATTAAGCTTTTGCTTCAATAACTGAAATGACAACTGATTAGAAAAAAAAAATTAAATAATTTTTGTTTGAAAAACAAAGAATTAAGTAACAAATTTAAGTCAGTGTCATTGTGTTGAATGTTGAAAATGATGTTTTTCATTGCAAGTACAATATTATTATTATTTTTTTTTTTTTTTTGAAAAAAGAAAACAACCAGAGGAAAATTATGTCAACAAAACCTTAGAAATGCTATTTTAACCTAGAGCTTTGCTAGTTGTAGAGGCTATCGATTTGAAAATACATAGAGAAAAATATAAGAAACGTGAAACGAATAGAAAATACAAAGTATTTGCTCAAAAGGTGTCATTCTAAACATTTATTGTAGCCTGCTGCCTGCTCAGTGTGGCCGCTTCTGCTAACGAAGTTTAAAAATAAATTAGAAACATTGGTTTTCTAATCGATTCATACATTCACCCTAAACAGTCTATTACCATATAAAAATGTTCTTTTTTTAAATATGACAACATGACATAATAAATTGTAAAAGAGTAAGTGCCAGAACAAGCCTATTGTAAATAAATCCATGCTGACGACATCAGACCCATATCAAATGTAATTGAATAGATTTGAATAAATAAATTAAGTATTTTTTTAGTTTTTCTTTTTCAATATTGTGTGTGTTTTTTGCGGTTTTTAAATAGTTTTCTTTACACAGTCTTTGACATGTTTTCCCATTCGATTTTGTTTTCTATTCTATTAGATACTTGTATACTATTTTTACCAACTTTTTACACATTTTTCATATTGCGTTTAAATTTCCGTTAAATATTTTTCAACAATAGTTAATTTTCCCAGTTTTTTCCACTCACTTTATAATATTACTAAATACTATTCTGTTGGCATAAAAGGTGTCTAGTGTATTTTTTTTTCTTCATCTATTTTTGTCTATTTTTATTCTTATTAAAAATTTATAGACATCACGTTGTGGTAACACGTTTCAATATGCCCATATATTGCGGAAAATTATATCAACAACAAAAAAGCAGAATTAAAACTTAAATGACATGAAACACGCAGTTTTACGATTTTGTGTCTTTTTTTACGTAAAAATCTTTTATTTACTGAACGGAAGGAAATGACGAGCCTTAGACTCTTGTATGTATAATATTATTTTTCTTTCAATTTATTTTTGACTAAAATAGAGATATTTTCGTATTAATATTACCAATCTGCGAATAGGGGTAACAAATGGTGGATAGAAGATAAAAATAGATTTTTAATTGTTTTCATATTTTCAATATGAAAAGCAAAAATCTTTTTGTTTGAATGGTTGTTGTGTTTATAATAATGAAATATAGGGTTTCCAACGCTTCCATATACAATTTATAAATAAAATAATAATAATAAAAAAAAAATAAAAAAAAAAACAGTGAACTTGTTGTTTACATATTAAAATAGCAAATGCTTAGACAGATATATGTCCGACCATATGATACCCTGCAACTGTTCCATGTATAATTTGTTTATTATGTGAATTATTTTGAATAGGTTCGCAACAAAATTTTGGATTAGCCGTACGTTTCACTATTTAAACTCTACATGAACCTTAAAAATATAATTCAGTCTTATCTCCCTTAACTTCATTAAGCGGACTTCCTCTTTTAAGGGACACTGTTATCAGATTTCCGCAGAATTCCAAGTTAAGTTAAGTCAAGTTAATCCTGGAAAAGTTCAATAGGTCTGGATAACTTTTTTTTAACATGATGAACCAAAATTGTTGTTTGCTAAAGTGGGAGAGAGAGGGAGCACATTTTACCATTTGATTAATTTTGAAACTTGTTATTGCCACGAAGCATTATTCAAGGGTAATTAAAGTTTTCCTGGTGGCCAATTCCTTTGTATTTTACCTCGATGACAAAGTGTTTTTAACAGATGTCTTAGTTTAAGTAATTTTATACTTTTTATGGGAGCCCCCACAGAAAAAAATATAAATTGATTTCAATTAAAAAAATTGTGATATTAATTAAAAAATTAATTAAATTTGCACCAGTAAACAAATTAATAGTATCAATTAAACCAGTTAATAGTATTAATTAAACGTTTAATTCACTTGATTAAACGTTTAATTCACTTGATTAAATTTTTAATTAAAACTGATTATATTTTTGATTAATGCTTTAAATGGTGAAAAATTTTGGAGAATTTTTTCCGTGCCCTTAAAGAATGAAGATAAGCGATGAGTATGTTCGAGAAAATTCTTGGGGGAACAAAACCATATGTTTCATCCCTCTAGGACTGGGTCGTGGCAGTTGTTGGATATTTGTGGATTTTTTTAACCTTTCGTTCAATACTGCCCTCGACGAGCGGTCATTTGCAATCACCCCACCTCCCCTACTTTTTTGCCTTATGCAGTTTTTTCCGAACCTCACAAAATAAGAGGTTGTAGTATTTTGAAAACTACAATTTGCTCACTATGTCATAGCTATGCTACAGTCATTGAAAAAAGTAAAGATATCTTAATGGATCGTACTCGTAAACTGAAAGGATTTTATGGAAATAAGTAATAATTCGTTAGTTTTTGAAAATGTCATAAAATAATAAAAGTCATATGAAATTTTTTTTACTGACCAAGATCTAAGTATTTGTTTAAACGTAAACAGTTTTAACATTTAAAAATATTTAAGTTTTATACCCACTCCACTGAAAAACCCGCTCCAGTACTCTTTAGCAAAGCTACTTTGCTATTATTTCAATTAATATCCATTAATATCTACAGGTGGTTACCAAGGGTTACTTTATTTCAAAATGTTGTGGACACATTTATTTGTTTACAATTTCTCTCTCTCTCTCTCCTCTAAAAAACACGACCCCTTTTGTACAATTGCATTTAAAATTACTTTCTGACCAACTCTTTAATTATCTAATTACCCAGTTTACCAAAAGGCACACTTCTCGTTGTTTCTCCCAGAAAAATTAGAAATTCTATAATTCTGTTTGTTAATAATTTATTAAAAAACTAACCTGACATTTAAAAAACAACCACCTACATACATGTTCAAATTTAATAGACAACTCCAAGCAACCCCCTCTCAATACAGCAAACATAAAATGTTGCATTTGAACTCCAAACTCTACTCATCCCTTGAACTTGAGGTTATAAATTGTCTTGGGTAAAAAAGTAAACAACAACAACAAAAGCAACGGCAAATCCATGCATTAAGTTTATTACATAAAAGTGTGTGTTTTTTGTATGAAATTTAGTTAAGAAAAAAAAGTAGAGCTTTACTTTATGCCGCTGTTGCGTGCAACCAAATAGTTAAAACTATAAAAAACCCAAAGAACTAAAAACTAACTCACTCGTAATACAAAATGCTTTTCCACGTTTGCATTTGAATTAAAGCTTTAAAAGGACATTGCACTTTTGTAATAAATCTATAGACGAAGCGAAGGTGTGTTAGGGGTTGTGAATTTTCCTGCTTAATGGGGGAATTTTTTTTCGTAGTTGAACTATTAGAAGTTGTAGGCGATTCTATAGATGTTTAATACAAGAAATAGTTACAATTTCACAATGTCTTGTAGTTCTTTTACTTTATTTATTTATTTGTTTATTATTTATTTGTTAATTATGTCTAATTAAGTAATTGACAATTTCAAAGGGAGTGTTTGGCTTTCTTTAAGGGTTGGTGTTTAGTGTTTAGCTTTCAATTCTTATTTCCACTATTTACGTTGCATTTAAGTACCTTAAGGTGCATAGACCTTTTCAACCACCTTCGAAGTATAAGAAAACTTTGAAATTTATATTAAGTTTTAGTTGTAGTCGAGTTACTAAAAAGTTATTTTATCTTTTTGTTGAAAAGTTCTTATTAGAGGTTTACAAAAAAAAAAAAAAAAAAAAAAAAGTTTAGTGATAAGGAAAAGGGAAAGATTCATAGTGTAATAAACTAGCTATGTATATGTATAAGGGAGAGTTGCTATTTACCAAGTTTAGACTGTCAAACACCGAAATCTTTCCCAAATCTCACTTTTTAAATCTTAACATACTTTTCCACTTTAAACAAGCAGAAAAAAATATTACATTAATTATGAAAAATATATGGTTAATTTTGACCAAATTATGATTCATTTCTGCAAAATTGTGTTTAAAATTAACCATATTATGGTCATATTTAACCGTTTACCCAGGGGTGCCAAACATGACGATTTAACATCATTTTGACGATTTTTGAGCAAATTCTCCAAAATGACGATTGACGATATTTAGTACCGCTTATGTTTTAACTTTTGCTGCAGTGTTCGAAAATCAACCGTACATTATTTAGCGTTCGGCTCACACACCTAAGAACGATATCTATTTTTTTAGTGTTTGTGTAGACATACACAACCCTTAATACCGTTCGTAACTATTTTCAAGAAAGAAGCGAACATTATATAATGTTCTGTTCTTCGTCAAAAAACAGAACAATTGTAGAGGTTCTGTAGACATATATTATATCTTAATGTTCTTTAGTGTTTTTTTCTTAATTACAAGTACATACAAGTTTGGGTTGCCAGATATATTTATTTTAAAAAGCATTAAAAAAACAAGGTATTCGAACAAATCGCAGGACAAAAAGATAAAATAAAATATGTAACTCTCCTTTAAATTATTTTTAATTTAAAAATAATTAGTAATGTTAAAAAAAGTAAATAAAAATGTTTAAGCCCTACATTTTTTATTCATTAATTGATATAGAATTGATAAAAATAAACCGTAAATGTTAGAAAGAGCAAACTATAAAAAATGTAAACAAAGTTTTTTAGTTTATTTTTCTCTTGTTATGGTTTTGTTTCATGGATGGCGTTGAGAATTTTTAAAATTGTACCAACAATCTTTAAAAATTGTACTTTTTTACCCTAATTGTACTAAAAGATTTTTTCAGTTGAAATAAATTGTATTTATGTTTATAAAAAACACCACAAAAAGGTATTATAAATCTTAGTTTAAAAAGTATCAACAAAAAAGTACAATTGAAATAACTTAGCCATCCCTGTTTTGTTTATTTTATTAAATGTTGCCAACTTTTTGTTTATAAGAAACCTAAAAACAAAAAGCGGTAAATTGCTGAATTTGCCCATAAACCGCTGATTCAGCAACACTTTCATTATTTCAAGCATGAAATGTCAATTTTAAGTTAAACAATTTTACATATTTTTTGACATAACTTCATTTTTTATCGGTAACTTTAGTAAATTTTTGGACAGTTTGCCATTTATCCTAAAACAGCTTAACTCTTTGCACTTGGTAAATTTTTGTATTACATTATATTTGTACTGTTCACCAAAACTTGAACAAAGCATTAAAAATGTAGTGTCATAAAAGTTAAAATGGTTATAAATGCAATTTATGTATTCTATACAGTGCCCATGTTCTGTTACTCTCGTGTCGAGGAACTTTTCGATTGAAATGTGTGAAATGAAACAAAAATGCCATATATTGAAACAAACAGCTGTTTTTCTCACTAAACTGTGTCTGTAACATTTTTTTTTGGCGAGTACTAGCTGTCACGTAATGAAATTACTGGCCAATTTACAGAAAAAGTGTGTCTGTTACATTTTTGTGCGAAAAGTTCCCGCTTTGAACTGTCAAAAAAACTCACGAATGAAAATGGGGCGAGAAAAAACCTAAACACTAAAAAACAATTAAAAATGCAAAATGCAAAGAATAATAATACATTATTTGGGATAGCCGACGGTTGCATTTTCGCAGCCGTCGTTGAAAAATTTTCAATTTTAGTAAATTTTGGTTGCCTTCAACGATATGTGTGACTGGCGTTCTGAACGTCTGCAATGTCGCATCGGCTTCAAGTGCAATGTTATGACATTTATAACGTAACGACGTAAGCTCTTTTGATAGTTTTCGACATGAGTTACAGACACACATTTTTCTCACTTCTCGAGAAACGATGGAATATTTTGTTTCACATCTTTTCGATGCGAGAAGTTCTCACTAAAGTTACAGAACATGGGTACAGGGCTGCCAGGTACTTTTTTTCCTTGTCCCCAAAAAATAAGACCCCAAGTTAAAAAACAAAACCTTAAAAAGTTAATATTTTTTTGGGGTTTTTTTTCAGACCAAATTTAAAAATTTGTTGAAAAATAATAAGAAATCGCCAAAAATCCCCGAATAAAAATGTTTTGTAAAAAAATTATTTTATTTTGGCATGTTTTTTAAATACTTTTTATGCGATTTCAGTGAGGAATTACAAGCAGAACAATATGCTGCGTTTGAAGACGATTGAGCCAATTTATAAGAATTTGGAGATTGCTAAATCGGTTTTAGCCATTCTTTATGTAAATCAACAATAAAAATACATATATCCGTCATTTATGTAATACTTCGATGCATCATAAGTTTCCAATAAAAAATTGTATTATTTTGCGAAGCACTAATATTACATTTAAAAAAATAAGCGCACAATTATGCGCTACGCAATAAGACATACAGAAATGAAGTAATGTAAGTGAAAGAACTCCAACAACTTGTATAAAAAGAAAGTAACATTTCAAGTGCTACTGCATTCCCTTACTGTGAGGCAGGTGTGTAAGGAAGAATACTAAAAAATAACTGTATAAAAACATTCACTGTGTAAAGCTGATCGTTACATCCAACAATTTTTTTATGCGCTGAACAATGCGCTTCATGTGCCAAAAATGTATTGCTTCAAAGTGGGAACTCGCCACATAAAATTCATGTCTTCCGTTAGCGCAATGGTGAGCGAAACTTTTAGGTTTCTCCCTTACAAACCTGCTTCGTTGGAGACTCTATTTTTTGAAACATCAAAGTAAGCTGCAAACATGAAAAAATATGGTGGCCGCTTTTTTATATAAATATCCAATTTTATAAAACTTTAGTAAAATATCAATATATTTATAAAAACATTTTTTATTCTTCTTTTAAACACTTTACTTTAGCTGCACTTTTATACAGGTAACCATAATTGTGTACCTGCATATTTAGGCAGATAAATACATTTAAGATAACCGCACTTTTGATTTATCTGCACAAAAAATCGCGAGATTGCGCAGCTCAATCAAAATTGATGTAATTGCATATGATATCATTATTATCGCTTATGGAACTCACTCGTTGTAAAAATATATTTTTTTTCCGCTATCAACTTTTAGAAAACAAGCTTTAAAGTGTTCGTCTAAATTCCCTATTAGTAAGTTAATTTTTCTTTTGTAATTTTGCTTAAATATAAATGTACAGTACAAGTGAATTTTATACATTTGTTGTTATTCTAATAATAAAAAATATTTAACGGGTTTTTGATACATTTAGGGTCAAAAAAGTAATTTTTGAAGAAAATACAAATTTCGAAAAATTCTCGGAAACGCATATAAAGTGTAATATAAATTGTAAATAAATAAAGAGGTCCACTTTTTCCATTTAATATTTTCTTCTTTTTTTAATTTTCTATCACAAAACATATTTTACTTAAAACCTCAAAAAACAGCAATAAACAAGATTTATCTGTTTGTTCATCTGGCAACGTTAAGCACATCTGAAACGAACGAACATTAATGAGCCGAACCGAACACAATTAAGTTTGTGTTTTTAAAAAAAAAACCGAACGGAATAAAATGTTCTCATGTTTGGTTAAGTTGGATGAAAACAGTATTATTTTTGTGGTCGAAACATGATAACAGTGAAACGTTATTTTTTTAATGATTTTCTACACAAACACTATAAGCGTTTGTGTTTTCCACAAATCTACCGAACCGAATATTAAAGAACTGACATCACTACGTTTTTCTTAACATAAAGGCAGTGCTTTTAATGTTTATTTTTTTTGGAAAGCATTTAATTATATTACCAAACAATTAAATGGCTTTTTAAAATTAATTTGAATTTCTAAATAACATAATGATTTTGCAAAATATCGGGTGATTTTTTAGCTATTATCTTTTTGGCAACACTGGTTTAAACAGCTGACGCACGTTTCGTGTTTTGTTTCACTGTCAAACATTTTCAGTTTGGTCTATAATTTAACCATAAATCGTCTTACCAACGAACAACGCTTGCCAATTATTGAATTTTATTATCAAAATGCGATCCACTTTTTTATCGAAAAATTGTGTTCAGCGACGAAGCTCAGTTTTGGCTCAATGGGTACGTTAATAAGCAGAATTGTCGATTTTGGAGTGAAGATCAGCCAGAAGCATTGCAAGAGCTACCAATGCATCCAGAAAAAGTCACAGTTTGGTGCGGTTTATGGGCTGGTGGCATCATTGGACCGTACTTCTTCAAAGATGATGCGAATCGTAACGTAACTGTGAATGGTGAGCGTCACGGTAGCGCTCACGATTCACAGTTCACGGTGATATCCAACTTTTTTTGCTCAAAGTGCAAGAGCTTGACTTGCATGACATGTGGTTTCAAAAAGACGGTGCCACATGCCACACAGCACGCTTAACAATGGACTTATTGAGAGGCGAGTTCGGTGAACATTTTATTTCACGTTCGGGACCGGTCAATTGGCCGCCTAGATCGTGCGATTTAACGCCTTTGACGCATTGGAAGACAACATTGAAGCATTTTTTCATGAGATACCGGCCGAAATGTTGGAAAGAATATGTCAAAATTTGACTAAGCGGATGGACCATTTGAGGCGCAGTCACGGTCAACATTTGCATGAAATAATCTTCAAACATTAAATTAAATGGACCATACTATCGATTTAAATAAAGATTTCATGCATTTTTCTTGATTTTATGTGTTTTTTTTTTAAACTTTCCTATAGCTCTTAAAAAATGACCCATTATTACAAAAAAATTTTATTAAAAAACATAACAAAAATATATATTGAAAGTAGAGTTTTTCTTATCTTGGTCTTTTTGATTGCCCGGGAATCGGGATTTATTTTTAAATTTCCCGGGATTTCCTACGAATTCTCGCTTTTTATAAATCATTGTGCAATATAATTTGTTTTATATATCTCTGACATTTTGACAACAAATCTTAAGCCAAATTTAAAAAGTTGAAAAAAATGTTGTTAGTCGTACGAATTTTAAAATTTTGTATTATGAACGAAATTTTTGTTTAATTTTGGTTAATTTCATTATTTGATAAAAAAGATTTTTCCACCGAGTGTTTTTTAAAAGCTTTTTTGCTATCTTATCTCAACTTAAGATGTTTTGTCAAAATGCCAAAGATATAATTATTTATAAAAAATATTATTTTGTTTTAAAGAACCTGTTGATTTTTTGTGTGACGATATATTTTTTGAAATCTTGTTTATTTTATTTCCAAAATTTGACGAATTTTGGAATAAGAAATGTTTGGCAGCTCTGGGCTTACCTGCAAACTTTAACATAGTTAAAATTCAACCATAATATGATGCCTCCAACCTTTTTTTCTGCGTAAATATATTAAGTCTGTTCAATAACAGAAAATTATTGCTGATTACCAATAATTGTTACCTGCAACGAGAGAGTGAAAAAGCATACAATTGGAAAAACCAAACATTGTTTTAAAATTTCTTCTATAAAAATGTATATTCAGAAATTGTTTGGTTAGTTGAACTTTGCTATTAGCAAAAAACTAAGAGTGAAATAAAATAGAGTAGATTGTGATTCCGTTTTAACAGGATTACACTGCTCGTTAAGAATAAAGATCCCAGATCAGAACTAAAGTTGAGTTTTTATTGAGGTGGGTTGAGCAAGACCGTTGCGTTAAAATATATTAAAATTAAAAGAGTTAAGCTTGCGATACATGAGACAGAAGCTGTAGAAAGTGTTTCCCAAAAATCTTTTGTCTTTAATAAAATGCTGGGCAATCACACAATCCATCAACTACTTTATCTAAGGAAAAAGGAGAGAAAAGTTAAATTTATTAATTTTTTTTAGTTTTCGTAGTAAAAAGCTTCTTCGGAAAAGCCTCCATCCACACCTACTGCAAATAAAGGAGCGTTATTTAATGTCATACCTTAGATAACAACAGTATTTGTATTATTTTTTGCCGACCCCCTTGAAATTTATGGTTTTTCCATCCTTTTCCATATTTTCTAAATGTTACCATGCGCTACATTAAGTTAAACATCGATAAAATCTGTTGTTTAAGATACTAAAATGTTTTATTTATATTATTTTAAATTAGAGTTTAGACTTGACATTACCATAGCAAAATTGTATTACCATTACCATTGTATTACCAAACGACATAAACATACCATACAAACCAATTCAATTTTGGTTTCTAAATTCGCCGTTACGGCAGTGGCATTATGGTTATGTCACGTCTAATTGGACCTTAAGCGATTAACCTGTTTCGTTCTAGTGTTATTTTTCACAACGTGCATTCGACAAAATAGTTTATCGGACAGATTATTTGCGTAATCGCTTTACGTAAACTAACATTTCCAGCTTAGTGAGGTTGAATATAACATAAGCAATTAAGCATTTATCGTTGATCTAAAAGATATTTAACTAGTTGCCCGTTATATAAGATGGGTTTCTATTTGGGGACGACTGTCTCCAAGTGCTGTTAGAATTTTATGAAAAATAATTTTTCAGTTTTGGTTAATGTTCTAAGCCAGTGATTTCGGTGAACACACCTGCCGCCAAAATTATGCGATTCCATTCTTTTTTTTGATTTTTTGTAAAGTTACATTATGCAAACAAAATAGAAACTTAAGACGGTTTGGAATGCCTATAATACTCTTATTGTGCATCTATAGCCAAGAATAACGCCATTTCAGATTACCAAAAACCATAGTCAAACAAAAATTAATTGCTGTACATAGTTATACTCAAACCACTATAGCAGAGACGGTATTTTACGTTCGTGCTGGCATGTCAAACACATAAAAATATTGGTTTTAAACTCACTTTTTTATACCGCTTTCTAACTTTATAAGGGCTAAAAAAAAAGAGCAAGTTAAACTCTCTTTTGGGTTTAAAATATGTTTAAACCAACAAATCTATAAATCATTAGACATATAAACCATCTTTAAACGCATAAAATCGGGCGTTTAAACTACCGGTACAAATCATATGAATTTGTCAACATTTGACGTAGTGCTGCCAAATGTTATTTTTTTAACACCATATAATACATGGGACACTGATTTATGGTTGTTGAGTTTAAACTACATACAAATTCAAGTTTAGTTCAACTAAGCCAGCGTTTAAACCATTAGTGATTTATAAAGCATAACTCGATCTAACGATGTCCCTCCGGGTGGATTGATAATTTGATGAAATTTTTTTTGCACACGTTTCAATTGTCATAAGATGAGTATTGAAAACGGTGAAAATCGGTCCATAATTTTAAATATCCCCAATACTTATTTCTTTCCGAAATAATTTCTTTGTGATCATAAATCATTTTATTTTTTTTGTATTTAGATCTAATTTGGTCCAAACTTATTTTATAGCAATCTGAATTATCTTACCAAATTTTATTACAATCGGTCCATATAAATAGGGGATTCATTAAGTCAGGGCTTTTGCTTTAGTCGGTAAATCGCTAGTTTAATGAACCGAGGTTTTGGTTTAATCGGTTTGTTTTGTTTTTGATCGGTTAACCGATTAATTTAGTTTTTTTTTATAAATTAAGTAATTTCAATATATAAAAATAGTTCATAAATATATGTAATAAGTGCTGGTTCAGCTTTCAGGAAAGAAAAGAAAATAGAATGCTATTTCTTTTCCTCTCTCTCCTAAAAACTCATGACTTGACGGCTATAAGTTGAAAAGTTTGAACCAGCACTAAAAATTTTATAATTAAAATAATTCAGGGATGTCATAGAATCCAAGTCGGTTTTGCTCATTGTCGGTTTTGCAAACCAATATTGGTTTCATTTGGTGTCATGAAAACAAGTCGGATTTTTTATTTTCGAATACAAATACAACCGATATTCGGATCAGCTGTTTAACGTTTTGGCTCATGTGGTTACAGATTAAAATGCAATTTTTGTTTGACAATTTTGTAAATAATTAGTATTGTGGTTATTTTGTTGAACTATTTATGGTTTTTAATCCAAATTTTTAATATTTTTAATTAGGCTTAAGTTCATTATATTTAATTTTCATTAAATTATTTTTATGAAGAAAGGAATTTTACAACATGAAAATTAATTAAAATTGTTATTGATAATCTTTCATTCTTGACCGTGGCCGAGATTCGAACCGCGGCCGGCAGGTTACCATGACATGTTTCGATCGCAACATTCGACGACTGCTGACGTCAATAGTCAAACATCAATCCTTAAACCAAATTGTATTTTAACCTTTGGTAGATCGAAGTTTGGTTTTTTGAATGATTATCCATTTAATTGATTTTACATGTTCTTCCTTACTTCTGTTTTTTCGTACTTTCGTCAAGAATTTTTCTTGAAGTCCAAAGTACATTTTTTTTTGTTTTTTCATTTTTGTCTTTCTTTTTCTTGTTGACCTTTTTCAGCACAACTTGAAGGACAAATGAACACATAGAGCTCGTGCCTTAGCTTTAACAATAATTAGTATTGTTGTTATTTTGTTGAACTATTTATGGTTTTTAATCCAAATTTGTAATATTTTTAATTAGGCTTAAGTTCATTAAATTTAATTTTCATTAAATTATTTTTATGAAGAAAGGAATTTTACAACATGAAAATTAATTAAAATTGTTATTGATAATCTTTCATTCTTGACCGTGGCCGGGATTCGAACCGCGGCCGACAGGTTACCATGATATAACATCACGGCCGCGGTAAATTATAATTTTTGCGCTAAAATATTTTTAAAACCTGTGTTTCTAATTAAAGGAAAATTATAGAAAGAAAAGAAAATAAGAAGAAAAATATCAAATAAATTCCATCTTTTTATTACTTGCATTGCATTTGTTGTTTTAGTTTGTGTAATTGTTTTGTAAAAATATGTAGGTATAAAGCGAGGTTATTAAAAATATAAAAAAATTGGTTGCTTAACGTTATAAATAAGTAAAATGACCACTGCTGTTGTTGCATATTTGCTGTTAGCAAAAAAAGTGAGAAGAAGATTTTTGCGAGTTTGCAGCAGCCCGCTGCCGGAGACTACCGGAAACATACAAAAATTACTATTTTGCCAATTTATCAATTTTATTTACTTTTATATGTGGAAAAAATCTAACTGTTGAAAAAAATAAAATAAAAAATTAAGTTTTTAACAACTGTATTTATTTCCAATAAAAAAACAAGAGCTGTAAGCTGCTTGGTTTATTTTCAATAAAAAACCGATATCATTGGTTTCTCTGACACCTTAACCGACAATAAGTTTAATTCAAACAAAAAACCGACAACATTTTATTTCATGACACCAATGCATGTTTTTTTTCGGTATCAAACCCAATGCTGATAAGATTGGTTTCTATGACATCCCTGATTATGTATTCATTAAAAAATAAACTGTGACATTATTTTATTAATTATTTCAATTGTTTAAGGAGATCTTATAAAATAATCTTTAAGAAAAATAATTTGGTTTAAATGTGTAGGATTTAACCGATTATTTTCTTTAGTTTTGATAAAACTTGCCTTGGAAAAAATTCTTTCACTTAGCGAAGATGTTGCAAAAATCGAAAGCAACCCATAATACAGATTATCTAATTTCTCGGTCAATTTGCTGGAGTTCTCTAAACATATAAAATCTTCCTTTATGCCATTAGAGTCCTGTTTTAATTTTTTTAAATGTTTAACACTTCTAATTGTTTCGGTTAATTCTGTTGTTGTGTTACTATCGAGAGTTTCTTCTGTTGTCAGGGGATCATCTAACTTATCCTCAACATGGCTTTCGAAAAGGCTGCTCTACTACAACAAATCTTTTACAACTAACAACAATTATAAATCAGGGTTTTGTGCAACGGAAACAAACTGATATCGTACATATATACTGATTTTAGCAAGGCGTTTGACAAGGTAAACCATAAACTGCTCTTGAAGAAACTTAACAGAATAGGATTTTCTTACAAATCTCGTAAATGGATTGAGTCATATTTATTAAATCAAAAACAATGTGGCCGTTTTAAAAATGTCACATCTAAATCGATAGATGTTTTATCTGTTGTACCACAAGGTAGTCATCTTGGACCATTGCTGTTTACCCTTTTTATCAGTGATCTTCCTAACGTGATTGAATTCTCTAAAGTTTTAATGTATGCGGATTATGTAAAAATTTTTCTCAGTTTTAATAAATATGCAGATCACAGTCTACTTCAACAAGACTTGGACTCATTTCAATCATGGTGTAATTTAAACTAAATGGAGCTTAACTTGAAAAAATGTAAGCATATGTCTTTCTACAGAGGAAATCATATAAATCTAAATTACACTTTGGGGAACTATCAGCTAGAAAATGTTGGTACAATTTTGGATCTAGGAGTTTTTTTGGACGCTTAGAAGAACTTTATTAAGCATATTTCTATAACTCTTAATAAAGCACGGTGAATTCTTGGTTTTATCAAACGATGGGCTAAAGAATTTAAAGAATCATATGTCACAAAGCAACTTTATGTTTTCCTCGTGAGACCTGTCCTAGAATATGCATCTATAGTTTGGGATCCTATATATTTGACTCAAAAAATTATATTGAATCTGTACAGAAGTAATTTTTGTTATTCTGCCTTCGTGGACTACAGTGGAACCATTAGATCTTCCGTCATACACTAGCCGTCTTACTCTTATCAAACTTCCTACTCTTAAAAGCCGAAGGACTATGTTGAATGTGTCGTTTATATTAAATTTAAATAATGGTTATATTTGTTCTGATTTCCTGCTCGATAACATTTCATTTAATGTTCCTCATCGTCCATCTCGACACTTTGAATTGCTGTCAATTAAATAATTCAGAACAAATTACGCAAATGCTGGTCCAAGGATGTGCAGTCAATTTAATAAATTTTATAAAGTTGTTGATTTTTCTTTAAATGCAAATGTTATTAAAAGTAAAATTTAACGTCTTGTTAAATAATCAATAATTTTGTATTTTATTTGTATTAACTATTGCCGTATTCACAAAACCCCTTATATCGTTGTATCGATTCTATGTTGTATAAAAAAACAATAGTCAACAATGTATTTTTATACAATATACAATCGATACAACGATACAAATGGTTTTGTGAATACGACATATATGTTATTATATTGTTTAACTGTCTGTAAGGATATGATATCCATAGGCAAATTTGTAAATAAATAAATCCTGACAAAGCTCAGCACCGAAAATTCTGCAAAAAAGTTTATTTCCGAATTCCTTAATTTCTGTACTGTATTTCAAGAATGTATTTCTAGAAGAAAATATATTGTATGAAATAATATTTCTAAACGCAAATTTTTTGGTGAACTTTGGTACAGATAACGTTATAAAATTCTACATGGTTGCATTGTAGAATGCATTTAAAAAAGCGAGTTGCTTTGCAAAAAATCTTTTTTGGGTGAATACATGTGAATAATTTTCGTAATTTTTTTTATCGTTTGAAAGAATGGAATTCAAAAAAAATAAACGGCGACTGTGCATTTCGAACATGTTGCTTTAAGAATGGCTTCCTTACTATTTTTTTCTTTTTGCAGTCATCAAAACATGGATTTTTGTGCCAAAAACATAAAAATTAAAAATATGGTAAACATGGGGCCTGTTCGGAAATGCATCTGTGATCAGTTTGCGATGCTCATTCGAATTAGCTGATACCAATGCTTGCTTGCTGCGTAGTTTGGTAAGATTTTTGACACAATTTGCATCAGGTATTTTTTGTGATGCGTATTTTATATATTTTTGAGCACCTTCTGCTTTAATTATGTATTTTCCAACAGCTGACATTTGCAATGATGCTTTTCGGAACGTGCTGCGCATTAAATGCAGCGCAGTGACGAACAATGTAATTTCTTAGCAAAAAAAAAAAAAAAAATTTGATTCCGATAAGTAAAAACAACATCCATTTGCAATAAAATAATAATAAAAAAAAGTCAAAGTGTTTTTCAGCATTTATGATTATATTTATTTATTTTTATTTTCTTTCACATCTGGGACTTAGCATCTAACTAAATTATTGCCTTCACTGCTAATTCAATTATATATTTTATGATTGGGAGTGTGTAGGTTAATGTGTATTTCGAAACAATTTACCTAGAATTGTAAATTTTAGTATGGAAGTGCTAATCCATACATACCGAACACATTGAAATCTGTTAGTGACCTGATTGTTCCACAATGCTAATTGTCAACGAGTTCTTTTTTTTAATAGACAAAATTTAAAATTACAACAACTTTAGTACTTATAAAGTGCATAACGTAACACTGGCAATGATAAAAAAAATAATTGATTGAAAAAATGGTGCAATAAATGTTCATATATGGGATATTCCATGAAAAAACTGATTTAGCTCATTTCTGAGATTATAAAAGGTTATATTGTCACTGGTCACTGAAAGTTTGAGAGAGCTTTAGGTACTGTGATTAATTTTGTATAAATCATCACAAAATATGATGACCCTATGCCTGTTTGGATAAAATTTAATACAATGAAACTCTTCAGAAGATTTGTATGTATATGCATAATAAAGCGTATTTGAGGAAAAAATTATTCCTCCAGCAACCATATTTTGAGAAAGAATTTCGATAACATGCGTTTTGCTCTATGTTTGATACCATATGACATCATGCACGGCGTGTGTTAAAATTTATTGGTGATACCTGTCATGTATAAAAACGCGCTTATTAGTTTCTTCTAGATCCTTTATAAATTTGCACACAGGTTGTAATTCTAGCAAACGACCATCTGAAACATGTACTCAATCGTCGTTTAGGAGCCCGATCTATCTAGTCTCCATGGATGGTGGGTAGCAAGAGCACATAGGACAACCCATCAGATGTCAACACTCGCCCCTAGTTTAAGAGGAAATGTAAGTTCTGATTGTAACTTTTTTAAAATTTTCTCTGCCACTATTTTTATATATAAGCATGTAACAGTGTTTACCGTATAGTTACTCCATGCTAAAGATTTGGAATTATCTTTTCTTCAAACAATAACACTTAAAAAATACCTACACATAAAGAAATAAACATGTCTAAATGTGGTCACCTCCAACAAAACTATTTTTAAAGAGAATTTTAAACATATTATGTTTAATTTGCCCATATTATTCTCACCGGCAACCATAATATGGTTGTGGCTTCTTGAACACTAATTTTACGATATTATGGTTGCCGGTGAGAATAATATGGGCAAATTAAACATAATATGTTTAAAATTCTCTTTAAAAATAGTTTTGTTGGAGGTGACCACATTTAAACAACCATAATATGGTTAAATTAGTGTTCAAGAAGCCACAACCATATTATGGTTGCCTATGAACATGTAATGGTTAATAATAAATAAAACATGCTTAATACTTATAATAGCATGTTGCTCTTGGAAAAGAGGAAAATATTATTGATAATTTAAAAACAAATTATTGTCATATTTACCCTTAATATGTTTAGAGGCAACCATAATACGGTTGTGGCTTCTTGATGGAGGACTAATTTAACCATAGCATGGTTGTCAGTGAAAATAAAATGGTTAAATTAAACATAATATGTATAAAATTGCCTTTAAAAATAGTTTCGTTATATTTAAACATATTTTTTCTCTGCGTGTATCAGCCGTTGAACTAAGTATTGTTTTAGGTTAATTAACCCCTATTCTGACATCTTTGAAATTTCATTTCCCTTGAATTAAATTTGTAAACAACCAAAGAGCACGTATGACCAAAATAATTTAGCTTAATTTAAAGCTCTTTGGCATTTTTCTGTAACTGTACTTAACTAAAAAGCTTACCAGCAAACTTAATTTATTAAGGGTCAAATAAACGACACACGCAGTTTTACAACACCAGCAAGATTTTTGTGTGAGTATTACAAATTTTTAATATTCACACAAACGTGCCTCATACTTCTTTCATGGGTTTGTGTAACCGTTTCTGTGGTTTATTTTTACCTTTAAGAAAACAGGCAAACTAATTGTTTTTCTAAAACAAACAAAACTTTTTGTTGTTTCTTTGATAATTGTTTATATGAATGTTGTAAAGCATGTTTTCGTTGCTTTCATTATTAATTATGTTTATTTTCCACACAATAAAAAACCATCGTTTTAGGTTAAACATAATAAAACATCAATTTTATTCAGACATTCATTTCAATTCTTGGCCAAATGACTTGATTTATCAATTATTTAAAAGTAGAAACAACAAAAATTACAAAGAACAATACAAAAACCACAACACAGCAAACAATTACGGTAAAAACAAAGACTTCCCAACCCTTAACTTTGATCTACTTTGAAAAGCTGCCCCCTTTTTTAATGTATGTGTTGACTGTTTTTGTAGACGTGTAACAACTTAAAAAAAAGCACATAAGGCTAAGAAGATTGGTTACAAAAAAAGGATTTATGAAAGAGGAGAATAAGTAAAAAATAGAAAAAAAAATACTAAAAAAAAAAAAAAAAAATTTAAACAAGGTACAAGTGTTTATTGTCACGGTTAAGGCAAACGTTTGGCAATGAAGTTACAGTAGGGAGCAAAAAGGGTCACAATTTCAAAATAAAATTATATTAAAAAAAGCTTTTTAAAACTGTAGTTAATAGAGTTTAAACTTTAAATAAATTTCCTTTGTGACAGTAATATAGGTATAGTACGAAATGTAGCTTTTTTATTTTTATTAGAGAGTATGTTAAATTTAAGCACCCACTTTTAGTGCATGATTTGTATAATGTTTTGTTGTTGTATTATTTAGTAAAGTGCTTCAACAACTGTTAAAGCAAAAAATGACTAAAATGCACAAAATGCATAAACACGTGAGTGTAAAATAAAAAATGTAAAACAGAAACTGTAAAGTTGTACATGTTTTTTTTTGCCGCAAAATGCAGTTGAACTTGACTACAATGCAACTTAAAAAAAAATATGGAGGAAGTTTACCTTTAGACACTACGAGTGGGTTCATTTTTTTTCCTTTCTGACGTGTAGGAAAGAGTTACAGAAGCATGCAATTTTGTTGTTACAAGTTGGGTAAACGAAATAAAAATAAAGTAAGAATGCTTAATTTGGCTGTACAGAATTTTTGATACCCTCTAACAAGACTAGAAAGTGAACTATATACGGGATCTTTGTTAAATTATAAGCCAATTTTCATAAACTCTGACTTAGAATTCTTAGGCATACAAAACCAATGTGTGACAAAACTTATGACAGTATTGTTTTTCGTCACGGCTTTAGTTGCAAATTTTATTTTTATTTTATTTTATTTATAACAACTAACAATTTTTTTTACTAGAAAAATAATGTACCATTAGCCTACATTTAAGATACGAATTCAGGTTGATTCTTTATAGTAAAGACTGTATAAACCGAATCCGAGTCAGGAGTATGTAGGGATGCATCCTGAAAATATTTCTTATTTTGATGTAACATCCTCCGGTGCAGTATCGCTTATTGGGTAGAAGCAAAACGAGCAAGTCTTTTATAATAGTTTGCTGACGGCGAATCAGAGATTTTTATCGGGTACTAGGGAAACCAGTGGCCGCTGAGACTATTGTTCTGGATTTTTAATTGTTGAGTCTCCTTCGGAAATCACGAAGTGGCTGCGGTGGGAAGTTAGATTTTAAAAAGTCAGCTTCAAGGGTGAACTTTTCACCCCTTGTGGGGGAAGCCGGCCTGCTAGCAGATCTCTCTAGCGGTGTTAGTAAACGCATTCTTTTCTACCAGTTTGGTAGGCCACCTCGCCAGGTATTTATATTAATCCTAATAGAACTGCTTTGCCCACATTTGGGTCCATACTAAACCGATTCTGAGGGGTTGTCATTTCAAACAATTTTTAACCACAAACCAATTTTACTCTCTTTTAACGGACTGACATGACCAAATTGACTTAGAAATACTCAAGGCTCCAGAACACCAAAAATACTTTATGGACTCTTAGATATATTTTTTGGTGTTACAAACAGAATGACAAATTTTATATGCCCTCATTCAGCACTCATACTGGTGGAGGGAATAGAATAGAAGTTAAAGAAATAGTGAAAGAAAAGCTAAAAGGCAATTCCAGTTAGATGTTTTTCCACACCCAGCAAATTGTTAAAAATGACAACAAATTATTAATGGTGGATAAACAATTTTTGAAATAAAAATTACACTTAAATGTTTACATTTTGAATAAGAGAAGAAATTCAGTTTATTTTCAAAGAATAATTTTAACATGTTTGTGTCAAATCATTTTGCCATGAAAATGTCCTTGAAGGCAGTAAAAGTTTTAAATAATCGTCTTAAAAAAACCATTTTTATTTAGGTAGAATTAGTCTTTAATACAGAAATATGTTTTATAAAAATCGACATATTTTCCAAAAGTTAATGTTTTTCAATAAAATTTTGTTATATGGGCTTTTATCATCAAAATAATTTTCGTTTTTTTTAAATAAACAAGCAGCATGTTAAATTTTTGATTTTATATCACCGAAGCTACACCAAAACATCTTATTTGTTGTTTTTTTAAAAGTATGTACTTATTTTTTTTGTAGGGAGCGCATACAAAATCATTTATTTTTACTTAAAAATTTCTTAACTAAAAATGTTAAAAATAAAAAATTAAAGTGCTATATTCGGCAGTGTCGAATCTTATAAACACTTCACCATGGCCCCCCAGGCCAATTGCTCCAAATGCCAATGCTGATGAATGCTAGATAAAAAATAGATCGATTTCACTGATTTTACAAAGCAAACAAATCATATATATAGACAAGATTTGAGCTCATTTTTTCAATTAAGCTTGTTTTATATAGGCCCTTAAGTTGGGATGACATTTGAAATGGATTTACTTGAGCATCTGCCGTGATTAAGTCTTAACCATTGGCCGACTAACAATGCGTTTATCAGCCGCCCATGTGTGTAAAAGCAATCAAAACAGACATGTAGCAATTTGAGTGTACAATCCGGCAGTATAATACACTTGCTCATTGTAAATGAGCTATGGAATCTCCGTCCAAACCAAAAACTCCACCTGATCCTCGAAGGGTCCTCAATAGGGTGTTCAATTAATCGGGTTTTATTTTTGTTCGGTTAAACGATTAATCGATATTTGGCATTTTTAACTTATTTGATAAACGAATAAAATTTTAAAATTAATCGATTAATCGAATATTTCTAAATCCCCAAAATTTTATAAATTACGAGATTTTTTCCAATAATTTTTGAAAAAATTAGTACTTGAGTGACTTAAAATTCTTTTTTAAATTAAACTTGTCAATGTAGCTCCAAATTGTTGCTTTACTTTGGGCATATTTAATCACTTAGATTTTAAAAGAGTCAATATAACTTTGGATTTTTTGAAACTTTTCACGGACATTTCAATCTCTGCTATGCTTCTGCAAATAATTTCCTCTAGAGAATCGATCGAAGAATCTTGTTTAAAATATTTATTCATTGGAACACTTGTAGCCCCCTTTAAGCATCTTCTTCAAGAACTATGTGATAGTCACTGTGTAAGTGGTTAATTAGTGAAGTTGTTACCTGTTACATTTAGCATTATAAGGTTTATCCTTCGTACAATTTTTTTTAACCAGACTCATTCCAAAGAGAGAAACGCATGAACTATTTTCTTAAAAAATACGGTCTTGTTCTAGAAATCAAAATGAAGTGGATGAAAATCGAGCAAATTCTAAAAACGACCCTGCAATAAAGTTCATAAAAATATTCCATTCCAACGGACACATACAATTGGTTTGTTTGTTCGATTTAAAACTTTAAAAAATTATACTTTTAACAGAAATACTAAATGTTATTATCATTTGATTAATCGGTATAAATTCTTCGATTAATCCTTTAATCGAAATTAGCAATTTTAAATTATTTGAACAATTAATGGTCTAAAATTGTTCGATTAATCGAACCAGAAATTTTCGACTGAACACCCTAGTCCTCAATCAAATGTCAGACCGGTTCGGCATCAGCGGAGGCTACTGATTCCCCTTGTAGCAGATAAGATCTTTGGTCAGCCGCGATCTCAAAAGATCTGCCAATTTTTAATTATGCCGGATTTCAGGTATTGGCTGCACCTGATTTCCCCAGAGGATGTAACACCACAAAGTGAAATATCCTTTTAATGTATCCCTACATACCTCTGGGGAGTGCATAGGGGATGCACGCAGAGAAAAATATGGTAACGGCAACTACACTATGTTCATTTTAAAAATATATGGTTGTCGTACACAAAAAATTTTTATTTTTAATTTATATAAGCAATATTATATAAGCAAATATAAGCCATATTATATCACTGTTTATCGCAATTATAAATTTAAGTATTGTTGACTGAAAAATATTTCTTTTTCTAACAACTAAATAATGATAACTTTGAAAACATATAAAAATTCTTACAACCATAACATGATAAGATTCTATACGTGCAGTCATAGTATTCTTAAGATGCAAACATTATATCTTTACTCTAATCATATTTTGTTAGCGCCATTTAACAAATAATTTTATATCAGTTCTGTCGTAATATTTTAAGGAAATAAAGAAGTTAACGAATTGTTCATTAAATAAAAAATTGTTAAATTATGATAACCTACGATTATAATTCGATTGCAGTAATCATAATATGATATGTCATGATTACTTTTAACTTATTATAATTAACATGACAATAGTATGATTACTTTTGAACTTATTATGATGAACATGATACGAATATGATTAGGTGAAAAATATTTTGATGAAATATTACGAATATATTTGGTCATAATATGATTGAAGAATAATCGTAATATGTTTACTACAATCATGAATCTTATCATAATATGTTTACCACATCCATGTTTTTTCTTTGCGTGTGAAAAGATTATGAGAAATATTTTACAAGTGAAGGTTTATGCATACAAATTAAAGATTTATGAAATAAGGGGCAGTCGTGTTTTTCTGCTAATATCTTAGCAATTTGTAGGCGGATCAGAATGAATTTCAATAGCAATCTATTCAGAACTATATCGTCACCTTAAATGCAAACAGACGTAACTACATAACAATGCGAAATTGAGTTTTAAGGCCCAAATACACTGGTCAAAGGCTTGACATCAATCTCGTGTACGTGTGCTTGACATTAGAACATACATTTGCTGGATCAGCTGTCAAGCATTTATTTTGAAGTGACAACAGCAGGAGCAACCAAATATTAAAATATAGACAAAAAGTGTTTAATTGTGTTTAATTGTTGCTTTTTAATAAATAAAAACAAAATTTGAAGAAAAGAAGAAGAAAATTATTAATTAAAAAGTTTTCCATAATTCCATCATTTTTTTTTTTCCTCCAAAGCATTTTTTTTTCATCCGACATTTTTAGCGACTGTTCGGTTTGAAACCACGTTTAAAGTTTGTGGGTGCTTGAAGAGTAACGCCAATACATTCATCAAAATCACTCGTCAAGCATGCTAAATATCTAAATTTTTTGATTTTCCATCAAGCATCGTCGGTGTCACACATACAAACTCATTTTCACTAATACTACCACAATGCTGGATGGGAATTTCACCAATGTATTTGGGCCTTTAGATTGATTTTCGAGACGATCAATTAATTCATCAAGCATTGCATATGTCTTAGTGCCGTTTATTTGACACTTTTTTGGAGACGTACAAAAACGTCGTCAATCTGCAGCTTGATTTTTATTTCTGGTGATTTATTGTTATTGGCAATATTTTCACTTTCAAAATAATTATTCTAAAACTTTTCAGTTTATGAATTTTTTGGATATTTATTGAACCATTTAATTTTTCTCTAGTTTTATTTTACTTATAACAGAAATTAATCCTCTATAAACCCAATTTTTGTTTAAATTTTCCGCAATTTTTACTTTATCAAATTAAGGCATCTTCACGCATGTTTCTATTGCACTGCACATACGTTAGATTTATATTATTATTGTGCATGTAAGCGATAAAAACTGTTAAGATTTACTGAGCTACTTTAATAACAGCGTCAGCTGAGTGATGTTGTTGTTTCAGATAAACTATGAAAATGAGAAGTTTTTTTAGGAAGCTCAGTTAAATTTATCTACAATGGGCAAATTAACATTTGGCCCGGTCGTAAAGTAAAAAATCATCTGACATCTTTGAAATTATTGTTAGACTATTTGAATATTATAAAATTTAAAATTTAAGAAAAATGCCCCGCGACAAAATTGTTTTTCTAATTTTATATTATTTTGAACAACTGAAACCGAACAGCCGTAAAACTTATTTATTTACTGAAATTAAATTCTTTTTGTCAAGCACAACAGGAAAACAATCAGCCGTCAAAGAAAAGAAATCAAAACTTTTTGATTTCCATCAATCATTGCCGACTGCACGCACACATCCATGTGATTGATGTGTTTCTTTGATCAGCTCTAGGGCCTTTTAAAAGGCCTGAGTTTTAATCATGACGTATTACCGAAGTTTGACTGGTTAGCGGACTTGTCCGTTTGCTGTTGCTATTTAACAGAGCTGCATAAGCAAAATAGATAGCACTGGTACATTAACACCCAATTTTGTAAATTTTTCACATCTATTGGTATCTGCAGTTAATCTGCTATTATTCTAACTGAAACTTATATATATATATATACATAAATAGATATAAACCTATAAGTATAAAGGTTTAATGTATTTTATGATTTCTAGTTAATCGCCTTATTTCTATAAACATTTGAATTTCATAGTTAAAATGATGTTCAAGAATAACTCTTTTTTAGCCTTAATATTTGCTTTTTGTTTCAATTTACCTCAACATATGGTGGAAACCAAGTTATAATGAATCATGAATGAACTAATTTATCATCAAAGTGTTAAATGAAAAACAATGAGTCCAAGTAAAATTACCAAATTTCGCGCCTTATGGAACAGTATAAATTAAAATTTTGTAAATAAAGTAAATCAAAGGCATATGAAAATTTCTATGTAAAATTTTTTTTTTTTTTAAATCCAATTCATGTTAATTATCATAAAAATTTTAAAAGCAAAACGGGCAAAGTCATAAAAAAATCTTCCCCACTCATAGACAACATCATCAATTTACACTTGTGCTTTTATACTTGAAACAAAAAAAAAAAATTATCAAAAAATTATTTACTCATTACAAGTAGCGAATCATTTAATATGAACTCATAGCCGGGTGCCCGATTAAAATGCCATTTGTTAAAATTTATTTTGGGCATTTCGCCAAAAACTGGCTACAAAAAAAAAAAAAAAAAATTAACAGCACTAGACACTAGATATAAATCTGTAAAAAAAATTGTAAGACTGGAATTTTATTTTGACAATAAAATACAGTTTTATTTGTAATTTGTTTTTGTGAATTTTTGCTTTTGGAGAAAAATAAAGAACACCAAGAAGACTTCTAAATAAACAAGCGCGAAGAAAAGATGCAGCAAGTGTTTTAAAATTTAATTTTAAATCTACACAAATGTGTGTCAATATTTTGTTCCAGTTTATAAATTTGCTTCTCTTTCTCTTTGGTCGCTAGTTCATACAAAATAATTTGTAAATTAAATTACACACAGTTTCTGAGCAAATTTTTAATTGCAAACAATTATAAGAAAATTGTTTTAGATAAAAGAAAACTTTTTTATGGATTTGTAAATTTACTCTGTAATAAAAAAAAACATACACCCGACCTTCGTAGGTGCTAATTTTATAAAGCTTAAAAATAATGTTCTAGCGGTCCAGCATAAGAATAATTCTATAAACACAACTGGAACGAGAGACGTATTTCGTCAAGCAAGACGAATTTGCCGGTAAAAGTTCGTAATATAAAAATTCGTGGAATAAAGCACAATATCGAAGAAAACAGTTTTTTATTATTTGTGCAAAGAGAGAAAAATAGTTTATCTGCCTAATAAAAAATGGAGCTACCAACGAAGCAGGTTTGTAAAGGAGAAACGTAAGAGTTTCTGTTACCATACCGCTTACGAAAGACATGAATTTTATATGCCGAGTTTCCTCTTTGAAGTAATACATTTTTGACACAGAAAGCGATTATTCAGCAAATAGGTATACAAATGATTGAATGTAACGATCAGCTCTACACTTAATTTTTTGTGGTTACCGTTATTCTTTAATATGCCTGCTTCGTAGTAAGCAATAAATTTGTAAGTTTCTTAAGAATTCGTTCACTTACATTACTGCATCTCTGCATGTCTTATTACGTAGCGCATAAATGTTCGCCTACTTTTTAAAATTTACTATTAGTGCTTCGCAAAACATGAATATTTTTTATTGGGTGTATTAAAAAATAAACATTAACAAAAACACAACTAAAAACTATTTTTTAGCGTATTTTTTTGTATATTTACTTTAAATGCTATAAAAAATTACACTGTGCTAGTCGCAAATTATAAAAAACTGGGCGCCCTACTGGTAAAGCTTATTCCAGTACACTTAATTCGCTCGTATTCGCGATTCGGATTTTTTAAAGGACCTATGGTAAATTATGGATCCATTGTCACAAAATTCGGTAGAGTAATTTCATTTGTTAAAAAACCTAAATTAGACAAAATTTTTAAACTGTAGTGCATGTTTTTTTTAGCAAACTTTACAGCGACTTATGGGAAATTATGAACCGATTATCACAAAATTGCATAGTGTTATTCTAGCCACATAAAACTAATGATGTTTTCTTTTCTAAAAAATAAAATGCATTATAATTGTTTAATATATTTATCACGTTACACGCACTCTTACAAAGTGCTTAATTTTTCTAAATTACAATGGAGCAAAATAATATCTAGGTTTTACACTCAACACTAATGTGTATTTAGCGTGTCAAATATTGAATGCAAGGCTTATATTAATAAGCGATATTCACCACGGTTCTAGCTTATTGAAATTTCTTTGAATTCCAGTAAGCGTTAACAACACTGGTATTTAATAATTAAAAATTTTTGCGCCAAATAATTATTATTTAATAAAAGTAAAAAACTAATTAAATAAAAAAAGTTTTTTTTTTGCATCACATTAACACCAAAAATCACAATATACAAATTGTACCCAAACACAAGAAAAAAGTTAATAAGATAAATACTTGGTTGCAAAAAAAAAGTGCTTAGCGCAGATGCAAAAAGGGTATTATCTCACACTCAATTATGGGGGTAAGAAATAAAAAAAAATTTGCATTTATTTGTGCAACATATTTGGAGAAGAAAATGACAACTTCTCACATTTTTGCATATTTTTTTAGAATAAAACAAAAACCCGCGCGAATGGTAGCATACATGAAACATTTTTGTCAGAAAAGAAAAAAAAAAAAATTGCACCGAATACCATATTTGTAAAATGATTTTTCCTTCGGACCCCGTATGGAAGCGTTGGGTCTTCCAATTTTATCTGTTTATTTTCTCCTTAATGTCTCTGTGTCTTAAATCCTTATGATTCTAATAATTATCTTTTCAGCTGTCTCGTTAAGAATGGAATCTTGTTCTTTTACGCATCTCTTGTTCAAGGACTTAATAGCATTAAGGTTTTAAAAAACAAAAACAAAACTAAAGCTATTTTAATTGACTTGGGAATCCCATCTTAAAAACACTGCAGGGATTTGGAAGTACAGTCGAGTCCCGATAATTCGTAATCGCAAGGGACCGGCCATTTCTTACGAATTATAGGGGTTTTTGATTTAGCGGGGTTTCGATTTAACGGGGTTAAAATAAACTAAATACGAATTAACGGGGTTTTTTCAATTTCGTTACTAAAACAATAAAAAAACATAAAAGACAATTGTTAAAAATAAAATATATAAAAATTATTCATGTAACAACCCTGCCGTCAAATGAGTAGCAAACTACAAAAATAACCAATTTTAAGTTAGCTTGGATAGACTAACTTAAAGCCAACTACTACGCAATGCAAAATTTACATTAACCAAAGTGTATACAAACAATGTGTAGTATATTTTAAGCAGAGAGAGCCAAGTCGATTGGCAAACAAACGGTTCTAGACCCACAAAAGATTTAATTTATTTAGGGTCATTATTGCAATATACGGAGTAGAAATTGGTAATCGGTATCTAAGTACAATTTTTCGATTTCGACAGGTGATTTAAATCGAAGTGGAAACATAGCATTACTTATAGTTTTGCATTATAACAACTTTTTTATTGTCATTATTTTTAAAAATATTAAGCCTTAACTTAAACTAACTTAACTTAAAGCTAACTCAAAGTAGTAAGTTTATAGCTAGCTACAAAGGGTTACCTTTAAGTTAACGGCTAGGTAGCTAACTTTAAAGTTAATTGAAAGTAATGCAGAGTCGGACAATTGACTACTTCCTAGGACATCGCAATGTTAAAATAGTTAGTTAATTCCATATAAAAGTAGTGCAAGTGTCAACCACCACTACTTGAGAAATAGTTAGCTTTATGTTTATTTAAAGTTAACTGAATGTCCGAAAGGGAAACTGATCTTAAGAAAATAAACACACACACAAGCAAAAGCAAGAACCCACGCAAAAAAAGCGGTAAACAAAAAATCATTCTTTTCGTTAACTACCACTTATAATTATTCCGAATTATAAGTGGTAGTTAAGCCCTTATGACACTACATTTTTTATTCATTAATTGATATAGAATTGATAGAAAGAAACAGTAAATGTTAGAAAGAGCAAACTATAAAATGTAAACAAAGTTTTTTAGTTTTTTTTTTCTCTTGTTATGGTTTTGTTTCAGGGATGGGGTTGAGAATTTTTAAAATTGTACCAACAACCTTTAAAAATTTTACTTTTTTACCCTAATTGTACTAAAAGATTTTTTTAGTTGAAATTAATTTTATTTTTGTTCATAAAAAACACCACAAAAAGGTATTATAAATCTTAGTTTAAAAAGTATCAACAAAAAAGTACAATTGAAACAACTTAGCCATCCCTGTTTTGTTTATTTTTTTAAATGTTGCCAACTTTTTGTTTATGAGAAACCTAAAAACAAAAAGCGGTAAATCGCTGAATTTGCTTATAAACCGCTGATTCAGCAACACTTTTGATATTTCAAGCTGGAAATGTCAATTTTAAGTTAAACAATTTTACATTTTTTTGACATAACTTCATTTTTTATCGATAACTTTAGTAAAATTTTTGACAGTTTGCCATTTATCTTAATACAGCTTAACTCTTTGCACTTGATAAATTTTTGTATTACATTATATTTGTACTGTAGCCCGTTTCTGTATATCTCACATCGTAAAACTCTTCGCATGAAACGTGTGAATTGCAACAAAAATAGTGTGAAATGAAACAAAAAATGGTTTTTCTCACACAAGTGTTTCTGTATCTTTTTTTGCGAGAATTATCTGTCATTTAAATAATTTTCCAGCAATTATTGGAAGGATGCGAGAAAAAGTGTTTCTATAACAATATTTTGCGAAAAGTTTCTTTCAAGAACTGTCAAAATAAGTCACATTTGAAATTGGTGGCGAGAAAAACAAAATGTAGATATTTTGAATTTAAAATATGTTTATATACTTTTTTTTTTTAATAAATAAAAAAATAGAAGGAATATAAATGATAAATGCATAATTTATATGATGAAAATAAACAAAAAACAATTGTTATATTTTGTTAGTTTAAATTTTTGTTAGCCTTTTCTTGTTTTGGTTTTAATCAGTGCTGCCAGATAAATTTGTGTCAAAATCGTCAATTTCCTGAGAAAAAAATAAAAAACATATCGTCTTTTTTGTTTTAAAAATCGTGCAATTTAAAATCAATTTTAAACAAATTTGTTTCGACTTTTATTAAAAAATAATCAAACAAAAACATAGTTAAAGTTCATGGGTATTTAATAATTATTATTTTATAATTGAGAAATAAATCTTTAATTTACCTATTCCTATAATCTTTTTCTTTTTTACCTGAAATAGACTTAGTAGAATACCTTGTAGTTAAAATAAAAAAAATCGGTTCATAAATAAACGGGTTAAAGACCCAGTAAAATCTTCGCCTACAAAATAATATGTTAAGTAATCAGAAACACATAAAAGCACTAAATACATACAATTCTACTGAAAAACTAATGAATTTTACAAGGGTTGTGCCAAAAAGAACAAATTCAAAAGTAAGTCATTTTTTTTATCTTAATACATCCAGAAAAAAGTAGTTATCGAAGTTCTTATGGAAGAAAGCTACTTAATAACGAGTGAAAGAAGCTATCCATTTTGAAAAAGTTTTTACTGGGAGACAAACAAATTTCTTTTTTGCCGGAATAATGGTTTTGGAACAAAAGTGTACATATAAGATAAGAATATCAAATATCAATCATATTTTGTATGTGTATATAAGAAGTATTAAATGTTCAAAATAAGCCAATTCGGTCCATTACTTTCCCTCGAAATTTTGCTTTTGCCGATACATTTTTTAGGGAAGAAACAAACAATTTCGAGGACAATTTTCACAATAGGGATAAATATAAAAATTTAAGCAGCCTTGTTTCTAAAGATATCTTTTTTTCTAATAAACAAACATATAAAAATATTTACAATTATCTTTTTTCGAAGACTAAGGGGCTTATAGTGTAAAACGCAACGCCAACAATTTCATTAAAAGCAAAAATAAAATCAAAAATATTTTATAAATTTGTTGTTGCTTTCTACAGACATTCATATTGTTTTTTTTTTCAATTTTCAACGCCACAAAATAGAAGTGTTTGAAATTTAAAAATTCAAAATGAATTTCTATAGAAAGTAACAACAAAATTATAAAATATTTTTGATTTTGTTTTTGCTTTCGTCACTTTTTTAGAAAAAATTATCAAAACCTCACTTTGTTAATATCGGAACAAAAAATCGTCAAGATGACGATAACTCGTCAAATCTGGCAGCCCTGTTTTTATTATATTTATTTCTTTTGTTGACGTTTTGCTTTTATTTGACACTTAATTACTGGAAATATTCCAGTATAAACAGAATTTGTTGTGTCTGTTTTCGCATTCAAATACAGAAACACTTTTATCTCATAAATCGAGAAACGATGGAATTTTTTGTTTCACACTTCATGTAAGAAATTTTACGATGCGAGAAATACAGAAACGAGCTACTGTTCACCAAAACTTGAACAATGCATTAAAAATGTAGTGTCATAAGGGCTTTAGCAAACAAATACTATTTATAAGCGGTAAAGAAGATTTTATTTAAAAAAAAATTACGAATTAGCGAGGGGACCAAAATGTATGGCAATTTTACGAATTAACGAGATTTTTCAAGGGACCGACAGTTTATTACGAATTATCGGGAATTACGATTTATCGGGGTACGAATTATCAGGATTTGATTGTATCTGCTAAGGTTACATTCACCAAAACAACGGAACAGCATTTCAGGGGTGTTCGCCAAATATTCTACAAAAGTGTTTAGAAACAGTAAAGGGAAATTTTTAAACCCTTCACCACTGGTGGAAAGGGTTTATATAAGTTTGTCATCCCGTTTCTAATTTCTACAATATTGCTACACCCTATAAAGTATTTATATATATATATTTTGGGTCGTTATGAGTAGCAAAGGTAATTTAAAGATGTCGCGTCTGACAGTCTGTCCGTCTGTTTGTTGAAATGGGTTTTCCGAAGACCCCAGAAATAATGGGGACTAGGATTTTAAATGTATATTCATGGGATTTATGCTCCGTGGCCGTGGCACTATCTATACAAATACATTACAATGGGTTATTTTTAAAGCGTACTTTTTTTAAAAATCTAATAAAACACTCAAATTTGCATCATATATTCAAAATTTTATTGGAATCGTTAAATTGGTCTTTCCCATTTACTTTTTAAAAATAACTCCATGTAAATGTTGCCCGCGACTCCGGTTTAAATGATCCATTCGGAAGGTTCAATTTTGCACCACTTTTTCGAGCATTTCGGCCTGTATTTCATGAATAACACGTGTTATGTTATACTCTAAGGCTTCAATCGTGTTTGGCTTGTCCACATAGACCAACGACTTCACATAACCCCACAAGAAATAGTCCAGAGGCGTAAAATCACATGATCTTGGCGGCCAACTCACAGGGCCATTTTGAGAGATAAACTGCTCACCAAATTCATCCTTCAATATGTCCATTGTTTCACGAGCTGTGTGGCATGTGGCACCGTCTTGTTGAAACCAAATATCAATCAAGTGCAACTTAGCCAATTGGGGCAAAAAAAATTGCGTATTATGGCTCGATATCGTTTGCCGTTGACGGTAACTTTTCTTCCACGGTCGCCTTTGAAGAAAAATGGACCGATGATGACACCAGCCCATAAACTACACCAAACTGTCATTTTTTCGGGATGCATCGGTAACTCTTGTACGGCATGTGGCAGTTCTTCACCCTAGAGGCGGCAGTTTTGCTTGTTTACGTATCCATTTAGCCAGAAATGAGCCTCATCGCTGAACACAATTTTTCGATGAAACAGTGGATTTCCATCGAGCTTTGAACGAACGAATTTTGATAATAAATTTTAACGATTTGCAGTCGTTGCTCGTTTGTTAGTTTCTCCATGATGAAATGGCAGAGTATACTGAACACTTTTAACTTTCACAGATGTAGTTTGGACACAATTACAAACCAGTGCCGCCAGCCCGAAAAACTTAATTCATAATAAATCACCCTTTAAATTTGTGTATATTTGGTGAACGGCAAAGCGATAAATGCAAACTAATGTCCGGCGCACTAATACATTTACATATATAGTACAAGAGGCACTGATGGCAGATATCGAGTTCAACATCTGGAAGATTTGTAGCCTTCTTTAGTAGGTCATATGAAAATTAAATCTGTGGCATTTTGACAAAACATCTTAAGTCAAATAAAATAATTGAAAAAAATGTTGTAAATCATACGAATTTTCATTTAAAAATCATTATTGCTTACGTTTTTAAAATTTTATATTATAAACGAAATTTTTCTTCAATTTTAGTTTATGTTAATTTTTGATAAAAATCATTATTTCACAGCGATTTTTTTTAAAAACTTTTTTGCTATCTTATCTCGACTTAGGATGTTTTGTCAAAATGCCACAGAAATAATTTTATATAGGAGAATTGTACAAAATCTGCCAGTATACGTGAATGATTTCGGGGTGAATCCACAAAGTTGGGAAGAATCGTAACTTAACTCACTAGCACAATGATATTTATTATGCAAAAATTATACTATTTTTATATGCTTTTAGGAGTTTTAACCATATTATTTAAGACTATAGATATGCAAATTTCTCATACTTTCCGTAACGATATGTATATGGGTGTACTCATGAAAAATATAAATAAAAACAAGTAAGAAAGTATAGTCAGTCAAGCCCGACCATATGATACCCAGCACCACAGTACTTAAAAACACATCATGCTTATGTGTCCATATAAATATGGATTTCCCTATGTTTAAAAACTTCATTAAAATCGGTTTGAAAGTTTGTGAGAGGCAGAAATTGCCCCCTACATCCCCTTGTGGTCCTATTTTTGAAAAACTGTATAGCTTATGTGTCCATATAGATATGGATCTATCCATGTTTTAAATTTCATTAAAATCGGTTTGATAGTTTCTGAGAGGAAGAAATTTCCCCCTATCTTCCCTCGTGGTCCTACGATTTGGCCCATTTTTAATAGGCTTGGTCCTTGTGCCAATAAGAACCTATGACCCAAATTTTATCAAGTTATCTCCAAAGTTGCGACCTGTAGTTTGCGCACAAGGTTACATGGACAGCCAGCCAGCCAGCCTGCCAGCCAGCCGGACGGACATCGTTAGTTCGACTCAGAAAGTGATTCTGAGTAGATCGGTATACTTTAAGGTGGGTCTAGGACCACTATTTTAAGGCGTTACACACATCAGCACAAATGCATAATACCCTCTCCACTATTGTGGTGTGGGTATAAAAATACTAAGCCAATTTTCCGTGATTTTTCTAAATAAGCGTTGGTTGATTTGAATAATCTTTTAAAATAAGGGAGTAAAAGTTGTATTTACAGCAAGCTTCGCTGCCACTCAGATTCTATATTTCCTATATAAAGCCCTCTTTTGCAAATGGCTTCTAGTATTACATTATTTCTTACTTTTATTTGTATTTTATAATTTCTTGAAATCCTATTAAAAAATTCATAAAATATCTCAAATTTGTATTAATTATAATTTAAAAATATACATTTAAATTTTAGATTATTTTTTTTAACAAATTAATATTTACGCATTAAAATTGGTCAGGGTTATAGAAACGATAGAAAAAAAGCAATGAAAACACATAAATGAAAATTAAAATTAATATTTATTAATCGATTAATGGAAAAAAACATTTCAAAAGACCCGTTTATTTATAACAATATTGAAGTTAATAGCCATGTTTAAATATACACACGATTCTAGTGAATTTAACTACATAAATTCAAGGATGCTCCAGTTGTGCAAATTGTAACTTAGACCAGCACAAAAACACCTTTAATAAAACGTGTGAACTTGTACCTAATAATATTTTGTATTCTTTAGGTGCCTTTTTTTTTAAAAGGTGTCTAATCAATTCATAGACAAACGTTAAAAATAACGAGGTGTACAATATGAGTAAATTTTTTTAACACAATTTATCACACCCATAGATCTTTTGCTATCCTTGAAACATTTTCCTACTGTTCTGGACTAAAAAAAAAGACAGCCTTTCTCCTGCTTTTGACATATATAGAATAAACAACAATTAAGGACCTTGTAAGGAAAAGGATGTAAAAATAAACAAAAGATAATATTAAAAAAAAAAATTTTTTTTAATATACAAACGAACGTCAAAGCACAAAATCAGGGCAAGTTTTTCAAGCTTATTACTTAAAAAATAAAAATTTACATATTTTGTTGGATTTAAACAGATTAAAAAAGTTCTTAGCAAGAAAAAAAGGTTTTTTGCCAATCCTTTTAACTATCATGTTTAAATCCAGTTAATTCAAACAAATTTTGTATATCCAATGCATGAAATGTACCCAACTTTTTGGAGCTAAAGCTTCCTAATTTCTGGAATTTTTTTTATTTTTACTACAAATTATTTTTTTTTCGGTCATTAAAGTAAAATAAAACGGGGAATCACCGAGTAATTGGTGGTGTGTACAATTCGGTCATATGCGTATTTGATATGCTTGTACAAATTTGGGTCAGTTGATAACTGAAAGTCAAAGTGAAGATACCTTATCTTTGGATACTAAGGTTAAAATATTAAAAAGACTTAATGAAGGCGTGAGTGGAAATCGATTAGCTCAAGATTTTAATGTAACAAAATCTTCCATAAGCTACATAAAATCAAAAAAAAAAAAAACAAGAAATAATGGATGCAGTTACCAGCACATATCAGGAAGCAAATAAAAAATCTTTACATAAGGCAGAATATGTCGAAATGGAAAAGCGCCTTTATAAGTGATTTTTAAATCAACGTGAAAAGAAGAACACAGTGACAGGACCCGTATTAAAAGCAAAAGCTAAGTAAATTTTTAGTGAAATGTACACCGATAAAAATGAAAATGCTTTTACTGCAAGTGATGGGTGGTTTTCCAAATTTAAAACCCGTCATGGAATACGGTTTTTAAAAATTGGTGGTGAAATACTTTCGAGTGATGCTCACTCAATTTCTACACAGGTTTCGTGCAAAAGTCTCGGAAATGGGGTTATTGGAAACACAAATATATAATGCTGATGAAAGCTAAAGAAAAAAGAAAGATAAAACATGATAAAACATAAACAATTTGAACAGGTAACTAAAGAAAAAGAATAAAAATAAAAGGTTTTCCATTTAGGTTTTTGGTAAAAATATTCAGTTTTTTTTTAGCTTTTTTAATTGCATATTGTTAAATAAGTTTTTGGGAATAAAAACTTGCCCTGCACGTAATAAAAAATTATTTGAAAATGTTTGATGTATTTAACACTTTAAAGTTTTGCATATTTTTTCCAGCCTCTTATCGCATTTGTTAAACTGATTTTATTATGTTCATGTTAGAGTCGTTATTTAAAAAATGTATTCTCACACACTTATGTGTAAAATAAACCTCTCATACACAAAACGGGTGGAATATTTTGCCTAACGTTCTGTTTCAAAGACGCAAGCTTTTCAAGCATGTGCATGTTTAACTTGTTTGTAAGAAAGTGGAATTATGTCGATAGGTATAACAAAAGATGTACCAATTTCAAAGTGAGAGCAGTCTAGTGTTTAACGATCAAATAAGAGCATAAACAAAATGAAAGTTTGTTGCGAAAGTTGCGATTTTAGCGCCATATTTTAACGATTTACTAGCTACTTGTAGGCAAAATTGACATGTATCAAAAATCAGTTTATTAAAATGCAGGTTGTGAGTTTTGAAATCTGTGTTTTTTTGATTTTTGAATATATTAGTTTTGGACATTTATGATACTTTTATTACCTTTAGGGTATTTGGTTGTAGAGTTTATGTTTATATAGTCTTATAGACTTTAATGAATCTGCAGGGGATTAAACATTTTTTTTTATTTTATGGTACTTTTATTATACATAAATTATATGTATTTTTACTATTATTTAAAATGCACTTGAACTACAATCTTCCGTGTGCGGCGGTTATTCACTCAAGCATTGTTCTTAAAAGTCTTTTGGGTCTAGTGCTTGACTGTTTTGCTTCTATATCTTTAGAATAACTGCCTTATTATGTTACCTATTTGGTGACGTGCTGGGAAGAATCCAGAACTGCTAAGCTTTTTTTAACATCTTCCTTAAGCTTATTTAAAACTAAACGCTTTTTTCAAGAGATATTTTTCTTGGGAATCCTCTAAAGGAAATGTTTTATTTTATTATAGGGAGAATAGGAAAAATGCATTAAATTTATTCATCTATCGAAATACACTGATATCAGGAAGAAAAAGCTGAATTTTTGAAACCAATTCTTAAAAGGAAGAGATTCATTCTAAATTTTTTAATTGAAATGGTTAAGCATCTTAGCGCAATTTAAGAAGCTGATTCTTGTATTTTTTATTCAAAACAGGATTTAAATTTCAACATAATTTGAAAAATCCTCACAGTATAATTTGCCAAAAATCTGAAAACTGTATTAGCAACCTTTGGTCGAGAGCATGATGTAGAACAAACTCTAAAGTAAATGTTTAGCATTATGAAACATGAATGTAAAATCTTTTGATTCAAATTAAACGATGGAATATATCAACTCGTAAGTTTTCCCAAGATTTCCCTTTTTCTATTACAATTTGTATTTCGCAATTTTTCGTAATGTCATAATGAGATTTGTCGACGATGCAAAGCATTTTCGAACATAATCAGCCTTATTTCTGTGCTCGATGTCGAAAACGACTCAGTAGTAGATTAAAGTAAATTAAATTAAAGTTCTTTAATCTACTACAAAATTCGACTTACTGTGTTACCGACAAGTTACCGACAACGAGAACCGTAATAAGGCTGAATGTCTGAAATATAGTAAACAGTTGAATTGTTTTCTAAGTAAAAATGTGTTGCTGCATAAATTGCCCAATTTGTTTTGTGACGACCAAAAGTCGGAGCCTAATGAATTATTATTATTTATGCTTATTATGAATTATATTGAATTTTTTTATGTTCCCTTATGGGATATTATCCCTAGCCTTAGTATTAGATATGAAGGTATTCAGCCTTATTTCGGTTCTCGATGTCGAAAACGACTCAGTAGTAGATTAAAGTAAATTAAATTAAAGTTCTTTAATCTACTACAAAATTCGACTTACTGTGTTACCGACAACGAGAACCGTAATAAGGCTGATTATATAATTTAATTTTATTATATTATATTATTGTACTTGTATTATTATAGCTAATAAGTAAGATTGTATTTGAAATTAACGGACAAATATCACGCCATCTGGTGGCGCGTAGGAAAGATTGGGACACGACAACATACACTTAGGAGCAACCCTGATAAATGGTTATTGTGGTATGTGTGTGTAAATGTACGCCGGCAAACAGTATAAAAGCGGAGTACGTACCATTAAACGGGGGCAGTCAGTCGGCAGCTGGCAAACGGGTAAGGTCTTATTTAGCTGTGAGAGGTTACACCGCTACAGCTAACTAATATCCAGTGTTCGATTGAAGAGAGGTTACACCTCTTTCATTTGATCCCACTCGTTGCTAGGAAAGATTGCAAGCCAAGAGAAGAGCGGTGTAGACTAAATTCTCTTGGTTTGTTTTCTGAACTTTTTCCCTGACTATCGTGAGACAGCGCTAGAGAGCAGGGTGATACTGCATCTCGAGAGAACAGCGGTGTAGACTAAATTCTCTCGACGTGTAGTAGATCGCCCGGAACGACTGCAAAGCAAGAGAACAGCGGTGTAGACTAAATTCTCTTGGTTTGTCGTCTGCCTTTCCCTTGGCTACTTTGGCCTTTCTGTCGAAGCCGTCGTGTGTGTCGCGTCGCTACCACCGTGTGTGTTGTCGGTACCGTCCCGAGAGTGTCGTGTACGTCATTTGTGGTCTACGTAGTATTTAATTTGTCGATCATTGTAGTAGACTTTTAAAATTAAGAAGGATTTTAAGATTAAGAGAAATAAATGTATTAAATATACGGTTTATAACGTTTTATGAAAAGAGCGAGTCCGGTGTTTCATTTCTCTGTTCGTTTAAATAAATTTTTGTAACGAACCCTGGGAGCCGCGAGCTCTACCCCAGCATAAGGTGGAAAACACGTCGTTACAATGGCGCCCGAGCAGGGACATTAGCAGTAGAAACTGTGCTAATCGTCTCAGACCAGAGAAACCACACTCTCCACTCTTGTACGGGAAAGAGAAAAAGAAGTTAAGAATGGAAAAAATAATATAAAATGTTAAACTGAACTCAAAGGAAAAAAAAATTAAGATTTATGCTATGCGGTAATATGATAAGAAAAACATACCTACGGTAAAACATGTAACAAAAATACGTTGAAAAAATCAACTAGTTAGTAAGATGAAGAAAAAAAATAACGGGAAGAACTTAAAAAAAATACCGCGAGAACTGTTATAACACACGTGGGACAAAAACAATTTCGATTTTCGTAACAAGAAGAAGACAAAAAAATAACGGAGCGAACAAACCTTCTGCGTGTACAATTAATCGGCGCGTAATAAAAAAAAAAAACACAACAACTTGTAAATCTCGCAGCGCGAAGAAGATCGAAAGTACGGGAGTTAAAAAAAAAATCGGAAAAACGGAAAAGAATTAAACGATAATTAAAAAAAAAAAAGAGTTATAATTAGTTCTTTCTTAAGACGAAAGAATTGCTATCCTGCCTGAAGGATTTCCAACTGGACCAGACCAGCAATGTGGAGAAGTTAAGAAAGCGATGGGTCAAGTTTGTAAGCTGTGTCACCAGCATCACCTTTAACACAACCAATGCAGTGAGCTCGTATCCGAGATTAAGTGAGTCATCTATGCCATCATTTATTTATTTATTTATTTACCCAGGGACGAGAAACTCGGCAAACGCAAAGATGTTTTCCAATGTTTTCTAAGATGAAGTCACTGCTTGAATATGATAACCTTATAATCCCCAACCGCATGAGTGGGCCCAAGAGCTGAAAGTGATTTCCACCATAAGAAGAAGAAAATAGACGAGGAACCCATTACAGCAACAACGCTACTACAAGCTGCGGCGACGAGACTTGCATACAACCAACACTGGATATGAGAAGTTAAAAACTGGCAATAGTCCAGCCCAATCATGGCCCTAACGCCAACGGCATGGCTAGAAACAGTAAAATCTTCAGCCGGATGTTCAAGTACAACTACGTCTCCATAACGACACACAGAAAAATCATTTTCATCGTCATATCCTCCACGTCATTACCGACATCATCGTCATCCACTACCACTTCGTCATCTGAGGCCGCCGCACCCATCGCCGACATCCCAGGCTTCCGCTGCCAACCGTTGCCGCCACAGGCCGCCGCAGCCAAAAGTTGCCGCCGCCGCCTGACGCCGCACCCATCGCGTACATCCCCAGGCTTCCGCTGCCAACCGTTGCCGCCACAGGCCGCCGCAGCCAAAAGTTGCCGCCGCCGCCTGACGCCGCACCCATCGCGTACATCCCCAGGCTTTCGCTGCCCCGTTGCCAACCGTTGCCGCCACAGGCCGCCGCAGCCAAAAGTTGCCGCCGCCGCCTGACGCCGCACCCATCGCGTACATCCCCAGGCCTCAGCTGCCATCCGTAGCCGTCTTCCGTTGTTGCCAAAGATCGCCGTTTCCATACGACGGCGCCGCAACCCGCTAAGGCGGCAACCTGCTATCCAGTAGTGGTTTGAGAAAGTCGACTCCCTAGTGACGAGGAAGATCCTTATTGATTGCAGTGGCAGTACTCATCATTGATTGTTCATCCTCATCGTCTCTACCGGTGAAATCACCAACATCATCATTTTTATCGGCGAAATCATCAGCGTCACCCACACCTGCAAAATCACCAATCTCATCTACACCGACCTCACCAACATCCTTAACTCCAGCCGCATCCAGGCCAGACATGGCCCAAGATGAATCATAATTATTCGAATTTATTATTATTTTTCGTATTATACCGTATCGCGTAACTTTTACTATCCTTGAGTTTTATTATTACCCATAACAGGGGTGTATTCATACTATGTTTAACTTAATTTTCTTGCTAGAGTGAAAGAAAACCAGTCATCCATCACGGGGAAAACGGAGGCAATGTGACGACCAAAAGTCGGAGCCTCGTTTTTGGGCCACATGCCCTAGACTGCCCCCTAATGAATTATTATTATTTATGTTTATTATGAATTATATTGAATTTTTTTATGTTCCCTTATGGGATATTATCCCTAGCCTTAGTATTAGATATGAAGGTATTATATAATTTAATTTTATTATATTATATTATTGTACTTGTATTATTATAGCTAATAAGTAAGATTGTATTTGAAATTAACGGACAAATATCACGCCATCTGGTGGCGCGTAGGAAAGATTGGGACACGACAACATACACTTAGGAGCAACCCTGATAAATGGTTATTGTGGTATGTGTGTGTAAATGTACGCCGGCAAACAGTATAAAAGCGGAGTACGTACCATTAAACGGGGGCAGTCAGTCGGCAGCTGGCAAACGGGTAAGGTCTTATTTAGCTGTGAGAGGTTACACCGCTACAGCTAACTAATATCCAGTGTTCGATTGAAGAGAGGTTACACCTCTTTCATTTGATCCCACTCGTTGCTAGGAAAGATTGCAAGCCAAGAGAAGAGCGGTGTAGACTAAATTCTCTTGGTTTGTTTTCTGAACTTTTTCCCTGACTATCGTGAGACAGCGCTAGAGAGCAGGGTGATACTGCATCTCGAGAGAACAGCGGTGTAGACTAAATTCTCTCGACGTGTAGTAGATCGCCCGGAACCAGTGTTACCGTCGGATATTTTCAAAAAGTACCAATAAAAGGGGATATCTACAAAAAAAGTGGCACCAAAAAGTGGATTTTTTTAAAAAAAGGGGCACATTTTTTAAAATTAAAATAAGTACACCACATTTTGTATTTTTTACATTTTTTTTTCTATTTATTATAATTTTAAATGGTATAAAAACTAAAATAAATATTTTGTAAATATTTCTTTCGAGAAGTAATTTTTATAAAATATTTACTTAATTGTTTTGGTAATTCAAAAACGTTAAACTTGTTTTTTGCCAAACATGTTTTTTGGATTTTGACATTGTTGCAGCAAATAGAAGATATTTATGTAATGTGTTTTATATATACATTTAGTAATATATTTCTTGTACTATTCATTCTGAATACATTTTCTTTGATTTATTTAAGACACTAAATTGCGCAGGTAGACGTTTAAAAACTTTTTAAAAATTTATTTTCCCATTCCATCCGATTCTTATGTTTTTTGGAATGCTATGGCCGAATATGAGCACAGTTTGCTCCCATCACGTCACAGTTTTCAGATACACCAATTATTGTAATTTCGGATGATGTTTTGTACCACAATTAATAACAAAATCCATAGTTTAATAATTTCGTATATTTGTTTTGAAAACAAAAACAAATTTTAGTTTTTATTATTGTTTATAATATAGATATGCGAAAGAAATGTTCTTATCGACACCGTGGGCCCTGCAGCTAAGCTACAATCGGATGAAAACAAGAAATCATATAACAAAAAAACGAAAATATCACTTTTTCAAATACTTTATATATAATCAGTTCCTCACTTTAATACAAATAAATGCACGGCATGCATACATGCTACTAAATTTAAGTGCTAGTGCTTAAATTTCTTAACTATATCATATTTAGTTTTTATCCAATTTCGTATATTATTGCTTCAAATTTTTGTAATCAGGTTTATAAAACAAAACTATAAAACTGGATTTTGTTATTAATTGTGGTTCCGAAATAACAATAATTGGTGTATCTGATAAATGTGACGTGTGGTCATATTCGTCTTTAGCATTCCAAAAACATAAGAATCAGTTGGAATCGTTAAACAAACTTTTTCAATGTCGTCCTGTACTACATATTTATTAATGGTCAGTTTCATAAAAATTTTACAATTAATTGTTCTTAAAACGATCCCATACTTTCTCAAAATGTCTTTAGCCTATTTGTTACTTTATTTTTGATTAAAGCTAACTTAGTAACAACACGCTCAGCAGAAGCACTACTATGTGACAATGTAAAAATATGAGAGATCAATTTGTACAAGTTTGAATATATATACAGGTATATTCATCAAATCTATTTTTCAATGTTCCTATTTCACGCCAAAAATTTTTAGCATTCGAAATTTTAAATATATTTTCATAATTCGTGTCATTTACTTTACTCTCTAGAAGTTTAAATTCATGTATGAATCCATCTGGGTCAGTTATAATATCATTAAACTCTGAAACTAATTCGAAATAGTTTATATCTTCATTAGACACTATAAATATTGGGTCTTAATACTTCAATATTTTGAGCTTTTTGTTTTTTATACCAATTCTTATTATCAATTCATTACACAATTTTTGGTAAAAACTTAGATTTTACTTTTAATGTCAATTACACAATTTTAGACAAGTTTTCGGTACGCAACAGTTCGGTTTCTGCTTCATGACTTCTAAGAAGAGACGAAATACTTTTTTTTACCAAATATTTGAAATTTCTTGCTATATATTCTTTTAAATATTTATAGGAATTTTTCCTAATTCTTGATTTATAATAGAATAAATAGCAAAAAGTTTTAAATATTTGGTAAAAAAAAAGTATTTTGTCTCTCCTGAAAAGTAGTTGTTTTTGAGTAACGATGTTGCGGAAGAAAACCATCGATATGTGAGATAGAGATTTCTTTATCCCCTTATTCATAATAAATAAAACAGGTTAATAGAAAGCTTACTAAACCGATTTTCAGCTAACCACTTGCTTAAATATACATATATTAAAACAGTTTTACATATATTAAAGCTGGGGGCCATAATAAAACAGAAAGAAAAAAAGTATACTTTCGTAGCGTAAAAAGTATCAAAAAAGTGGCAGCAATCGCAAAAAGTACCACATTTGGGTGCATTTTGTAAAAGTGGCCAAATAGTATCCAAGCAGTCGAAAAAGTGGCAAATTGCCACTTTAGTGGCACCAACGGTAACGCTGCCCGGAACGACTGCAAAGCAAGAGAACAGCGGTGTAGACTAAATTCTCTTGGTTTGTCGTCTGCCTTTCCCTTGGCTACTTTGGCCTTTCTGTCGAAGCCGTCGTGTGTGTCGCGTCGCTACCACCGTGTGTGTTGTCGGTACCGTCCCGAAAGTGTCGTGTACGTCATTTGTGGTCTACGTAGTATTTAATTTGTCGATCATTGTAGTAGACTTTTAAAATTAAGAAGGATTTTAAGATTAAGAGAAATAAATGTATTAAATATACGGTTTATAACGTTTTATGAAAAGAGCGAGTCCGGTGTTTCATTTCTCTGTTCGTTTAAATAAATTTTTGTAACGAACCCTGGGAGCCGCGAGCTCTACCCCAGCATAAGGTGGAAAACACGTCGTTACAGTTTATGCTCTCCTGGGAATGAAAAATTACGGGAAGTTGGAAATCTTTATTAGAACAGAGCCTATAAAAAAAAAAAAAAAAATACAAATCGTTTCATAATTTCACATAGCTTCCATAAAAATTTCGTCATGAAATTATTCTATATTTAAATATGTTATTAGAGCTGTTTTACTTATAACTTCCATAATATTATGTAAAAATTTGGCCAAAATAACTTTTAGAAAAGCTAATTTATCTTAAGCCCCATAAAGACCCCTTTTTCAAATCTCTAGAGATCTGCAACAAGACCACATTCCACATAATTACTTAAATTTTTTTTTGCAAATCATCCGATGATTTGGTTTTGTTTTGTGTTTTAAGTCCTCCTCCATATTACGAAACATGGCTCAGAAACTTTCTTCATTTATCTTTTGAAAGTGCATTTGAGTCAATACATTAAAAATTTCGTTTTGCAGCATTTAAACATTTTGTATGACTTCTCTTTTTCTTTCAAAAACCAACTCACAAAGTCTGCTTGTACACAAAACCAAGTACACTTTTCCGTTCGTATTTCCCCTTTTATAACCAAACTCAAATGTTCCACAGCAAATGGTTTTTAATATGGACGAGGACTTCAATTTTGTTTTTCAAGCATCTACAGTCATAAGCTAAGATCCCACTATCGGCGCAATGTACCAATTTTTGTCGTATTTCATGTGCCGATAGTGTGAACGGTCAAAATTTTTTAATATGCGACAATCTGTGCCGAAATTGTGCTGACTGTGGACAATCAAAATTAACCTTGATGCGCCGATAATGTGAACACTCTTTTGCACAATGTGGAGCAATCAAATTGTTTAATATGTACCGATTTTTATCGGCCACTTGTGTGCCGATCACAGTCGCCAATCAGCGCCGATACAAGGGATCACAAAACGAAATTTTTAAATTGAACCAACTGGCTACTAAAATTTTACTTTTTTGAGCTTAATTGTATCAAAATTACATTTGTTTTATCTATTATTTATGTATAAAAACTTTAAATAGCACATTTGTACTGTTGAATGAAAGAAAACAATTCGCTTTAACCAAAACATTGCAGTTGTAGACATCTATTTACAAAACAACAAGTACAAAAAAAGAACAAGTGCAGTAAGTTTGAATAAAATTTAATACATTTTTTATTTTATATTAATATATTATTTAAAATTGTTAGGAAACATAATAGTATATTCAGACGGAGAATTTCGCGAATTTCTAAAGTAAAATTATGTCTGCCAACAAGCAAATAAACAAAAACATATGATTTAATTTTCCAAAATTGCACGATAGTGTGACCGCATTGTACCGATTATTGTCGCAATTGAGTTTTGGCCGATATGAACCGAACAAAATTGTCACAATGTGTGACGATAATGGGACCACCCAAGAATCAATTGTGCAATGTTTTTAAATGTGCGCCGACATAGCACGATAAAAATCGTCACAGATTGTGCTATGTGAGCCGATAGTGGGATCTTAGCTATAGTCATATATATAAACACCATTTTTACTTTATGTGACAATACGCACGACTATCACTGTATGGCTGAAATCCAAAACGTCACTTGAAATGCAACTAAACAAAGTCATGCATTCCGAAACGAAACCACTGACAACGTCATACGTTTCTAAATGTATAACAAAAGTTACCGATGCGCAAACAATAAGCAAAATGTGCATTAATAATTTTGTTGATGCTTTGGTGACATTTATTTTTACAAACTAAACCACACATTACTTTACTTTGTATCGAAACAGTAGCAAAGCAGCATCATTGCAATTTGTTTTGATGTTTTGGAACTCCCCCTATCTGTATATGCAACATTTTTCTCAGAAAAGAAATCGTCATTAGAAAGTATATACCTTTTCGATTTGGTAACCCGCTAAACGCCCTTATAACAGTATATGAAGCTTAACAGTCTTCATCTAAATTCCATATAAAAGTATTAACATATGAGGAGGTCCATAACAAAACGCAATAATTAAATTTTTCAAGTTTTTTGATTTTTTGATTGAATTTTATTCTTCACATTGAAATCTATATTAATTTTATTATAAAGCATCCCAAAACTCAATAGCTACACTGCAATTCAATATCAAATACAATGGTTCAGAGCAAAATGCAATTTTTACACATGAAAAAGCGTTTTCATTTTTTTTAAAGTTTTAAAAATCAAAATAATATAATACGAATCTATTCAAAGCAAAAAGCAGAAATTCCAACCCTAGTTCAGACCAAAACGCAATATTTTTATACAGTTTAAAGCTAAATGAAATAAATACTTTGATTCGGACCAAAACGCAATAATTCCAAATTTGCTATCTAAATAACTTTAAAACATTTTTAATTAATATTATTTTTTGTAGAGAATAATACCTCAATAATTGTTTTTAAAAAAATACTGAAATAACATTTTGTCGTTTATCCAAAAAAATGTTATGGTGTAATTATTGCTTTTTGTTATGGACCTCCTCATATATAGTTCATACTATGTATGTTTGCAAATCATTAAATGATTTGAAAAAATTTTAACTCTAATGTTCACTGGAAACCAGTTTAGTTCGAAGAACAGAAGTTTGAGAAATATCTTTTTTTATAAGAAGAGCATTTGCTTAATTAAAACTTCTAAAAATCGATACAATTTTGTGTTAATTGGTTTAGAGCAAATTTTCTCGCTGTATTACTTTGTAAAATCATTTGTTTGACAAAGCTGAATACATAAATTTAGTCATATTATTTATTATTTTATAAAAAATTTTTATAAGGATTTCCCCTCCGATATGATTCGACAATAAAATTTTAACAACCACAATTAGAATTTCATTAGTTCTACATATTTGAACAGCAAAAAATACAAAAAAAAAAATATATAAAATTTAATAACTATAACAACAAAAATACTTCCTGCTTAAATTAAATTACATTCCCATATTAAAATATTTGTGTGCAGCTTGTTGCATGTTACTTATTAACATTTTAAAAGAAATTTTCATAGACAGATACAATTCATAAAGAAGATATGTATTTATGTATGTGTGTATATTTTTGTGTGATTTGTTTGTGTTTTTTTCTTTACTTTAAATTGTAAATTACATATTCATAAATTCAGATACTCGTAACATTCGTAAGAAAAGAAGATTCGTACATTCATTCATTTACATGTTTAAAGATCATCTTAATTGTACAAACGAGTGGTGTCTTTATGCTCTAATAATAAAACACATACTTTGCTCATAGACACTAACAACAAACACACTTTTGGTACTTTGCATAAAAGTATCTATTAAATATAAAATATTATGCCGGTGTTAGATTAAGGCACTTAAAGAAGCAAGGGAAGGTATCCATACTCATGTGTTTGATAAATATGTGTGTAATTTTTGTATTTACATTTGTAAACAATTTCAAATTTCTATGTCATTTTCATTTCTCTCTTTTGCACTTTATTCCATACCTAGATACTTTTTTGTTGTTCTAACGGAATGAAGGGAAACGGTTGAGTATGAATGAAATGCTACCATTTGGCTTTGATTTTCGCATGGTAATTTGTATTGTGTGTTCATGAGGTTTGTGTGTAAATGGTGTAAGTGTAGCTGTTAAAAATATTAATAATAGATGCCGGCATTCGCCTCTTAAACTTAAATAAAAAGTAGAAAAGAAGAGGCATGAAAAGAAATTTAGCCATCTTTGCTTTTATTTTAGGGAACTAAGAAAAAGTAAATAAAAACAATTTAGTCTGATTAAAATTTCTAACAAAAAATAATAAACGGATATGCGGAAATTAATGTGAGACCACCTGTAAGCATCCACGCTACAGTGGTTGATGTTATATTGGTTTTTGCAAGCAATTGGTAACAAAATGTTGGCAGCTTAAGTAAGTGGTCATTGTAAATGCTTAGGGAAGAGCCTACCGTCTTTTCTTTCAAGCGATGCCAAGTCTATGACCTACTAAGTGCCTTATTTCAAATAGGACTATGTTCAGCCGCAATCTATTGAATTGTATGCCTCACCAAAGCTTTAGCCCTTTCAGACCGTGATGCATCGATTGTGCGGGTGGGTTTCGGGCTCAATTTTTTCGCTTCTATTTGACCAATGTCAATTATACCCGCATGTATCGAATGCCCTGATTTTTTTTACATTTGTTTCTCACATTATGCCACTGTTCGCTTTAACTCACATTTCAGTTTTGTCAAAGTGAGTCGCAGAAGTAAGTTGTGTTTTCAATTACAAAAGTATAGATCCTTAACAAATATTAAAGTGCGCATTAATGTGTCCCCAGTTATAAAGCGTTATTTTCAAAATTAATGAAAAAATTACGAAACATTTTAATGTAGGGTGCATAAATGATCAAAAACGTATAGTCTTTGTACGCCAAACTAAAGCCTGGACATTTTTCTTTTAAATTATTTCCTTTAAAGTAAAGAAAATCGTGGTTTTTAACAAAGTTATGAAAAAACCTTAAAAAATACCGGCAGAACCGATTTTTGGCAAAAATTTGACTTGAGCGACCTCTAAACCTCTTCCGAAAAATCTGAAAAAAATCTTAAAAATACTTTACCCTATAAGCTTTTAAGTTATGCTTGAGCCCCACACACACTAGTGCGCATTTTTTAACTAAAAAAAATTAAACAAATTGAAGTCATTTATTTTTGTTTTTATACGATACAGGGATCATATATTCCACAAATGATGAAAAAATTCTTAGTAGTTTGGCGTCAGGTCTGAAAAAGTTAGGTATTGCTTGCACCAATAACCTGCGGTAAGTGACGTTTCGAACACAGCTAGAATTTCCTAAAAGCCTTGAACTTCATTCGAGAGTAAAAAGTTTGTGTGCGTATACTTTAAAGGGTTTTTTTTAGAAAGTCTGAGAGAAAGTATAGAAGAATAGCATTTTCTCTTCCCCTCACACCAACTAACTCAGACTTTTTAAAAGAAAACTTTCATAGTGTGAATCCAGATTAAGTACCGACTAAGTAAAAATCTCCATCAACGATACAAAAACCAAAAAGTTTTTTGCATCGCACTAAGGGAGAAGAATATAACTAAAAATTACTGAAAACCGAAACTTCAACGAGCAGGGAATTCATTCCTCTTAATTTCTAAACACTCTGTAAGTTGGATCTTATTCAATTTCTTAAGTTTATGTCCTGTTAATGCCGCACTTAAGTTTTCCTACTCAAGGTTCGTGGTTAAATAGTTGCTTAGAGCTCTTTTATGCGGATTAGTCCTACGGTGTGTCTTCTTTTTAAGTGGCTGTTGCCGCCATCATTGTTGAATATTCAGTTTTCATAGTTGTTACTGATGTTTGTAAGCATGTTCGAAGTATGTTTATATTAAGTGCAATGGAATGCCCAAGGTGCTTCTCAAAAATAAATTTTCGGATAACTAAAAAAATTTTTCAATTGCCTGTGTGTATTAATTATAATAACTTGTTTTCCTATTTTGAAAATCTTTTAAACAATTTTTTTAAAGGTGATAAAAATTTCTACTTTGCGGAAATTGTACTTAAGTTTTTACTAATCTAATGTCTCCAAAACATAAAATTATTTTTTATATATAATACTTTCTAAAAAATCTCTTGTCATTTAATGTATGCATGTAGTATGTATCTTTTATTATAAATGAAATAAACAGTTAAAGTTTATTCAACTTTCCATATAATGCACTTTATTTCTTTATTGTACGAGTACAGAGTAGTCTATATGTATCTCATTTTAATATAATTTTATCAACAGACATTTTTTTAAGCGCTATAATTGTCGTAATCATGATCATCATTATCGTCAAAATTGCATACACGTAACAATGAATTTGTAGCAAAATAAAAATTCACATTAAAAGAACTTTTAATGTTCGCTTGTTTGTGTGTCTTTAAGCCAAATAAAAAAAAATAATATTCCCAGTAACAATAAAATTAAAAAAAAAATTTATTTTAGCCGGTAACACAATAACATAAATACTTAAAAAGCAACAAAATATGATATTTTATACTTTTAGTTTAGTGGAACATTTAAAGCTTTTTATTATTGAAATTTTTTTTCAAAATTTAAATTTTACATACAAGTTGTAAAATTTTAAGTTTTACAGTGAAAAACAAAAGAACTACAGACAATTGTTATTTGGCTTGTTTATTAGTTGCCATTTTCACTATGGACATTTCTAGCCGGACAGAAAAAGTTTATACGTTTTTAGGCGCTGTATGCGTGACACACTTTACTTTTTGTCCGGCAAGAAATGTCCGTAGTGTAAATTGCGACTTAGAGCAAGCAAACTAAATTGGATATTACATCGTTCTCACGATGCTAATAAAAACCTCAGGATCAAGATGTCTTGATTACCAGAATTTGTAAAAATCAATACATAAAATCCACATTAATCATATGTGCATAAGGCATTGTGTGCATGTTGGCAATATACGTTTAGCCAATCAAAGATTATTTAACACGCCCATTTAGGTGGGCGGTATTTTATAAAAGGTTAAATACGAACGATTTGCCTTAAATCGGTAGCAAAACATCGGCAATGACTTAAAATTGAGAACATATCACATCTTAATGACTGAAATTTTGATAGAAAATTAGGTCCCCCTATAGGTCCCCTATAAAGGTGTCTCTTGAAAGACACTTTAACACTAATACATGAACATGAAGGTTTTATGTTTTAAAATTATGATATTGTATTGAAATGAAATTAACGTGAGTTTTATAGGTATCGGTAAAAAATTTTTGCCGAAAACCTTTTCTTTATCTTGTAGAGATTATGGATGTTATCAGGAACATAAACACAAATTAGTTTCATGTGTCGTAGAATTATGCTATATAATTTTACGAAGATCGGTTGATAACTTTTCATAAGTCCCATATAAAGCTTACTTCCTAAAAGAATTTCATACTCAAAAACTATAACGAATTAATTTGCCACGCATTAGTTTTTACAGGTGCTATTTGTTATGTTTGTCTTTAGAAAGATTGGTCCATAATTTATTATACCCTCCACCACAATAAGTTGTGAAGAGGGTATACTAAGTTTGTCCTTCCGTGTGAATCTTTTTTATTATTTATCTCAGACTCCATAAAGTATATATATTCTGGCTCCTTGAGTAGTTCTAAGTCGACTTAGCCTTGTCCGTCTGTCTATCCGTCTGTTGAAAACACGCTCACTTTCGAAAAACTTAAAAGAAATAAACAAACTAGGTGTCAAATTGCTTGTAGTTATCCTAAATAGTTTAAGATTGAAATCAAGCAAATTCGGTTCAGTAGGATCAGAGCTAGGAAGCAAAATGTGGAAACAATACTTTAAAAAATTGATAATTTTGTTACAAAAACTAACATAAATAGTGGAACAATGCACGGAATTATATGAGATTTTGCAACAGTTCGTTTTATTCGACTAGAAATGACACTGTAAAATTACGTGAAGATCGGTCCATAATTTACCCCGTATAAACCCTACTACCGAAAAAAAAGGTTAGTACGCCTAAAACCGTAATAAATACTGCTATCATAATAGAATTTGGTAAATCAAAATTTGGCACGTAAGAGTTTTATGGGACTAGAAAGGACACTGTAAAATTTCGTGAAGATCGGTCCATAATTTGCCCTAGGCCCCATATAAACCCTTCTCCCGGAAAAGAGTTTAGTACGCCTAAAACCGTAATTATTAATGCTATCATAACAAAAGTTGGCACGTAACAGTTTTATGTTATTAGAAATAATACTGTAAAATTTCGTGAAGATCGTTCCATAATTTACCCTAGGCCTCATATAAACCCTACTACCGAAAAACAGTTTAGTACGCCTAAAACCGTAATAAATAATGCTATGAGAATAAAATTGAATACTTCACAGTCGTGATGATCGGTCCATAATTTACTATAGGCCCAATATAAAGCCCACTCTGGTTAATTAGTTAAATACGCCTAAAATCGTAGCAGATCTATTTATTGTGGTAAAATTTCTTCCAACTTAGTTTCAAATGGCCAGAAAAAATGTCATGCAATTTTGTGATATACGGTCCATAATTTACCTTAGATCCCATATTTAGCAGCCTATTGAAATTCACTGTAAACGCTAAAACTAATTTCACCGCTATATTGAAATTTATGTTTTTTAATACCAGAAATCACTCTGCAAAATTTTAGGATGATGGTTCATAACTTACCATGGCTCCAATATAAATTTCTCTCCTGAAAATCATTTAAGTCCGACTTAAACTGTTACGAATCATGATATTTTACTCAAGATTGTCGGTCAATAATTTAATATAGGTCTAAACCGCAACCAGTTTTAATGATAATGTCTGTTTTGATAACGATAAATTAATAATAGATAGATATCATGTAGATATCACTCCTGAACTAATTGAACTGTCGGTGGAGGGTATCAAAGATTCGGTACAGCCGAATATAGCACTCTAACTTGTTTTTATTAGAAGTCTTACATAAAGCCTATTTCCAAAAAATACTAAAAAACTTAATTTTCAAAAAAAAAAAAAAAAAAAAATGGCAATAAATTTTTAAGCTATTATTACAACCTAATGATAAAGTTCCTGATAGTTAACGGGAAAGATATTGTGAACGATAAAGTGCCCATAACGTTTTCTTCATTATTACAACTGTCTGGTAAAATTAAGTATTAATTTATCTATTGTGGCAACATAAGTAATTTTTTGTGCTTTATTTTTGTTTTTTATGGTAATTTGTTTTGTTTTTGATGTTTAATTGTTTTTTTTTTTTGCAAAAGTTTGATTAATTTTATTTGACATAAAGCTGTCGTTGAAGTTACCATGTCTTGGGCAGAAAATATGACAGCTTCAAAGTCTTAAATTTTATTTGAAGTAATCATGAGGATAAAACTGCTCTTAGCCTTTCAGTAATTTTTTAGATTAATGTTAACTTGTTATAACCAAAAGCCATTTAAATGTTAGACAGCGTGCTAAAAATAACTACATATTTGTAATAATGGCCCTAAGAAGAATTGAAGATAGAATTGATGAAGAAGAATACACCCGAGCAAATGAGCTGTCATATGGCGCTCACATTTCGACATTTATGATCAGTTTACTCTGCCACATCATAATGAATGGAGTCATGCTTGAACAACGCTACCAAATTATCCAAATTTACTTTCAAATCAAACAACGATTCGCGCAACTTTTAGACGACTTTCTAATTTTTATGGCGCACGGCTCATTTTAAGCTCAAAACTGCGATGAAATCAAAATTTGGCAATAACTATATTTCGAGAAATGGACCTGTAAAAACAAAAAAAAAAAAAAAACGTCCGAAGATAACAAAGATGGGATTTTTGTTGTAAATTTTCGATAAATAGTCGACTTCGACACAACATTCTACGAAAATACCAAATTAACATTGAAGTAATGTATACGTCGGCATGATGAGATAACAACTTAAAATTGTTGTCGACAGCAACAACGACTAATATTATTGGGGGTGACTAAATGAAATAATGAATCGATAACAATAATATGACCACAGCAAGTTTTTTAGGATATTAAATATTTGGCTCAAAAGCGGTCTTTACATGATCAATCCTTGCACGTGTAGGTGTGATATACGTATTATCCAAACTGCTTTGATTTTCTATCCAGCATCGTTGGTGTCACTCATACTAACGTATTTTTTACTCTTACTTTACTGCCCGTCTATATCAGAGTTTATTGCAGTAAATGTCAAAATAATGTTATCTTAAATGTAGACAGCCATTTTTTGTACATATTTTTTGCCGGCTATTTATGTTGCAACGTCAAATTTGGTTGTCAATTGAAAAAAAGAAGCAAAAAAGAAAAAAAATTGAAGCAAATTGTGTGAGAAAGAAATTAAATTTGTGAAATGGTAGATAAAGAATTTAATAAGCATTAAAACAAAATTACAAAAATTATTTTTATTAATACAATTTTTTTCTTATTTGATCTTTATTATTTAAATTTATATTAATTTTTTTAAGTTTGAGTTTTTTTTATAAAATATTAATTTTACTTTAACAAAAAAATTTAATAAAATTAATATTTTTATATAAAAAAACCTCAAGCTTAAACAAATTACTATACATTTAAATAATATAGTCGAATAAGAAAGAAATTATATTAATAAAAATTATTTTTGCAAGATAGCGCCAGTTTTTACACTGCACCTTTTTCCTTGATTTTTTTCAAATTACGAGTTAACATAAATACATTTTCCCATGCCTTTAACATAAGCTGAGCAATAAGAAATATTGCTCTGTTATTCTGCCGACGTTATTGCCAACTTGCTGAGATATTTATCTTAAGTGTAGACCTGGAGTTAAACATGCTTGTTAATTATTTTGATCGTGTATATACTGCTTAAGACTTAAATGAAATGTTTGTATTTGTGGTAGTTAAAGTAATTTGAGGAAATTGATTTTATATCAAAACTAGGGTCAATTAGGGATTTACCGCTTTAAAATTTTGTGTGTCGAAAGGTTTTTGCTTCTAGTTTGTTTTTGCATTATGTCGAATTTATTTGTCCTCCACTGTTCATACCTGTCATGCTCTTATGTATACACACAAACAATATTTGTTTTATTAGTTTGAGTTTATGTCAGTGTTACCACCAACGAAATGGTAAATTACACATTGATGATGCCAAAATTACACTCGAAAATACTAATTACACATGATATCTTTTATTTGCAAGCTCAGGAGCTTGTGTTGAATTTCATAATATGTATAAACTTTTTATTTAGTTAAAAAAAAAAAAATAACGATTGCGTTTTTTTTAAGAGAGCATCCCAGCAAAAACTTACATTGTAAAGTAGTGCGTTAAAAAGCTAATATAACTACTCTTCACTACTTCTTCATTGGCATTTTAACTTATTATTTTAACACGGTGATGTCATTGGAGAAGTACTTACTACCCTCGCTTACAAATAGGGAGTTAAATAAGTCATTACCACATTCGCTTACAAATAGGGAGTTAATTAATTCATTAAGTTTATGATACAATATCGATATCATATGTTACAATTTATATCACCTAGACGATATCGTTGCAATATCGTTTGGTTAAGACCACGATACCAAGTTATTAATCAAGTTTTTAATATTAAAATATGTATCAAAATCAATTAGGTATTTAACTTTTTCATACTCAAATTTATTACAAATTGTTTCAATTTAGTACAAATAAAATCAGTTTGTATTAGATTTAAATAAATAAAACCTTAGATGCATTATGAATTTATTATAAATTTCGTTAATCAACTCATAAACAAGTACTTATGTATCAGATTATATGCCAGCCATTACTAAACTACTTCTATGTAATGCAGATGGTATGAAGTAGGCATTGAAAAGTAAGTTGTTCAGTAATTGCAAGTCATTACCAAGTTTTTGCTGGGATGTTGTCGCGAAAATATTCTTGACACTCCTTAAGTGTGCCGAGCATTACTTCTAATTAAACAAGATCTAATATTACGAATAAGATTTTCAAAATATGTTGGAAGGTTCAGACAGGCCTTCGACGCACGAGCATTTTATCAAAGCAATATCTGGATTTTCGCCTTTTAGCAACTTAACATCTGAATTATACCGTCTTAACGTAACATTAGGTGTATCTGATGCAAATCCAACTAGATTTTCAAAAGGCATCCCATTTTCTATAATTGTGCTTTTGAGAAGCTCTAACATTTCTTTTGCAGTCAATGATCCACTCTTTTGAAATAAAAAAAAAGGATTATGTGCGCGGGATGTTTCGTAGTTATAGGTAATAAATTGTGACAAAAGCTTTTTAAATGCCAAATGGTTAGTAGTTAATGATCCATCGAACCATTTTGAGTTCAGCTCTCTTAACGCTTTCATTCTTGTAATTTAATTTTTAAGTTTTGCCAAGAATATTAAACCTTTTACATATTGTGACAAAATAAGAACAAAAATCAGTGCTACAAAACTTTTAAATTTTAGATTACACATGTAGTCAATTACACATGGGCTATTCATGAAAAAAGGAATTACATATGATATGTGTAATTAAACATGAGGCGCAGTGTTGCCAGTAAAATTTCGAGAAAGATACATTTTAGTTTCCAAAAAGATACATTTTTTCCCAAAAAGATACGTTTTGAAAAAAATTTGAAAATCCATTTTTAACGTTTAACATTAATTAACATAACATTTTTATTTCATATTTAAATGAATATTAAAAAGAAAAAATTTCGTATAAATTCATTTTTATATATATTTAAGTCATAAATATTAGGTACATATGTAATTTTTAAAAAATACAGTAAACAAACTTTTAAATTAATTATATGTAACTATCTTTGGATGTTATCAAAACAAATTCATTTTTGTAAAAATTAATATACGAGTTAAGGCGTTTATACTAAGGCAATTATATTAAAAAGTTCATATAAATTTCCTAAAAATTAAATAGATGTTCATGTTTCCTCAGAACAACTTCGCACTACTAGTAATCATCGATTTAGGTGGATCGTATGTTGCAACCCTTTAATGTTTTCTTTCACCATTATTAAAGTTGCTATCAACGCGAATTCAAGGAAGGGTCAAGTCAACACATGTGAGGCGCAAAATAGAAAGGGACCTAAGGGTTTTGTTCAGGAGAGCCATTTTAAAGATTTAAATACGTGTATCTTTGGTGTACCATCACTGAGCGTGTTGGTATTGGTTTCATTTGAAAGCGACACATCTCATGACGTGTTGGTCAACCTTGAAAAAGCGCGTAGGTCGTCCCTACCTCTTTTGTGTAGTTGGTTTATACTGTTCCCTTTACCTGACTGGTCCCTTTCTCTATGCGCTGTCACATATGGTGTTTTTTCGGTGGTCGACTTGTCAAAGTGTGTATGCAAACTAATTTTTTATGTAAACTAACCTTTTTTTGCTAGCAATATTTTTGACAATCCGACCACAGAAGCAGTGTTGTTGTAGAGTTGACCTCACCTTCTAGTCACTGCACCTTGGCTGCTATTGTATTAGAATTGAGTCGGTTACGATGATCAATCTTAATAAGTTTTAGTTGGCTAAAAATTCTCGAACGTTTTGTTTCTGTACATTTTGCGTACAGATTCAAAAGATACGAAAAATGTCAGGATTATACATGATACCTAAAGTAGTCAAAAGATACGACAAATGTATCTTTCGTATCCTAACGGCAACACTGATGAGGTGGCAACCAACACTGGTTTATGTTCATCTAGGTGGAACGTTAACTAAACTTTTTATTATTGTTGTTTCATATTCATCTACAATTTGTACTCGTTGGTTGCTTTTGAATAGAATAGAGTGGAAAGGAGAACAATTAGTTTGGATAAAAAATATAAATATAAAAATAAAATATTCTAATACACCGATTTGTATGCAATTGTATTTTCAAGTCTTTATTGTACATTTTTTTGTGCAAAAATGTTTTTAATGTTTTTTAAGTTTTGAATTACAACGTTTTTTTCATACTTAGCTTATTATGAGTTTTGAAATTAATTTCAGTGACTTTTTTGTTTACAAAATAATGAAATTAATTTGTTAGTTTGTAAAAACTGTTAGTTGTCATTTTTCCCCTATTCGTTTGTTTGTTTGTTTGTTTATAGTTTTGAGAGATTTACCTTTTAAGAGAAAATAAAGCTTATGAAAAATTGCAAAGTTCAAATTCTATTTAAGGTTCGAGCATGAGATCATGAATAAATATTATTAAGTCTATGAATAGAAATTTATTCAAGCATTAAATGATCACATTTGCGTTAAAAACGATGACGAAATGTAAAATATGGTGCAATTTCTTTATTATCGTTATACATTTTGCAATAAATTATTTCAGATAAAAACGTTATTTAATTTTGACTTTGGCTCCGGTAGGCTAGTTGGTAGTGAGCTAGTCTATTAGTGCGAAAGTTGCGAGTTTGATTTCCGCCAGAGACTCTGGTCTGTTTCACTACAACGGGCTGAGGGTCTACGTTACTATTATTCGATTAATTAAGTTCGAATATAATTTGTAATTGTATTTGTAGCTCTTATTAAATAAAATAAAAAATAAATAAATAATTTTGACTTAAATCAGGAAAATTAAAATCAGATTTAGAGGGTTATGTGAAGATTTCATCAGGTCTCATTTATGAAGGTTGAAGGATATTCAATTGCAGCTAGAGTTTTCCGTTCAGTTATTTAAATTAAAATAGCGTTAACTGTAAGTAGCAAAAAAGGGAAATCCTAAAGATAGTGAATTATTGGGCTAACTTTTCTCGTAAACTAAGAGGAAAGTCGGCATGCTGATTTTGCACTAGAATATTTTGTCTTTGTATCGGAGGTCATTTTTCAAGTTTAGATTGTATTTTGACAGATGTATTGATAACTAAACTATTTTTTTTTTAAATTTGGAAACTTTTGTTAAAAGCTGCTAATACGTTGTAGTGTATTTAGTGTTTTACCGTGCTGCCATCTGCACGCACGGTCGTATTGACGTTGCCATGTTGGAGTATTGATTCTTGCGTACTGGTTTTGCTGCTGTCGTCTACATTTGGGAGTGTCGTGTTGCATTTTATTAACTATTTTGGTACTGCCATATTTCTGAAAAATTTATTGGTTTGATTAATTTTCCCGTCATTGCATCAGAGATGCCACGCCCACCTAAAACTTAATATCTATAGCCAAGGTTAGTTGACTGTTAGTTAGGAAATAACTGGGAAAATATCAGGAAAATCGGTTGTGTAGCTTAGGAGTCTAAAGGAATAGCCCAAACAAACCCAAAAAATTTCGACGATAACATACCCGATATTTTCGAAGCGATAAAACAAGTGCTTCATTATAAGAAATTCCGTCTTATTCGTAGGATATTCTAAGTTTGTCATTCTATGTGAATCTTTTTTATTATGCATCTAATACCCCTGGTGTCTTGAGTAATTCTAAGTCAATTCAGCCAAGTCTTTCTGTCCGTCTGTTCAAAATACGCTCACTTTCGAAAAACTTAAAACAAAAGTTCAATCGTGAAGTCAAATTGCTTCTAGTTATCCTAAGCAGTTTGAGAGTAAAATCCACAATCCGATCAGTAGGATCATAGTTATCAATCAAAATGTAGAACCCCCACCCTTAAAAATTTACAATTTTGTTACAAAAACTTACGTAAAAGGTGCCATAATGTACTTCTAAAACCGTAATAAATACTTCTATATATTAAAATGTGCTTTCGTAAAGATTGGTCCATAATTTACCATAGGCCCAATATAAAGTTTACTCCCGGAAAACAGTTTAGTACGCATAAAAACGTAATAAATATCGCTATCATAATAAAATTTGGTACGTCACTGTTTTAATAGACACTGCAAAATTTCGTGAAGATCGGCCTATAATTTACCCTAGGCCCCATATAAAGCCTACCCTCAGAAAACAGTTAAGTTCGTTAAAAAACGTAATAACTAATGCTATTGTAATGCAATTTGGCACTATCACGCTATAAAATTTTAAGAAGATCGGTCCATAATTTTCTATATGATGCCCCATAAAATGCTCACTCTAGGAAATTATTTAAATACACCTGAAACCGTAGCAGCTATAGATATTGTAAAATTTGTTCCAAAATGTTGTAAGGCTTTTTATATTACTGTTAAATAATTAAATAAAAAAAAGTATATTGAATACATTTTATTTAAAAATATATAAAAATGAAATCTAAAAATGTTTCAAAAATTTTCAATATTTTGCTCTTTCCATTAATTATGTTCCTAAAAATTAAAGCTCAAGCTATTCATTATTAACACCTTTAATATCACTCAAACCGACTTAATTTGCACATAATTGAGAAATACTCAATTGGTTACCTCTTGTTACATAAAAGGGTGCAAGATCTTTGACGTGCTTAGGAAAATCGTTATCAAAATCGAACTTTTTTAACAGACCAATAAAAAATGCAACATGAAACTTTAAAGAACAAACTCCAAGGTCTATTACATCAACTTCAGACAAATTATATGAATCTAGTGCTAACGATATTTCAGAACCTAAAAAAAAATTTGGGATCTTTACGAAGAAGTAAAGACAATTAGGCCCGTTTTCACGACTTACCTATAAAGTTCGAAATAGTAAACGGCACCTTTAGCACTAGTGAGGACTAAAGTTACCTTCAACTATTTTTCGTTTTCACAACTTCTGTATAAAATAAACTTAACATTTTTGAAAATGTGGCAATACTAAAGAAAATACCGATTATTTTTGCCAAAATAAAAATACAAACTGGCAACTACGTACTTTTTTTACATTTACAAAATATACGAATAATTGGAGTTGCCATATATAAAAAATATGTGAATATAATATGGCAATCTCAAATCTACAAAAGTTAAAGGTAGAACGTTCCTCTCTTTAGCTTATCCTTTACTTTTAGATTAAAGGGAACTTGTGATAATTAAATGCTCATTATCTGATCGATAACTTCCTACATTTAGCTATCGTTAAGTCGTGAAAACGGGCCTTAAAATAATAAAGAACAGAGAAAATATAAGACCATTTAATAACATAAAAACATCACTTAATGTTTGTATCCAATATACTGCAAATTTTAAATCATGTATTTATAAAAAACTTGAAAAAACTTTATTTAAATTTAAAACTTTTTTGCATCTCAAAAAACTTGCAAAAAAGGGAAAACTTGATAAATGGCAGGGCTGTCATGGGATAATATAAATGTCCCTCCTGAAAATCATTTTAGTTCGGCATAAACGGTTACGAATCATGATATATTATTCAAGTTAGCTCCAATTGCTAGAAATAAAAGATAACACTTTCTGATTGTCGTACAAATGGTTTGAACCGGAACCAATTTTTATAATTTATAGCTCTCATATATTCTTACTGTCGGTCGACTCCGGCACAAAAACCTCAACCCCGACTTCGACTCCACAGCCCTGATTTATTGTTGTTGTTTTTGTTTTAGCTTTGATATTGTTACAAGTAAAACTGGGGCTTATAATTCTTAATCGCTTAACAGTTTTGTTTGTATAATATCTTTAGTTTTTCTAAAATCTTTGAATGAAGTTTCCTGTCGATCTGGCCTAAGCAACCAGTAAAATGAGCATAGGAATAGCTTATCCCATCAACAATAACTTTCACTTTGAGGAATGTATGTAGTCGAAAGGTTCTGCAAACATATTTGCCATGAAATTTTACTATAGGTCTCCGAACACACTTAAGTCGAAAATTCTACTTTAATCCCAGAATCAAGCAAAAACTTAAAAGTTGGTTTAAGGGTTAATTATATACTAATGCAAACATATTTTTCTATTCTTTCGGCAATATTACAAAAATAATTAACACTTTTTTTCCACCATTTGGCACAACTTCCTAATTTATTTCATTGGGTTCTCTATTATGTAACAAAATGCTAATTAAGTGATTGGTGGTGTATCGAAACAAACAAATTTCTTGACTTCTCATATGGGACGTGAATCAACTCGTGAATAAATGGTGATTGCTTGTGTGTAAGATGTTAATATAAATAATTTGTTTGTATGTGCTTTTCTTGTTGTCAGATAAATAAATGATGTGCAAATTGTTTATGTTAATAATTTCTAATAAAACAAATCACTTTGTTAGCAACAAAGGCAAAAAAAAAAAAAAAAAAACGCTAAAAAGGGAAGTGGCAGTAATTCATCTGGTTCTTGTTGTTTTGTCGAAACTTAATCCGTTTAAATTAGGGCTTTTGCCTAACTTTTTAATTAATTACCACATTAGAGAAAGAAATAAAAATAAACATTAATTTCTTCGGATTTTAAGTGTAAACAGCTTAACATAGAAGAATAAAACAAGTTAAATAGATACTGCCAATTATGGATCAATGTATTAGAATAAAATAAATTAAATCATTGCTTATTTTTAAAGAAGGGTTTTTTGTGCCTATTCGCCTCTTGTTTCTAGAAACTTTTGTTTTGTAAATTTTGTCTTAGAAAAAAAGCTTTAGCGTCAAAAACAAAATTTTACAGGAGAAGGTTTTTTTTTATTTTATTTCATTAAAATTTTGTATGAAGGTTGTTGCTTAAAGCCTAGTACTCTGTTCAAATTTGTGAAAAATGTTGAGCAACATTAATTATTTCACACGAAAATTTTGACATGTATCAATGTTACCTATCACGCGAGTTTGTACAATTTGACGTTTTTATTCCTGCAAAGGATGCGACATTGTTTTACGTATGTAAGCAAACCCCACATGTATTTACTAAAAATAATTTTTTTAATAAAAAATTTAATAAAAAAGAAAGTAAATATGGATAAAAATCTGTTACCGGTTGTGTTATTTTAATTTTTTATTTCGTCTTTAATAATCAGTTCATACTTTTTTGATTTTGCATAAAATTCCACGTGAAATAAGTGCAGCTTACATTATTTCGCAGTTTTAAAAAAATGTTGCCAGAAACATTTCAGAACTTTTTCACAAAATGAACAGAGTACAACTCTATAAACATTATTTCATAGATATTCCGCACAAGTTTTTTTTCATATGCGTTTTGACAGCATTTCACGTGAAATGTTGAACAGAGTACCAGGCTTAAGATAAAATTGTTTTTGCTATAAAATCGTAACGGTACCTTATGTGACCATGACATTTTAGGATGCAAGTGTTGCCAATAAAGTCATTCAATAAAAAAAGAACGAAAATTCATAATTATTTCGCTAAAGCTTTTTTTTGGCGATAATGCCTCGATATGTAGGTGCAGCCAATACGATACGCTTGACTATGGGTTTAAACTGATAAATGATCAATAAATCGCGGCTGATCTGGTGCCACAGAAAACAACAGCTCCAAGCATATAGGCTTTTGATTGCTAATCGATTAGACTCCTTCAGTAATCACAGGATTGCTGAGATTCATGCAAAATACCTCGTAAGGGGCCTGCCAATATTAATCATAGCACAAGCGGTATATTTTAAAAATGTGATGTAAAGAGCTTCATTGTTGCTCACGGGTTTCCCTGTGTGGTTTTTCTATTCAACAGAAGCTGGAAAGGTTTGAATGCTGTTAATCATGATTAGGGATGCCAAACGAAATCCCGAATCCCGAAATCAGTCCCGACAAATTCCGAATCCCGGGATTTATTTTTATGAATCCCGGGATTTTTCAATTTAACAACTTTTGAGTATCAAAAATTTTTATATGTATAAAAATATTCTTTTAATTGAATTTTTATACTTTATAATTATTCATTGTTTAATGACTGTTTTCTCATTACGCGATTATCTTTTTTCCCAACGAAAAACTGCACATTAAAGAAATTTGGTTTTCTCAATGTCTCATTTGTTTTCTATTCTGTCGCAAAGCTAACTATCTGCCAATTACACTATGCCACAAAAAAATTTAACCTCAAAAATGAGATATTTTTTTAGCTAAATGGTGCTGCTGAGCACGACTATGGCATTCATTTATTTTTCCCAAGAACCGTTTTCGAGATATACGCGAAAATCGTGTTTTTCTGCAGTTGTTTTAGGTATTTTGAAAAATCTCGAGAACTGTTAAACTGAATTGTACAAGATTTAACATTTTTCATAGATATCTCTTTCAACACATATCTATACCGTGTTGGTCGGATAAAGATTTACTGAGCTAAGAACTTTTAACTTGAAAAAATTTGATTTTTTATGTTTTTTCAAAATTCACATTTTTAATTCGCTCCAGTAATGCAATCTTAAATAATATTTCGTTTTAAACGTAGTTAACGTAAAATTATTATCGTCGCACAAAAAATTCAGAAATAACGAAATAATAAAATTTTTATATAAAATTAATTGTTTTGTTAAGTTTTCTTTTTTAAAAATAAAAAAACATATATATTTTAACTTTTGTTTATAGAAAAAAGTTGTAAAAGAATTGTTCTCTTAATTTTTCTTTTTCAAAAATTCAAACACAAATAAAATTTAGTTAATTAAAAAAAAGTTGCTTATGAATTGTTTTGTTAAGTTTTCTTTTTTATTAAAATTCAAACATAAATAAATAAAGTGTTGTTGTTTTTTAAAAAAAAGTTGTATATTAAAGAAACAAATTGATCCCGAAAAATCCCGAAATCCCGGGATTTTTTTAAATCGATGCCGTTTGGCATCCCTAATCATGATACAGGCATTCATTAGGTTAAATCGCTATCTTATTGTATATGGATACACGAATGAGGTTGATATACCGAGTACCTTCAATCATTAAGAACTCATCTGTTTTGGATAACTTTGCAATAACTTTTAATGTTTGAGAAAATTTTAAGATCAATTTGTTGTTTTAGACTTGTTTTTTTTTTCAATTCTACACAAAATTTTAATGTAAATAAACTTACAATCGTTTTCTAACTTATCTACCCTCATCATTTTAATGAGTATGGAATTAAATACTTTTGGTCTAAAGATGACGTAGATTATGGCTAAATTGTATACTAACTGGTTAAACAAGATATTTGACAAAAACAAAAGCGAGACAAACAAAAAACAATAAAATAATTATTTGAAATAAAAGATCACGTCATTAGTAGACACAAATTTCAAACAGCAATATAAAAAAAAGTTTTGTACATATTAAAAATATACATGTTTAAAGTTTTTAAATCACTTGAGCAAATCATATTTGTTCTTTTTTTTTTTAAACTATAGTTATGGTAAGAAAACATACTCAGATTTGGCATATGGACATTTCCACAGAAAATACGACTTTATTTCACGTTACGCCAGCATAGAATTAATCATGTATTCCAGACCCATAAAGCTAAATTTTGTTTTCTCTTTTAATTTTCTTTGAGAGACAACTGGAATTGCTTGCTGGCGTAACGTGACAAAAAGTAGAATTTTCTGTGGAAATTCCCATATACAATTTCAGTCTAAAAACTGTTATACTTTTTTTCACTGGAATATAAGTATACTAAAGTATTTTAAAATTTTTTAAATTATGAAGAAACTTTTAAATATAAAAAAATGATTTAAGCAAAAAATTTTATTTCAAGAAGGATTAGTTGTAGGTAAAATAGTGGATCATTTTTACCCATTTTTGATTCCAAAAATTTTTTGTAATTAAGAATATTTGTAAAATTATGTTAAATTTGCTGAATCCGTGTTGCCACTATCGTGCCAAAAATCATAATCTGGGAAAAATAAGCTGGCTGACAAATAGAGGCTAAGCAAATAATGAACTTACTTAATCATTTTTGAAAAACAAACATCCCAGAAAAACATTTCGAAAAAGGTAATCGAGTTTGAAATTGAGCATTTAAGACGTAATGACTTCTAACCTTGATTACCAAATTAATTATTTTAACAACAAATAAGACTTAAAGTTCTTAAGAATTGAAAACTTACTTAACTTTTTTAATTTTAAAAGAAGTTAGTAGCAAGTTTTTTTTGTACTAAATAATAACGTAGGTAATACAGGAATTCGTGCAGTCTGCCTTTACTTGCAATAAGTGTATGTTCAGGCTGACCCGACCTGAATTTTTACTTGTATTAAAATTTGTACTTTATAAAGATTTGTTAAGTGCTTCTGCCTTATATTAAATTAATATATCCTTTCTGTTTCTTTTTTTTCTTCCAGATTAAACCATTTTCATCTCATTTTTATCAACAAAAACTAATGGAATTTCAAAATATTGACTGATTTTTTTCGAAAAAACAAAAAAAAAAAAAAATAATATTCATTATACAACTTTTTTGATACTACTTAATATACTATTAGAATACTTAGATTTTCTACTCCTTTTTTATTCTAAAGAAAGAAAAAAAAAATTAAAGGTTAATCAAAAACGAACAACAAGTAGTAAAATCCCCTCTTCTCCCCGTTCCGAAAACCAAATCCAAAAAATTGCAGAAGTATAAAGGTATGCAGCGTTGTCCCTACATACATGAGATGAGAGAACGTTTATTAAACGATCAAAATCGTGAATCATTACCTTTGGAACAAATGGAGCGTGCAAATCTATTAGACAATCGTCAATCGGCTGAATTACAACAGGTCGGCACTATAGTCAAGGTAGGGGCGTAACAACAGACTACTCGTCACAAGGATTACAAAGAAACAATCTAAAAAAAAAAAAACTGAGATAATAATAAACACCAAGTTCTCTTTAACTTTTAAATAAAATTTTACATTTTCTGAATATTGTGTTACATTATATTTTAATAAAACAAAACTTCATCTTATTTGTTTATTCTTTTTACAAAACAGTTTACAGTTTATTTTTTGCTGCTGTTATTTTTCTACTTCCTCGTTATGAGAATTATCCTTGCACGAGTAATGTTGGCCCTTTACTTTTTTATTATTAATTTAATGTTAAACGAAACAAAATTTAATGTTCATAATTAAGTTGCTCAAAACTTCATCATAAATCATTATCAACATTTACATTTTCATAAATATTACTAATCACAAAATCTCATTACATTTTGTATAAATTCTTTGTCTCATTTCAAATAAATATTGGTTAACTTTAATTTATAAGAATATCATTTTAATTTTTCAAGTTGATTTGCTAATATAACAACAACATTAAATTGGAATTGAAACAAAAACGTATCAAATTTAAACCACACTTTCAAACATTCAAAATTTCTTACAAAAAACACTCACAAATCACGGCTAAAGTTACATTTGATTTACAAATATTTAATTCATTTGCATGATTTGTTTTCCCCAACATGATTGGGTTTTATATTATAGTTTTTTTTTTTTTTTGTTTTTAAAGGTATGTTCAATACTCACACTTAACAAATATTTGACGAAAAAAAAACGTTATCACTAAATTTATCAGCCTTAAATATTTTTTTAAATATTTTGAATTTAAGAAACTTTTTTTCTTAAATGTTATCTGTGCGGAGCGTCAAATATTTGTTAAGTGTGACCATAGCTTAAGATTTTATATATCAGAGATGATACGGCAGGTACCTTAATGGGGTATTCAATTACTAAAATGTTAAGGTGTAAATATCGATGTTCATGTTGAATTGATACAAATAGTTAAAAGTTAATCGAGTGATAAATATTACGCAAAATAAACACAACATTGTTATTTTGCACATTGGGTTCAAGCGTAAAATTAGTAAAAAAAAAAATTCAAAATATAGATCTAACCAGTTTGATTTCGTTTTATTTTCTTAAAATTTCGAAAAAAAATCTACAGCCATGGTAGAAATAAGGCAGGTTACTGTTACAGCCAGTTTTTACAATTTTAACATTTAATCAGACTAACTGAATATTTTAAAACAAAAACAGAATTTTTTGAATATGTTTTTGTTTCACATGTAATTGTACGAAAGAACGTATTCTATTGACACCGTGCAATAGGCAATTATTGTTATAGCGACAATATAGTGAATGTGTTAGTCCTTTACTTCCTTTGGAACTGTGTTCAGCTACTAGATTCGAAAATGATATCAGAATTCAGATAACATTTTGGTACAAACTGCTCTACAAATTTTATATTTTCTCTTCCATTTTAAGAACCATTATTTAGCAATTACTATTGAAAATCACTAAGGGAGTGTTCTAGTTTTATTTTACTTAGCCGCGAGCATAGAATTAAAACTATGAAGGTCAACTATTATTCATTTAATTAAGCTCTTAAAATCAAAAAGACTATTTTTGTAAATTTGACTGAAAAATAAATATGTACATATGTATGTATGTAAATACAATTAAATTAACTACACAATTAGTTTTTTGTGAAAAAGTCTAATTTAAGCTAGATCTAAGTGCTCGCAATCAAGAATTTTCTAATTTACTGGGATACAAAAGATATTCACAATGTGATCATAAACGTTGTAGAATTTAAACTTCCTTAATTTGTTTGCTTAAAAAAATAGAATCGTAGTCGAAGGACGGGCAAAAGTACCCACGCACTATGACAATAGAATAAAGATAAAGAAGTTTTAATTTATATGTTTGTTTCTACACAGAAAAAAAAAGAAATTTATTTCAATTAAAAAATTAATTAAATTGGCATCAGTATACAAATAATTAGTATCAATTAAAAGTTTAATTCACTTAATTAAACGTTGATTAAATTTTTAATTACAATTATTCCCGCTTTATTGAGTTTCTAAAAATGCACGACTCTTGACGCAATTAAACGAGAACTCAATTAAGCAGTACTCGGTTAATTGAATCGCCGACGCAATTGAAACGAAAATCGCTTAATTGAGCAAGATGTGCAATAAAGCGAAACACCCATGTGTAGATAGAAAATAAAATTCATTTCTTTATTTATTTTATATAACATATATTTATATGACAGAAACATGAAACATGACTTTCTTGCCGCAAAATAATTTTTTTGCGTTTGTGGTGCAAAAACACATTAAGTAGACGGAAACAAATAAACGAAAGATTTGCTCTTGTTTTTTGCAAGGCGGTCTTATTTTGCGAAATAATTAAACGGAACTCAACTAAACGGGTATTTTTACATAGACAGTTATACTGAATGATTTCGTTTCATGATTTTTAGTGCAATAAAACGGGAAACTCAATTAAGCGGGGCTTAATTAACCGAAAACAACGTACATTTTTATTTTATTTTCGATTAATGCATAAATTGGTGAACAATTTTGTAAAAAAATTTATGTGTAATAGGCAAAAAACCAGAAATTAGTAGATGAGATGAGGTTTTATTGCAAATGGGCTATCCATTAAAAGGTACTTAAGGTGGGAAAAGAAGGTACTACATATATTAGACAGGGCCGTTAAAAACCCATATAAGATGAGAGTATGCAGTAGAACAATGAATAAAAGAAAAAAGGGAATCGAAGAAAGACTATAAATGTCCTTATGCTTCTCAGTCAGGCTATGCTTATTATAGTCTGACACATCGCTTAACTATCTTAAGAATCATCTGTCTAGCCATTTCTGCCAACTGTTCTGTAGCATAGGAAAATTACACGGAATGTGTTCCACCGCTCCTGTCTCCTCGCAATCCTCGCTCATCTGTAGGGTGTCTAAAGTGTCGCATCTCTATATCATTGTAACTCGTCATCACATTCGTAGCTTATCTAAAAAATACAAATATACGGGTATGTTCTGTAAATCGAAATGAAGTGGATTTAAAACCGAACAAATTTTAAAAACGAGCCTGTAAAGAAAGTTCATACAAATATTCCTTTTTATATACTATATGCTTTGAGTACCCATTATATTTACAAGAACGACGCTTAAAAACAAGAAAAACTACAGTCATTTTGTAAATAATTGCAATCAAAATCTCGTTTCATTTCAATTCCACTTCATTTCGATTTGTAGAACATGCCCGATAAATTTGGTACTTTTTCAAAATTTGAACGTTTAAGGAGTGTAAATTGTACCTAATTTTGGTACTTTTTTTACAAAACATTTTTCTCTATACATTGACATATACGTATTTAATTATGGGCTCCCACTACAATATTCAAACTTTTGACACTTTAATGGGTAGAAAAAAGTATCATAAAGTGGAAATACGGGAAATCAAATTTCTTTCTTTTAATTTTCCGTTCAACATTTGGTACTTTTTGATTTTTTTTAATATTGAATTTAGAAACTTTAAATTATAGGTGCAGGGTACAAAATTAATCAAGACCTATAAGAAAAAAATGTTAATTTTTTTTTTCAAAAACCTATAAACATAAACTTTGGCACATTAATATGTCAACGGAGACCTTTATGAAGTAGCGGGTTAAATGCTACTCACTAATAAATTCGGTGCGCACTAGTTGCAACATCCGCACAAATTTTTTTAAAAAATAGATATAAGACTTTCTTCAATATAGACCCGTACCTATGCACATTTGTTTTCGAACTGTCAGCGCACACTTTGCAAAACTTTTATGGAATTTGTAAACTTTCTCTTGATGGGCTGGTGTATTGCCTTATATACTTATCACATGGCGATTTCTTTTCTGAGAAAAATATGTTACATTATATTCATGTAACATTTTCTAATGTTACATATAATCACTCGAAGTGTTACATGTTGTGCAATTTCAATAGAACACAATTAATGTTTCTTTTTTACCACTATTAAGGCCTGTCAAAAATTAATAAAAAGTCTCCCAAATGTATTTAAAATACAAAAATAATATAAACAAATATTTGATTCCGTACGGAATGTGCGATCAGTTTCGCACTTTGCTTAAACAAATGACAGTTTTATAAAATTTAACAAAAAGTTTCCTTAAGTTTATTATGGTGTGCCTCATATGATTTACATGTATTCGTGCATTTGCTTAAGCCAACTTAAGCACATTATGGTTGGGCCTATACACTTTCATCATTAATGTACTTTATGAGCGATTTTTAAAGCTATTTGGGCGGTTTCTGCAGGCTATTGCGGTTTGCAAACAAATATTGACATCACCAATGGCTTAGAAAAATTAAAACAATTATGTGTTAAAATTGTTATATTTTGTTTTAAATCAAGTTTTTTACAAAATTATAAGCGGTATGAATTATGAGAAACAAAATAAAACATTGGTTGTACAAACAAAGTAGTAAGTACCAAAGTTACAAAACAGGGTATGAACGAACACCTTAAGTAAAAGTAAGGGTAACATATGCAACATTCTTTGCATGTTTTTCATTAACATGTTCACAAAAGAACTTGAAAATGTTTCCCACAGTTGTTTTTTTTTTACAAACGAACACAAAAATGTAGAACATGTAACATTAATGCAACATATTTCTCAGAAAAGAAATCGCCAATAGTTGGGGGTAGTGCGCTAAATATTGATTTAAATCAACATTGCACTCTCACTAAATAAAACTACAAGCAATTAGTTTGCACTCTTTTTTACCAGCTTTAGGGATGATTGGTATTTTTTCACTAGCACTAAAAAAATGGAGTGGTATTGCAAATTTTTTTACTATCACTTATTGTGATTGAATGCTTAAAATCTGCCCGCAATTCAAATAGTGTAAAATTTGAACTTGCAATCGAAAAAGCTGCATATAAATATACTCTCACTAAAATTTTAAAAAATGTAATTTTTTATGTGCATGATTTTTGATTTTTATGATGATATGTATAAGCAAAGGAAAATAAACAGAATTAAATTTTGTCAATAACAAAATAATTCTTGCTCTTAATCATAAAAAAAAATCAAGTCTGAGTTTTAATAGTGCAAAATTTTTAGTTGCACTCAAATGAGTGAAGAAAAGAAAGTTGCAATAAACTGATGATTGCTACTTTTTAAATAAATTTTTTTTTTTTTGAGTGCAACATTTTTTAACATCAGTATCACTCATGTTGAGTCAGATTGCGAATTTTCAACTCAACATCTAGAAAATGATTGCAATAGTTTTGCACTATCACTAGTCGCGTTTTCTCTTCTGAGAAATATGTTGCATTAATGTTACATGTTCTACATTTCTGTGTTCGTTTGTACAAAAAATATAACTGTGGGAAAAATTTTCAAGTTCTTTTGTAAATATGTTGATAAAACATGCAAAACATGTTGCATATTCTATCCTCACTTTTACTTAAGGTGCTCATACTGCCCTGTTTTACAACTTTGATACTTACTACTTTGTTTGTACAGCCAATGTTTTTTTTGTTTGTCTAAATTCATACCGCTCATAATTTTGTGAAAATATTTTTTTAAAACATAAAAAAATAAAAAAATTTACATATTAAAATGAAAAAAATCTATGTATATAATTATAGTTTTAATTTTTCAAAGCGATTAGTGATGTCAATAATTTTTTCCATACCGTAATAGCGTGCAGAAAACGTTCAAATAGCGTTAAAAATCGCTCATGAAGCAAGCACATTGATGATAAAAGTGTAACAGTTTAAAAAAAAACATTTTTTTTTTGGATCTATTGAAGTTGCAGAAAATGTTACATGTATTTACTGTATTATGTTTTTCTAAGAAAAGAAATCGCTATAAGTATGAGTTGAAACTGCAAAATTAGTGCACTACCACCATCTATGCTAAGTATAACTCAGTGCCCACAAAATCCATTTACTTTGTTGTACATAAGGTAAGACCATTCAAGTTCACTTTTCTTTCTTTTTGGAACAACCTGATCTGAAAAAACTAACTTTAAGTACAACTCTTTACGCTGTTGTTAAGCTCAAATCTATTTTGCACGTTTTATTCAATTCCAATTTTTTAATGTAATAATTTGTTCATAGCTTTTCGTTAAATGTTGAGTGATTAATTTGAAAATACATACAACCATCTGTACTATAAAAAATCTAACCATAAGAATTTATAAATATTTATTCAAAATCTTTCTCTTTACATTTTTCCCTTTATTTTCACCCGCCATTAATTTGATTTATCTAAAACAACAAATCATTACATTGTATACATTTACTAAACATTCTTCACTAACTAAACTATTTGTTAAAATGATAAAACGAAAAAAAATGAATGATTTGTAAAATGAATGATTTATAAATAAAACAGCTACACGCCGATGGGTATCATACAAGTCCAGCCCATCAAAGAACACCACTGGTGCCTAGAGATCTGGGAGAAGATTTCAATTTGGATTTCGATGATGATTTTCCAATCGATGCCAAGCGGCCTAAAAATGCCAAGTAAGTCATAAAATTTCAAAATTTTGTTAAAAAACCACTTAGATTTCCAATTGTAAAAACAAAACAACTAGTTAATGTTTCCCTCTCAATCCTTATTTTAAATTTTTAAAAAAAATATTTAATTTTTATTTAATGTTTTTTTTTCTTATAAAATGTAGGCAATTTTTTAAGTTTAAATTAAAACTTTCTTGTGCTTGTTGAAAATTATAAAAAATAATTTTTTTTTTTATTTTAAAGAAAAAGTTAAATGTTTATTAAATATTAAAAAAAAAATACAAGTCTTACACAATTTATATTTATTTTAAAATTTTTATATAATTTTTTTAAATACTTTTTCTTCTTTGTTTTACTAACTGTTCTTTTATTGGGTACTAATAATTTCAATGTTTATTTTCTGTCAAAAACCTAAAAAAAAAAAAATATTAAGACTTCAATACGATATTTAATATTTATTACTTTTAATGTTTCTTTCTTTATGTTTATATTTTCTCGAAAACAATACCCAAAAAAAATCTCATGTTTTATTTGTGTTCAAAACCGCCAAAATAAAAACAAAACACTTGTTCTTTATTTGTGAAATCGCGCGAAACCGAATATTGAAAACCAAAAATTATTTTGACATTCAAGTAACCAACAAAGAAACCGATCCAGCACACAACTGGAACAGATTTCTACACCACCATTTCGAAGGTTGGTTGGCACACGGAGAAACCAAAAACAATACAAACAAAAAAAAAAAAAAATTCTTAAAAACACATTTTTAATATTAATTTCAATATTATTTAAATTTCTTAACACAAATTGGAATTACATAGATTTTATGTAAACAAAATTTTAATTTTGCAAGCTTTAGACAGCATTATTTAGCAAACAATTAATAAAGTATAATTTTTGTAATTTCTTAGTAAAATATTTATGCTTTTTTTCAATAAATAGTTTTCATAGAATTATTAACGTATTTTAATTGCAATAGATTTTTCTGCTCAATTTCTTTTAGAAATTTGAAAACGAAAATTTGTTCGCTCTGCTGTTGCTTTAAATTGTAGTTTTAATTTTCAGTTGCAATTGTGCACAATTTTTGTTCCGTTAATGTTTATGATGTGGCTGGTGCATGATTTATGTTTGTTTTTCAATTCAACACAAATTATTTTCAATTTCCTTTTTTCACACTACAAAAAAAAAGCACAATATATTTTTTTTTTTCATATAAACTTGCACATTTGCACTCTATTAGTTATGAATACCAGGCGCACTTATTTATTTTAATCGTACATTTAAATGGAACACGTTGAAATAAATAGTTTATAGAAATTATTTAAGAAAACTTAAACACAAAAGTTGAGTTAATGGGTATAAATAATATGGAAATGATTTAAAACTCATTAAATAAGAATTATTAACATAAATTGGAATTAATTGAAAGATCCTTGAGGGAATAAATTTTTATAATAAATCAAAAGTTGCCCTACGGGAACATCAGTGATCAAAATATGCGAAAAATTGTTTTTATATAAACAGTATCAAAAAGATCGTAAAGTTTAGAAATTTGTGTTCAAGAATTGAAATGTTTATTGGGCAACGATTTCTGAATATCTAGATAAAAAGTAGCCATACCGAAACTTTGATACCCTTGACCAAAAATTAAAACAGCATTTCTTAAGAATATAGAATCTTGGTTTTACAATAAAATAATGGCGAATTATAACCAAGATTTATAAAGTTTTACAGCAAAATTGTTCATCAGCGTCTTTAGTTTAATTTGAAACGAATTCTTATTATCTGACAAAGTAAATTCAAGGAAAATGAAATTTACTTACTGTCTGTTTAACGATTTCGGACGTCAACGTTCGCATAGAAAATTATATTTAAAACAAAAACATAATTCTCAAATGTAATTTTCTACGCGAACGTTAACGTTTGAAATTGATGAACAGGCTGTTATACCAAAATTTATTACTATTATTAAATACGATTTGCCATAAAATGAACGTCAATTCAACTGGGCAAAATTGGGTTTAAGTAGTTGTAAGACAGAGACGTAAAAGTTTGAGCTAAAAATATTTTATTAATAATTGACTTACCACTAAGACATTTTTTTCCTGAAAAAAGAAAAAAACGAGAAAGGTATTATTAGTAGGCGTTTTTATGAATCTAAAAAGTTTAGAATATATTTGATTTCCTCCACAATGAATTACAAAATTATCTGCACCAATTTTTTATGGGAATAAAATTTTTCGATGAATATGTCAAAGGTCGTTACGACTTTTTTAGTTTAAAAATGTTTTTCGAATTGCGGACCGTGCGATTTTGCCCTACGCGCGTATCAAAAATAAAAAAAATTAAAGTCATTAGTTAATTATTAGTAAACTAAAATGATAACTGTTGGTTTCCTAGCATTTTATATTTACTGTATATTGGTTAACTAAAAATTTTTATCATGGCAAAAAAAGGTGACTCTAACAAATTTCAATGTTGGTAGCAGTGTTTTTCTTTACATTTTTATTATTTCTAAATATGAAAAACTACCGAAATGTCATGGAAAACAAAAAAAAGTGGGTGTGTAACTGCTAAACAAAAAGAATAGGCGTGAAAACGTCTGCGTGCAATTTATAATAGTTATTTTCTAAAAATAAAAAAAAATGTAAATAATAACACTGTGCAAGAAATTGCACTTTTTTTGAGACAAGCTGGGCACCTGGCGCTGAATCCAGTGGGGCTAGCCGTTTTTATAGGTAAGCTTTGGTTTCGAGACCTTCCGTTATTTATAGACAATGGAGGAGGTTGCACAACATATGCTCGCGTAACTCAAAAACGCTTTAGCTTATTGAAAAAACTAAAAAAACCGAAATTCCGAAATAAAATTTCCGTCAAGAAAAGTAAAACTTTTTTCTAATACGCAAAGTCGCTGGACTAATGGGTTAGCCGGTAGGATTTTTGATGAGGATAGGGTACGGTGGGCAGTTGGCTTGTTCGGCCCATTCAACACACCAGGGGGTGATGGAATCTTTCCTGTATTGTTACAGTCTAGATATAATAATACGGCCGGTGATTGGTCTTTTTAAGGCAAGATTCACCTGGGGACATATTCCGAACGCTTGACGTACGGTAAGGGTTGTATTTATTCGCAAAGCTGACAACAGGCCGCTGGAGAAGCCGAAATCCTACAGACCTATCAGCCTTACTTCATTTCTGCTCAAGACTGTTGCGTGGTGCTATGCTTTTATTATGGTGCGTGGTAATTGATGATCTGCTGGGCAGGCTCGAGGAATATGGCCTTCGAGCCATTGGCTATGCAGACGACCTGGCCATAGTGGGGCCTGGAAAGTTCGAGAGCACGATCACGGAGGTGATGCAGGTTGCTCGGGTGGTGCCATTAAAGGGGGCTGAACATCGACTCAAACAAGGCGGTCGTGATACCGTTCACGAAAAGGTACAACTACAGGCTTGATTGACGGAAAAAAGTACACAAATACACATTGAAAAAAAAGTAACCAATTTTGGTTAAAAGTAACCAAAATGGCAACGCTGCTTGCAAGCCATTTCTGAAGACAGTGATTTTGTGACACTTGCAGCAAGTTAATGTCAAAAGAATAAACAGTATTACCAAATTGATTTCATTGCGAAAACAATAGTTTTAACTATTTTTTAAGTATAAAATTTATCTTGTTGTTTTTGCAAATATAAAAAAGAAGACAATTTAAATTTTAAGAAATCAATCTCATTAGAAAAAGTAATAATAATTATTAATGCCAACTGTTTATTTAGAGAAGAAGCTCTGTTTCGCACTTGGTAACTCTGATTTATAAGGAACTTCCACTTCACTGTATAAATATAACGCAACTTGTGTGATATTCGACTTTTTCTTCGATATTTTCGATGTTAATACTTATAATCTACTTGCAAGTAATTACTTGCATGTGTAAAGGCAGGGTTAAGTAAAAGTTAGATAAAAATTCAAGAATTTCTAAGTAGGTTTTATCCCAAATTCGTACTTCAAATAATCTGCAAGGGAGTTTGATTCTAACTTTAGCACTTAGCCCAGACAACCAAAGAGAGAGAGAGAGAGAGAGAATATCATTATAACTTACATACAGACCTGCCATATTTGCCGATTTATCGGAATTTTGCCGATTTTTTGGCTTTAAATTATCAAAGTGCCGATTTTCTTAAAAAAATGCCGATTTTTCAATGGTAACTCTTTGTTTGTTTTGGTATATTTTTAAAATTTTGTTTGAAAAATGTTCAACTATGAAGAATGAAAGAAAAAAAGCCATCGGTTAATATATATTCTATAAGGAAAATATAAAGAACTTTATATTTGAGATTGACGCTTACAAAGGAGTACGGGTAAGCTAAATTTATATTCACTATCAATAAAAATAATTTGAAAAAAAATTATTCTAACAAGATTATACGGGATTGAGGATGATGCAGCTATATCCGATTGCCAATCTAATGTAAGGAAGTGAAGTAAATTTTTGGCAAAAATTCAGATTTAAAACGTGAGAATTTAAGTGGTGCATTTCCAAAAAATTATTTTCCTGCCAATCTTTCGAAAATTATGAAAGAATTTGTAGCCAAGTCAACCTAAATAAAAATAAAATTTCGATGGTTCCAGAAAAATTAAAATTTGCAAGGAAGTTTCATTTTTCAAGTTAAGTAATTCGAATTGTTTTGAAACTGATTTCAGGGGGCTGATTCTGGCAGTCGTGATCGAATACTTTTTCGTTTCGGAACCAAATTTAGTTATAAATCATTTAGTCGAGTCTGAACGAATCGAAATTATTTTTTCAGTGTTGTGAAAACTTAAAAAAAAAATGCTTTACAACATTGAAAAAAATTTCGATTCGTTCAGCACCGACTGAAAGAATTAGAAATAAAATAGCTTTCGAATCGAAAAAGTATTCTATCACGACTGCCGTAATTAGCCAGTATGATTTAATTAAAATGTCAAACTCAAAGTACAAATATATATATTTGTTTTTAATTAACTACAAATTATTTATAAACGTTTCTTTTTTTATTGATTATTATGGTTCAAACATTAGTTAATGCTGCATATTTCTGTTTTGTTATTAAAAATATGTTTTATTGAATTAAAAGAGGTATTTTAAATTTGCCGATTTTTTGCCGATTTTTTTAAATCAAAGTGCCGATAATGCCGATTTTTTTTTGAAAATATCAAAATCTTCTGGCACCCCTGCTTACATACACATTTACACATGTTTGTCAACCTTTTGTTGTTTTGCCCTGTTTGTTTACAGAAGAACTCTAAATTACAATGCACTATAAACATCACCGATATGGCTTACGTAATTATTCTACGTTGAAAAGTTAATCGATTTAACTAAATAATATTAGCAAATAGAATTTGGGAATTGTGTGTTTTTGGTTTACTTTTTATGCAAGAATTAATGCATGTTTTTCATTTCGTAGTGTTGTTGTTTATTCTACACAAAAAAGGAATACCGTTTTGGCCTACTTTTAAAAACACATGCGTATGCACGCATATAGAATGCAATGCTAAAAAAATTTAATTGAGTACAAATTTTTCTTGCTGCGTAGTAGTTGCTTTGAATACACCTCTGGCATTGTTAATGGGTATTTTACGCTATCACACAAGTCCTACGATTTTGAGTTTTGAATATACAGCCCGGCATTATACATAAGTTGTTATTGTTTTTTTGAAAAGTTATAAACAATTATTAGATCAGGGATGCTTTTTCATCAAAATACGTAAGACTTGTGTGATAGTGTAAAGTACACTTAACCGTCATATGAATTTGATGGATCAACGTTAGTTTAGGATTTAACAAAATGTCCAAATCTAAAAAAATTTTATACCGGGTGCTACTGATGGTTTCCCAAAAAATATTGAACGTTATACAGTTTTTTCCGTGAGAAGCGCATTCACTTACATTTTTGTAAGTTTTAATCCATTAAATTTCCGCAACAACACCTGTAATTTTTTTTAAAACAAGATTGAAACAAAGACTGAGATTGAGACAAAGACTGATCTACGTAACTGAAGAAAATTTTGGCATCATAAGCGTAAGGGAGATCATTAAAGAATAGATAAAATCAAATTACCAAGCTTCGTTTAATTGGTATAAAAACTAAAATTTGTCATCTGTATTCAGCGTAGTTGATTTAGCTTATCTTACCGAGTGCCCAGCTTGTCGATTTTTTTAATTACTTCCAATAATTAGTGTGAATTAATTGCGTGGTTATAAAATGCAAATTAGTTTTGAGTTTTTGAAATCCTTTTAACGTATTGAAATAATTTTTCATATTTTCATGCTTTAACATGAAAAAACCCTACGACATGAAAGTCAATTTAAATTTTTATTAATTGCTACAAATTAAATCGTGATAGGTTGTTATTTTTTTAAAAATGCAATTAAATTTCCCCAGGAGTTTTATGAAAAAGTAAAAACCATGCCAAAAGCATTTTCTTTCCTTTAACCAATACAAGTATATAAGGCAATAGTTGTAGCACTGAAACGGAAATAACATTTATTAAATAGTCAACGAATGCCAAGTGTGCCACCATGTATTTGTAGTCATAATTTTTTTTTTATTTATTTACACGGATTATTGTGTCAATGAACGGCAAAGTTTGTGCTTTTTGTTGTTTGTTTCTGTTTTTTTTTTCTGTTTGGAAAACAAAAGTTTCTTTTCATTTGGGTGTGAGAAAAAAAAAGAAAAACGAAGAAAAACACATTTTCCAATTGGGAAAAATCTCACAAACATACTTACATATAAACAAACACGTTGTAACAGCTACATTTTGCTGCTGCACCAGCACCAGTTCCAACAATTTTTTCTAAAGCCACTAGTGTTGTTGCACTACTACACTACTTTTGTGCTGGATGTTGGCAAACATTTACGAACGGGGGCTCAATGAAAAATAAAAGAAATCTCAACAAAATCTAGTGTTAAAAGATTTAACACACATGTTTATAGAATTTATTTTTGTTGGTGTAGTCATTGCTGACATTGTTGTTGTTCCCATACTTATTTTTGTCGTTGCAACTCTTCTACTGCAATATGAAAATTTCTTTGCATGTGTGTTGTTTCTGTTGAGGCAAAGGATCATGTTTTTTCATTTAATTTCTTTTGTACTCCGGTATGACTTTTTGTTCGCTCTAATCTTTTTACTCCGTCCCCTTTTCTTCGCCTTTGATTTAATAATGTGTCGTTTGTTTTCCTTAATATTTAATGAACAAAAACTAAGAAAACTCTTTTTCAACTAGAACTATCAGAATATCGGACACCTTAGAAAGCCTTAATTTGAAGTACATACATATATTTAAAACTTTACAGAAACGCGACAAATTTTCGGTCGTTTAAGACCCATTTGGAATTCGTCTTCACTATCCCATTGCACAAAGTTAACAATTTTCAACACAAATGTCAAGTCCACTCTCCTTTACGGTTGCGAAACATGGAACGCTGCCACTCGTGACATGCAGATTATCCAAGTGTTTGTTTATCAGTGTCTTCGCAGGATATTGCGAATATTCTGGCCTAGAGTGGTGTCCAACAACAGGCTTTGGGAACAATCCAACCAACAACACATGACCAAGGAAATAAAAAGACGTAAATGGCGGTGGATTTGCCACACGTTAAGAAGACATTAAAAGAAATGCCATAGACTGGAACCCGCAAGGAAGTCGAAGAAGAGGACGCCCAGCTCATACGTGGAGAAGGCAAATTGATGTAGAAATTGCCGGAATGGGTAAAACCTGAGGCGAAGTGAGAGCGTTGGCACAGGACAGCAAACGGCTTCAAAATGGCGGTATTTCCATTTAATTATATATTTTTAATAATATTATAATATTTTTGAGCATACACGCAGATGAAAACATTTTTCAGTATGTTCACCTCCAAAAAAAACTATTTAACCATAATATGGTTGTCGGTAAACATAGTACAGTATAACGCGGTTAATTACCCCATGCTTAAATGGCTTTTACGGTTATTTACCGTTTTAGTACGGCTAAAACAAAAAATAAATACATAAATATATATCTTCTTTTGCTAAATTTTATTTTTCTAAAACTTTATATTTAATTTTTTTACTTAGCAAGGTATAAACTTTGAAATAATAAAGAAATTTTATTTTATTACCTGAGTTAAGCGTCACTTTGGATCCAGTATAACCCACTGCGCTATTGTGATAACGTTACAGTCAACGGTGAACTGTGTTAAGGCCCTGTAGGAAATGTCACTAGTGAATCTGAGAACCAGAGAACCACTTATAAATTTTGCAAAATCCAGTACTTGGTACTTTTTCAAAGTAGACGTCGAAATGAAAATTGTCTTTTTTATACATATTAAAAAAATAAAAATACGAATTCATAAAAAAAATTTTTCGTATTAAAGGCAAATATAAAAGTGTATACACTTCGTTGACAATGCCGCCAAAAAGTCAACAAAATAGTCGAAAAAACGGGTGATGTGGAGACAATGCACCCAAGGGACAGTTCTATTTTTTTTTTTGCTCAATTGAATTGCACACATGTGGTTTCAGCAGAATGATCCACATGTCACACAGCACGTGATACAATCAATATATTAAGTCAATAAAGCCAATATGTAAATACAGCCTAATTAACTGCGAAGGACGTGTGAAAATAGGACCTAAAAGTTACGCCAAGAACCCATTAGCAACATCGTCCACATGAACGAAATCATATTTAACCATTTATGCCATAAAGTGGTTTGATAAGAGAGCTTATTGGTTGGATATAAAAAATGCTTTTGTCTATTCTACTTCAATTTTAACTTCTCCTCACATCCCTTTTATGTTGATCTAAAGGTTATATCAAAATTTGGTGCTAGTAAGTCCATAATTGATTACATGAGTGGCGCATAAGTAACGTTATGATTTAATAGGAGAAAACATTTTTTATGTTTTTTTAAGAATAAACTTTGAAATACTTGGAAAATTTATTTTGTGAAAACTCAGCACAGAACAAAGAACCAAAGTTGTTCATTTTTTTTTATTGAAAGCTAGCGTTCGATTATTGAGATAAAAAGGTCATATGGAATACTGAGAGATAAGGCGCATTTTTACCCCAATGGTCACGTGTATAAACAAAATTGCAGGCTAGGAGGCACCCAAAATCCAAAAATGACTGTTGAACACAAACACACCCAGTAAGATGCACATATTTTTTTTTTACCAAATGGTTCTGAATCAATGAACAAGTTGCGCTTAATGCGAATGACATTCAATACCTGGAAATAAATGAAAATATTTAAAGCCCAGAGCTAAATAACAATCCAGAATTCTGGCTCAAACAAGATGGATTTTTTTCTTGGTGGTTACCAAAAAGGGAGGGTGTTTGCCAATAAACTAAAAACCATGAAAAAGCTTAAGGCGAATGAATATCCAAGAACAGAAGCTGAGACCTGACATTTTAAAAAAAGTTTATTTGAAAGATATTATCTTAAAAACATACGTCCATGTTCTGGAAAACGCAGCGTTTTCAAATCGCTTACGATTTGAAAAACGTAAAACGCATTTCAGCATGTTTTGAAAACCAGGCGATTTGCTTGCGTTTTGCTTTTTTTCGAAGTTGTGTTTGAGCAAAGTAAACATATCGTTACTTTAATATATAAAAGCCCTAACTAACGTTTTCCTTACTTAACAGGAGAAGGATAAAACTTAATAAAAATTATAGTCTTGTAGTCGCTATTTTCTTAAAATGCAGTTTTTTATTTAATTCTCTAAGCAATTTAATAAAAAAATTGCGTTTAACAAAAATCGCGACTACAAGACTATAACTTTTATTAAGTTTTTTTCTTCTCCTGTAAAGTAAGAAAACGTTAGTTAGGGCTTTTATATATTAAAGTAACGATATGTTTTATCATAACAAACAAATAATGTACAAATTAGTTCTGTGAAAAAAATTTAAAATTAAAATGCCTACAGCGTTCTTACATGTTCGTAAGTAAACTACTGCGACAAATAATTGACAAACTAAAAGCAAATTTTTAAATTGCATTTTTTTTAATTAAAATCGTGAAAAAATGTTACAAGTTTTTCCTTAAATAAAATGAAAACTTATTAAATTGAAATTGTGGGCCATTTCCTTTTCTCTTTAAAGTGCAGTTTTAATAAAAAAGACCAAATCGCTTAAGTATACACTAGCGGTTTGAAAACGCCAAATTTCTAGCGTTTTCGTTTTTCAGAAGACCTGTTTGGCGTTTTCAAATTGAAAACGCAAATTTTAAGCGTTTTGCGCTTTTCAGAACATGGGCAATAATGTGCTCATATATCCAAACTATCATCTAAATTTTAACAAATAACAACGTTAAATAAAATCATAAAGAAAAAGTTATGCATTAATTAAATCATAACGCCACTCGTAGTGTATCATATGGTGTGACTTGCCCGAATATACTTTCTTTCTTGTTTCGTTTCATTTTTGCTATTGCAATCATCGCTGAAGTGCCAGTAGTAAGACAGAATATTTAATGTTAGTTTCAGGTGTTGTTTTCTAGACATTCTGATTTCTTTATCTTTGTTGTTGACGTTGCCGTCTATTTGAAGTGATTATAGAGTTAGAAATGTCAATGATGGAAAATATATTTATGGGACAGGGTGTGTGTCCTTGTCTTTTTGCCTTTTAGTCTTTTGACATCTTTGCAGGGCTGTGGAGTCGTTAAGAAAAAGTTATAACTCCGACTCCGACTCCTTTTGGTGAAATTTTTTAAGCACGACTCCGACTCCGACTCCGACTCCGACTCCGACTCCGACTCCTACTCTAACCTAGCATTATTTAAGAGACTAGTTTTTTTTTTTGACTTTAAACTCTTTTTTAATTTAGTACCTGTTAAATGGTTAAATATAGCAAGAAAATGATTCTGTAAAAATTTCAAATCGATATTTTAATTCTAACGTGCCGCGCATTGAGCTTTTACATACTAGTTACACACAGAAAAAAATACCAATATAAAATTAACATGGAAAAATGTTGATTGAGAATCATAGTAATTTTCTGCAAAAGTATGCACTTTATTTAAATTTATCATTATTTCATATTAATTTTAAATAAAATAACCTTAAATCACGGTTTTTTAATACTGTTAAAAAAAATATATATATATATTAAAATATAAATAAATATGGATTCAATATTGAATCCATAAAAACCAGTTTTATATTAAAATCAAAAGTGTATCTTGTTAAATTAACATGCATTCATACTTAAGTATGTACATTTTTTATTTTCATTCTTAAAATATGTTATAAAAAGAGGACAATTCCCGTATTCTTTGAATTAAAATTAGTTACTTAAATAGTGCATCAAGTTTTCAAAGTATATTGATGACGAAATCCATATCGGGCGATGCTGATGCTTCTGTTGACAAAGGAGAACTCAAAATAAGTGAAACATGTGTTACAGGGGTAAGTGTATTGAATTATTCTTAAATAAATGCATATGTTGTCTCTGAGGCTTCTTCACACTGTTATAACACACTCAAACCAATTTGATTCTACATGAAATTCACGTTGTTTCAACTTGAAATAACTTTCATTCAACGTGATTCGGATTGTTATTTCAATATAAATTACATTTTGCTCTAACTTTACTGCAATGTTAAATTAACATGAATTATAGTTATTTTAAAAGAAAAAAAATGTTGTTCGCAGTTATTGTAAAACCAGGTTGAATTAACATGAAAAACGTATAAAGCAAAATCACCACCGAAAAATTTTAAATCAACCTTGTTTTCTACGTTTTTAACTTGATTTTTTTCTGTGTGTACTAACATATGAGTAGGAAAGCTGCAAAACATTTTATTTGGATTTTGGAAAAAATGCAAAAAACATATAGTGCCCGATTAAATAGACCAAATGAGTTGAACCTTTTTTCAATTCTAAAGTGTTATGACATTCTTGACTTATAACTTATTAACAGTTGAGAAATTAAAACCAACTGAAATATAAAAAAAGAATAGATTTAATTTTAAAACGAACGAGTTTTGTTACGAACTTTCGAAAGAAACGAGTTTTGCTTCAATCTGTATGGGATCATTGAATTTTAGTATATTTTAAAGGTTATATTAATTTATTAATATTATGCAAACAGTGCTAAAAAATCTAAAAATAGTTCTGTAGGGGAGAGATAAACTACACCAATTCACATCTTTTTCAAATAACGTTTTTTATACTGTTGGAATTTATAGATGTGTGAATTTCCATAAGTCCTATCTAATGTAGCTTTCGAGATAGAAAAGTTGAAAACAACAGCAAGTCTAATTGGCTTAGACGTTAAAGGCATCAAGTGTACTTAGTGTTGTTTGCCACAATTTTAATAGAGGCAAAGGACAGTCCTTTTTTGCAAATTGTGAAGTGAGGTCTTTTGTTTTTAATATACATTTTATTTATTAAGTCAAATCATTCTCAGGAAAATTTTATAAAGTTTATTAAAACATGCATATGCGCCTTCAGATGTTAGTTCTACAATTTATATAACACATTTTGAAGAGAAATGTAACGTAAAAAAATGTTGTTAGCCTTCTATTATTTTTGGGAAATGTACCCCTTTTGTTGTTGGACTTGGTGCTGTTTGTCTCAAGGCATGGAACAGTACCATAGAAGGTAACGAACCTTTTAGGACGTAATTTTTTATGTATATCATCGACATAAAAAAAATATTTAAGGATCATATAAAATATTCGTACAAATGCACATTTTTATAACATAAACATCATTTGCGATTATCAACATGTTTGCGCGGTCTGCTGTAAAGTTTTCAAAATGTGGCTTGATGTAGTTTATCTCCCACCTGCAGAGTTAAAAAAAATGTGAATTTTTAAACTGCTAAATTTAAATCTTTTTCTTCAGTGTACTCGCCATTGCATTTTTCCGTTCCTAATTCAATATTATTATTGTCCAAGACCGAAATTTGAAATTGCAAGTCTTTATTATCTCTCCAATTTTCCCTAAAGTGAGTAGATAAAAGTATTCTCAAATCATTTTTCCCACATTGATGGGAATTATATCTGGAACAATGTCATGTATTTTTCCGAGTTCCTTTTCCTTTTATTCGATTATAATTCACCTTGAAGGTTGGAACTTCAAATGTAGTTCACTTAATGCTTTCACCACAGGAGCTACAGCAGATTTCAAGTCATATTTATGAACATGGCTATTTTTGGCTATATGGCTATATATTTGTTAATATACGATAAATAAAAAACAACATCTTTACAAATTTAATTTTTAAATTCCTTAATTCGGCTCTATTTCATTAACGATATCTTGGCGAAATTCAAATAGTGAACCCGCTGGTTTTTGTTACAGAAATTTGAGGTCACATTAAAACATAGAAAAGGACATGCTTTGATACAATCTATATAACTATTCTTATAAATTGTCAAAATAAGATGTTATCTCAATTTTTTAATTTTTGAAACTCACCTACTCATATAAAAGGTATACTGGTCCTTATTTTCAGACTTCACAATTTCAAAAAGCAGACCCTCTTATGGCCAATTCCACTAATTTATCTAAATATCAATTTACGTTTAAAATTTGTTTTTTTTATGTCAAATAAAAATAAAATTATTAGAAAAATTATATTTAAATATGAATTGATATTTAAAAAGAATTGGAGAAATTGGTCATTAAAGTTTTTTATTTTAAAAAATATTGGAAAAATTTTAATGCAAAAAAGTCGGAGTCGGAGTCGCTAGTTTTTGTGGGTACTTCGACTCCGACTCCGACTCCGGTACAAAAACCTCAACTCCGACTCCTCAACTCCGACTCCGACTCCGACTCCACAGCCCTGCATCTTTGTCAGATGTTTAAAAGCAAACATTTCTTTCTAAGAGTATTAACTTTTTTAATTTATGCATAAATATTAAAATGATTTTTCTTACGGATCAATTAATTTTATATCGAAGATAAATTTTATAGACGAAAAAAATAATGATAAATAACACCATAGCATTTTTAAGCATTTATAGAACACATAGAACCCCGATAAAACCTTAAGTCTATTGAGCTTTAATTTGGTACATGAACTCACATTTAATAGTCCAACAAGTATTTGGAAAAATGAAGAGAATTTGTGTTATTTCCTTTTGTATTATGGTCAATTTTTTTTTAAATATATAATTATGATCACACGCAGAGAAAAACTATGGTTGGCAGTGTTGCCAAAACTTGGTGACCAAAAATGGCTAAATTTACGGAAAAAAATGGTTAAAAATGTGCTAAAAAATCGATAAAAGCTTTTTTAAATAAAAACACATTAAAATTCAATAACAAAACAGAAATAATTTATTTAAAGTTGTTTACGATGAAATTGTAAGTTAAGATCAATTTCTTAAATAAGAATTAACGTAAATTAATATTTTGATAGTTATTTAAAAAATGAAATCATCGATAAAATCGATGTCGTTATTGTTCATCTCATAGGAATCACTCGTGCCTTTTAGTTTTAAATAACTTGAAGGAAAATCATAATCATGACAACATTAACCCTACCTTTTGAGTCCGGATCTACAATTAAAAACAAGTAAAACGTATAGTCGGTCAACCCCGACTAGATGATACCCTACACCACATTATAACCTATGTACCAAATTTTATTAAATTATCTGCAAATTTGCGACCTGTACTTTGCGCACAAGGTGTACATGGACAGCCAGCCAGCCAGCCGGACAAACATCGTTAATTCGACTCAGAAAGTGATTCTGAGTCAATCGGTATACGTAAAGGTTGGCTAAGTATCAATATTTAAAGATGTTACACACATCACACAAACGCATAGTACGCTCTCCACTTTTGTGGTGTTGGTAAACACATTTTATTGTTACGGTAAAAATATAAACCTAATTAAAAAAAATCGAATTAACGATTGCTAAATGTAAACTATTTACTTTGAAAAATACCCTCTCTACTTCAGCATTAGACCATGGAAGTGAGAGCAACTTTATAGTCAATTCTGAAATTTCTAAAAAAATTTTGTTGCCGCCTGCATCTCTTTACTGTATTACTTGCAACAAGAAAAAACAGCGTTATTTGTGTTGATCCATTTATAAATTTTATATTGGAATACTGTCCCTTTATTTTGGAAGATGTTTCATCATCTTAGTTTATAGCGATTTTCCCCATTTGTAAAAGTTGTGATTTAAATTAAAGGCGTTTAAATTGTTAAAAATGTTTGTTTTACTTTTATAAATTTTTATAATAAAATAAAAATTATTCTTTTAAAAGAAAAACGACAAATACAATTTTATGGCTAAACAATTTCAAAAATGGCTAAAAAAAATGGCTAATGGCTAAACTAACTTTTTAATGGCTGAACGGGGTGAAAAATGGCTAAATCTAGCCACTAAATGGCTAAATTGGCAACACTGATGGTTGGGCATGGTTACGGCAACTGCACTATGCTTATTGTAACAATATTTTGTTGTCGTAAACAAATAATTGTTATTTTTATTTAATATCAGCAATATTATAGTTACTGTAAACATTTTAATGTTTATCGCAATTATAAATTTGAGTATTGTTGACCATAAAATAATAATTATTCTAACAACTAACAACTATTACTCACAATCATATCATGATATTTAATAGCCATGACATGATGACTTTTTATACGTGTACTCATAATATGTTTAAGATGCAATCAAAATATTTTTACTCTAATAATATTTTGTTAGCTCCATTTATAAAATAATTTTCCATTAGCTGTGTCGTTTGTTTTACATATGCCTATAAAATTATTTGTTAGTGAGTTGTTCAACAATTAAAAAAAAATACAAATTAAAAAAACAATTTTAAAAAAATAAAGAACTATAATATATAAAAAATCTATGCAAAAAAATTATTTTTTTTTTATTGTTGTGACAGCACCACTGTATCATAATATGATTACTTCTCATTATGTTATGATTACATGACAATAATATGATAACTTATTAACTTATTATGATTAACATGACAATAATATGACTGCATCTTATCTTATTATGATTAACATGATAACAATATGATTAGTTCTTAATTTAGTATGATTAACAGGATAATAATATAATTAAGGGAAAAATATTATGATGTAATATTACGAATATATTTGGTCATAATATGATACAATAATAATCGTAATATGGTGACTACAATCATAATTCTTATCATAATGGGTAATAGCTGAGTTATTCAAGCCCAAAGTCAACTTTTGTGCAAAAATGCTGATTGTAGTAAACTTTGGGGGCTTTGAGGCGCCATTTCCCCCGAACAGAATTAAATAAAATTTTGCAACAATTACTTTTTTGGGAAAAGGAACCGATCTGTGGAGTGCCATCAGGCAAATTCACAAATATGTTGCTCTTAAAATATATTTACCACAACCATGTTTTTTCTGTGCGCAAAAGTTAAAAGATAAAAATCCTGCGGATCTAAGTTCAGATTTTACGTCTTTTTTATTAGACATGGTACATAAAGATTTCAAGATTAAGTTAGATGTTAAGAACAAAATTTTTACCCTTTAATAGGCAAATTATTAAACGGTAAAATGAAATAACTTTTTCCCTTAACATCAAACAAACTTACAAAAGACAACGCAACAATGTTCCTCCTTAAAAATTATCAATTTTTTTTTTCTTGTCTATTGTTGCTATTCTTAGTACTTTGGCAACATATTATTTTTCTTATTTTATTTTAGCCTTCTGAAGTATACTTCATATTACGTATATTGTCAATTTTATTTACGTCGCAAGCCAGGGGATTATGCCATACATAATTACAACAACATAGACATTGTTAAATTTGTTGATTTTGTTATTAACCACTATACACACAAATACACATATACACATACATGCTAAATATATTTATTTTATAAATTTCCTGGTACATAAAATAAACTCCTATAAATTCATACCACAAATTGTATTGCGCTGTGCGAATTTCGGTATAAAGGAAAAGCCTGGAAAATATATAGAGATTTTTGTTTGTGTAGGTACGACTATATGGTATGTGTTTTACGTGATTACGAATTTGGCAAGCAAAACAAGAAAAATATAAACAAAAAAACGTCGCATAATGGAGAAGATTATTTATATTTAACTGGCAAGGTTGGGTTTTCAAAAGAATATAGCAAATGTGTAGTGAGTGGTGAATACTTATGTTGGATGAGAGCGAATTCGCCGTGCTTTAACACTTTAAGGTTGATGTAGGTTCAAAAGGATACTTTGATTTAATGTTTGGCTAATACGTTTTTGTTCACTTGTTTGGTGATCTATAAATTTTTTAAATAAGAATTAAAACTGTAGAACATTTTTTCATAAATTATTGGGAAATCAACTTTTTAAAAAATTGGTTTAAAAAGCTGTTTTTCTTTTCTAAAGTAAATTTTTACATTAAGGACTTATATACAAAGTTGGAGTTTAAATACTTCATTTCTTTGAAGTACTTTTTAAAAAAAGTAAATATACAAAATACAAAATTTGTTACTTCGTACTTCAGTTTTATCAAACTCTTTTAGATATTTTTAATTTATTTCCTTTATGATACTCTGGTCACGGGCTTAAACACATCTAATATTTTTAAATAATTAGCTAGATTCAATTTAGAATAAATTACATTCACGTAACATCCTAAAGGTCTTGACTAGTGTTGGCGCTTGCCTTTACCTTAATTTATTTACTTTAGATATTAGTCACGCGTGAGAGTGTAATCACGCTTACTATAATAATAAATAGAACAAATATTTGCTTTGTGTATCATTATTAAGAAAGTACTTACTTAAATATCTACAATATTTCACGATTGTGCGTGGATGTGAAACATTGAAAACGACTCGTGATTAACAGCCTGTTCAACGATTTCGAACGTTAGCGTGAGCGATAACAAACATTTTGTTAGTGTGCGAGCGTGAGTGAGCGAATTTCGGTATTTTTTATGCGCGGGCGTGCATGAAAATATTTTTTTCCCGTGTGTCAAACACTACTCCCGCGCACAGTACTACTATTATGGGAGTAATATTCTTGCTATTCCATACCACAAAGAAAACGTATACGCCAATCTAAAATTGTATTTTAAATATATATATATATGTCGCAGTAATGGACAATATACCGATGCAGGTCGTCGGATGGTATACCAATGCCACAATTTGTTTCGTGCGTACACAAAGAAAGCGTTACAATCCATGGTTACCTAGTGACAATATAAAAGCTCTCTGTACTCTTAATGCAGCGGGCGAAAATCAACCCCGAGCCCGATCTTTTTTAGATCTCCCCTTGCGATTTGGGTTTAAGCCGCAGTCACCACTTAATCTCTAAAAGAGCCTAACAAAAGACCAGTCCAGAGCCCATTTTATTACTTGTGTAATAGAGTAACTCTGAAAGAAATTGCAAATTAAAGCCTCAAATAAGCTTGAGGTAGTGGCTGCACCAAGACGTTGGTGGTCCTCAAGAACCCCAGGGTATATAAAAGTAAATTGAAGGGAAGCTATTTAAAACGGTTTTCAATAATTCATTAAATTTGTTTCCTACATCACTGCATTTTTATCACTACATCCTTTTTTTGCGATTATCCTAGCTTACAGGTTCAAACCAACGCAGCAAACAAAAGTTGAACGTTTAAAATATGAATTATTTTTCTTCTGATATCAAGCACTACTATAATAAGGAGTGTTTTAAATGCCATACTAATAACATGGGGAAAATAAACCGTTTTTGTTTAGAATGCTGCTTTTATTTTTAAATAATTTTTTTATTAAGAGTTACAAATACAATTACAAAATATATCCTACCATAATTCACCGGGCAATTGTAACTTAGACCTTTAGCCCGAGTAAATAAACCAAGCAAGAGTCTCTGTGGGGAATCGTACCCGCAACCGAGTCTCTGATAGACTAGCTCAATACCAACTAGCCTACTGGGGCACCGTCTAAAGTTATTATATTTCACGTTTTAAGCATGTGAATAGGTTTGATTTTAAATAATTTTAAAATATTAAAATAAAAAGTTTTTTCGAGCTCGAGGCCAATTATTTGTAAAAAATATGTATATTATTTATTAAATTATTTGGTCCAATATTTCGATATCCTTCGGATATCATTATCAAGGAATGAGTTACAAATATATTTGCAAGAGACGTATTACTATCTCCACATTTAATATTGCATTAAATAATATTGCATTAAATGTGGAGATAGTAATACGTCTCTTGCAAATATATTTGTAACTCATTCCTTGATAATGATATCCGAAGGATATCGAAATATTGGACCAAATAATTTAATAAATAATATACATATTTTTTACAAATAATTGGCCTCGAGCTCGAAAAAACTTTTTATTTTAATAATTTAAAAAAGGTCGAAAAAATAAAATTTAATTTAATTTTAAAATATTTATAAACTAATATTTTGTGTTTGCTGGCTGGATAGCGATTTTTGATATGAATTTCTTAGATAACTTTTGTGGCTTAGGATAAGCTACACCAACGAATCTTATCGGATTTGTTTAGGGTACTGGATTGTTTCTACTGGAATAGAAAAATCTTCCAAATTTAACAATCACTGAGTTTAAGTTATGGAAAAGCAGTGAAGTATATGTTATATATATATGTTGCCCTTACTCCTACTGGAGCATGGGGTGCCTTAAAGGTATCGCTTAGAGTTCTAGCGTACCAGTTTCCAAGCATAGTCCTTGAGAGGTCGCCGTCATTGGTTTGCCGTAGGTCGTCATCATAGGTTTTGGGTTTCCTTTTGCAGTCTGATTTTTGAGCGCTTCGTTAGCATTATTGTGATAGGGCTTGCACTCGTTTACCTTAAGCCCTTATGACACTACATTTTTTATTCATTAATTGATATAGAATTGATAGAAAGAAACAGTAAATGTTAGAAAGAGCAAACTAGAGCAAACTATAAAAAATGTAAACAAAGTTTTGTAGTTTTTTTTTTCTCTTGTTATGGTTTTGTTTCAGGGATGGCGTTGAGAATTTTTAAAATTGTACCAACAACCTTTAAAAATTGTACTTTTTTACCCTAATTGTACTAAAAGATTTTTTTAGTTGAAATTAATTTTATTTATGTTCATAAAAAATACCACAAAAAGGTATAATACATCTTTGTTCAAAAAGTATGAACAAAAAAGTACAATTGAAACAACTTAGCCATCCCTGTTTTGTTTATTTTATTAAATGTTGCCAACTTTTTGTTTATGAGAAACCTAAAAACAAAAAGCGGTAAATCGCTGAATTTGCCCATAAACCGCTGATTCAGCAACACTTTTAATATTTCAAGCTTGAAATGTCAATTTTAAGTTAAACAATTTTACATTTTTTTTGACATAACTTCATTTTTTATCGATAACTTTATAAAAATTGTTGACAGTTTGCCATTTATCTTAATACAGCTGAACTCTTTGCACTTGGTAAATTTTTCTATTACATTATATTTGTACTGTTCACCAAAACTTGAACAATGCATTAAAAATGTAGTGTCATATGGGCTTTAGTGCCTGAGATGTAATTTGATCACTTCGACTACATGACTGTTCGCCTTCTCACTTTAGCTAGCTTTCAGCGGAAGCTGAAAGACCATTGCCCGGGAGCTATTAGGTCTATGATCGGAAGTAGTGATCTACTTGGACAGCCAGGCAGAGGATGAATTTGTGGTCACTCCCAAGTGAATGACATTTTGCACTACGTGCACGTTTGTGGAAAGTCCCAATTTCTAAAACTTTATAAAACCTTAATTTTATTTTAAAACTCAAGGAATTTTCTTGTAATTTTTGGTTTTGTTATAATTAAATCCATTTTCCTTGCTTAAGTATTTACAAAAGGACATACTAAATACCACTTGCATTATAATCACTTAAAGAGGTTTGTGTTGCAAAGGAACTAAATAAAATGACAACGACAATTCCATAACGAAGCAAACAAAATAAACTTCAAGCTAAAACATAAACAAAAGTTAAACATAAACAAAATCATTTTCGTGTATACTCGTCGTCATAGTAAAAGAATCCTTATAGTAAATAGAAGAAGAAAAAAAAAACAACGAAAAGAATGCTCAAATACAAAGAAATATTATTGTCCTACTTTTACTCAACAACAACAGCAAAGAAAATGAAATAAAAATAACAAGCAGCAGACGACTTAAAAAATATAGAGAAAAAAAAAAACAAACAACGTAAAATAAAAATAGAGTTCCCCTTTTTCTTTTTAAAGGAGAAAACGATTTGAAGTTCTTTTCTAGCTTTCATATGTATAACCATCTCCTTTTGTTATTTTGGAACTTGAAAGCATTTGATTTCAAATCTACATTCCACAAAAGTTTTACCGTTAAAGAAAACCTGCGCAGAATCATTATCTTATTGCAAAAAAAGGAGCACAGCATCCTGGCTTTTAGTCACAGAATCCACTTCATTAAAGAAGCTGTTGTATACATTTGTATCTAAATTTTGAAAACTTACTCAATACAAGCAAGAAAAGCTTCATTTAATGTTCAAAGAATTCGTAGGATTCGCTAGATTGATGGGTATTGAGAGTATTTGTGTAGTGAAAATTTTTCCTTTCAGTTGTAGTTGGATAGGATAACGTCGCAGACGTAATTGTTGGTGTGTTATTTTTGAAAACGGATGTGTATTTCTTTCAATTAATAAAACAAGGTACACAAAAGTTTTTGCAAAAAAAAAAAAAAAAAAAATTATTAAAATTTTGTGTAAAAATTAAAAAAGTGTACAGAAAAAAAAATTTCTTTTTATAGAAATACTTCAATTTAAACTCGAAATGCAAAAACTTGTGCAAAAAGGATATCAGATTTTAAAAATTAAAAAAAGGATACAGAAAAAATGTGCAATTATTAAAAAAAAAAAATTAATTAAATATATCTTTAATAATTCAAACAAAAATACATTTTTATTTTAAAAATAAGATTTATTTTAACTAACTTTTTGAAATTTTGTTTAAAGGAAACCTTAACTTTATAACCACAAACATGTTTTACATATATTTCTATTTAACTTGGCTTAAAAGAGTTTTAAACAAAAACTTTAAACTCCTCTACCGGATCATATCATTTCTTTGTGAATTCCTTTATTTCTTCCTATCTTGAATTTAGTATTTCTCTATATATATTTTTTTTAATCCTTGATTCTTTAGTACTTCAAAGTACCACTCTTCCTGTTGGTTGTTGGTTTGGTTGGTTTGACATGCAGCTTAATATAAACATGGCTAATTAGTACATTATTTTTATTTTCACTAGCAATTAGAACCAAGGCAAAACAAATTGTATAGAAATCTCTACTGGTGAACCATGCCATAGATGTTGAATTAAGTGGAGAGAGCAGTGTAAGATAGTGAAGAATGTTAAGGTACTTGCATTGTTTCTTTTAAGGAAAAAGTACTTTTTTGTTGAAACAGAATATCGTAATAGGGTCCTTTTTAAAAATATTCAAATAACAAAAGGCACTTTTTTAAAATCCCATGCAATTTTAAAAATTTTTGAGCTCCTAATAATAATATTCTGCAAAAAATTTTGTCTTTAAATTTGCTGTTATAAACAAATAAGACTTGTAACTTATTTACAACTGCCACTATATATTTATACACTTTATGTATAAGCTATTTAGGGAAACAAAGATCGCTTGATTAGACTTTTAATTTTAAAATACGTCACTACATAAAACCTATAAGACTACAGACACGAAAACGAGAATCGAGACTTCATTAGCAACCAAAAGGCCCTAATAAACAAAGTCAAAAATGTTTCACAGAAATTCATAATGCGTTTTAAAATTTTCAACATCACAACATATGCAGCGTTTGAAATCTAAAAATTCGATATCAATTTCTGTAGAAAGCAACAACAAAATTATGAAAAAATTTTGACTTTATTTTTGTTTTCAATGTAATTTGTGGCGTTGCGTTTGCGTTTTACAAAATAAGGGCATTAGTTCCCATCAAAGAATTTTTTGTTTAAGTTATGGCTTAAAAATTAGTTTTAAAGAATAGATGTAGAAATATTTTTACCATCGATTGTTTTAAGAAAGCGTAGAGCGGGGTACACATTATTAAACATGAATGATAGTTTTCCTAAAATGTGTACTTGCTCGATAGTGGGACCGCTAGGTTTTTTTTCGTCAGTCAACATTTAATTAAAAATGATATTTTTACTCGCTCTTGGCTAACGAAATTTTTGACTGTGACTCAAGTTCGATAGTATGTACCCAGCTCAAAGAACCGCAATCAAACATTAAAAACCAGATTTTTAATGCAGTTCTTTGAAAAATGACTTATTTGTACTTGGCATCTCTGCCATTTTGATTAAGCTTTAAGTACTGTTTATCTTATATTGGAGTAAACTTTACTTTACTCAGTAAAGGCTCTGCTTTAACTTATTTAGGCCTACATTCTTCTAATTTTAAAAGATTTCGTTCTCGGTTAAATATTTTTGCAATATTGCACCATTAAATTAGTGTTAAACTTCGCTAGTTTCAAGAAAAGGAATTAAGAATCTAAAGAATTTGTGATTATATAAGATCCGTCTGTACCGTTACTAGAAGAAACTTGCAACGAGAGTGTAAATTTTAAATTTAAAAAATATTTCTCTCAATTGCTAACAAAAAAAGAAAATTAAGTCAAAGCTAGTAAAAGGTAGCAAGCTAAATAACACCAAACTAGTCACATGAAAGTTCTAAAGTAGTGGGGACCAGTTCTAGTTCTAACACTTTATTTGAAGGGGAATTGTCACTTTAACTTGGCGGTGTTAGAGGAGGGGGCTAATTTGCTCATTTTTAAACTTTTTAACAGGCCACTGAAATAACCTAGAGGAACACATTCAATTTCGGGTACACAGAAAAAAATTTTGCACCAGTAAAAGCATTAATCAAAATTAAAATCAGTTTTAATTAAACTTTTAATCAAGTGAATTAAACGTTTAATCAAGTGAATTAAACATTTAATCAAGTGTATTAAAAGTTTAATTGACAATATTAATTTGCACCAGTAAACAATAATATCAATTTAACGTTTAATTCATTTGATTAAACGTTTAATTAAAACTGATTTTATTTTTGATTAATGCTTTTAATGGTGCAACATTTTTTCTGTGTAATATTATGCCTGTTACAGATATTGTACCCATTGAACCATGTTAATATGACAGACCTCCTCCTTTACACCCGCACTACCAGAACAAAACCCAGTCCCATGACTAGTTTTGTGTCAATAACCTTTTCTCTGAAGTACACTTCATCATATAAATAAACACGTTATCACCAGTTAAATGTTATTTTCACCTATCATAATTCGTGTCTTTTTATTATAATATTGTGTTCACTGGTCACTAGATAAGTGCTTTAAAAGCAATTGACACATATTTAGGCACCTTAAAGTCGTTTTTTAAATACTGTTCTGATTTTAAATTAAAACTTCTGAAGTCCTCAAGATAAGTTCATAATTTGTTTAGCAAAAACCTTTTTAATAAACTGCAATTAATTGAGTACAACAACTTTTTTTTTAAGGGAAGGGTACTCCTAAGCCCGTTTTGGTCTCAATATTTCATTGATTTTAAATTTAAATTAATCACATTAAAATATTCGCAATCGAAAAAGTATTTTCTTCCAAATTGGATTGTTGTATTTAGTTCAAAAGAATTTTTCTTGGAAAATGATACGAATAAAAAAAATATGTCATGGAACTATTTTCAATTGTATTAACTATCCTACAGCAAATTTGTGACAATTTTTCTCAAATCACTTATCCCGTGACAGTGAACACCCTATGATAATAGAACGAGCGAATTCTGATAGGTGAAAACCAGACATATAACTTAACTGCTAATGATGTGTTAAAAGTGTAATTAATCCAAAGGAAAGGAAATAGACAAAAATAGTCATGTGACTAGATTATGTGCGGATAGTGGCTTATTAGATCTGGTTCTTAGACTTTATATGATGGGTTGGTTGGTTAAGTGACCTGTTCACTCGGGACTATATCTACACTAAATGTGAACATGTGTTATTTCAGTGACTACTTACAAAGTGCCAATTAATTTCCTCCTAGGACATCGCCATGTTAAAGTGACAAGTTCCCTTCATATAAAGTGTTAAAACTAGAACCCATCCCAACCAATTTAGAACTTTTACGTGGCAAGTTTGGTGTTAGTTCCCTTTCCCCTAGCTTAATAGAGAATCAAGTTCTCAACTCGCTTGTAACTGTAAATGCTTTTATAGTTTTAGTTCTGAAGGTAAAATTTGCAAACGAAGATCACAAAAAAATAAAAAAAAACTGATCATTAACAAGAGTGGTAAGCAATTAAAAAGAAATTAATACGCACAGAAAAAAATAAAAATTAATTTCAATTAAAAAATTTGTGATATTAATTAAAAAATTAATTAAATTTGCACCAGTAAACAAATTAATAGTATCAATTAAACCAGTTAATAGTATTAATTAAACGTTTAATTCACGTGATTAAAAGTTAAATTCACTTGATTAAATTTTTAATTAAAACCGATTATATTTTTGATTAATGCTTTAATTGGTGAAACATTTTCGAGATTTTTTTCTGTGCGCATGCACATAAAGTTAGACTTGCCACCATTTCAAATCGTTTGTAATTACATATTAACTGATTTTATTAATCAAAACAACACTTCAATTTAAAAGGTGTAATATATCTAAGCTAATTTACACCTGCTAGTCTTTTTCTGTTAATTTTCCAATACAAAATTTAATACAGTACTTTCGACACGCGATTATTCGGCCACTGCTATACAGTACTGGACAGTCCCACAATTCTTCTCTATAATTCGGACAGTAAAATTTGTAGTTTCTTCTTTTGTTCATCAATACGCGTCTACGTTAAAAATGTTTGCAAATTTACCTTAAAACACATATATACACATTAAAAACTTTCTGGATATTATTGAAGATTTTTAAATAATAAAAAGTACAAGCAAAATATCACAAATAAAATTAACATCTATAATCTGGACACTCCAGTTATACTGACATGTTCAGAATTTAGGGTGTCCGGTTTAGCGAGATAGTACGGTAGTTTTAATATTTTTAAAAATTTATTGAAAATAGTGTTGAATTTAATGAAAAATAAATACCTCTATTAAAAATTACCTTTTGTTAAAATTCTAACGTCCTTATTTCTAAAAAATTTAACTGGTTTATATGGATATAAATATCATTGTACCTATAGAAACTAAGAAACGGATTTTCTTTGAAAATTTGTTTAATAACCATTTTTTAAACCCTGTTGTATTTTCTTTATAAATAAGGCGATAATTCATTTAAAAGTTGATAATTTTAATAACTAAATCAAATGAAAAAAAAATTTATCAAATACCAAAATGGAAACAAAATATTTAAGAATTGCTTACCTATTAAAAATTTCAGCGTTTCTTATAAAACTTTTGCTGCAGAAATTTTAATTCTCTTTTAAAACTGTTTTCGTGCCCATACGATAAATTTGGTTTTGCAGCATTAAGTGTTTTTCTTAAATACATTTATGTAGTAAATATATTTCGTTTTCTATCAATAACAAACTCACAAAAACTGCTTGTTCACGAAACAAAGTACACTTTTCCATTCGTCTAATCGCTTCTACCCTCTACTCAAACGTTTCGTTCATAATATGAACGAGGACTAAGTGCCAAAATTCATTATTATTTCGTGTTGTAAAATTAAAAAAAAAAAATTTGGTTTTTCCTCAAAACTGGACAAATGGTATCCCGTTGAGAGTATCGACGGGAAACGAGACATTACACTCTAAAACTGGCCTGTCCCAACGATAACTCGACGGTTGGCAAGTCCGCTTAAAATCATTAACTTTATCTATATCTATGTCTACATAAACGATTTAAAGTACCAGTTTAGAAGTACCTCAGTTACCCAACACATCCAAATAAAAAAATACCATCTTTCCTTTTGCAAAAGAACAAAAAAATAACCACTACTGCAGCAGTTTTACGTTAAGTCTAGGACACAAAAAAAAAACAAACAAGTAAGAGTGCTCTTTTCGGCTATGCCGAATCTTATATACCCTTCACTAAGGTGCGATAGGAACTAAAAGTTATTTAAATACCGTTCCTTATGAACCAGTTCATAATTAGACGATGTTGACACAACATAATAAGAATTAATTTTCTGATTTTTGTGCGTTAATAATTTTTTCTATATTATAGCCCAGAAGATGTTTTTCAATGAAAAACGAAATATTGGCAAATTAAAAATTGTAAAATTAGAATAATTAACAATAAAACCAGGACCTCGAGCTCAAAAGGGGAAAAAAGTTCTTTTAGTTTTTATAAAAATTGAAAATTTATGACTTCATCATTAATAAATAAAAAAATAAAGATTCGATTAACATTTTGTTTGATTTATTCAACATTTTCAACAATTTATTTTAACAAATCAAGTAAACATTTTGTTGAAAAAAATTATTTTGGGCAACAACTTTTTTTATTGACTCAATAAACTTGGTTGTTGACTAACTGCCTTATTTAACAATTATACATACAAACTTTTTTATCAATACCGCAAAAATCTTCATCGCAGAAAATTCAAAAATTTTTGTAATCAAATATGGGATTTTCGTATTCAAATATGAATTTTTTTTTTCTGTGTGGGGTATTCGGATTTCATTTCAACGGACACACGGACATCGTCAAATCAACTTGGCTACTCAGAAGAACCCAGATTATATGTACTTTATAGGGTCCTATGATCAATATTGTAGAAATTACAAACGAAATAATAAACTTATATATACCCCTTCCACTCGTGGTGAAGGGTATCATAAAGTAAGATACATACTAATGCATACATACATAAACGACTACAATATTTATTTTTGTAAAGCATCTTCTTTAACATCTATTCAGAGTTTGTGTGTTTTATTTTACTTTTTTCTTTCAAATTCGTAATTTTTTTTGGTGCCATAGTCCTTTTCAGCTACCTTGCCACCACCCTCTTCTCAACAAACATCCACAACAAAACAAATAACAGCAGCAGAAAGAAATATATTAAAGAATAAAAAAATATTAGTACATATTTAATCTGTATTAAGTAAAAGGACTTGGGTTTCTCTCTAACAGTTCTAACATGTTGACTCTCTTTTTCTTTGTCTCTCAGAGTAAACTAAAAACAGTCAGTTTGCTTGAATTTCCTTTCACAGGGTTACCAAGTCATAATGAAAATCAAAAATTAATTTTTCCAACTAACTTGATTTCTATAGAAACTTGTTTTTGTATTTAAAGTGTAGCTAAAGGTATTTATTTTGAGTTGTTTTAATGTTACATAGTTGTTGTTGTTGTTGGTTACAGGACTATGTTTGTGTATATGTGTAAAAGAGTCTGTGTATTTTACAGAGAGGTCACTAGGTCGGCCCGGGATATTTAAGTGAATATTTTATGTATTCATGTGCAGGGGTGTAGTTTGGGGTTGTTTATATTGGTATATAGAATCTTTCTTTTGCTACTAAAAGGCCTTTAGGGAAACATAAATATGTTTGGGTACTATTTTAAATTATTTATTAAATAAATTCTTTATAACATTTATTTGCTTTGAGTAAAGATTTTATTATTTTATGGAATTTGTAATGGAATTATTATAAAGAACTAAGAATAAGGCTGTTATTTTTATTGTTATCTTGACGTTACCACAGAGACCTTATATGAATTAATTGAAAGAAAATAAAGTTCATGCAATATTATTTCTTGCATTAAATATTTAATACATTTGTAATAGAATTATTTCATATTTTTTAGAAAATTACTTAATTTCAATTTTTTAGATTTCATTCATACTTTGGAATTAAACAAAACTTTGCCGTCTTTAGGTCAAATTTGACCAGTTTAAAACAATCTTTTTAGCTTAATTTTTGAATAACAAATTCTTATAAGTCTGTTCACCAAGTGTGAACCTACAATGAATAAGAGGCTTTGAAAGTTTTCTATAAACAAACGGTGCCCAAATGGAGGGTTTAAGGTTCGCTTGCGGTTCAGGGAGTTCGAGCAATATTTTTTTCAAATGTGTTAAATAATAAAATATTTTTAAAACAAGGTTTCAGAACTTTATTTGTAATTTGATTATAGAAAAATTAAAAATGTATTTATTTGTTTTTTAGAGATCAAATAAACATCAAAACAAATGACTGGATACATTTATTTTGGCAAATATATTTCCATAGGTTTGTTTGTTACTTAAACAGCCAGCAAAAAACATTTTTCAATATGGTCAGCACCAACAAAACTATTTTCAACAAAAGTTTGAAGCAAATTATGATTAACTTAACCATATTACTGACACCGGCAACTTTATTTTAGTTAAATTAGCCCTTCATCAAGCAGCCACAACTATATTATTGGGCTATTCACAAGGTGTGCTATCAAGTCATATCGTCATAATGTCCTAACTAATATTTTACAATTGTTTAAAATAAATATGGTTGTGTTTGAAACAAAATAAAAATTTTAATGCTGTGTTCATTATTTCGTCGTAACTGAACATTAGAAATCTAAATAATAAGCGCTTGCCCACAGCAGTCATATATATTTCTTGTAATTATTTTAAGATATATGACTTTACAACTTTATGACTACCTTGTGAATAGCCCATATGTTGCATCGGAACATGATAGTATTAATAATGATAAAAATTAGCTTAACAATTATAATAGAATGGTTGTTTTTTAACCATGGAGACAAAAATATGGCTAAATTACCCATAATATGTTTATATATTTTCGTTAAAAATGGTTTTGATGGTGGTGACCATATTGAAATTTTTTTTTTCGCTACATTTGGTCTGTGCCAAAAAAATCCTTAAGAGACCCGTGAAGTAAAAGTGTTAGGAACCCCCGTTAAAGACCCATCCTATATATTTCGACCTGTGGAAGTGTCTTTAAAAATTATACCTTCATAAAATAAAGTAGAGCTCCTTCTTTAATTAGTGAATCGGAACTCCAGGTTTATTTAAAAGTATAATTTAATGGGTTCGAACTTGAAAAATTTCTTAAAACGATTAAAATATTGTGGGTGAAACCTGACCTAAAAAATCCCGTTATTGCCGCTTTTTCAATCAATCTTTATTAACTGATTGGCGGATTTCGTGGTATATATTCAATTAATCGAGTAATTTTGATATTTACCAAAGTTCTAAAGAACTCCCGACTTTTTCATCTAATGAACCTGGCTAGCGGAAATGCAAAATTTGTCTTACTTCACTTAATTCATTTAAAACAAGCAAATAATATTCATCCTTGGTAATTCACCAGAACTTGTTAGCAGGTTTTGGGGTATTTTTTAATGACTGCTTCTCACTTTGACCTTAACCTAACCTAATATATGATATATACGATTTAATTCTCTTAAAGTACTAGTAAGTAGTTTGGTAAATACATAATTAAATAAGTTGTGTTGAAATTTTTCCGGAATTGCATCGCAGGTTTCTAGTTAGCCTTGCCATATTGCATCGAAAATTTTACGCTTCGGTGAATCTAGGCAAGTCAAGTGATCTCAAATTTTCTGCATTTTAGAAGCTTTAATATGGGACGACTTTGATGTGTCCTATGGCTTAAATGGCTGACTGGTTCTCAAGTCATTTGCGTCGGGATTGAAAGTCTGTTTCATTTTTGTTTACTCCTGAGACAAAAAAGATAAGAGATTAGAAGGCCCGCAAAGCAAAAGCTCCAAGTAATGAATTTAAGGCAAAGTCTTAAACGTCTGACTTATTTCAAGATATTTTTTGCTTACTTTTTGCAGCCGTGGCAACGGATTTGTTATATAAAGGGCCAAATAAACCACACAAATGGCTTGGCAAACATGTCAACATTAAGGTGTTTGCTAGTTTGACCAGAAAAAAATGTTTCATTTAAGTGCATAACAAAAATTACAAAATGCATGGCAAACACACACATTGTTCCGTTTGGTATTTGCAAATAAACAACACAAATATTCTCCGTACAAACATTAATTTTAATTTTTGTTTGGTTTTCAATGAATACAGAAGCCGATATTGCTGCGGCAATGTTGTTGCTTTTTGCTTAAAACGAAGAAAAAATATAAAATAAAGGCAATAAATTTAATGTAAAGAGTGGTTAAAACAATGACCTGTTTTGTGGCAAGTAATACTGCTAATAAATTTAATTTACTATTTGAAATTATTTTAATGCTTTATTTTCAACGTCTTCACTCTGCGACTTTTAGCATTAGAAGCCACAAAAAGTTTGACAAATATCCAACATGGCTGCCAAATATTAAAAATTTTTAATCAGGGGTGTTCTGGAAATCGAAAACGCAAGAATTTTAAACGTCGATTTTCAATAAGATTGCTGTAATAACAGAATTTTATGACAAATATTATACAGATATCTCTTTATTAAACAGAATTTTATAACAAAAATTATAAAAATTATATTAAAAGTGTATTAAAAACAACTTCCAAATTCTTGCGTTTTCGATTTACAGACCACCCCTGAATATTTCTACAAACAGTGCTTCAAATGTTTGTTCAAACAGCAAACTCCCCAATTCATAGTACAAAATATTTGTACAAACGTAAAATTTTGACATGTTTGCCAAGCCATTTGTGTGGCTTATTATGCCCTTTAGAAGCTATAAATATATGTAATTATTGCATTCTTGACGCGTCAATTTGCCGACAAAAATTAATAGATTACTAAAATTATTTATGAAAGACAATGAGTTAGTAAAAAGTTCATTGGATTCCTCGGGCAGACCTTCGCGAGGAATCTTACACAAAAATCATGTAATATTTCATAGAATACGGAAGCACTTTCCTATTAAACTCTGCATTATAAAGCAGCTTCCGAGAAAGCAGTATTTTTTGCTGGGTTGTAGATATATAAAACAAGTTGGATATGTGTCAAACTTTTTGTGATGTCTAGTGCTAAATGTAATTATTTCAGTGAAATCTTTGCAGAGTATAGGAGTAGAAAAATTACAATTAACATCATTTTCCGCCGTAATTTTTTGTAAGCAGCATTTTTTGCCCCAAAACAGTTCGATGTTTAAAGCTTTACTCGATATTTGTTTTCCTTTCTTTTATGTTTCTCCAAAAAACAATGTAGATGACATTCCTTGAAAACTAAATATAAATGATAAATTAATGTTTGAACGAAATATGTTTGTTGCTTATTTGCAAACAGGAACAGAAACAAGTTGTGTGTTTGCCAAGCCATTTACGCCGTTTATTTGGTGCTAAATACCTCAAGTTATGTTGAAAGAACAAAGCCTATTTTATCAGGTGATGTGGTGTCAGCAGAACTCTAGTTTATGACCGCTGACTATCAACCAGTTTTATAAGAACAGTTCGCTTAAAATTTTATTTTTGGAGCGGGAAAACTTTGCGGTTTAAGTATCATGTCTTTCAAACGTGCAATACATCAATACCAATGATGTGTAAATTCATGACCATCCTGTGTATCAGTATATTTCTGTGTATCTGTAAATTTGGTATAAAGTAAGGTTTGCAAGTCGATTATAATCGAAATCTTTATCGCGATGAGATTTGTTGCCATTACGACTAAAAATCGAAACATTAACAACAATTTGTTGCAAGTATACGTTAACATATTAAAAAAAAAATTTTTAATGCGAACCCTAGTCAAATCTTGTTACTAGTATTTTAGAACTTAAGAAATATCCTATTTTTTTTTTAAATTTTATCGATAGAAGGTATTTTAGGCCCCTAAAGGCCTTTTTTAACAAATGCACGTTACGAACAACATCATAAAAGTACATATGTGAAAAATCAAAACGGCAAGGGGTGGGTGTATTTTTTTTGTTAATTTTATTTTGGTTAATAGTAGAAGGTGTTAAAGGGATGCGTGTGCCATATACACAAATTTTTACTACTTTATTTACAACTACACTAAAAGGGAATAGAATTTCACGCAAAGTAATATTCTTGTCGTATTCTTGTACATACAAGACAAAAAGTATTAAACGGCAGATTTTTCTAAGTATCTAAGGGAGTAAAATCAAACTCATATTAATATTTGTACTTGCACTTTTTAACACATACTGGCTGGAAATATTTAACATATAATTAATAATAATTAAAAGATAAAGAGGGATACATTCAAAAGAAAAAAAAAAGTGTGTACCTTATTGAAGAAAAAAATTTCGGAAATACACAATAATATTTTTAAAACGACACACCCTCAAAATATTTTCTTTAGAATGTGTATAATAATTTAAAGAAAATATAAATTTTTTCATAAAATACATACATATGTATTATAAAGAGAGAAGACTAAATATATTTAATTTAAAGTGAAAAAAAATCTCAAAATTTTCTTAATGAAATTTAATTTTTATTTTGAATTTTAACGTACAATATTGCAAAAGCTTTTCTCATAGATAAAAATCAAAACAAATTTTCGGATAAAAAACAAAAAAAATGTAGAGTTATATACTTTTATCCTACTACTCTAGATACTACTCTTTGAAAACGTCCTTGAGAGAGATAGAGAGAGATTATAGTAAAAAACATTGAAGAGAGATATAATAATAACTGAATATGCACAGTAAGAAATACTTTTGTTAATAAAGGGGAGAGTGTTAGTATATATTCTCTATATTTTTGCATTAAAGGGGATTTTTTGGCATAAACTTTCAGCCCATATTTGCAAAGAATTTTAAGGAACTCACAAAGAAATGATCAATTGTAAAATAGCCAACATTAATCTTAGTTCATTTTTCAAATACAGATAAAACGTGACTGAAGACAACGAATTATTTGAAACAATAAACAAAAATTATTCTAAAACAAACGTCCAAGTTGTGTTAAACAATTAAAAAAAAAACATGTGAATTTAAAAAAAAAAAATATTAATAATAAGAAATAAAACTTAAAGAAGATTAGAATAAAAAAAAATAAATTAAAAGTGATTTAAAAAAAACATTAAACAAACAAAATTTAAAACATTTATTGAAAATCTAAACTAAAAAAATGGGTAACGGTGGTGAAGTTAAAGTTGCTACCGTTGATGTTGAAGGTGGTGATAATATGGCAACATTGCCAGTCTCACGCTCTCATACTACAGCCAGCACGGATAGTGCTGAAAAAAATAATGCCGCCAATAAAGAAATGGAATTAAAAAATGTTGTGCCACAGCCATTGCAAAGGTTATTAAAAAATTTAATTTTCTTAATTTATTAATTTAAAAAAAAAAAAATACAAATTATTTCCAAAAATTTTCTATTATATAATGCAAGTGTTTGTTTTAAGTTCAAAGGACTTTATTAAATCTAACAAGGATTTCTATTATATTTTTACTCTTTTACACTCATACTGTCAAATAGGCAGATTTAATATTAAAATTGCTTGTTGTTATTGTTGTTTGTATTTGCACTCTTGTCCTCATGTTGGTGTGGCCGCTGGGCTAGACATTTTGGAGTGATGCCAAGATGTCTGGTTTATTTATTGAAGCAAAATGTGGTGTATAACAAAAATAAATATGATGGGGCTATAACAAAAATCATGTTGGGGCTTAGAGTTGCAGAATACAGAAAGAAAAGGATTGGGTGATTTTTTTTACAATATCAGAAAGTAATTTGTTAAAAGTGTTATACAGTATTTAAAAAATTAGTATTATTTAATATGAAATTAAAAAAAAAGAAATATAAAATTTAAGTGTGTCAGTAAGTCATTGTATTCAGAAGTAAAAGAGAACCTCAAATATTACACAAACATTTTTCGGTAGTAATATCAAAAGTAATTGCAGTAATAACAGAATTTTTTCGATTTTTTCGATTGTGGATTGATTTTGACAAAATTAGATAAAATAAATAATTTAAAAATAATGTCCATTAATATTTTTTTTTTTATTAAAAGGTTTCAAAATATATATTTAATTTTTAATTTTTAGTAGTAAAAACTGTATTATAAATTTTTTAGGATAAGCGCAGTGAAGTATTTAAGTTTAAAATTTAAATTTAGAAACTGAGTACAAACATATCGATGACCTAATACAAAAAAGGTATAACTCGAATTTTGGTTAGTTTAAAGATTAAGAAAGGAACTTGAAAAAATCCGTAGAATTGTAGAAGTAAACAAGAAAGAAAGTAGAGGCGGTCAAGCACGATCATAAGATACCCTACACCATAGTATATAAAACAATAATGGACCTGCCTGAGCAAAATTATGTTATTAGGTAAAGATTCATGTAAAAGTTTTTTGTGGCGAATATTATTTAGATATCTGCATTTATATGAGATTTTAGGATGGGGGTTTTGGACCTACCAGGACAAAATTTTTTCATGGTATAGTAGATTTCGTAATAGTTATTATCCAATTATGTTAATACAAACATTTATAAGGAAGTAATGGGTTTAAAAGCTATTTTCGGGAGTAGTATTTGTAGGAGAGCTATGGTCAAATATGAACCGACTCCAATAAAATCTGGTGAGATTATTTTGATTGCAATAAATTAAGTTTTGACTAAATTTAATCTGAATACCAACAAAATAAGATGGTTTATGAGCACAAGGACACTATTCTGGAAAGAAGCTTTAATGGGGGCTAGGAGGAATTATGGAGCGATTCGCCCAATTTTTATTGTTGCAATTAAACCTTATGTACCACATTTCATCAAATTATCTCGAAAATTGCGACCTGTACTTTGCGCACAAGGTTTACATGGACAGCCAGCTTGCCAGCCAGCCGGACGGACATCGTTAGATCAAATCAGAAAGTTATTCTAATTCGATTGGTATACATAATCCAACATTTTAAGGTGTTACAAACATCAGCACAAATGCATAATACGCAATCCACTATTGTGGCGTGAGTATACAAAATTTAAGTACAATTTCTTATAAAAAATATCCAATAAGTTTTAAAATAAAGTCATCTGCAATTTAGCGTTTGAAAACCAAAATAAACCAAAATCTTTATTTAAAAAAAAAAAACTGAGCAACGTATTTTTATATTAAGCCACCGATAAGTATAATAAATAATTGCGGTCATTAGAGTTTCCAAAGTAGAAAATCACTTTAATACGATGTTACATCCATATTTTTAAACAGTTTTTTAAGCATAACTAAACAGAATATTTGACATTGCAACAACTCGAGGAAACAACTTACCAGATGGTGATTAAAGTTTTGGAAGTTGTTAAGATGTGACAACAGAAAAAAATAAAAATTGATTTCAATTAGAAAATGTGTGGAATTTCTTAACAAATTAATTAAATTTGCACCAGTAAACAAAGCAATAGTATCAATTAAACGTTTAACTCACCTTATTAAACGTTTAATTCACTTGATTAATCGTTTAACTCATTTAATTAAATTTTTAATTAGAACTGATTTTATTTTTAATTAATGCTTTACTTGTTGAACAATTTTCAATAATTTTTTCTATGTATGTATTATTGACACTACAAGTTATTCTTTGAAAGTATATTTTTGCAATTACATATTATTCTGCACCGTTAGAAAACTATGATCTGGCAACAACTTAAGTTTTTTATATTAGTATTTATATATAAGCCATATTATGTGTACTTTTTCATGCAATAATTTCGCAATATAAAACAATTTGACTGCTGGTATTTTTGGCATTCCCCAGAGCTGCTCGTTATCATCATAAGAAACTATAACAGGAAGTTGATCCACTTTCCTTTGCCGCCTTGCAGGTCTGCCAGCATTTTTCAATACCAGTGCACAATGCCTTTTTTTATAAAAAAAATGGATATTTTGTAATGAAGAAATCGCGTTTATATGTTAGACAAAAATGTTGGGGCTTAATAATAAAATGGGGTCAGTCATACATTTGACCCTTCTAGGGGCATCCTAGGACTGCCAAGTTTAAGAATTTCATTAAACCGCCATATTTGTATCGGAACCCCTTTAAGGTTGCAGATAAGAGGCAAATACGTTTTGAGAAAATGTTTAAGAGAAAAACATTAATGCTGGTCAGTCATACATTTGACTCACTTAAGGGGGACTGCTCGCCAGTTATGGGACTATTTCTTCAATATAATTTTAGTCTGAAATAAAGGAATATAGATGTCGGGTAGGTAAGTTATAAGCAATTGTTGGGAATGAAAGATAAAATGGTGCCGGTCTTACAATTGTGGGGCTTAAAAGCAAAAAACTAAGTTACATGCAAGATTATCAATACTGTATACTAATATCTATCACTCGACAAAAATTCAGACCTATAGGATTATCTCAAAAGACGGTACGTGCCAGAAACCATAAATATTATATATGAAATGCATGGGAACAAATAACTTCAAAGCTTATTTACTCAGAATTTTGTTTTTGCAACTGTACTCCTTTGATTTTAAGGCCCACAATCGACACGTCTAGGGACATCGTAGGAATTTTTTTTTATTTCCATAAAATTTTTTTCCTTTTTGCTCCATTTTGAGCTCGATGTGCGTCAACATCTTCTATTTTTTGACTCATGCATTGTTTTCTAAACCACTCAAAGTAAGGGGGCGAAGCGTGTCAAAATCGATAAATAGTAAATATACTATCCCATACCTAATATACATAAGTGAGTAAGTATGTGTATCTTAGAATTGCACAAATCTGTAGAATCGACTGCATTAAGGGTTTTATGAACTGATAAATGTTACTTTAGAAAGGACTCCGCTAGCAACATCACATTTTATAATGTATTCGTATTATTTAGACGTTTGTATGTATATTAGGGTATTCATTTAATCAAACTTTAGCTTTAATCGGTTAATCGCTCGATTTATTAACCGAGGTTTTGGTTTAATCGGTCAATAATCGATTAATTTTGTTTTTGATCGGTTAACCGATTAATAAAGTTTTTTTCATAAAATTAAGTAATTTCAATATGTATATAGAAATGCATTAATTATTTATTATTTGGAGTTTATTAGTTAAAAAAAAACAACAACATACCAAACATTAAAATTCTTGAACTAAAACGAGCAAACAAAAAAACAATTCATAAAAATGTAATATGCTTTTTTCAATTAATACATAATTGGGGGATTCACAAGGTGTGCTATCAAGTCATATCGTCTTAAATAGTACTTTACAATTGCTTAAAGTAAATATTGTTATGTTTCAAACAAAATAAAAATTTTAATGCTGTGGTTATTCATAACTGCACAGTAGAAATATAAAGTATAAGCGGTAGCCCACAACAGTCATATCGTCGGCTTAATATGCAAGCCTGTTAACTTCCTTTCAGCACATTTTGAAAAACTTTTTATTTTTTCTATATGCAGCTTGATAGAAAATTGAAAATACAATTAGTTTTACACACTTCAAGACTTAAATAGAAGAAAAACTACATGCTGGTCGACGAGGCGTATCTTTCTCTACCACACGGCATCAAAATCTCAATTTACATAAAAAGTGGATTTAGCCGGTTTGCATATTAATTCTACGATATATATTTCTAGTAATTATTTAAAGACATAAGACTTTTCAAATTTATGACTACCTTGTGAATCCCACAAATATGTATTTTAAAAAAAATAGACTGAGATTTATAAGTTATTTTAATAGTTATTTTAATAGTTAAAGGAGATCTTATAAAATAATCTTTTAAAAAAGTAGTTTGGTTTAAATGTTTAGGAGTAAAGCAATTCCCTTCATTTGTTTTGACAAAACTTGACTTAGAAAAAATTCTTTCACTTATCGTAGATGAATATCTAATTTCTCAGTCCTTTTTAAGGATTTCTCTAAACATATAAAATATTTCATTATGCCCTTAGAGTCCTGTATTAATTTTTAAAAATGTTTAACACTTCTATGAGAAGAAACAAATAACTAAACACATACATATTAAAAGAATGTGAAACAAGAAAAAGGTGTTGGTAATCAAACATTTAACTCATTTTTCACCACATTCCTGCTGATTGAACATTGATATCGGTCGGCGGAAAATGGGTTGAAATGAAGATCACAGAACACCTACCTTTGTTTGTAAGAAAAAATATTTTCTAAACACATACCTTTTGTATATGAGAAGAAAAAAATAATTAAAAACACCAAAAAATATGTTATAATACTACAAAAAATTAAAAATTTTATTACATCGGTTAATCGGTTAGTCGACTGAAATTAACCGGTTTAATCGTTAATCGAAAAAGACCAATTTGAAATTAACCGATCAGTTAATCGGGTAATAATTAATCGGTTAACCGATTGACGGTTAACCGAATGAATACCCTAATGTATATTTCAGATACCTATAAATATAGGCAACCGCACAAAATACAAATACGCAAAAAAAAAAAACAAATTAATTTAAAAGTCAGAAAGTTAATTGTATTTTTAATACAATATCAGTGTTGACAGAACTTGGTGACCAAAGATGTCATAATTCATGGCAAAATTGGCTAAAAATTAGCTAAAAAAAATGGCTAAAAACTTTTTTAAATAAAAACACATTAAAATTCAATACCAAAACAAAAATAATTCATCAAACATTTTAAACATTAAAATAGTAAATTGAGATCAATTTGTTACTTAAGAATAAACGTAAATTAAATATTTCGTTATTGACATCTTATAATAATCACTTATGCCTATTAGTTTTATATATTTTGAAGGTAAATCATAATCATGACAACATTTATCCAACCTTTTGAGCCCAAATCTACAATAAAAATAAAAAAAAGATATCAAATATTTTATTGTTATTTTAGAAGTATTTACCTAATTGATAAAATAGAATATCCGGTTGCTAAATGTAACCTATTTCTCAAATTACTTTTAACAATGTTAACCATTCAGGTGAGAGCAACTTAATAATAAATTCTGAAATTTCTAAAAAACGTTTGCTGCCGCCTGCATGTCTATATTGAAATACTTCCGACCAGAAGGTAACAGAGTTGCTTGTGTTGATCCATTTTATAAATTTAATAATGAAATACTGTTGCTTTATTTTGAACGATGTTTCATCATCATCGTTAATAGCGATTTTCAATATTTGTAAAAGTTGTGATTTTAATTAAACGCAATTTAATTGTTAAAAATGTTTATTTTACTTTTAGCAATTTTATAAATTTTTATAAGAACATAAAAATTATTATTTAACAAGAAAAGCGGCAAAAAAATTTTATGGCTAAACAAGCTGAGGCTAAACTCATTTTTTAATGGCTAAACAAGGCGAAAAATTACTAAATCTAATGGCAAAATTGGCAACACTGGCTATATTTATAATGCGTACTTCTGAATCTATTTTTAATACATGTTTTTGGAATGCTGCTATGATACAAAAACACTACGTAATTTTGATCGGAATGGATACTTAGAATACATCAGTTCGGTAGATAAGCAAATGGTTTAAATTTCATAACATTGCCATAAATTAAAAATTTGCAACAAAAATCTCAATATTTATTTGTATGTACGTATGTTCTTTTTTCAAAATACTTTTAACTCCAATGTGAACAAACTCTGTTGTAAATCATGTAAAGAAAACTATTTTTTATTGTAATAAAATTTATCCCCATATGAAATGTGAATAAATTATGTTGCAATATTTCATTGCTGCAGTACCACAACGCACACATATCCAAACGCCAACGCTCTCAGACAGGATTTTACTTACAACTGCATTAAAAAGGGATAATAGGAAACTCTTACAAGGATTGTTTTAGAGTCAACAATGAAAATGTTTTCTTAACTCATAATCACACATCCAACAATCCATATACTGATACAAGTACTACGTTGTTTTCTCTCCTCTTTTTTTGTTTTTTGATGTTTGCCAACAGAACATGAAACTCTGGAGAGCATAAAGAATTAATAGACAGACATGGCAACAAACAATGGCAGTAAAAGGAAGGATTTTTCATATATCCCTTAAGGATATTTTGTTGCAAAAGTACTTTGAAATAAAAAACTTGACAGTAAAGTGAAGTGATGGCAAATAATGACAGTTTTCAGTAGAGAATAAAAATTGTGGAAAATATTAAAGCAAAACGTTAAGGACATTTGAAATTGTTTAAATAAAAAGTGAGTTTGTCACGTATTCGTGCTATTCGGCAAAAAATGTTTTAAAAGAAACAGGTATTTTAAAAAAGCTTTATTAACAAGAAGAAATGCAAAGAAAAATTTAAATAATTTTTTGTTTCAAGATTTTTGTGTAACGTTCTTAAATTTCCATAGTTTTAACAAGATGAGGAACTATTTCGAACTATTATGTATTCAATAACTTCTTGTGGTTGTTCTGTGAAAAATAGGTTTAACATAAACAAATGATGGCAGGTTGCCAAATTTTTTTATTCTTGGAAAACACATGACCTTTTTTTATTTAAAATTTTTTTTAACCTAAAAATAGAAGGCAAAAGATAAAATGGTTATTCATATGTATATGAGTTTGTTAGCCCATTTTGATCCTAAATCTCAGCTGTAGAAATACAAATTATTATATTTGACTATATTTTAGATATTAGGAAAGAATTTAAACGAAATTTAATAGCTGACAAATTTTTGATAATGGTCTTAAATATGAACACAATATTTATCGCTTGTATGCATTTTACAATTTACACGTTTTTTTTTGTGCTTTTAAACGCACCTATGAAAAATCGCTTATGTGCATATAAGATTGGAACTAAAAATCCAAATTGGGATTTTCTTAAGAGCCCAGGCCTATTACTGAGACATTTAAACAATAACTTAACTACTTTGAGCTAAATCTATATTGACTCTTGAGTCAATATAAATTTAACCCCGGTGGGGCATGGGTCGGAAAAGTAGCATTTATGATATATATAAAAATTGTTGTTTTATATTGGGATGCATATGTAAATATGGGAAATGCTTAATTAAAGTGAATGCTTATAAACAAAAGAACTTCAGATATTTGAATTGCAAAATTGGAAATTCTGAAAAGCGTTAAATGCTTATAACCGGTCTGCAAATAAGCTACAAGTAAAAAAAAAAAAAAATTCAATTTTATTATCAGTTATTTTATGATCCCCAATTGTTTTGCGTGGACTTTAATTCTTAAACCAAGTGGTATTTGAAAAGGTAAATCATAGTTTCTTAATTTATATATTTATTATTATTTTCTTTAGATTCTACAAGAATCATCGGCCCATTACAAACTGCCCTTAACTCATTCCAGCGTTTGTTTCAAGTGGGAGCTTCTTTCTTTTTATACCGCCACCGTGTATGGGCAAGGCAACATTGCCTTCGGCTAGCTTGAGGATTCCACTCAATTGCACATTTGGTTACACCGACAGATGATCTCAGTTCTAATAGAAGTTTAGTGTGCTCTTTGCCATAGATAGTAACTGGCCAAACCATTTTTAATATTCTTGGAAGGAAACGGTTTATAAGGTTTTGGACGCTGTTACTTTCTTTAGATGCCGCGTTTCATGATTCGCATACTTTAAAATAAAGATGTTTAATTTTGTCGCTTGGTAAGCGATACTTATTCTGTTTTTTTGTTGCACCCAGAGTGACTTGTAGATGTAAGCAGTCTGCCGGGGTAACAAAACGACGTGGCATTTTTAGAGTTCTTTCATTATCTTTGTTTTCGCTGCATTAATTATAATCCCGCGTTTAGCTCCGTTGCATTTAGTCTGGCTTGCATATGCTCGTATCTGAGTGATAGAAGCCAGATGTCGCCCAGTTTCTAAATGGGGTCCTTAAAAGTATTTTTAGAGGTGCAGAAAAAACGGACACAGTTCTTTCAAATGGCTTTCTAAAATTTGTTTTTAAGGTGCTGATAGAAAAACCAAACAATTACATTAAACATTACGACCTGATACGTCCGTAACACTTTCCATGAATGGAGTCCAAACAATTTCGGCAGTATTCAATAAGACTATAACCATGCAGCATGTCAAGCTAGAGGTTATTTAAAATATATTTAGACCCCCAGTATGTAAGACAATATAGGCTGATATGGCACTAAATCCGACTTAGCTATGACTGCAGTCTCCTCTTTCAAATATCCTAACTTGAATATACTTACCAGCACCGCGAAATAAATCCCAGTGCAATAACTAGTATTAAAATAAATAAAAAAGGCCGAAGCTGGGGTATTTTTTCCCAAAAAAATTTAAACAAATCTCTACTTCCGGGCGATATTTCGTAATGAAATAACTACCAAAAAAATAAATGAAAAAACTTCTAAAAATAGTCCATCGAAAAGAATTAAATATGGCCCGAAAAAATTTTTAGAACGCACAGACAATATGGATATTACATCCCAAAATGGTGAAAAAGGCCTGACAAAAATATTTAAATTTTTTTTTAAATTGTTTTTAATAATTCTTACAAAGTAGTTTTGAACATACATACATACTTATTTAAGTTGGGGTCATGCACCCGAAACTTTAAATCCTGAATTTCAAAATTTTAAAATCCAGAAAAAACTTTGTTGCATAGCCGGCCTTCGTCCGGGCTCAAGGATTTTTCCTCTATTTATATATACTCTTAAATTTTGTATGCAATGCTGCCAAATTTACTTTTTTTTAACGGTAAACAGAGAAAAACAAAGATTATCCTTAATATTATTTAAATTTTTTTTAATTAAGTAGAGTGCATTAAATGGGCCAGAAGCCGTGTTGAAAAACTTCACTACTTATTTCACTTATTTTATTAATTTTTCAATTTATAAACATTTCTTTATTAATATTTACATAACAAATACGCAGACCCATATTTTGATGTGAAATAAATTTCCAAACTCAACTTCAGATCGCAATGTTTGATTTGTTTTCTCTATTTCCCCACTTTTGTGCTACTTGCATATGTGTGAGTTTGCAATGTTGCCACATTTCAGCTTTGCGAAACATAGAACAAACGCTTGGTATTTGCATAACAGCAGCAGATATAGGTCAAATTAATGTTTTTTTTTCGCGAAATATTCGCGGCAGGGAAATGAAAGGCTGGGGGCTGTTGCTAAAACCATGTTGCTGATGGGAATATGTATATGTAATACATAGTACATTGTAGATTTGTATTTGCTGTTAGTAATGGCGAGCATAAAAAAGGATATAAACGCATACAAATAAACATACATGCACACATACATATACATATACATATACATGTAAAATACACGTTTATTCAACGTATTATGGGGGTAAATATTTGTTGCTTTTAGCATTTCGATTGTATGCAAACAAAACTTGCAGATCGTTAAGCAGACACTTGAAGCAAAAAGCCAAAGAATTTTTTTTTTTTTTCAAAAAAATAAAAACCAAATAAGGAAGTGTAATGAAAACAAACAAAAAAAAGCAGGCATTTTATGCAAATGGCTACAAAATGGGAGTAGAGATATACTATTACAAAATATAATAGCAATTTGTATGGTTTACAGAATGTTAAAGGAATTAGTTTTTAGCAGGGAGTCCGTCGATATGCAATCATGTATATGTTTTCCTTGGGCGACAAATGAAGGCAGAAACTAAATAATTATCCGTTTTAGAACTTTTTATGAGTTTTGGCAACGATTTTTTAGTGCATAGTTTACCATTTGCAGCATATTTTTTTGCAAAGTTAAGTTTAGTTAGAAGAGCTGTTTTGCAGCATTTTTCAAGTTTATATCGCATATTTCATCTTTTCAATGGGAGGGAGCTAAGTGGTAGGTATGTTTGAAAAAAATGTTAAGCGAACAAAATTAATGACATGACACCGAGGCAGTTATGGAATATTTTCCTATTTTTCGCCTTTTCTTTCAACTTTGAATTCGATGAGCGGTCAGCATTTAGGAAAATTGCAATTACATCGATATTGCATTGGAGGTGCGATATGTATATAAGATGTATTACAAAAGAAAGCCCAATATTACAATTAAAAAAATACTTAAATTACGAGAATATTTACAACAAACGTCAGAAAAATTTAAATAAATGACACATTTTTAAAATAACCGGTTTATTATACCAACAAACCGGAAAATTGCCCATTTGAAAAATGCCAACTTCAGCAAAACTAAAAAACCGGCTAATACCGTTCGAATTAACTTCAACGTAGCAGAAAGTATAAAAGGTTATCATCTTAGTAAAACTATAAGACTCAGCGATATTGGTATCTTGTATCAATATCAAGGAAAAATTAATTGATTGATAATCGTCATCGTAATTTAAGATGATACCACTCGATATCGATTAGCCAAAGACATTACTTCTCTCGAGTTTTCATTCGATACGCCACACAATTCTTTGATGTAAAAAAAAATTGTGCAAAATTGAATGAATTGATCCAGACTAATAATATTTTGCATGGAGGTATATATGATAATAATAAACAAAATTTCAAGTAAGATTCCGTCAAAGGATGCATGTACCCCTATATCATTTAAAAAAAAAAAATTTAATGCGGCAACACTTTTTATGTTGAATTGTTGAAAATTATAAAATCTATCTAAATATAATGTTAAAATTGATGTACTTAATTTTTTATAAATTCTAGCAAGGATTTTTGTTTTTTAAAATATCCTTTTGTTAAAAAGATCACAAAAATATAAAATCGCTACGCTATATTCCATTTAAATTATATAATTATAAATTTAAAAGAGTTTGGTGCCAAACAAACTGAAGGATATACATTTCTTATACATGTATGTATGTCCTTTAGGTAAAATATACATGAAGAAAAAATATTAGACATTTATTTAATATTCAATAATAGCAAATACTTACACTGTGCAAGAAATTGGCACTTTTTTTTTGCACATGGCGTTTTAACATAATTCGGTGGCCAAATTTAAGAATTTTATTAAGCCGCCATATATGTATGGTTGAAATTCTTAAATTTGGCTACTGCAGTGCCTAGGATGCTCCTAGCTAGGTCAAATGAATGACCATCTAAATTATTTATTTCTAACATACCTACCCGCTATCTCTATTCCTTAAGGGGGCTCCCATACAAAATAGTCAATACAGATTAGAATTATATTGAAGAAAAAGCCCCATTACTACCAAGGAATCGCCCCTAAAATGTATGACCGACTCCATTATTTTTTTTTTCTTAACATTTTCTTAAACATACTTGCTATATATCTCCACCCCTTAGGGGGGCTCACATACAAATATGGCCGTTTAATGAAATTCTTGAATTTGGCCCCTGCAGCGCCTAGGATGCCTCAAATAGGATAGGTCAAATGTATGACCGACCCCACTTTATTTTTTATCTCAATCATTTATTTCTAACATACCTACCAGCTATCTCCTTTCTTTAAGGGGGCTCCCATACAAAATGTTCAACGCAGACTAGAAATATATTGAAAAAAATTCCCAAAAAGGCCAGGGGTCGCCCCTAGTAAAATAAAATGTATGACCGACCTCAATTAGTTTTTTGTCCTTAACTTTTTCTTAAGACATACTTGCCCTTTATCTCCACTTTTTAGGGGGCTCCCATACAAATATTGCGTTTTATGAAATTCTTAAATTAATTAAAATTTTTCGACTTTTGGGAAAAAAATCAAAAGTTGGTAACAGATTTTAATCATTTATGGCTTGTTTTGTTTGCAGCTAAGAAGCCTAGCTGCATTTTGTAATTTTTTATGAATTTTTCAAAAACATAAATTTCGAAATTTTGATAAACAAATTAATTAAAAAAAAAAAAAATATGTTTCAAAAACGACTGCTCATATTAGAAAAAAGTTTTACTTTTCTTAAAGGAAATTTTATTATTATTATGGATTTTCTTATTTTAACAAACGAAATTGATTACTTTAGAAAACAAACTTCTTTCCGTGTAAGACTACGCCGGGTATCCACTAGTATTTAATAAAAATAGAAAAACGTTCTTAACCCTCCGTGTTAAACATGTTTTGATTTTCCATTCAAAATGCATTGAAAAGGATCTGGTCAGATTCATGAGTAAGATGAAGGGTTAATTATTCTACATTTTACGAATGCAAAACCAATTCTCTTTAGTTAGAACTTAAGAAAATTTCATTGTAGTAACGTGTTTTTGTTGATGAACACATTAATAAATTATTATTTTTATTCCTGAAATTAACTAATCGTTTTTCATTTAGAAAATCTGCGACATTTGATTGCCAAAATTGCATTTATATTTCAATATATAACATTTTTTGTTCCTACTGTAAAATAACGAAAATGTTAGTTACGTGGTTTTGCATTTTAGCTAACGATATGGTGTCTCTGATTTGAAATAAAAAACCCCTTATTTTGTTAGTTTTTAGTATGAATTTTTATTTAAGGTATTATATGCATGAGGCAGGATTTTGGAATTTGGACTTCAAGAATTAGTTCTACCACCATGTCCATGAAAAAAATGCCTTAAGCTTCATTGTTGACAGCCGCAGGATACGAACAGTGAATAAGTTGTGCCCATCTTAACGTTAAACTTGCTGCTTGTATAACTTTTTCGGTTCAGTAGTTTATCAAATAAGCCCAAACCAACAAAAGTTTTAAAAACAACCACTTGTATGTTGGTTGTTTCAAATAATGTCGAATTATCAGATATTTTTTTTTCTATAAACCATCTAGGAAATGAGCACAAAAACTGCTCATTTCTGAAGACTGATAATAAAAGGTCGAAAAAAATACAAAAAGTTATTTAAATTAATATTATTAAACATTAAAACTCTTTTTAATAAATATCTTCTGTATATACATATGAAATGCATCTTACTGCATTACCCTTCTCCATGTGGTTGTGGGAAACAAGTGTTTACAAAACGTTACTGATATTTCCTTTAATATGTTTCTAAATTTCGTTAGCTGGCTTGAATTCTAAATAATTCAAAACCAACATAATTTGACATAAAAAATTTTTTATAATTTGTATTTAATTATTTATTATTTTTTTTTTTTCTTTATAAAGTAACTTTTAGCTTAAATTCTCCAAACTGATTTTGCTTATTGTCTCTAATCCATAACCTGAATTGAAATAATTATGTAGATTATTTATTTATTTTATCCTTTTAGTGTCTAAACTAGTTATGCGTGTTTTTTTAACCCAAGAACTCCCCAAATTACCTTTGTGTTAATACCCTTTTAGTATTTTTGGCTTGCTTAAGATGAACAAAATATTTTAAAAATATTTTTTTTTTTTGTCAAAATTTTAGGGTCATTTATTCGATAAAATCTGATCCAAACAAACGAAGTTTCTTACCAGCTAGAATAACGATACATGGCACATATAAGACCAATGTTATAACAGGACCAATTGAATTATGGTAAAACTTATTATTATTAAAAAAAAAATTTTTTTAAATTAAATTTTAAAAAAGAAGCAATCGGAAAACCAAAAATATCCTCTTTCGGTCCGCCAAACCGAAAATAACAGTTATTTTGGAATTTAAAAAACAAAACGGCATCTAGAAGAAAATGTCGGTAAACTGATTCAAGTATACCACATTGATCCTTGTGAACTTATCTAATTTAAAATACATTGCTTTTTAAAATTTTGATTTTTATTTTTTTGAGCAAAAATAAGAGTAATTTTTTACTTTTTCGTTTACTGTATATAAATGATAAAGAATGGCCAAACAAAAACGCATGATTTTAATTGTTAATAAAACAAAGAGTTTTCAAAAATTATATAAACATTTTTTATTTTGATGATTTAGACAATTATGTGTGAAACAAAATATCGGCCAAATGATCGCCATAGCTTCGGCGTAATACCTCTATCCATATTTTCAATGACTCTTAGACATAATTGAGATTAAATGTCGTTAATGTGTCGAATTATCTCATCCTTTTTCTCTTGAACTCTTCTTGGGTTATTGATGTACAATATCCCCAAAGAAAGAAGTCCAACGGCGTCAAATCGCATGATCGTGACGAAATCGCAACGACGTGAGATAACACGGCCATTTAATTTCTCGCGCAAAAGAGCCATTGTTGGAACCACAAATCGTACCGGCCAAAAGAAGTCCGTTATAATATCGCGATAGCGAACACCATTCAGGGTTACTGCTTGGCCGACCCCACTGGGTGAGCATGCACAGGTGTTTTCACAATTCCACAATCCTTCCGATTGTGGACACATTATGCTGACTAAAAAAATCACGAAGTGCACTAAATGTAGTTTGATTTGAACGCCCATTTTCGTAAAAGGCTTCAACAATCATTACGCGCTGCGTGACTGTGTAAGTTGTTGGGCAAAAAACTTGACGTTAAGCTGTGACTCACAATTAACATCGTGCATTATGGTTGGACCACCCTTTATAAAATTATTTAACCAAATTTAATTTATGCCAACAGAAAATAATTAACATAAATATGTTAACCGGCTGTAAGTTTCGTAACGTAAATTAAGCATGAAGTTAGCACAAAGTTTATTCAAAATACACTTACCAAACTCTAGCTAACGTTTTGCTAAACTCTTGTCAACGAGCTGCTAAAGGTTTGCCAACTAGTGGAAACAGCCGTTTAATGTTAAACAATTTTGTTGTTTTTTTTTTTTTTAATTTACTGTCTTCATTTAATTTACTATCTTTTTTTAATTTAGTTTTATTTTATAAACTTTTTAAAATTTCTATATGTGAAACGAAAAACAAAAAAATCAAATGAAATGAAATCACAAAACCAGCGCTGATTAATGCAAAACGTGTTGCATTTTTGAGCAATATAATATGGCATCATTAAAATTCAAAGTTGATTTATTAAAAGTTAGCAGCCAGATACAAGTTTGTTATGAATTACCTCTATGCTAACAAGCTGCTAACGGCATTCTGGTTAGCAGCGCGTTGTACGTAGTGTGCAAACTGTGGCTAAGTTTTTGTTATAAATATGGATGTAAGTATTTTTATGATGTGTCCCGCCTAACTGATTCACTATCGCACAACCGCCTGAAGCTTAAAAGTTAAAATTTGGACCGAAAGTTGGTCTCTTACCAAATCGATCCACTAAGACGAAATTTTTCCAAATTCAAATATTTAGGGGGTAGTAACAGGGTTGTCAGATTTTTTTGCTCTCCATCGCCAAACCGGATGTCAAAAATCGCCAAACGTCAGTTTTTTTCAATTTTCAAAACATTTTTTGCATACAAAAATTCAATTAAAATGATAATAAAACAAAAATCATGTAAAAAAAAGTTGCCAGATTTTTTTTAAATTAGTAATGATAACAAAAATGACAAACTGTTCAAAAAATCGCTGAAATAATATAAAAAAGATAGCCAAATAAACCACCAGTTACAACAAAAATCGCCAAAAAAAAAAGCTGCCAGTCGCCAAATAGAAAATTCCACCGCCAAACACGTTTCAAAATCGCCACGTTTGGCGAGAAATCGCCATATCTGACAGCCTTGGGTAGAAAGGGTAAAAAACGTGTCAAATCGCTAGCTGCATATCTCCTTAACTAAAAGAGATAAAAAAAAAAAACTATTTATCGTTGTTCATTAAAAACATAAGCAGACAGTTCTCTTTTTTGAAATTCGACCCTTTTGGGGAGTAAACGGGTAAAAACTATATTATGAAACTTTGTTGTCACCCCATCTATCTTCTAAACAAACCAATTTGGAAATAAAAATTATATCACATACACTTTTTTTAAAAAATATAAATACAAATTTGGTACTTTTTCGAAATTCGAACGTTGAATAGTTGAAAATCGTACCAGTTTTTGGTACTTTTTTACAAAACATTTTTCTCTATTTATTGATACTTATGTACATATAAAATTATAGGCTCTTACTACAATATTGAAATTTTTGATTCTTCAATGGGGAAAAAGAGTAATAAGAAAAGGGGATGGACGAAAAACGAAATTCCTTTTTTTTACTTATCTGTTGTACATACGGACTTTGTTATAGTGTAAGTTCCTGAGTGAAAACCTAGACACATAAACTTTGGCATATAAATATGTCCACGAAAGAAAAGGAAGACGTCAACAAAGTAGTAATGCTAGTATTTCATAAATAAATAAAATTTAAAGAAGCTGCTTCGATGGGGTTAGGGGAAACTAAAAACTCAGCTTTTTATTAAATCTCTTTACAGGTAGCTTTTATCTATTACACAGATAATAATTGTAATTACTGCCGTAGTATTGAGTATTGACTCCCTTTTTGTACCAAATGCATTACATTTAATAATAAATTGCATTTATCTATTAATGTATATATTTTTATATAAATATATCGTTACCTAAAACGCAAAAGGCTCGAACTAACCAAAAATTAAAAATGGACTTTGTCGTTGATTCTGATGTATTGCGTTAATACAAATTTTAAAAAAAAAAAATTTGAAATCTTTCGATCAAACTTCGTGATTTTATTAGCAAAAAATAATAGACTTAACGAAAAGTTTATATAATATGCAACATTGTCAATTGTCAAAACAACTGGTAGAAGCAAAATAAATTAGAAGCAGTTTGAGGCGATTTATCATGATTAATTTATTTTAAAAAGTTTTTGATTCTCCTGTAAAATTCTCAAATTGTTACATATGGGCATTTCCCCAGAATGGTCTACCAGGATGAAAAAATAATATGTTGATAATCATCTTCTTTTATTGTTTATTATTATAAAAAAGTCTATATTTTTATAAAAGAATGGTTTCATAGCATATATCAGCTGTTTTACTTGAGGAAATTGCGCTGGAAACTGGAAAATTTTATATTTTCTTATATTTTCTACTTCTAAAGACATTTTTATATACTTATTTTACATGCAAAAAATAAGTTATGTTTGCACTCTTTCTTCACAATCTCTCCATTACAATCAATTGTAAAAGGTGTATTAAGTTTTTTTGTTAAGGAAATATGAAGATATTTATGGGAAAATGCATGGTGATAATAATAAAAAAACATATGAAAAAATCGTACGTTCGCGACCCGTACGTTCGCGACCAGTACATCCGCCAATTAAACAAACACCAAGGGAGATATTTTATTTTGTAAATACTGGATGGAGACCGACATTAATACACTTTTAAAATAAATTAATCACTTTTGAATATTCCGTTCCCTTACGCAGATTTTTACATTTCACTACTGTCAGCCAATTTTGACTTCTATTTTGCGTACGTTCGTGAACACATGTTTATAACTATCATGAAAACTTAAACTCGATGAAATCCATCTTTTGCACTTAACATATAATGCTATCGAATTACAAAAAAAAAATTCTAGGAAAAGTTTTGTTTTCTATATTATTTGTACATCGTGGCCCCTGGAAATGCCCATATGGGCTTTTGCGGCTTAGGTAACGATATATTACCAGATTAATATATGTATGTATTTATTAACATAAATATTGAATCTTATGCATTTTATTTTAAGCTTCTTTTTAAGGATTTTATAAATATGCATATATAATACATGCATATGTGCCTATTCACCAGTGTTGCCAGAAGTAGGGGAAAATCCCTACATGTAAGTATTTTTGATACTAAAATAGAAGCGCAGGGAAAATCGGACAGATTTTTTATAATCTCATTATTTATGAAAAAAATGCAGAACAAACGTTTTTTTAATGATATTCCGAAAAGGTCAAAAATTTTATTTTCCCTAAAATTGCTTAAAAATATATTTCCAGTGTTGTTTGTGGCTTAAAAAGTTGGCGACACAAATATGTATGTATATAGTTTTTCTAAGATATAATTCAATGTTGAAAGATTTAATTGAATTTAATTAAAAGTACATACATATGTATGTATTATTTTTTTTTAGTTTGGTAATTATGCTTTGTCGAAGCTAAAATATACATATGCGAATAAAATTAATTTTTTAAAAGTAATGTTTGTTTTCTGTTTAAATGACAATAATGCATAGGGAATTTTGTAGCGGAAATTTTTTCAACGTGTAGGGAAAAAAATCTGTGTTTTTTTTAGGTATTTTTTCGAAAAATCCACTGGCAACACTGCTATTCACACATATTGATCTATACGCTCATTCATACATATTTTCTATGCGTTATTAAACCGTTACTAAACTAAAACAGGTTAAAAATCTTTTGAAAATAGTAACAACAAAAAAATCTAAGATTTCTTGTGTTGACAATGTTGTCATTTCATAAGTTTTTAACTAAATATTCAATATTGATAGGTAAATATAAAGATATTCTAATAGTTTGCAAAACTATGTTCAGCCAAAGAGTAAATATAAATAAAAAATATATTACTATTTGACAAAAATACTGCAAATATCAATTTATTATTATTTTATTGCCAACATTGAACTCATTTAAATAAAAAACCTTTCGAAAATCCTCTTTTACTTAATACTGATTTAATATGGCTTCGACAGTATAAAAATAATGTAAATGGAAAACATCAAAAAATATAAAATGAACTTTTAGATTTATGTTTTACAAACATTTTTACCTCCATAATAAGCACGAATGAAAATATAAAAAAAGAGAAACAAAATGATTTTTCAATATTTAGCCCTGGTAAACATTTTAATGCAAATGTAATATAATAATACACGAGCAAATGTCATAAATACACAAGCAAAAGCAAAAAGCTATAAAAAATGTTGTATATAAAAGGTTTATTCTGATCCTTCGTCTGGTTTTGGCTGCTCTTGGAGAGACCAAGGGGTTAAATATTAGACCACTTTTGAAAAATTTGTAGAACGACTTTTTGTAAAGTATGTATTCTAATCTCCAAAAAAAAAAAAAATTAATTCACGAGAGTCACTTATATAAAAAACTGCTGCGAATTTCGAACATAACAAAACCATTTCCCGAAAAATTTTTAATTGATATGAGTAATTATTGATTTTAACCTTCATGCTGTTCACTTCAAAATCACTTTATCCAGCATAAATATTTGAAAAGTTTTATTTGAAGACTATCTAAATAACTTTCATCAAAACTCCGAAAATCCGTTCATAATTTTCAATATCTCTTTTTAAATTCCCTGTTTGGAAAGTCACTTTTAGGTAAATTAGTAAATTTGAGATCTTATTCGCGCCAAATAGGTAATTATCCTACAAACATACTTTTTACTTGCTCACATCATGGGTGAGTTCTAAGACGTCAGTTGTGGGTCAACTCGCCTTTTTAAATGCATTCTACAATGTAATCGAACAGAACTTTACAATAGCGGAATTTAGTGTTTGATGGAAATGGAAAGTGCAAATGCAAAATATTGTAGCTTTTGTTTTCAATCCAAACGAAAATCGCACTAAATTGCATTATCATTGCTTTTGCACAATACTAAAATGGTATAGTTTTTTTTGGTACGTGTATTGCGCTTGCAACCCTGAAACTCGCTGAAACAACTGACATTTGTGAACAATAATTTGGATTTCCTGTTGCACTGCTTCGTAGCATTTAAAAACAATTTCGCAGAAAATCAAACACCTTTAAGTCTGAGTATCAGCTTTTAACAATTTTGCACCTAGCATGGAAGAAATCCCGCTCAGTATCAAAATTATTGCAATAACAAACAGTTGCAGCCTTAAATGTACCAAATACTGAATACCGCTGTCTGTCCCAAATTGCACCAAACAGCGATTCATTTTCCTATTCATTTTACTATGTGGAGTTATGATCAGGGCTGTGGAGTCATCAAAACATAGTTCTAACTCCGACTCCAACCGATGAAATTTTTTAAGTCCGACTCCAACTCCGATTCCTACTCTTACATTGATGCTTAATGTATATTTTAATGCAGTACCTTTTAAATTGTTAAATATTGCAAGACAATTATTCTGTAAAAATTTCAAATATTGCATAACCAATTTTGAAGAATTTTTATTTAAGAAAATGTTTTCTAATTTTTTATGCCGAAAAATTAGTCGCGAGTTTTTGTGAGTACTTCGACTCCGGTACATAAACCTCAACTCCGACTTCACAGCCCTGGTTATGATAGTGTGACCTCAATATTTAAATTAAGTTACAGACTTTTTTGACTTGCAAATGTGTATGAACATTTTCATAAAATGATAAACTCTATGCGATCAGAGTTGCATTTTCTTGCAAAGTAGGCATATGATTTTGCATTGATGACGGAGTTTCCAGACATTTTTTTATGTCGAATAGAATTCTGTCAAATTTTTATGTGAATGAATAGTACCTATTGTGTAGGTTAGTGAACTTAATGAATATGATGTTTTGAAACTCAGCCAATATTTTTTTTATTAACTGGAGTTAATCCGAAATTTAAATGCACAAACTTTATAGATTTTAGTTAAAAAAAATTTTAAAATTTCTATCTCTATTTAGAAAAATGTTTAAAATTTTGTAAAGGATTTCGATATAAACCTAATATGAAAACTCTTTTGTAAAAGTTAATAATCCTTTTTAAATACAGAGATTAAACTTTTAGACATACGATGTTTTTCAAGAAACCAAAGAAATTACAAATATTAGTTAGAGAACTGTTTAGAAAAGCCCAACATAGAATTAAATAAAATCAGTTTAACGTATGAGATAAAAAAATGCCTTGAAATTTAATGGGTTGTAAAATTAACTACTAAAAATCGTATCCACAAAAAAAAATTAGAAATAAAAAGATTTTTAATTATGTATGAACATCTAAAACACACCAAGAGCACTTTAGGCATTAAATAAAAAAAAGACTTAAATGTAAAAAGTCTAGTAAAAGTTTGAGTAGAAATAAACACACTCTGTGTCATAGATGCACAGCACTGTCTATAAAAGTATTTTGTTCTAAAACTTTCATATTTCACATTTTATATTTCACATAACGTTTTATTTTTAATGTTAAGGGTACTTAAGTGAAAAAAAGGAAAAACCTAAAAATCAACGAAAAACAAGCTAAAACAAAAAGCGTTTTAAATGTTTGTTGCTTTCAGTTTTGTGTCTTAATTCTCTAGTATTTTATAGTTGAAATGCACAATTTAAGTGAAAACCCCTTAAAATATAAATAGAAAAAATAGAATTATTATTCTTCGGTTTCAGTTAAATTTTGCCACACAAGCCGGACAATTGTGCGGGCAAAATAAATTTCTATTAAAAAATTTTTAATTTTAAAGAAATCCGAACTATAGATATGTGTGTGTGTGTGTGTGATTAAAACAAATATCTTTAGCATGTTTTCGAATGATTTACAACTATATTTTAATTTTAAGTAAAGTTAAGCACTTGCACTTAAGTAAAACTAAATTTAAACTCAAAAATAAATTTTTTAATAAATAATATTGTTTGGGGAATGTTTTATTTTTATAATGGGAATATTATAAAATTGAATTACTTTTGGTTGTTGTTTTTAGTTAGTTTTGATTTAAATTATGATTATTTTGCACAACATGATTCCAATATTAATATGGGATTTTTTTTCTCTTTTACTCCCTTGTGCTTTTTTACCGTTTATCTTTTCTAGGACATCATTGTTCATTGTTACCAGTTTGGTATATGCCATCATATTGATTGTTGTTTGTATTGCTTACGTTATAAGCGATGTGACCACTCATCGCCTGCCCGTACTTTACTATGAAAGTTTCTTTACGTATTTGTATGGTGTGAGCATACTCTTCCTGTTGTATGTTTTCTGCTTTCTGTTACAGGGTAAGTCCATTATTATAATGCACAATAGGGCGATACAAATAAAGAAACTAGAATTTAACGGAAAATTAACAAGAACTGAACTTGAACTGAACTAGAATTTAACCAGAATCGAACTCGAATTGAACTAGAACTGAACTAGCACTGAACTAGAACTGAACTAGTCCTGAACTAGAGCTGAACTAGAACTGAACTAGAACTGAACTAGAACTGAACTAGAACTGAACTAGAATTGAACTAGAACTGAACTAGAAGTGAACTAGAACTGAACTAGAACTGAACTAGAACTGAACTAGAGCTGAACTAGAACTGAACTAGAACTGAACTAGAACTGAACTAGAACTGAACTAGAAGTGAACTAGAACTGAACTAGAACTGAACTAGAACTGAACTAGAACTGAGCTAGAACTGAACTAAAACTTAACTAGATTTAAACTAGAGCTGAAACAATATTGAAAATAAATAAATAATATCCGGCATTTTTTAGAAAACGAAATGAAGTGGAATAAAAATCGAACGAGATTTTGATTTAAATTTTTTACAAAATCTGTTTTTAAGAGTTGTTCTTATAAAGAAAGTTGGTACAAAAAGTATGAAGAATATAAAAACGAAAAATTTATTTTTCGATTTTAATTTCACTTAATTTCTATTTATATAATCTGCCCGTATATTGAATAATGAAAAAAAAAACTAGAAATAGAACTGAACTAGAACTGAAGTAGAATCCAACTAGAACTAAACTTGAATTTGTTACGAACTGAACTAGATCTTAGCATTTATAGATTTTTTTTTAAACTATTAAATATTGTAATTCCTTTATCAAAAATCTTAAAAAAAACGCAAAATCAGCACGTTTTATGGCATATACTCTAATTTTTTCTTTAAATTTTCTTTAGAAAGTTCCTGTTGCAATGGCAATCAACCGAAATCTCCTAAAAAAGAAAAGAAATCTAAAAAAGACAAGGATCCAGCTGATTCGAAAGATGCGAAAAGTACCAAGGATTCTGTAAAGGGTGGTAAGCCCAGTCCCTATCAGGTTAGTTAGTCAGATCAAATGAATAACATTTTCCAACAAACCAAAATAAAATTCATTCAAACTATTCTAATATTCGGTAATAAACAAGACAACATAAACGCTAATAATTCCTGTTCCTGTTGAATTTTATTTTTAGTTTTGTCATTTATTGTTGTTTCTGTTTTCCTAAAACTTGTTAAATAAAATTCTAATCCTTATTTTTTTTTATTTTATATGTTGTTGTTGTTGCTATTATTATCCCACCATCCTGTATGTAAAATAAAAACACAATAAACAAAAATCCTCATCCTAAATCAAAAATCACCATCAAAAAAACTTACGCCAATACACACAAAAAAAAACTACTTCTTTTACTACTCTACTACAACTACAAAACTGCTAAAACCTCGCTGTTTTTGTTATTGGTGTTCTTTTACTCTACTGCTACCATCAAAACTATTAACCATCACGTTTCTTCACTCCTTCTTCCTTGAGGACATATTTTTGTGTCTCTCTATACGTGTGTGTGTGTGTGGAGAAATCTGTGCAAACATCTCATTTTTAACATGATCATAAAAATAACTCTTGCCATTTAAAAAACGAAAACAAATTTTTACATAAAAAAAAAAATCGTAAAATATTAAAATTGTATACGTGAAACTTGTATTTGCATATGTGATGTGATGCAAACACACTGAAATACATTTTGCCACACTCTCATTTCAATGTGTTAAAACAAAATTTCAAACATTTTATACAAATGAAAATTTTGTTTAACCCACAAATCCAGGAACGGTATCCAATAAAGAAACGTGATTTGGTACGACACTCTTTAATACCACAGCAGGTATGATTCTTAATATTACTTACGTTTACTAATGTTATCTAACTTTAACTTAAATCCAGAAACTAATATGCAACACACTTGCTTTTAAATATTAACTAATAATTCTAATAGATTTCTTGCGATCTATGTACACTACTTTTTACTAAACAATTTTCAGGTAAAATTATTTTCATTATTTATGCTTTTAAGACTCCCAAAATTAAATTAAAGGCTCCATTTACCATCTTTATTCTGGGTGCCTGGGTTGGTTAGTCGGTAGTGAGTTAATCTATCAGTACGAGGGTTGCGGGTTGTCTATAACTGTCATGTATTCAGGTCTGTTCTACGACAGCAGACTAAATGTTTAGGCTCCTATTGCTCGATCTATTAAGTTAGAATATAATTTGTTATTTTTTGTGTTTTGTTTATATTTTTCGGCTTGAGGTCTGTTTCATAAAATAGAATAAAAATAAAAACTCTTGATTTGTTTTAATTTTTATTATTTATTTATTCCCATATTTCGAACAACTTTGTTGGTCATCCTCAGGGAAATAGTTATGATCTAAAAATATTATTAATTTAAACATGTTTCTTAATTTTAATAATTTGTTATTTTTTTAAATTTAATAAGTTAATAACTATCTTCCTCTTAGGACAACCCGAAGTTAAAAAAAAAATTCTTTAACTTTATTTCAATCTTCTTTCGTTCTTTTCACTTTTATATAAAAAATTATAAAAATCAAAGGAACAAATCATCTCATACATGAATAAACAAAAGTAAAATATTTTTTATTCTTTATAAACATTAATTTCATGCTGAATTGATTAAATTATGTTAATAACGACTAACAAATTTGAACCAAATTATAACTGGAGCCAAATTACTGCATTCGATATCGAACAAAACTCGATGCTTTCTACTTCTTCCTTAAAACTATAAATGCATCTATAAAAAGACCCTAATTTTACTTTACGGTGCACAAAAATAAAAAATAGCTTAATTTCACCAAAATCATGAAAAAAAAACTATTTTAGTTGCATGCACGCAGAGCAAAAACATTTCTTAATATGGCACAAATTTAAGACTTTCTTAGTTAACACGATTCAGAGAGAGCGATTCATTAGGTTAATTTTGAAAGTTTCACAATCAAGGGTTGTGAAAACAACCTCTTTAACGGGGATGCTATTACTGCCTACAGCTTTGTATTTTATACAAAGGCACTTATTTTTGTGGCACAAATTATGGACTTTCTTAGTTTACATGATTAAGGTTTCTTAATATGGTTACCTTAAAAAAAACTATTTTTAACAGAAAACATTTTTAATCATAATTTTAATTTAACCTACTTATTATCACCTGCAACCAGTGTTTGAAAGTAAATAAATATCGCTCCTTAGTGTTTGGTTCAGTAGATTTGTGGAAAACACAAACGCTTATAATGTTTGTGTAGAAAATCATTAACAAAAATAACGTTTCCCTGTTAGTCATCTTTGGAACACAACAAAAAAATATGAAATGGGAATTAAGCACATTTCAACGAAACCTTGTTAATAAATTTTTCGAATCCCAAGAAAAACTTTGACAAAAATAATACTGTTTTTATAAAACGCAACACAAGATGAGAACATTTAATTCCGTTCGGTTTTTTTTTAAATCCACAAACTTCATTGTGTTCGGTTCGGCTTATTTATGTTCGTCCCTTTTGGCTGGTAAAAAAGACCTAACATTTCTTACAAAAACAAAATACACATACGAAGAAAAAAAACAAAAAGCAAGCAACATCATTTTACACAAACAAAACATAAACACAATACACAGACGAACTGTTCGTGGTGCAGTCGTTGCTAAAATTTTTTGTTTGTTCATTTCTTTATCAATGTAAAAAAAAGAAACATTATAAAATTTATATTATAGAACATTAAAATATAATGTTTGTCTACAGTATCACAAAAATTGTTATGTTTTTTTTTAACGAAGAACAGAACAATATATAATGTTCGGCTCTTTCTTTAAAATACTTACGAACTGTATTAAGGGTTGTGTTCGTCTACATAATCACTAAAAAAAATAGATATCGTTCTTGGGTGTGTGAGCCGAACGCTAAATAATGTACTGTTTATTTTCGAGCACTGCCTGCAACCATATTATGGTTGCATCTAAACATGTTATGTTTATGTGCAAGTTGCAAATTTTAACAAATTGGTAAAGCTCTTTCGTGTACGCTGAATTCAATGCCCCAAACGATTTGAAATTTGGTCTATATTAAAAAAAATTAATTATTTTATTAAACTCAGTCGAAATTTTAAATGACTATAGAGTGTTTTCTACACACAGAAAAAAATCATTGTAAAATCAATTAAAACAAGGTTAATTTAACATTTTTTAATAATGATTTTGCTTCATTAGCGTTTCATGTTAATTTTACATGATTTTACAATAAAACAAAAATTAATATTTTTTCAATTAAAAACAAATGGAAACGATGTTGAATTAACATTTTATTCTAGTAAAATTTAAGGGATAGTCATGTAAAAATTATGTTTAAACATAACATGAATATCATGTTAAATCAACACGAACTTACTTTTAAATTTACTATTAAATCATTTAGTATTAAAATGATAGCAATATTAAAATAACATGAAACCCTGTTGAAATAACATTAAATTTCATGTTAATTTGAAATGATTTTTATATTAAAATAACTTTAAAGCTTGTTGGTTTAGAAAAAAATAATTTCTATTTCATTCTTTGTTAAAAATACATTAAATTCATTAAAAATACAATTTGTTTTTACGCCTGTTTCTCTGAAATTGCCTTTTAAAAGATCAGCGTTATAATTTTCGGAATTTCGTAATGAATTTTCGATTTCAATATTATCTTTTTGCATGTCACTGCGCTTGCGGCGGCAAATTCGGCAAAATCTTTTCGAATTTAATGATTTAACAAAACCCAGTATTGAATTTAATTCTAAATTGTCACCTAGAACCAGACCCAGGGTAAAATATATTCTATGTGTTTTAAGTGGAGTTTTTATTTCGAGTCCTTCATCTTCAAGATAGCTTGGAACTCCCATCTGAAGTGCAAGGGGATGAAGTCAGAGTGTTTGTTGTGCTAACTGTAGATTGATTTTGTAACCAAGAAACTACTTTATTGGCAATCGTTTCAGACAAGGTCGTCATCAATGCCATACTGTAGAACAATTATTGAAAATTTAGCCAAAAAAAAATTAATACATAATTTAAATTTCTGTCTTTACCTCACTTTTCCTCCAAATAAACAGTTTTTTTCGGAAACAAGCACGAAGTCCAATGGGTGGTATAGCTTCCTTTATGTCCTCTTTTGATAAGTATTTAACGCTTTCAAATGTAATTGCAGCTCCTTAGCAATAATTTAGTTTTTGTTAGAGAAATAAACAAAAAAAAATTAAAATATACTTACTTGTCAAATAATGCTTTACTTCACTTAAATCAAATGTTTTCAACAACTCGTCTAATTGGGAACTTTGATTTTGAGCCACCGGAATATTTAAAATTAAATTAATAGTTTCTCCTAGAGAACCAAGGTTTTGTACTAAGTTTTCTAAATTCATGTTATTATTATTGTAAGCCATTATTACACTTTTAAGAATAAATTTATTCACTTTGTTAACCACACAATAAGAATGTTTGTTTTTTTTTTATTTGGATTTACATGAATTTATTTAATTTTTACATTTTTCATGTTATTTTTACACTTCTTTGTTGTTATTTTTATTTGATTGTAGTATTGATTTAACAGTGGTTAATATTGTTTTTAAACGGACCAATGTTAATTTTACTTAAAAAACTTTGATTTTTACTAAAAAAAAATGTAATTTTAAAAATTTTACATGGACCAATGTTATTTTTACCTTGAAAAAGGTTAAAATTAATGTGCACAATTTTATTTTTACGTTAACAATTTTAAATTAACAACTTTTAATTTAAAACTAACATGTTTAACTGTTGATTTTATATGAAACAACGTAAATATAAATTTTTTTTTGTTTTTTTTGCAAAAATTTACAATGACTTGAAATTAACATTTTTTCATGTTAATTTTACTTTGCAATTTTTTTCTGTGTGTAAGGCATTAGGTTAACTAACGAAAACTCTATGTGCTTAGTTATTAGATTTAACAACAGCGCCAAAATTTTGTGCATTTGCTCTCTCGCAAGACCAATTGCACCTAACATTAAACACCGCTAAAAGTGTTTGTGTAGTAAATCATTAAAAAAATAACGTTTCTCAGTTTGTGATCTTCGCACACAAAAATCCAACTCAACAAAAAGATGAGAAAATATAATAGCGCTTTGTTTTTTTTTTAATCCAGAAACTTCGTTGTGTTTGGTTCAGCTCATCTCAGTTGTGCTTAGCACCCTTTTGACGGTTAAAAAATAACTAAATTTTTTTTACAAAAACAAAATACATATACAAGTTATTCGTGCTGTGGTCATTGCTAAAATTTGTTGTTTTCTCATTTCTTTATCAATGCAAAAAGAAACACTTTAGACCATTAATCATTGTATGTCAACGGAACCACAACAATGGTTCTGTTTTATAACGAAGAACAGAACACTATATAATGTTCATTACTTTCTTGAAAATAGTTGCATTAAAAAAATTAATATGCGTTCTGAGTGTGTGAGCCATACGCTAAAAAATGTTCTGTTTATTTTCCCACACTGTCTGTTAGCTTTTAGAAATTGAATTTGGTGCGGAAAGTTTTTCTGCCAAAATGACCGGAAAACACTATTTTTATTACTAATTCAGTATTGGCTATCACATCGGTAATTTTTTGTAAGAAATGAGTCATTCATGATGAGTATTCATTTATAATTCTTAACTCTTTAAAAATATGAAGAAAAAATTAACATTTTTTTTTTAACCAGAAACCTGAACCAAAGATAATATTTTACCAATTTCTTTAACAAATAACATTTGCTCTAGAATACTCGTTTATTTGTGGTAAGACAGTTCTTATTAAAACATTTGATCAAATTTCTGAAATTAAACTCATGGTAAAAAAGCAAATAACCTTAAAATATGTTAACCTCAAAATATGAATATTGCAATATTAACTGAAAGTGAATAGGTACTACCACTAACATTTTTACTAATACAAGTTGTGTGACACAACTATAACCGTTAACATAAATTCATTCAGCATTTTGTCATATTCATTTAAATACAGCAGGAAAATTAAATTGAATGTAGTACATTTTGTTTGTCTGCTAAAATAAAATTAAAAATTTAATAGCTCATATTTCTTTTGAACGAAATTTAATATTCTTTCATCTAGTTTTATTATTATTTTTTTTTTTCTGTTGCAATTCTTTTTAGTCAATGGTTTTTTTCATTGTTACTAAATGCCTTCTTTGAGCGAACTCATGTATTGAACATGATAATGAAGAATACTACGATGATGATGAGAGTATTATTATTATTCGGTATCTATCAGGCATGGAAAACTCCGTACTATTATACTTTCTTAAGCGCACATTAAGATAGAAAATATCAAATTAAGACCACGGCGCGAGAAGTACCATTTACTTAACACATTTTTAAACCAATATTGCCTAACATAGATTGTATTGAAGAAAATATTTTGGAATTGATTTAACTTATGAAATGGTGACCGGATACCCGTGTGCCTACTAGCGATTTGAAACTTTTGTAGCTGCAAAACCATCGCCAATAGAATATTTAAACTTTATGAAATTCGGCTTCATAGCTAAATGTTTGCAAAGATAACCCCTACGCAAACACATAACTGGGGTACCCGTGTACCTAATACTTCCTTTGTTCTAAAATGAGCGAATAATAAGCTGCTCAGAGATGGTGTTTGTATTAAATACACTACATTGCTTTTTTAATTGTTTTATATTTTTAACGGGCTTTAAATTATATATTCTTTGGGAAGCTAACATTTTTAAAAATTTTAGTGGGGTACACAGATAACCTGGTTATGCGTTTGCATGGAATTGTTTTGTTATGCATTGTACGGTCAAGACTTCAATTGTTTAAAAAAAATTTTAGATTTAAAATGAACAATATAAGAGATAAAGACATTGAATGATGTACTTTGTAGCAGAACGCATACGATATATTCACTCTGGGGATGGACAAAGAACAGACATTTTTAATTTACAATTAAGTGGGTAAGAGGCTAGGCAATGATTGAATATGTTATTTTGAGTGGAAGATAATAGTTTAATTGACCGAAATGGATATTCTCGAGAAAATCTGTTGTTGAGGCAGGTGCCATAGATATACTGGGAGATCTGTGTATTGACTCTAGCAGGGAGTATGATGATACAGTGAATTAGGTTTACAATCGGAATCAAAAGAGGAATATATTATTTTCCGTCGTGACGTCTTGAATAAGTGGGTGTATTTGATAGTTTATCTAATTGATAATAGGAAAATTGTCCGGACTATTTAGTCAATAACTTAAAGACTGGGATTTCCACCAAAGAAAAATTGATTTAAGAAGCTTTCTGTATCCCTATTTTTAATGCTAAAAGAGTTTATCATTTCCCATAAAAAAGTTTTCTTATTTTTTGAAGCACTAATGACATTTTAAAAAAACCCGCGCACATTTATGCGCAAAGCAATAAGCTATTTAGAAATGCAGAAAGGTGAGAGAACGAATTCCTAACAAATTTAATAGAAAGAAAAAGAAAATAAAAACATCTAAGCAGTGACCCCGCTTTCCCTTAGTGCTGGTTCACACTCTGCATGTTTTAGCCGTCAAGGTTGAGCTTTTAGGAGAGAAGGGAAAAGAGAATGTCATTTCTGTTCCTCTCTCTCCTTAAAACTCAAGTCTTGTCGGCTAAGCCTTGAAGAGTGTGAACCAGCACTTACTACAAAGCAGGTTTGTGTGAGAGGATAATAAAAAACTTTTTGTATTCGCCACATAAAATTCATGCCTTCCGTAAGCAAAACTTTACATTTTAATTTAAAAACCTGCAACTTTTGAAAATCCGTTTTTAATTGGGTTAGTATCTAGTCATTCGAAGTCATATTAATATCCAAATTGTCCATCCCTGGTTTTTATAAGTTTTGTCTTTTTTTATTGTCCACAAGTGGCATGTTGCATCTATCAACCTCAATATGAACCAAATAAAGCCACATATAGTATGAGTACTTGTATTTTGCTGCTTTTGATACTTTGCGCAAGACGAGGCGCTATATAAAGCCTATACCTTGTAGTACTACCAAAAGTCCTAATGGTAGCGCTGGTTATAATAACGATGAAGATGATGATGATAACAGTGCAGGCAGGCATTGGTGTTTGTAAGCACTGTTTTATCCACATTGTCATCATTATCAGCATCGTCGTCATTATTGTAAATATCTCATAATTGTTGTTCTCTTGTGCTAAAAAGCCATTTATGGCCTACATACATACTGACAGTGCACAAAATGTTTTGTATTAATTACTTTATGATTTAACAACAAATTTGCCATAATTGTTTCATTACATGCTTGTGTACTGCAAAATATGTGTTTATGTTTGTTGGTCTGCTAAATTGTTTTTATAAATATTGCAATTTCTAGCACAAATTTTTATTGGAAAATTTATTTATTTTTTATTTTACATCCACAGCAAACTAGACACATTTTTTGTTGTATCATATTACAAGAGATTCTCATGAAAGTTTTTGTGAATTTTCCAGAAAATATAATTAAAATTATTTCCATCATTAGTTTTCTTTTGGTATGAATTGCAGTAAAATGTTGAAGTATTTGTTGGATAAAAAAAGAAATTGAAAATTGTTATTTTCATAAATATAGTTTGAATGTCGTAGTGATTCGGCTGACCACAATCTGGTAGCGCTGATTCCTGAGCCCCCAGGAAAATAGGCTGGTAAAAAACATGATGAAATTGTTGTTTGGTAATACGAACACTAAAGCGGCCCATACACTTGCAATATAATTATTAAACATTTCCTATTTTACAATTATATCGCCAATGTGTATGCTATATTCGAAGGTGGAACAATGTATTGATAACAATCAAAAGACTATTTGTTTATTGCACTACGGAAATAAGTGCGATATACTGTGAAATGTATTGGTAACATTGTACAATGTTGTTTTGTTTTTAGGTTATGTTACGCCTTTTTGGGCAGACTCGATGGCCATTTGATGTAGACCCTCCGTTGATTTTAGACCAACTTCGAGTCGACCTATTTCTCAAATTTCGATTTAATCGCATAAATATCTCTAAAAAATGTGACGTTTTAGAGACCTAAAAAACTTCTGCATCACCGTCACTGACTTAATTCTAGATAAGTTTTTTTTGGAAAACTGGGAGCACTATACAAATAATTCGGAAAATTAATTAAAGTGTATCCATTGAGATCATGTGGTAGATTAAAAAGTTTTATTAAATTACTTAATCTATAAATGATGTTCCAACCAAAACGCACGATTGGCCTGCGGCTTCGGTCTCATATCTCTATCCGATAGTCCATATTTTCAATGACTCTGAGACATAATTGAGGTTCAATGTCGTTAATGTGCCGCATTATCTGATCCTTAAGCTTTTGAATTGTTCTTGGTTGCTGGCTACTGAACTTCAGTTCAGCCGTCATCCGTAAACGACCCATTAATTTTATTTATTATCGCAATATTTATTACAAAATACTTTATCCGTCTGTTTTGCACTTGTTGACAACACAAACCCTAACAAATTTGGTTCACAGATCAACTTGTTTAAAAAAAATTTTATTTATACTGATAACAAGTCAAGATCGTAGTTAAAAGTTACACTTATAGTATCAAATTAAAACTCGGATGTATAGTGGGAACACTGCATGGTCAACAGATTACACATCAAATGGTACACTAATAACCCAACATTATTACTAATAACTTCATTAACATTTTTCCCATACAAAACAATGCTTGAGCTTTAAACATATCAAATAAATATTCAATTTTTTTCAAAATCCATTTTTTTCTCTTAAAATGTCTGTAACAGGACTCTCAAGTAGAAGCTGAAGTAGCAGTAACACCAAAAAATGTACGCAAACGCAAAACGACCCATAGTGATTTGACACATGGCAGTTTCTTTTTACGTGTCGGAGCAATTGGTAAGTGAACTTAAGAATATATTTCTGTAAAAACTTTTTGGAAAAAATTGTATTAATTTCTTTTAAAGCTTTTGGTTTGGGTGCCATGATTTATATTGGTTTGGAGTTTGGTTCATTCTTTGAAATTCCCTTCGATTCGCCATGTCATCACATTTTGATCGGTGTCAACCCATTGTTACAAATGATCTTTACCTTTATGCAAATGTATTTCATTTTTATGAACGCCAGAGTAAGTTATTTTTTGCTTTTGTATTATTAACTAAATTTAGTACTTTTCAATAACTTTAACTGTATGATTGATTTGACTTTAGTTTAATTACTTTTAAGTTTAGATTTAAGTTTATTTTTTAAGTCAAGATGTATATTTAATATATTTTTTTAAAGCCATTTGGGTGTAGTATAAAGTTTAAAACGTACACATAATTAGAAGAATGTATTCGTTGTGGAAAAAATATTCGAATATTTTATGTTAATAATTTTATGCGGAAATCTATGTATGATACTTTAAAGCCAGCTAGTTATTTCAGTGCAATCCTTTTTATGCCTTTTACTTAAAAAAAATGTCTGAAGGCCTGTTCATATTAATTCCTCTTGGGACTAGTGCCTATATGTGCCTATATTACATCTTGGCCGCATTCGCAAATTTTCAAAGAATCGGGACTGGTGGCATAAAAACAAGTAGTTCCCAGAACTTTATGGGTCCTGGGTAGACTGTTCTTAAGGCCTTTTTGGCAAAAGATATATTAAAAAATGGCGTTTTAGTGTCTGATTTTTATCCGTAATTTAACTTATATTGTAAGGTGAGCTCCAGCGCCTAGCAAGGGGAAGGTGTATAATTCAGACAATCAAATAAAAATGAGCACGTGTGAGTAGGAGCATAAGTGTACACATTGTTCTGTATGTTCGGTGGTAAGAGCATTTTAAAGTTATGCTGTAATATGAAGTAGTGCTAGACGGCCATTGTGAGTATACGATTTGAAAGCGATACCTCTTGGTCGCACTCTCCTGAAATATATGTACAGTAGGGCTATAACTTTTTCACACTTTTTGCGAAAATCAAAAACGGCATAGTATAGACGTGTAGAAACATTAAGGCCCGTTTTCACAACTTACCGATAGCTAAAAGTAGACTTTAATCGGCCTTACATAAAGGGTTCCATTATTAAAACTTTACTTTAACCTAAAGTGAGCGATAAAGTAAATTACGGATTATCCTACCTGGTAGATTGAAGTAAATATAAATAAAACCCTACCTGTTGCTATCGGCAAGTTGTGAAAACGGGCCTAAAAGTTATAAAAAAAAAAATATGATAATTTTTTCGGATTGTTAAAAAAGTTCACGCAGGGATCGGGTTGAAGTTTGAAAACAACCATTTTTATCTCGCGGAAATTTTCAAAAATATACACCTGATATTTGTATATATTCCTATACGTATCACTTAAATGCTATTTTGGAAATTATCCACTGCTTTAGATTTAAAAATTTTCATACGGTTTACAATAGTTCATCGCGGTTCTAAATTTCTTGAAAGGTTTTAAAAATTTGCTTCCCTGCGTAAGGTTTTTTTTTCGCAAATCGACGGGAGACAGGTGCTTTCATTACTTAAACATTCTTGGTCAATCCGTGGTACTATGTCAAAAATTTGGTTATAGCCCTAATGTACAGTCAAACCTGAGTATATTTTTTAAGTTTTTTTTTTTTTTTTTTTTTGTTACTACTTCCTCAAAAGACTCAGTGTTCTTTTGTTGTTCAACACGGAAAATGAAAATTAGACATTAAGAGCCAGTTTTTAACATAAATTTCAGCGATTAAATTAAGAACTAATCTTTGAAAATCGTTTTTGGGTAGTCGATTATTTCATTTTGTTTCCAAGTTTAAACGCCCAAAGTTGGCGGTTTAAACTTGCGACAGAACTTTCAAAAGTACGAACAGGTTATAAAAGGAAATATAACTTATGAAAATAAAACTCTTGTATAAAATTAATAAAATGAACTTTTTAAATAATAAAAAAGACTTAAAAATATTTGAAAATTTAAACAACAAAAATACCAAAAGCAATAAAAATAGGGCAAAATCTTTTTTTATTTATTTAATGACAATTTTTTTTATTTATAGTTTTATTAAATATTCCACCTCATAAGATAAAATATTGCTTGATTGTTTTGCTTCTTTTTCGATTTCATATATTTATAAATATATAATATTATATAACACAATAAAAAATTCTCGCCTTTTCTTATTCTTTTTCACGTTAAGAAGAGTAATTTGATGACAATTTTTGTCATTTGTTTTAAACTGCCATACTTATACATAAAAGTATTGTAAATTCACATGGCAATGCTAAAAGCTTTAATCTTTCACTCAAAAAACGCTAAAGAGGATTAAGACTAGATTAGTTTTACTATAAGATTAACAAATCTTACTATTGATCCTGATTTAAACTCTAAGTAAAAAACCCGCTCTAAATGAAACTAATGGCCAATTTTCAGGATTGATATTAAAACACATTTATGTTTAAGATCGTTTTAAATACAAGATTATCTTCTTAACTAAATTCTTAAATCAAACTTAACTCACCGATGTGGTACGATTAATTTCAACTTAAATTTCTATTGTAATATTTTAGCAAGGTGGCCTCAATATCAATACAATACAACTACAAGAGGCAAAGCAATAACAATCAGCTGTTTTTTGAGACCACCTTGTAAATAATTATACTTTTTTAAGGTTTTTTTTTTTGTAATTAGTAGTGCTACCATACTTTTATCTTATTTAAATAAGACTTTTCAAATAAAATTCAAAAAATCAATCTGTATTTAAATACGATTTAAGTTTTTATGAAAATTAAGTTAATTAAGATTTAATTACTATCCTGAAAATTGGTTACAAGGCTCTACAAAACACAAATCGAACAATCTTGGGCGACAAAATAAGTCTCCTTGTGTGTTCCAACTCGGCTTAAAAGAAATGTGAAAAGTTTTGCTTTTTTCGGTAATCTTTTAAAATTTTGTTCTTAATCAATGAAGGTTTTGCTTCGCATAAATTTTTTTTACGTTCAGCTGAAATATTCTTGACTGGCATTAAATACATTGAACACACAATGGTGGTCAAATGTTAAGCGGGCCGGTTGACCTGAAGTTCTTCGCTTATTATAGTAACATTTTAAGGGACTGCTATCAACCCTAATAATTATTTTTTTTTTTTATTTTTGGACACGCTGATTAGTTGAGTAATTCTACGAAAAAATTTAATATTATTATCCATATGGTCACGCCTAATAAAAGTGTTTCTGACGAAAAATTTTTAAATATATTATGATTTCTTAAAGAGTATTGATGTTGCTTGCCATTTATGGTTAAATCAGGCCTGCCTACGAACCCACATTAATATTATGGTTGCCTCCAATAATGTTAATGGTTTTAAAAGCAAGAAAAAAACCATACAGTTATTTGAGGTAAACAAAACATAACAATGGTTCTATTGACTTAAATATGATCGCAGGTAAACATAATATGGTGATAATAATAAGATTAAAGTAGCCATATAACTGAATTTTTAAAAATTGTTTTGTTAGCGGTGACTATAAGGAAGAAAAGACGCCACAAAATGTGACTACTGGAGCTTTCAGTAAAGTTGCTAAAAGTTGAAAATCAAAAATGCTTAAACAAATAAAAGAACTTTGAGATTTAAACATCCCAATGAATACATTCTTTTAAACATATAATTTTTAGGAAAACAATTGGTTTCATCACGATTTCAAAGCTTAGCAAATCATCATCATAATTTTCACATTTATAGTTTTTTAAGTTGAAAAAAAAAACATTCTAATTGGCGAAGCAAAATCGTAAAAAATATCACTCATATGCCATTTTTAATATTAAAATTTTATTTTAAACCTTTTGATTTTTTCTACCACTTTTAAGTTTAAAGCATTTTTCATAACAACAAACAAATAAAAATAAAATTGAAATTATTTAATGCAATTATTTTAAAAGAAAAGTGAACTCATGTATATAAACCCTCTTCCCTCCTATTTGTCATTAAAAAAAAAAAAACTAAATCATCATAAACAATCAAATCAAATGCAGACTAGGCCACCATTCCAGGTATGATTTTAAAATCATCTTCTTAATTTTCATTTTAATCCTCTTATTTCTTTCGTAAAAAGCTTTTTATCATGGCATTTACTAATTTTGTCTTCTTTTGTTTTGACTTTCTTTTTGTTTTTAGAATTTAAGCAAATTTTTTAGCTATTAAGTTAATAATAAAAAATTTAATTTAAGAAGGACTTTGCGAAATAACTGAAGTTAAACCAAGGTTAAGCAATATTCGGCTTAAGTTCAATTAATGAAGCTAGTTATCTGTTAAGCTTAACTTAAAGTTAAACTAAAGTTTCCAATTGTTCCTGAATCATCTAAATGGCTTTTTAAGAAAGATTTATTAATTCCTGTTTTTTTAATAGACACACGTTGTTATTTCTTCCATACATTTTATTTTTGTATAATTTCAGTTAAATATTCACCGTTTTAAAGTTATAGCCCGATTTGGCTTAATGCATGTTGTGGCCACTAATATTTGCGTCTGGATACGAACTTTGGTCAAAGAATCCCTGCTGGAAATTACTTTGTATCATCAGAAGCGTGAAAATGATCCTAACGACTCGGCCATTGCTCAGTCAATACGTCAACATGCTTTGAGACATGCTGGCACTGTGTTGCGTACTCACAATGCACCAAATGAAGAATTTGAAGTATTAGATGGTGAAGATCTATTACCGGTCAATGCCTATAAAACCGATAATGTTTTATCGAAGTTGGTACGCAAGACTGTGGACGGCATATCGAAAACTTTGGGGTATGGCTCGAACGAAGTGGCAGATTTGGCTGCCACCACCTTGAATAAAATGACCACAAGTTCCACTACCAGCACAACAACACGGTCTCCCTATACAACGCCTAGCTATCAATGGCAAAGTACTACTATGGCACGCAAGTTGAAGAAGTTTATCACGAGTACCACAGCTGCTACAATGGGCACCTCTCCCTCTTCAACAACTACACCCGCCACTACGACCTCATCAAGTACAGCTACGCCCACAACTACACCTTTGACTACAACAACGACCACTGAATTACCTTACAATACTTATCAGAATTTGTACTCAAGCTCATCGTCTTTGATAGGAGCTGGAACCGGAGAAAGTCTACTAACATCATCAGCTGGCGTCGATACTACATCACCATTCGATAGCTCCAGTTTGGGCTCTAGCGTTGTTACATTTTTCCATAATCTCATTTCAAGCACCCCATCACCAACCACCACCACCACAACCACTGCCGCCACAATCACCACCACCACCATTGGCGCCAAAACCACAGAAAATCCATTAAATCTCATTAACAATCTCATGGAAAATAGCTTCCAAACCTATTCCGGCATCTCCCATCCCGAATCATCTAGTATCATCTCATTTGAAAATTATGAAAACTTAGATAATATTTACCCCGCCGCTCTCTCCTCTAATGTTGGTACCCTTAACTCATCAGCCTGTGGACGCATTGATATCATGGGTACAATTGTTTACGATTCGGCTCCCTATTTGTATCCATTTATCATTGAATATTCCCTAATTGGAGCCGTTGTTTTGTATGTCATGTGGAAACATATTGGTCGTTATCCTGGTCGCTTAAGTGATGACGATTTGGAACATCGCTTGGAGGTTATGTTGTCCCGCAGAGCTGTGGCTATGGCTCAGCAAGCACGTTCAGGACGCGTCGATTGTGTTGGCTCTTCAAAGGGTTTGTTCTTTGGTCTATTGTTGTTGGTGGGTGCTATGATATCATTGATACTCTTCTTCGTCTTGGTGCGTCATCAGCAGTTCTCTTTGTTGGCCATTTATTTGGCCGATGCCAGTCATTGTATACTTATGGTGTTTGCCATCTTGGCCATCATAATCGGATTTATCAGGTAGGTCTTGTTCAATATTTTTCTATATATAAAAAAAACAGATGTTTAATATAAATGTTTTTTTTTTAATCCACAGAGTTAAAAACCTAAAATTCCGCTGTGAGGAACAATCGAATCTTAATGACATTTTATTGCGCATTTCTGCCTTTGGCCTATTTACCTATTCCGTATTCTCGGTTATTTCGGGCAGCTTAAAGGTTTTGGAAAGTGAACCCAGTCTCTTGGTGACCACCACCAGTGGTGTGGCCGTTTTCCAAGTCATTTTGCAACTACTATTCATTGCCGATGTTTCACGTCGTCGTGTACATTTACCCGAGCATGATCGCAGCAAGCCCGGTCGTCAAATTGTTACATTCTTGTTGATTTGTAATGTGGCCATGTTCGCCATTTATACATTTGAAGCTCAAAAAGTATTCGCCAATCCCGTAAGTAGATATGTACGTGAGCAATAATGATGAAGATATGATTTTCTTAAATTATGATTATTTTATAATGTAGTGTGTGTGTCTAGTAGTTAATTTATTAGATTTTAGTGTTTTTTTTAATCAAGCTTTACAATTTACAAAAAAAAAAAATTTTTTTTTGAAAATGTTTTCAATTATTTTCCTTCATCTTTGCACAGTTTCTCAGATATTTTCATTGGTTTTTTCATTTAGTTTACATTTTCACACTGCGAAATTACATCTAAGGGCACATTTAAGACATAAGAAAGAAGCTTACAAGAAAAATGATTTGGCAAAGCGGAACAATATAATTGGGTTTAAAGGTCTTGTTGATAAATAAAAAAAATTTTAATTATGAGTTGAGTTCAGAATACTCCTTTAAAGGGAAAAGAGTTGATAACTTTTGAAAGTGGTAAATTCGTCATGTAAATAGTTTTGTGTTATTAAACTTACCAATTAAAACATAAGTTGAAGATCTAAAAATAAAAGAAACAAACAAAATATTAGTACATTTTATATCAATTCATAAAGAAGTTTTTAAATTAGTTTTTTTCTTTGACCGTATCTTTTAGGGCCATTACTACAACTTGTCGTTAGTTACACAATACAGTTTGTTTAAAATAAAATTTTAGGTCAACAAACTTTTTATTTGATTTAATGAAAAAAATTTTCAAAATTACACTTTGCAAAATAGAACTCAAAAAAACATATTTAATAATGAAATAATTCAATATTTCTTCATATTCAATAAAAAAAAATATTTGCGTCAAAGTAAAGACAGTATTTTAGCAAATCTTGTCCATTTTTTAATAGCTTTGATATAGCTGCAAATAAGATTTGAGTGTTTGTAATTCCCATTCGCTTTAGTTTTTTGTTGTAAAATATCTTTAGTTTTTCCAAAGTCTTTAGAAAACGATTTTCTGATAATCTGGCCTAAGCAACCAGTGAAATGCGCATGGGAACTAGCTTATCCCCTACAATAAAATTTAGTGTAATTCTTAAAGAATAAAAATTGGGAATTAAGTACATCATAATTAATAAATAAGTAAATAAAGATTCGAAAAAAATTTTGTTTGATTTATTTAACATTTCCAACAATTTATTTTAACAAATCACGTTAACCTTTTGTTAAAAAAAAATTATTTTGGGCAACAACTTTTTTTATTAACTTGATCAACTTGGTTGTTGACGAAAAATTCAATAACTTTTCCTTCAAACTTTTTTTTATCAATAACTCAAAAATCGTCATCGCAGAAAATTTAAAAATTTTTTAATCAAATATGCGATTTTCGTATTCAAATATTAAAATAATTTTTTTCTGTGTAGGATGAACTTGTGTTTTATGTATTGCTCACTGTAGTCTTAACCCTTAAACACCCAAGACCGCCTACAGGCGGTCATCAGAAAAAATAAGTATTGAACAAAACCAATTTACTTCACGCTGTTACAATGCAAAAATTTTAAATGATTATAAAATTCTCAGTATAACGGTACCAATTGAGTCGAATGATTGAGATAGTGTGGAAGAAGAAACCGTTCTAGTCAGCACTTTGATGCGAAAAGACACATAAAGTGCAAAATATATATTGAAAATTCAGGTATTTGAGGGTTAAGCAAAGCTGTAATAGCGAAAAGCTTTTTATATGTGGGGCAAAATCGTATAATATATAATAAAATATTTAAGTGCAAAATTATTGCATTATCATTTATTTTTACCCATTTTAGTGCACTATTTTCTGCACTGCATTAGTTTCTACAATTTTCCATTTTTTGGAAATTTGTAGAACGCGAGCGCAAAAGTAACTCGTACTTACATTTAAAACAAAAAAAAAATCAAAAATTTGTCACTTTTGCGCTCGCGTTCTACAAACTGGCAGTTAATTTTTACTCAAAACTTTAAAATTTTATCCAAAAACAAAAATTAAAGAAAAATCCATTATACACATTTATGGCGATGTGCGTTATGCATAGAAATCTGTACCAATCTTTTAGTATACCGATCGACTCAGAATCACTTTATTATAATTTTAGGATTGTTTTCATTAAAAGGAACTGTTATTAAATTGTTGAATATTTTGTTTTCAAACTAGCAATTTTTTAATTTTTTGGGACATATTTTTAACATTTTTCAGGGCATATTTTTAAGTTTTTATTGCATATTTAATGCGCATAAAACGCATGACTTAGAGCCAATTTCTGGTTTCCTTTTTCTGGATCGCCCTGTGATTGCCTTTTAACGATCCTGATTATTTTAGGCAAGTGTGAACTGGGTGCATTCAATAGATAGTCCTTAAAAGAAAATTTTTTTTGACATAATGTCCCCTCAATGAATTGCACTATATAAAAATCTTTTTAAGGAAACCTGAATTTTTTTATTTAAATCATAAGCTTTTAATAATTGAGGGATAAGTCCGATAATATCATACACTAATTGATTATATAAAGCTCTTAAAAAAGAGCAGGGCTTTGTTTAACATTTTTGGGCTAGTTAATAAAGTAAAATTCTGCGACTGGCTTTTAAATTATGCACCAACTGAATGAATTTAATCTCAGTACTGTTACTTATACAGGACTTATGGTAGAGGAAGTTGTTTTCAGGAGTAAATAGCTTAGCTAATTGAATAGTGCTACCGGAATAAGGAAACATAAACAGTAGAATCCATTTAATTCGTAATCGCAAGCGATCAGCCAGTTTTTACGAATTACATGGTTTTTCGATTTAACGGGACTTTTGCTTAACGAGGATAATAAGAAATTACGATGTAACAGGGTGTTTCTATTTATTTATTAAAACGAACAAAAAAAATACAAAACAATTCCAGCTTTACAAAAATATGTACATGCATATGTACACAGAATAAAACAAAAATTTATTTCAATTCAAAAATTTGTGATATTAAACAAAAAAAAAAATTAATTAAATTCGCATCAGAAAGCAAATTAAATCCCTAATTGTGTAAAACGCAACGCCAAAAATTGCATTGAATGAAAAAAAAGTCTAAAATATTACATAATTTTGTTGTTGCTTTCTACAAAAATTGGCTGAATTCCAAAACGTACTTATACAAAGTTTGTATACAGTTTTACTACTCTATTCTAACCAAGTACATGCACAAAGTACCAAAACAATGCAACTATGTGCTTTGTTTATTTAAACGTTTTGAAATGTAAGTGATGCAATGCAAAATATTAATTTGTATTGTTGGAAATAAAATGTTAAATGTCACAAAGCATCATCTTTAAAACCGATGCTCTGCTTGCTTAATTGCTGCCGTACCTTTACTTAACAGTGATGTTTTAGAAGGACTTGCAGTGTATATACATATATTGTACTGTGGCGTTATGAAACATTATACTTTGTTTGAACATAAAGCAATTAACGTTTTGGAAGTCAGCCATTCATATTGCATTTTAAAATTTCCAACGCCACAAGATATGCAGCGTTTGAAATATAAAAATTCAATATGAATTTCTATAGAAAGCAACAACAAAATTGGGAATATTTTTAACTTTGTTTTTGCTTTCAATGCAATTTTTAGCGTTGCGTTTGCGTTTTATATAATTAGGGCCAAAAAGTATCAATTATATATTTTTTGGTATTAACAACATTACCTGTAGGAATGTTGTTGATATAAGTAAATACTTAATTCACTTGATTAAATTTTTAATTAAAACTGATTTTAAAAAATTGGCATGATATTGTTGTGTGTTTGTCTGTATGTCATTCAAACATATGTACATTATATTAAAACTGCTCATAATTTTTCCTTGCATTACGAATTTTAAGAGGTTATCAACAGCCAATTACAATTTATATGATGTTAAACAGATTTTGTATTGAAAAAAAAACGAATTAGCGAGGGGGCGAAATGTCTAAAGTTGTTGCAATTTAACCCGTTTTTTTCAAGTGACCAACAGTTTGTTACGAATTATTGAGGTTTTCGATTTAACGAGGTACGAATTATCGACATGCTACTGAACTATTGTTTTGCATGGTATAAAATTTTAAAGTTTACACTCAAACTTATGTAATTTTAGTGCCAAGTGTATCAATACAAGTTAATCACAAATATCACAACATTGTAAAATTCAATCATAAACATACAACATTTTTATGTTTATATCATATCTTCATTCATAAATGATTGCTTATTTATCAAACTTTAACCTGTTAATCCTTTCTCACTCTTTTTTTTTAATTCTCTATAAAATCTTATTAATCAATTTCTATGCCCTTTTTAGGTTCAATTGGATTTCTATGGTTTTGTACCATGGGCCATCATTCAACGTGTTACACTGCCACTCTGCATTTTCCATCGTTTCCATAGTGCTGTAACACTAGCTGAAATCTGGAAGACCACCTATAAAGCACGTTTGGAGTAAATATCATTCTTAAGTCATGCGAATCGACAACAACATTCAATTAAACTTAAGAAATTGGTAAAAATTTAAACAACAACAAATATATCTCTTGAATAAAATTGAACGATTTTTTTTGTATAATTTTTTGAACAAACAAATATTAATTACAAAAAAATAATATAAAAAATAAAATGTTAGTGAATCATAAAGAACAAGAAAACTCAATTTTGAAGAAAAGAGATGATAAATAGAAAATAAAACATTTCAAACCGCTAAATAATTAAGTTTAAAGAGGAAAATAACAACAACATAGTAATTTAAAAATGCCATATAATGCACCAAAATAAATAGTAGACAGTACATTAAAAAAAAAAATAAACAAAATACAAACAAAAAAACGAAAACAAATAATATTGAAGAAAGAAAGAATCTCAAATACTAAAATTATTGGCATAACGGGAAAACAAGAAATCATCCTTAAGGACCATTTTCTATGGAGTTAAAAATTAAAGAGAAAATTAAATACCAAAAAAAAAAAAATATTTAAACCAAACAAAAAATTCATCATAATTCCGTAAATATTTATAACAAAAACAAAGAATCAAATATAAAATAATGTGTATTTATTAAAAATAATATTTTTTAAAATTAAGTTAATAAATAATTAAAACTATAAAAAAAATATAAATATTAAATTAAATTTATATTAAACAAACAAACAAACAACATCAACTTTTTTGTAGCGTTAGCTGAATAAAAATTAAAAATATTTACTATTTATTTAATAAATATTATTATTATTTTTTCTTTTTGTAAATTTTATATTAACAAAGTTGTGTTAAAAGATAAATGATTTGGCAATTCTAATTGTAACAAATAAAAAATCTAAAAAACAAAATATAAAACGAATAAGTGACAAAAAAGAGTTTTATATAACAAAAAAAATTTTTTTTTTTTTGTATTTCATTTGTCTTTGTCTTGAGTGTAATATTAAATTTAAAATTTGTTAAGCTAAGTCATTATTTGTAGTTTATAAATCTAAACAAACCATTTTATCCATATAACGAAACAAAAGAATAACAAACAAAAAAATTTCAAATAAATACCAAAAAAAAGTACTTAAAAAAACATTCATACAATTTTTTTATTTTTCTCATTCTTAAATTTTAGTTTGCTTTTAAGATTCTTTTTTAGTAACTAGCCAAACTAGGACAGGGTTAAAAGCAATAGAAAAAAAATGTATGTAGAAAGAAGCTTAGCATTATCTAGGATCAATTTACATTTTAATTTAACAGAATATTAAGGGTATTCACTGTGTTAGGTATTGAAGCGAACGAATCTCTAATCCTGTAAGGTCACGAATTTAATCGTCTATTACACTGAGACAAAACGAGTGACAACAAAACTTTAAAAAAAGTCAGTCAAAACCTCAATAATTCTTCTTTCAGCTTTTGACGAGGGATCCTAAAAAGTTATTTTGGCTGTTAATTGCTTACATGAAGATTAGTGCAAAAAAAAAAAAATTTACAAAATAAAAATAAACAAAACGTTGACAAAATCTCTCTTTTAAAAGAAACTTCATCCTGTTCTTCTCTTATATGGCTTGTCTTGAGACAGTGATGCCAACTGTGGAGAGACTTAAAGAATAAAGACATATTAAAAAGGGCAAAATTAAAAAAGTACATTTATTTAAGTACATAATGTACATTTAAATACATTTTCGTGCAAGTTTTCTCAAAAAGGCACACCAAAAATTTGAAACAAAACTATTTTTTAAAAAATAGTATTGTAAAATTTATATGAAAAGCACTCAGTTTTTTAAGTGTTTTTCAAACAAATTTTACTACACGTTCAAACACTTGTGTTGTGAAAACAGCCCTTTAAACTCTTTGTATGATTCGTTAGAGCTGATTATTCAACTTTACTTGGCAGGAACTTTGTAGCTTGAACAACAACGATTAAATGGTACATAAATTTAATATGAATTAGGCATTTGTATGTATTCAACGACATTCAAGCACTAAAATTCCACTTAACTTAAACGTTTATTGAGCACAGATCGGCTAATCCATTAAGGAAGAAACTTCTAGCGATGAGCGTTTGATTAGTCTAAAAAATAAACTGTTGCCAATTGCAAACATATTCAAAACTTTTCCGTTCTCTCGCTGTTTTTCTACCCGCACTGATTAAATTTTCTAATGCAGTTTTCACAACTCGTTATATCAAGAAAAACAAAAAATGTATCCATGCCGTAGCAAGAGCAAACAGAGCCTAAATTGTAATAACGAAAAGGGTCGAAAATGGCGGAATATTGTCAAATAAAAGAGTATTTTTTTTTAAATTAAAAACTTTTAAACAAGAGACATATCGAGCCCTTACCGCAAAAAAGCTTAAGCGACAAAAAGGCAATTTTACAGGAGAAATTTTTTTTTATTATTTTTCATAAAAATTCTGTATGAAGGTTGGCGCTTAAGCTAAAATTGTTTTTGCTATAAAATCGTAACGGTACTTTATGTGATTATGGCACCTTAGGAGAGGATGCAAGTGTTGGCAATAATTAGCCTTTTAAAAAAAAAAAACGAAAATTGAAAATACTTTCACACAAATTTTAAAAATTTACCAAAAAAAAAAAACTCGAATTTCAGCAATATAAAATTTGGCATCGTTTTTGACTTTTTGAGGGCTATTTTGACATTAGGAATAATTTCAAAATCACAGTTTTTCATCTTTGGGAAAATTTGGTTCATGTTCGTCCATGATGTTGCATGTTACATGTCAGTAAACAAATTTCCACCCAATAAAATTGACCCCGTCGTCAACTGTTTACTTACAAGCCGAACGTATTTTAAAAAGCTGCATATGATTTAGATCTTACCACTGAATTTAGGCGATCTAAAACGGTGATTTCAATTATGAAAATTGCTTTCTAGCAAGTCGGAATTTTTTTTAAGAATTAAAATAAAATAAATCAAAATAAACAAATTTTGTTGTTCTTATTCTTATGGGAATAACAAAGGCTGTGATTAAAACACAGAGGCGTGTTTTTTCTATATTTTTCTTCGAATTTCTGTTTTGATAACGCAATTTGTGTTGATTGTAGCGGCATATTTTTACGACCAAAAAATATTTTTTTTCTCTTTTCGAAAGCTGGCCTCGCAAATGATTTGCATATTTTTTTACGCCACTTTTTTCATCTCTGTATGCTCTGTGCTTTCAAAGGTAAAATTCTGGTGGCCTTTATTTGAAACGAGAAGAAAGTCTTTGAAATTACAATTAAATATTTCTTGTAATACTTAAAGGTACTTTTGGTGTTTAATAATAAATAATTTAAGCATTAAAGAGCCATTTAATGATATCTATTTAAAATTATTGATTTTGATCAAGTTTTGATACCTTTAAAAATTTATAATAAAAAAAAACATTACTGGTGTTTTCGCACAAGGACCCCGTGGAAATTAATTAAGCACTCCAAAGGGTAAGCGGACTTATAAAAAAAAAATAACTTGAAAAGAGAAAAATTGCAAATATTCATAAAATTTTAAATGAAGTTTGCTATTTTGTCCACTGTTACTCTGACATTTCTTGACTTATCTTCACAAACGACCCATGGTTATTTTAGTAAATTTATTACCTTTCACTAAAAAGAAAGAAATACATAATCCGGCTAATAGTTTTGAAGGTATTTGCATTTAAGTCACAACATCTTTTTTAAAAAAACATAACGGTTATTTAGGAATATTTCGAAAACTGTCATATTTGGTTTGGTCAAAAAACTGTCACTCAGTGTAATTGGACTCCAAATTATTTTAGTCTCATACACTTGTATGTTTGTTTAGATTCAGCGACCAACATAAGGAACCTTAATTCAAACCAATTATTACGTTGAATGATGGCCATAACATTTTCGAATAAAAAAGGTATACCGCCGTTGTTTTTAATTATTTAAGTTTAAAAATAAATTTAAAAACTGCATTAAACCGAAAAGACTTTGGACATTAAGTCTGATCAAAGACTCTCATTAGGGATTTAACATGATTAAAATCTGCCAACTTCATTAATTTCTCCACTTAAAAGTTTTATTAATTCAAAGGATTAAAATAAAAAAAATTCTACTTGCGATTTCTATCGATTTCAAGAAGAGGTGTTTTATTAACTCCATTAAAAAATTCAGCATTATCTTTTAGATTTTATAATAAAATTATCAGAACTTTGCCTACAAAATAATGTGTGCAAAAGACGGAAAAAGGCAAAAATACTACTTACAATTATTCTACTAAAAGAATTAGAGAATTTAAACTTAACTAAATGGTACTTGATTATTCATACATCCAAAAAGTCAGCCAAAAATCCATTTTCATGTTGGAATCACTTTTTTAAATCATTCCGTTGCAGGTGATTATTTTATTCGTTATGATAATGACTTATAAAATACGTCTTTAGAAGTGGAAATATCTGCTATGTAACGCAAATGCCAGGAAGAAAGCTACTAAATAATGAATGAAAGAAGCAATTCATTTTGAAAAAGTAAGCGAAGTTTTTACTGGGCTCCATGAGAATTATACACCAAGCGTATCAATGATATAATTAACAAACACCTATTTAATACTTTTTTAATAAATACGTTAACGCCTAAAAATATAAGATTAACTGCCTGACCCACGATGTCGACAAGAACATTTCTTTCGTATATTTATATTGAAAACAAAAACAAATTTTAATTTTTTATTATTGTTTTCAATATAAATATGCGAAAGAAATGTTCTTGTCGACATTGTGGGCCTGGCAGTGAATGTAAGTTTTTCGATAAGCTTAAAAATATTTAAAAATGTCTGCTATTAGTGAATATCCCTAATATTATAATACTTTATTTAAAAAATTGCTTTTAACATTACTTTTAATCATAAGTTAAAAAAAAGATCTACAAATATAAAATTTGAAAATCTCTTAAAGAAATCGTTGTTTATTTTAAGGGGCTTTCTGTGTAAATGTTTTTTACTACTAAAAAATCTATTTAATGTTGGTTATAAAATTTAAGAGAATCTGATACATAAATGATAAAATTATATACATACATATATAAATGAACATTTTTTTTAATGATGATGAAAAAAAACAAATATTTGCAAATTAGTGGTTAAATATAAATATAAGTTACATAATAAAAACAGTTCTTCTTTTTTATAGATAAAAACAAATGTAAAATTTTAAACCATTGATTATAACATGACATGACTCTCCACATTACTACTAAGAAGGATAGGTCATACTAGGCAAATATTTGAACAGATCGTTGCTATTTTATTCGAAATCATTTGTTTCGCAGTGAATACTTCTGAAAGTATTTCATAAAAGAAAATATTTAAATTAAGTAAATTTTAAATATAAAAAAAAAAATAAAGATCAAGAATAGCTAATTATATGAAAAATGTTTGTCTACTGTGTCTTAAAATTAAGTGCTAGCTTATGGAAGTAATATTGAACAACAGAGTTGTAATTTCAAAGAAGAGAGACCCCATTGACACATATCGAGTTTTCGCAAATATTGAGTATGATGATGCAAAAGATTAAAGTGGGTTTCAGCTATAGTGGCCTACATCGCGGTGGTCTTCATGAGCGCGGTGGTCTTCACCAGCTGCCTTCATGAGCAACGTAAACACGAATACATGCAGCAATTTTAGTGTATAGCTCGGTATAATTATACACTTACGTTTTGTATTAGAGCTATCTAAACTCCGATACGATTTTGAAGCAAGCAACATTTGTTGAAATAGCAGCATCAGCCAGGGACGCCTTAAAGTTTAAGCCACAACTTCATCACCGGAGAGCCCTTACCAATAGTCAGGAAGAAACGAAGTTCGAAAGGGCTATTAAACTCTGCCGAATTTCGCGATTTGCCCCAGTAGCTCGAAAGGTGAAATATTTTTACCTCTGAGGGGAAATTTTATATATGCGAAATGTAAAACACTTGAATCGAAAATAAGTAAGTTTTTCATATTTTTTTCAAATATCTTTATTTGCTGCAACGTCGTCATAACTCAAAAAATGAAATTTTGGAGTTTGTGATGCGGAATTGTTCCTTTTTTCTTATATTCGGGCATGTTCTACAAAAAGAAATGAAGTGGAATTGAAATCGAACGAAATTTTAATTTCAATTATTTACAAAATAACTGTAGTTTTTCCTGTTTTTAAGAGCTGTTCTTATAAATATAATTGGTACTCAATATATTAAGTATAGAGAAAGGAATATTTTTTTGAACTTTCTTTACAGGCTCTATTTCACAATTTGTTCGGTTTTAAATCCATGTCTATAAAATTCATCGTTATATCTTTTATACTTTCCCCGTATGAATACAATGTGTTGTTTTTGTTTTTAAGTTCTGAAAGCAAATCAAAAACTTTAAACACTTTTATTTCTAAATGATTTTTTTTTTTTTTTTTTTTTGATTTATGACGACGGCGCAGCAAATGAGCGAAATGTGATTCATTTTACGTAAAAATAAAGCAACATAATTGGAAAGTGCTACAAAGTGTATTCTTTTCTTAGTGATAGTAGAAATATAAAACCGAGTAAGGAAATATGTTAGTGCCAGTCCCACCATGTATCATCCTACAGATCACTTAACTAACGATTTTCAGAAGTAACATCGTTTTTTTTTGAGTAAGAAGAAAGTTTAAGTTAGATGTTTATTTTAACGTTATTTGTGCCGATTTTGACTGGGATGCCAATATTTGAAGAGAAAGAGAATCTTTAGTATCTTATGGCATATACTGGGCCTTCTGTTACAAAATTTTAGATAGACATACCGGTCATTTTAAAAGTTGCTTGAGCCAATTTTTTTCTAGATTCATAAAAATTATACTAGTGGAAGTATTTTATGGCTATGGGGTATATATTGTTAGAACATTTATAAGCAAAAAGTCCAATTTTTGTAAGAATACTTTTATTGGAACATAGCTCCTACTATATATCATTTCAATAGGCTTTGGCATCCGCACCTTTGATGCTCTATATAATAACAAACTTAAGCTAGATTTACACGATTGAAATTTTCTTCAAAATTGCTCTTTAAAATGCTTCAAACTCGTGTAAACAGCAAAATTTTGAAGAAATTTGCTCTTTAAAATGCTTCAAACTCTTCAAAATTTTGCTGTTTACACGAGTTTGAAGCATTTTGAAGAGCAATTTTGAAGAAAATTTCAATCGTGTAAATCTAACTTTAGTCTTATTAGTGAAATGAAAACGTAGCGACTGTGTATGAGCGACACAAAACTTGCGCAACAAAACTTTCTCAGCAAAAATGAGCTTTAACTATCTATTACAGTGAAACCTAAAACATTGAAATACATTTTAATTGAATAAAGAAATAAGAAGGTATCACTTTTAAGAACTTTTCGTTTATGTTATACTATAGAGGTATTATGTATAAGCTAAAAATAGTGCGTAGTCTGGAAACCAATACATTTAGTTTAATTATTTGATCCCGAGTTAAGAAAATTACAACTCTGTTTCCGATATTACCAAATACGAAGTGAAGGCCTCCACAATTCTATTTGAAAACACATTGAAATCATTAAAAAAAAAGTTCTATACTGTAGTGTCGTTCTCACAAGTAAATACTGAAGAGAAATGTAGACGACCAATTTACGCTAGTGTGTGAACGTGTAGAAGTAAAAAAATAAATGCAACACTAAAGTGAAAGCAAGGGTAAAAAAAGTACTCTCAAAAATTAAAACGGAAATAAAATATAAACGCAGCAATGAAAGTAGGAAAAAAATAAAAACCCACATATTCTTATTTTTTAATACGAGTTTGGGATATGTATTTACTAAATGTTTTGTATGTTAATTTCTCTTATTATATTGCAACAACAATTCTTTGCAAAAACATACGACGCACAAGTAAACATCGCAAATTATTTTCATGAGTCCGCTGCATATGCCACATAAGTAATTATCAGAAATTCTTGCAAGCTGCGCGAGGTAATTTTTAAATACAAAAACATTTTTTACTGTAATGAAAGGTTTTGAAAAAGCCAAGTACTGTCTGGAGTGAATTTCTTTAAATTCTTATACCCTCACAGCACTTTGTTAATTGTGCGACGAACAGTAACGCATGGCATTTGTCATTGTGGTTGTACACAAGCGTCTTCTACACACATTTGATTTTGACATTTGGTTGTGTGTTCGATTTTCAAATACATTTATGCAGGCCTTTAATACGAAGAGCTTCAGAGTAAGTTTGAAACAACTTATTAACCATTAACTCAATATCTCATTTATATCCCGGAACAAAAAACCATTACATTTTTAGACATTTCAGATAAAAATCCCAAAAAAAAAAAAAAAATAATAATAAATATTAAACCATAAAATCATAAAACAACAACCAAACAATATAACTGTGATGATACATAGTGTTTTTTTTAAACAGAGTTAAATAATAAACACTCGAAATAATTATAAAAAATATAAAACTTATTAATGAATAAACTTTGTAGATGATGAAAAAAAAACAGAAATTTTAAACGTTTTTTAAATGTCCATTTCTAAGTAGTGAAATACACAAGAAATTATAACCAAATGAACAATTTTTCTCTTGATAAAATAAAATAACAATTTTTTTGAATTAAATAAAAACGCATTTAAACGAAAAAAAAACAAACCGAGAATGTTTAAAATTACAACCCACCAAGTAAAACAACAAAACATAAAAAAGAGTATACAAAAAAAAGACACGATTTTGAAATTTAAAATGAAAACAAATTGAATAAAGAATGCCAAAATTTAAAGAAATTAAAATCAAGTTTTAAAGACCAAATGTTAAATAAAAAGATTTACAGTCATGACTAAAATATTAACTAAAATAAAATAATTAAAAATACAAATATTAAATATTATAAACTTTTATACACTGCCGATCACATGAGACATACAACATTGTCATGAAAATAAGTAAATTTAAATTCACAAGAATTTTTAATTTTTCCCTTTTCACTTTTCATAATAATTCATAAGTTATTATTCATTTGTATTCATTCACAACACTTTTTATAGAGCAAACATTCTCACTAGAGTTCTCACTAGATTTTTAAAATTGTTTAGAAAAACCATTTTTTTCCAAATGTTTTCTATTCTTTTTGCTATCAAAAACATAGTTGATGCAAATAAATAGTGTGACATTCTACAATGCAGACATGTGGAAATTTTAATGTAATCAGTCAAAGTGCTCACCCCAGAGGGTGTGGGTATTATGTTAACGATATTTCAACTTTTGGTGTTATATCTTCTGAGAAATAATCAGATGCAGTGCAGATTTGGCAAAAGTCAAAAATTTACATATCCTTAAAGATCTTAACGATCCTTTTTTTTAAATTCCCTAAGCTACTCCCTCCAAGCTCTACGCTTGTCTGCAGGAAAGAAGCCAGAGTTTCTTGCGGGAATCGAACCCGCAACCCCGGCGCTGATAGACTAGTTCAATACAGCTAGCCTTCCCGGGCTCTGCTAACCGCAGATCCTATCCCGGTGGCACGACACCAAACAAACTTTTGGTTGTGAGCCCCGTTAGATTGCTTCTTGATGGAAATGCTTTCTGTCATTCAGGAAGATGGTCTTTGCGGAAGTTTCGTTTTTACGCGGAACTGATACGTTAAAAATTCCTGTAAAGCGCTGCTTTTCACCACTTGTAAGAGAGTTCGGCCTGAGGGAGGGTTATCCCTACTTGATAGTCCTAGCTAACAGATGCTGCTGGAATTTTCTCAAGCGACGGGTGTATGTATAATCTTGCCGGATTGTACACTCAAATTGCTACCTGGGGTGTGCTGGTTGCTCTCATACTCGAGGGCGATTGGAAAACGCATTGCTTTTCAATCAGTAGTCATAGCTGTCCCATAATAAATTACCATAAATTTATTCTTTAAGGGAAATGTGAATTAGTCCAGAGCTGTAGATATAGTTTATACTCCCAGGGTATATACTTTTGCGTTATAAGAATAAGCCTGCATCTTTGCGTTCGCATCGAAAAAAACTGAAGGCAATACCACAATTTTGACTTGGTCTTTAAATTAGCAAATCGCTCAAACAGTACAACTAGCTATCCAATTCGCCCCATCGGGAAGCAGCATCCCCTAGAACTTTAGGACCAGAAGTGTAATTTTTACTTGCTGAGATTACCAAAAAAAAAAAAAACAAACATAACCGTTATCAGAATACAACAATGGGTATTTTGCAGTTCATCTTAGCCCTTCAAAATTACGGAGCAAACGATAACGATTTAACTGCTTAGTTTCCACCAACTCGAATTCATATCTATAAGATAAAATTGGAATTTTTTTGCAGAATTTTTTTCGAAAAGGAGATTCCGAATAGATTTTTTTGGCTCCTCTTCAATATTACGCTTTAAAAGATGATCATTAAAATTGTATTCTTGCATCAGCTTTAGTTTTAAAGGTTGGTTGATTAAGATGGTATCACATCAAAAAGTAAATGTGCAATCAAATGGAGTTAATTTTATAGGACCCCAACCCCAACACAAGTTTAACTAGTGCCACCTTAGACAAAATTCTGTAGATGGTAATTACCAAATATAGTATGTCTGGTTAAATTACGATCTAGACAGTCACATAAGAGATATGAACAATATTGTATCTTGAGAGTGTCTACCGATCGGCCCGTGATACGCTTATACATAAATATATAAATTTAAAAATGTCTTTTCGATGATTTTTAGAAGTTGCATGGAGCATCTTATAAAGTCACATGACGGTAACTTCAAGCAGACAAATCTTGGCCCTTTTAAATTGGGGGCCCACTGTTCGTATAATTAGAGCAGGGTCTACTTTTTACGAACCTTTAGACAATACTTTCTTTTCGCAACTTAGAGAAATATCTGTTTGTCAAGAGATGGTTCTCTTTATTATAGAAAAGTTTAAACAGACCTCAATACATCTGTTAACTCACACCTTGGAACCCCTGTTTGTGAGTATCTGTTGTGTAGTGAATTTTTTTCTATTCTGTATTTTCTTTACTGTGCAACACAGTACCAATATTTATCACTTACATTTTTTTTTAATTCTATTGAGAATGTTGCAAAAATTTATCGAAAAATGTGTACTACAGTTTTAAAATTATAAAAAAAAATTAATTTTATCATAAAATCTTAACTGGTATCAAAAACTACAAATCATTAAAAAAAATCAAATAACTAAATCACAAACTGACTTCAACACATTAAAAGCAACACGCAGCCGACACATTTAAAATAACCATGCCCATATAATTCTAACCTAAAAATATAAATATGCGAGAATTTAAAAAAGAAACAAAATGAAATACATTTTTGTAAGGAACAAAAACAAAAAAAAAAAAAAAACAGATTCAAAAATTTTAATTATTAAAATAAAAACAATGCAATGTTGATTTTACATTGTTTGTTATGTTTGCATTAAAAGTATAAAAACATTAATAAAAAAAATAAAACATATTATTATTAGATGGTATGTACGTATATTATATACATATATAAATAAATAAAATATTATTTAATATTATAAAATAAAAACAAAATAAACATCAACCAATATATTAAGAATTCAAATTTTTTGAATTAAACTCTCTTGAAACAAAACAAATGAAGTATTAATAAAAATATTATTAAACAAATCTCTTATAACGATTAAGTCAGAAAAATTAATTAATGAAATTATAAAATAAAATCAGAAAAAAGAAATAGAGTAAAAACAAATCAACAAGAAAAGAAATGTAACAAAGTTTTGAGCATAATTTTAATTCAAATAAAAATTTAAATAAATAAACTAAATGAAATCAAGACTGTAGTTTTAATTAAGCGCTTCAACCATTTACAATATTACTAGGATCGCCCGGTGGTCGAAATTCGACCACTTGACATTTACTTTCGAGAGAACCTGTGCGTTATACAATAAAAATGTACACATTTTAAGAGATCGGCAAATTGCACTATTCACCCATCTTTGTACGTGTGTCTGCAAGATACAGTCAAATCCCGATAATTCGTACCGCGATAATTCGTAATAAACTGTCGGTCCCTTGAAAAAATCTCGTTTATTCGTAAAATTTCCCTACATTTTGGTCCCCTCGCTTATTCGTATTTTTTTTTTCAAATAAAATCTTCTTTACCTCTTATAAATCGTAATTGTTCGCTAACAACCGCTTATAATTCGTAATAAAAACAACAGAAACATGGAAAAAATGATTTTTTGTTTACCGCAATTTTTTTTTGCGTGGATTTTTGTTTATGTGTGTGTTTATTTTCTTAAGATCAGCTTGTTACATGAATAATTTTTATATATTTAATTTTTAACAATTGTCTTTTATGTTTTTTATCGTTTTCGTATATATTTTATTTTAACCCCGTTAAATCGAAATCATGCTAAATCGAAAACCCCTATAATTCGTAAGAAATGGCCGGTCCCTTGCGATTACGAATTATCGGGATTCTACTGTATATTAAAACGCTTTTCAAAAACTTTAATTCCAAAAAATTAAAAAAAAAAATATATATATATTTTGCATATACCCGTATTTAATTTATAAGATTTTCATGAAATGTTATTAAAGTAAAAAATAGATCTTCGTTAAAAGTCATTAAAAAGGGTTTCCGACTTTTATTTTCTTAAACGATGTTTTTGCGCGACTTTATTTTTCAAAATGTCTAAGGGTAGCCCTGCAAATAATAGGACTAGTCCAAACACGCATGAAATAACATGGTCTATATAACATTACGATGTCCTAGGGCATCACCATATAACCCATCTGTGGACTACAAAGGAGTAGTCTTAAAACTACACTATGGTACATGTACACAAGAGGATTACTTTTGAAATGAAAACAAAATCATTTGGGGAGACAACATCCCTGCAAATAATATTGGACGACCTGGGGCCTGATTCTGGCAGTCGTGATCGAGTACTTTCTCGATTCGAAAGCAATTTAATATCTTATTATTTCATTTAATACCGGGGCCTGATTCTGGCAGTCGTGATCGAGTAATTTCTCGATTCGAAAGCAATTTAAAATCTAATTATTTCAGTCAATACTGAACGAATTGAAATTATTTTTTCAGTGTTGTAAAGCATTAATTTTAGTTTCACAATACTGAAAAAATAATATTGATTCGTTTAGTATCGACTGAGATAAAATTGCTTTCGAATCGAGAAATTACTCGATCACGACTGCCAGAATTAGGCCCCTGAACGAATCGGAATTATTTTTTCGGTGATGTAAAGCATTAATTTGAGTTTTACAATGCTGAAAAAATAATTTCGATTCGTTCAGTATCGACTGAAATAAAATTGCTTTCGAATCGAGAAAGTACTCGATCACGACTGTCAGAATTAGGCCCCTGATCTATTTTTATAAAATGGACTACTCCATGGACTGGTCCAATATAATGCAAGCATGGACCATGTCATTGTTAAAAAGTGTTAGACCCCTTTCACACTCGGCAAGTTACTTGCGCAAGTCTCTTGCGCAACTCTTGGTTTGTAGACGTTAGCGGTAAGGTCGGGGTAAAGAAAAATAAATTTTGTAAAGACTTTGTTTTTGTCGGCAAGTAACTTGCGCAACTAACTTGCCGAGTCTGAAAGGGGTCTTAGTAGTGAGACGACATGTCTTCGTTTTTTAATGACATGTTTTCGCTTTTAAACTAATCCTCTTGAGTATACCATGGAGTAATTTTAAGACTACTCCATTGTAGTCCACAGGTGGGTTATATGGTTTTTTTCCATACCTTTGGGTTACTTTTGGACCAGTCCTAGTCCCTTGTGGGCTACATTTTACACGCGTGTTTGGCCTAGTCCTATTATTTGCAGAGATAGAGCACAACCGTCGTTTATACATGTGTGTACGTGTGTGTTTGCAAGTATAATGCAAGAAAATAACACATTATGGGAGAATAACAAAAAACTCAAACACCTTTTAACCATGTATGTGCGTGTGTTTGCAAGCAAATTTAAAACGATTTTTAAACCCTTTAATCCTGAAAATGTAGAAAAAACATTTATATTGTGCATATCTACACAAAAATACCTTCAAAACTATATATGTTTCATTAAAATCGGTGGACGATAAGATACTTAAAAATTAACGAAGAAAAAAATTGTTCCCGTATTTATATATAAGAATTGTATATATGTTTTATTCGCCACATTATTTCTATATTATTCAATAAGTGGCACAATGGACTCAAAATTAAAATGTGGCGCAACTGTAATTTAAAACAAAACATAACCTTTAAAGCAAAAGAACATCGTACATTTTTGCCAACACATTTTACAGTATATTGCACTTCTTTTCGTTGTTCAATAAAAATTAAAATGATTTTGAATATTGCCAATATATTGTGCCATCTTTAAATATGACATACACATTGGCGATATATGTAATTGTACAATACGAAAAATTTAACAATTACATTGCAAATGTATGAGCCGCTTAAGATATTTTTTTTTGTTCAAACATTAATAAATTGGCCAAAACTTATAGTTATTTCACCAGGGTATCGCACGAATTGAAGTAAAACTATTTCAGGGGAAATTATGTTTCAGTACTATTCGTAGAAAATTAAAGCAAGTGTACATGAGGTGTAGATAAACATTTATATATATTTTTGGGGTGGAGCGACAGTGTATGAAGGAAAAAAGAAATTCAATAAATTTTGAATACCTCCAGAATGTTGCATCTATGCAGGGTTGTCAGATTGATTTCATCCTTTTTCGCCAAATTCAATGTCAAAAATCGCCAATGCCTTCATATTTTGGTTTTTGGCCGTACAATATATATTTTTTGATTATTGAAAATATTTTTATTAATCCTTAAAAAAAATTTGTTCTAAATCGCTTAAATCCGCCAAAAAATTTATATGTAGTTCAGTGCTATTTTATATATAATCGCTATATACGTTTTCTTTTTCAAATACATTGTGAAAGAATTAATTTTATTCAACGCAGGTATAAAAGAGTTTTGAAAATCGCCACGTTTGGTGAGAAATCGCCACATCTGACAACACTGCATCTAGGTGATTTTATGAGGCTGGTTTATATGGGGCTTCTGGTTAATTTTGGAAACCGATTCCAACCATTTTCAATAGGCCTGGTTCTTGTGCACATTAGAACATATGTACCAAATTTCATCAAGTATGACATGGACAGCCAGCTAGATAGATAGACTTCGTTAGATCGACTCAGAAAGTGATCCTGAGTCGATTGAAATACTTTTAGGTCTAACACTAATAATTCAAGGTGTTAGAAACATCATCATAAAAACGCATAATACCCAAACTAGGGAATGGTAAATCGATTTCGATTCCAATCGAAAATCGATTTTGTGGTAAAAAAAATCGATTTTTTGCAATCGAATTTACGTATGCGATTTTATACTGAAATCGATTATTGGGCTTTTAAAATCGATTTTTTATTTATATCAAAATTTTGGCCATTTTTAATTGTAATCTTAATTAAATCAATAAATTATGGGCATGCACAATAAAACTTATTTTTTTTTGTGCGTACATACATACGTCTGTAGGTATGCTTATGCAGTTTTCTAAGTTTAAAGTTGTAGTTTTACGTATTTATCTATTAGTACCCTTTAATATAAGGTCTCTTGTTCTTCAGAAATTAAAGTCATCAATGGACAGTGAACAAAACAGTACTTAACATATCGTATTGAACCAAATACTGAAAGTCAGCCATGGCCTTCCTGTGGAAATATGCTAATATGCAAACAGACCAGTGTGTGAGCGATATTTAAATCTTGTTATAAACAGAGTGAAAAAACAAAAAGTGTGTAATTTATCCTATGAAATACGAAATTACAGGAAAGTATCTCTGCATCTTTCTGACATCAATGATATGCAAACGTTTGTTTTCTAAAACTAACTTAATAGTAAGTTAGCAAAAAAACAGTCGCCACCGAGCAGGAACTATTGTCATAATCCTTTGAAATACTAAACATACATTCAGGTTTGTCACATATATCAATTGCCATCAAAAGTGATTTCGTTTAATGTGAAGCAAGATACAAAATCACTTCCACTTTCGATCGGAATCAATTTATATGACAGGCCTGATTGACTACACAAGAATACAATTTCAATATATATGTGCAATGTACATGCACTTGTTCCTTTAAAGGACATCTCAAAATTTACACATTTTCACTTTTTACAGGAAAATTGTAAAAAGTAGCCATATCTACCCACTGTAAAAATCTCAGTTCAATTTCTCTAGTAGTTTGCCAAAAAAATGCTGGTGTATCCCCCTTTGTGATATAAGGTATAAGATTGCAAATTAGTCTTAAACGATTTTGAAATCGATTTTAAAATCGATTTTGACGTTCGATTAATCGATTTCAAAAACCGTAATAAAAAAAGTCGATCGAAAAATCGAAAATCGATTTTGGAATCCATTTACCATTCCCTAACCCAAACCACAATAGCAAAAAACCATCTATATAATTAACGTATTCGGCTTGATTTTATTCGCCATCCAACAAAAATAAAAATTTTATTCTTTTTAGTTTTCTTTTTTTATACATATATAAAAAAATTTTTTTTTGTAAAAAAAAAAATTCCACAAAGACTATACCACACTTATTTTTGGTTGTTGGTTTTGCTTGATTTTGATTAAAATAACTGTGGGAATTATATTGCTGTTCTCACCATGGTGCTTGTCCATGATTGATGAAGGTGTGGAGAGAAGCGTAGAGTTGAATTACTGCGACTGACCGAATAGCAAATAACCAAAGTTAACAACCAGTTTTCCACAAAAACACCCTGTTGCAGCGTTATTTTATCTAAACTTCGAACCTGTTAGCAAGGTGTAAGTAGCTTTTTATTACTGTAGCAGAGAATACAACCGTAAAAATAAACAAACCATTATATTGGGGCTACCATAGTGCGTAACAATCCAATCACGTACGATCATATTTAATAAACTTTATTATTAACTCAAAATAATTAAATTTATATTAAATTAGTGATTAAATAAAAATCTTAAAAATGAAAGAAAAAAAAAAGAATATAAAATACATTTAACTGTAATGTAAACATTTTGTTAAATATTGCAGAACTCGACAAAGACTTTCTTTTAAAAAAAATTTAAATGTCGATGTAAAAATAAGTGCAGTTACTCAAAAAATTCCTTATATTCATAAACATGGAATGCATTAATGATAGACAGATTTAAAAAAACAATTTGGTAAGATGCAGAAAGATATTTTTAGACCAAATTAAATCTAAATACTAACATAACAAGACTGTGGATGGGCTCACAGACTATACCGGAAAGAACCTTGTTTGGGGATTGGGTGAGATTATGGACCGATCGTCACAATTTTTAATAGGATAGATCCATGTAACAATGAAAAAAAAACATGCAAAATTTCATCAAATCAGCGCCAAAATTGCAACCTTAACTTTGCGCGCAAGGCTTATATGGACAGCCAGCCGGACGGACGGATATCGTTTGATCGATTAAAAAGGGAGTCGATCGGTATACTAAAAGGTGGCTCAAGAACCAATATTTTTTAATGTTACACACATCAGCACAAATGCATAATACCCCAGTTGCCCATGTCATTGATGACATGTTAATTCCTGCACGACACGTAAGCGGCAACTAATGCAAATCGTCGATGACATTTTCAAACAAGTGTCGCGTAAATCGTGCACGACAGAGACAATGTCGCTCAGCCTGTCGTTGATGACTACATGCACGACATTGTCGTTCATATTGTCTTTGATGACCATATAGACGACAAAGGATTCTACTTTATCGTCAACGACTGCGTATAAGACAATGTCGATGAAGTTACAGGAGTTACAGCTTACACGACAATGTCGCCTATAAACCTAAACGAATAAATAAAAATATACAATAGCACTTACGTACATATTTTTAAAATCATACCTTGGTCTTTGAGTTCTCAGACTTGACTGACTGATTTTTTTCACTTTGCTTTGGTTGTTTTTTATTATTATCGTTATTTTACAGTTACATATTTTTATTTTTTATTGGGAACAAATTATTTTTGTTTGTTAAGAAGACAGCTTACAAGACAATGTCGGTCATATTGTCGTGCTTAGAAGTGGATAAAGGACACCTTACAAAACACTGTCGGTCATGTTGTCGTGCATAAACTTTAATACAGGACAGCTTACAAGACACTATCGCTCATACTGTCGTGTATAGTTGTTGTTAGAAGATACTTTACAAGAAAGTGTCTTTCATGTTGACGTGGATAAGCTTTGACAAAAGACAACTTGAAAGACAATGTCGGTCATGTCGTCGTTTATTAACTTCTTTAAAAGACAGTGCACTAGACAATGCCGAGTATTTTGTCGTCCACGACATTTTCGTCAAAATTGTCTTCCAGAACTCCTAAGTGATAGAGGACATGTCGTGCATAAAAGTTTGGCCAACAGGAACCCTCTCTACTATTGTGGTATGGGTACAAATATACCTCATGTATTTTTTACTAGTTGTGTTCACAATGGGGTATTCTTACTAGACTGGGAACAATGTGTTGTTGGAATGACAACTCAAAGTTGTCAATTAATCATCGGTGTGTTGTCAACATATTAACAACATATTGCCAACATAAGACCATTTTTAATATAAAAAGAGTTTTTTGTCACAATTTGAGACCAAAATGACAAAGAGATGGTTTTAAAATCTTGACACCATCCGTTATCAAACTAAGCACAAAAGTAGTTGGCTCACTTTTGACAACGGTTGATGTCAATGTTGGTATTTTAATAACGGATTTTCCCCTCTCTGGGAAAATAAGCTCAATCTTTGCTCACAAAATTAGATTTTTTTAATGAAAAATTCGAAATCTGTAATCGCTTTAAAACATGTAAATATGCGTTGAAAAAATTTGAATTTTATTCCAATTTCTTTGCAGCTGTTTATACTTGAATAAAATATTTGTTCAAATATGTTTGATTACTAACATTTAATTAAAAATAAATTTTTTTTTTTAAATAAATTTCATAAGATTTTAGCATATGAATATTAATACTGGTATGTATGTATATGACGTTTTATATTTTGTTGCAATATAAGCAAATACAGGTGGTCGAAATAAGACCTACCAATGTTAAACAAGTAAAACTTTTTTTCTTGCATTAATGGTTTTTTCTTTTCGTAGGTAAGAAATCAATTCATGGAAATTAATAATGAATACACAACAACGGCGTAAAGTAATCGAATTTTTCTATTATATCAACAATAAATTGTTATGACGCAGCGAAATTGTCTGAATTCCAGATCAGTTAGCACAGCCTAAATAATTAGGAATGAGTCCGCCGTTTTCAGGACCGTATTTAAGTAGTCGACCAGCCTAGAGAGGTGATCATCAAAATATTCGTACTAAAGGCAACGTAAAAGTTGTGCGTCAGAGTATTGAAAAATTGTTAATTGTTAGAACAACATTGCAGGAAATTTAAAAGTTATATCTTGAAATAACGCAAGACCAACAACACAACAGTGGTAGGTCTTATTTGGGGTACCCTGTATTTGCACATTAATTCAGATTAGTGCTTTAAATTGCCTCGGGCAAAAAATTTGTAATAGACAAGATATTTATACAGATTTTATGACACATTTTTACACCTACCGTAGACTTGTAGTCATATTTGTTTGATAAGTTTTCGTTAGAAAAAAATGACATTATTTGGCAAGAAACCTCAAATCAATTATAAAACTTATTGGCCGCATTGGTTTTCTCACATACTTGGCCAATGTCCATTGTATTAAACAATTTTTTTTGTTGCTAATTTTGATTACATGATACAAATTTCACTTTATTATTTTAATGAATAAATAAATGTAATTGATTTTTAAGTAAAAAGTTTAATAAAGTTTTTAATTGATTTTTACAAAATTATAAATTTATTTAAAAAAAAAAAAACTTACAAGAAAAATCAACAACTTTAAACGACCTTGGATTTTTGTCATGCTCTGGTTCATCTAACACCGACTTGAAAATTAAAACATTTTTTTTAGCAACTTTTTCAAAATGCAACATTTAGTTACATGCAGCCAGTTAACGTTTTTTTTTTTAGATTTTTCTTTTTTCTAAATAAACAACTTCTTTCAACGTATTAATATTTTAGTTGTTTATTAACAAAATTGCATAATTATTTATAACAAATTTAATTAATTAATAAATAAAACAAAATATTCGGTCACAGTGTTACGCACAACTGCGAAAGAAAAACATGCGGAAAAACTGTGAAACTTTTTTGTGATTCTATTTTTATTCATTCTTTTGGATTTGGGAATTTAATTAATTTTTATTCAAAAGACAAATTTCTGTTGTTGTTTTTTTTTTCAGTATTAATGATTTTTCAATAACTGCTTCTTTAAATGTGTTCGGTGGCAGTACTTACGTTGGGTAAAGTGGAATAGGAATTTAAAATATTTTGAAGAATAAGTGATTGTATTTATAAGATTGTGGTTAATGTGGTAATCAGTCACATTGACAGGTTTCTTTGGTGGCCGTTAAGCGTAATTTACTACCATCACGCAGAATACAACATGTTATTGGATAAACAAAAATTAAAAAATTACCCGCTGTTTACATTGCCTACAATACCAAACAATGGATTTAGTGTGAACAAAAGATTTCAATATCATAAATGTTTTCCTGAGGTTATTGAAAGTATTAGTTTTAAAATTTTGGTTAAAGATGTTAGTAAAATAGTAATTTGGATTCGTATCAGATGTTTTTGGAAAGAATCTATTGCTTTAAGTTACAATCAAAGTTGCCACATTTAATTAATAGATGAACGTAAAATTTAACGAGGATAAAATTCTTAAAAAGTTAAAAATGTTAAAATACCTGGAACTTAGTTTCCTACATAACCGATGCAAGTCATCGAACGCTTTTTTTTTTTGCATTTTGCGTTAAAAAACTAAGAGTTTTTACTGAGAAAGATAAGACGGGTCCCGTTTTAAGCATGCAAGATTATGCATGTTTGAAACGGAACCAAATAAAAAAAAAATCAATTGTAGGGGAATGCAAGAAAAGATAAACTTACTGTTTATTGTTGGTATTTTGATTAAGCTTTGATATTGTTACAGTTAAAACGTTGAATGTTTATAATTCTTTTTCGCTTAACAGTTTAATTTGAATAATATTTGTAACTTTTCTAAAATCTTTTGAAAAAGACTTTTACTGATGATCTGGCCTAAGCAACCAGTGAAATGCGCATAGAAACTAGCTTTCCCCCAACAATAATTTTCAGTGTATTCGGGAATTTAGCACGTCATAGAGAAATCTTATTAATAAAAAAATTAACACCAAAGCCAAATATTCATTGCACTTTGTTAATTCTTTGTATAAGTCTGATCTTTCCACCGTGTGTTTTGCGTATTCATTCATCTCAAGTTTTAAGAGACCGCGGCTTTGCCAAGCGGACTAGTAGCGCAGCTAAGATAACTTCTTGCATAGGCTTTGTGAGTTGCGTTTGAGGGTGTTGCTGCAAAAAGATATAACTAGAGGAGTTAAGTTTTTCGGTAAGAAATAGTGGAAATTGGCCTACTTAGGGATCTCTGTAAGGGATATCTGCAAGAAAATACTATTCAACAGAAGCAGATATTTAAGTGGAGGCCTTTATTTATTTATCCGTGAAAGCATGGGTTCGAGCCCCGCGGCAGTCAAAAATGAAAAAATTTTCAATTAATTTTAATTAATTTCATTTTGTAAAATACCTTTCTTTATAAAAATAATTTAATGAAAATTAATTTTGATGATCTTTAGCCTAATTAAAATATCAAATATTTGGATTAAAAACCATAAACAGTTCAACAAAATAACCACAATACTAATTATTTATTAGAAGTTACCACTACAACAAATTATATTTCAACTTAATTGACCGAGTCATAGCAACCCGTTACAGTGAAACATACCAGATACTAAGGCAGGGATCAAACCTTCACTTGCCCTACCTTTTTAAAAGAACACATTTTGAAGGATATTCCCATTCTTTTATATTATACTAGCATGTACTAGTGCTGGGAAACTATCGATTGTACTATCGATAGTCTTAAACTATCGAAAATATCGATAGGAAACATATCAATATAGAATGAAATGTCAGATAGTTTTATGATGTTGTAAAAAAAAATCAAATAAAAATGCAAATGCAATTGCAATCATAGTATAAAACAATCAACGACCATAAGAGGAAAAATCCGCTAGATTGATTACCTTTTGGGTTGAGAATCAAATCTAATTTAGTACATTATCTAAAGTGGCAATAAAATACCCTGTAGTCCCTGTTGCTTTGGTTCTTTCAGAAAGGTGCTTAACAGCATCACAATTTTTAATATGAACATACGTCTCATACGTTCATTAAAGTGATAAAAAACAACGAACTGTAGCCTGATAAAAAACTAGTTAAAGTTTTCCTACTTAAGTACAAACATTCAGTCGATAGTTATATCGATATATCGATAGTGAAATCTAAGCTATCGATAACTATCGATAGTAGAAAATATCGATAGTATCCCAGCACTAGCAAATACCCGCTACTTCGTTAGCGTCTCCTTTTTCTTCGTAAACATATTTTTATGCCAAAGTTTATTTTTCTAGGTTTAAACTTGTTTAAATTCTAGCATTTAACCCGCTACTTTAGTAGAACCAAAAAGCTAAAGAAAAATGTCAAATTTCCCGTACTTCCTTTTTTGGGTACTATATTTTTCCCCCATTAAAGTATCAAAAATTTCAGTATTGTAGTGGCAGCCCATAATTTAGTACGAATATGTCAATGAATGGAGGAAAATGTTTTGTAAAAAAAGTACCATAGTTACGATTTTCACCCCTTAAATGTTCAAATTTCGAAAAAGTACCAAATTCGTATACGTATTTTTTTGATAACTTTCGAATGTGGTATTAACTTTGTTTCTATGTTTATTGGTTCAAAAGATAGATGGGGTGGCAAAAAGTACTAAAATTCAGATTTTACCCGTTTACTACCTAATAGGGCCGAATTGCAAAAAGTACCAGACACTTGTCCGCTTATTTTTCTAGAGAATAACGATAAGTATTACACTAATTTTGCATCTCTTTTAGTTTCGAATTTTCCCGATTTTACCTTTTTTTCTTCCTAAACATTCGAATTTTGAAAAATCCCGTCTTAGTGGATCGATTTGGGGAGTGAATAATCGCTTGCCCAAATTTCAAGTTTCTAGGGTCAGCGGTTTGGGCTGGGCGATGATGAATGAGTCAGTCACTCACGCAACTCTTTTTTATATATAGATAATATTTTTACTACTTTTGCTTTTTTCTTAAGTTCAAACTTGTAGATATTTTAAATAAATCATTTCACATCTGTTTCGTGAGCTGAAATGCAAAATGGCGTAACTAAGAAAAAATTCAGTGTTGTTGATTGATTATTTTGAATGCTATTAAACAACATGTCTTGACACAATTTTACACTTCTGCGATCAAAAATTACGCTTTTATTAACAAAAAAAAAAACAAGGAAACGTAACTACAAGTGGGCTTATTTGATAACTGCAAAACGAGATAATTGCCAATTTTTTTTGAAGAATTCCATGGACGATGTATCAATTCTTGTTTTTCTGACATGTTTATAGTTTTTATATTACAAAAACTCTTGCTTCTCCTGAAAAATTAAATTTTCGTACGTTACGCCTTTTTGTATTTTAGCTCATGGTATGTATATTTAAAATAGAATTACAATCTATAATAATATTAACTCATAATTAATTTTATTACAAAATATACACATTTGCATGGCTTAAAAAAATGTCCATTATAGATTATTACGTTTTTGTATAATTTTACAATTTGTTTAAAATGTATTGCAAAAATGCACTGGAACATGGGAACAAATAAAATTAATTGAAAAACATGTACGAAAGTATAGCCGGTCAAGCGCAGCCATATGATACTCTACACAACAGAATTTAGAGACGAATTTTCGGGAGTGTGCCGTATTTGAGACCAATTGGCAATCATGGACCTGTCCAAACCACATTATGATATAAGGTTTAGATTTGTGTTATAATTTTATCTAGATATTTTCATCTATATAAGATTTTTTTTAATAAATTGATTTAAGTGAGTGGGTTTATATATGACTTGTATTTATGTTCAAGTCTTGACCAAAAAACATAATTTGGAAACGACATAATACCTTTCTTCAAAATTCTCTTGCCAAATTTTATGTCAATAACTATATTTATTAAGTAGCTATGCGATCAACAGCTGTGTGATTCTGAGTCGAATGCTATTAAACAACATGTCTTGACACAATTTTACACTTCTGCGATCAAAAATTACGCTTTTATTACCAAAAAAAATCAAAGAAACGTAACTACAAGTGGGCTTATTTGATAACTGCAAAACGAGATAATTGCCAATTTTTTTTGAAGAATTCCATGGACGATGTATCAATTCTTGTTTTTCTGACATGTTTATAGTTTTTATATTACAAAAACTCTTGCTTCTCCTGAAAAATTAAATTTTCGTACGTTACGCCTTTTTGTATTTAAGCTCACGGTATGTATATTTAAAATAGAATTACAATCTATAATAATATTAACTCATAATTAATTTTATTACAAAATATACACATTTGCATGGCTTAAAAAAATGTCCATTATAGATTATTACGTTTTTGTATAATTTTACAATTTGTTTAAAATGTATTGCAAAAATGCACTGGAACATGGGAACAAATAAAATTAATTGAAAAACATGTACGAAAGTATAGCCGGTCAAGCGCAGCCATATGATACTCTACACAACAGAATTTAGAGACGAATTTTCGGGAGTGTGCCGTATTTGAGACCAATTGGCAATCATGGACCTGTCCAAACCACATTATGATATAAGGTTTAGATTTGTGTTATAATTTTATCTAGATATTTTCATCTATATAAGATTTTTTTTAATAAATTGATTTAAGTGAGTGGGTTTATATATGACTTGTATTTATGTTCAAGTCTTGACCAAAAAACATAATTTGGAAACGACATAATACCTTTCTTCAAAATTCTCTTGCCAAATTTTATGTCAATAACTACATTTATTAAGTAGCTATGCGATTAACAGCTGTGTGATTCTGAGTCGATCGGTATACTAAGAGGGGGTCTAGGAGCCCATATTTTAAGGTGTTTCAAAAAACAGCACAAACGCATAATACCCTCTCCACTAGTGGGGTGTGGGCATTAAAAGACGTATGTAAGTAAGATTTCATTAGAAACTGAATATCTTTGAATGTATTTATGACTGCTTTTAGCAAAGAGGCTGTGCGATGAATGTCTTTGAGTTATAATATTCAATGTATAAGTAAATAAACATACAATTTTTCCACACATGGCGTTGCGGCTGTATAACTAAGTGAACTAAATTTAACAGTGTCAATACTTATTGCATTCAAATTATGAAATATTTATTATTTTTTCTAACATATCGATAAAAAAAAAGCACAGACATGCCGCAATATGGCAATAGCTCAATATTGAATAGTTATTAATGTTTTAGATCTCTTAAATTAAAACTCATTAACAGTCAATAGAAAAAACGCATGTTCAACATAAGTACGTTCTTAATACCATTTAAAATTAAGCCATGTTTAAAAAGATTTAGCGTTGCGAAAAACCTTGAGGATTTGCTGATATTAATTTTCGAGTTAATTTAATTTTTTTGATACAAAAACTATGTTTAAATATTTACAAATTATAAGATATTTGTATTAACAAAATGCATGTTTATTAGGGTTTATTATTTTTCATTCCCGGAAATGTGTAAAACTTTTTTTATTGCCGAAAATTCCCAAAGATTTTTACCCCCACCACAATAGTGGAAAGGTTGTTATGCATTTGTGCTGATCTGTAGTGCATATAAAAATATTGCTCCTAGACTCAGGTTTTAGTATACCGATGGGCTTAGAGTCAATTTCTGAGTCGATCTAACGTTGTCCGTCCGTCCAGCTGGTTGGTTGTTTGTAAAGTGCCAGTCGCAATTTCGAAGATAATTTATTGAAATTTGGCACATACATACGTCTGACTTGACATAAAACCAAAGCCCAATTAAAAGCATGAAAAATGGGTTCAACATTTCACATATATACTTAGGCGATTCACAAGCTGTGCTATCAAGTCATATCGTCATAATGTCCTAAATAATTTTTAACAATTGTTTGAACAAAATATTGTTGTGTTTCAAACAAAATAAGAAAATAAGAAAAAAATGTTAATGCTGTGTTCATTGATTCGTCATAACTGTGCTATAGAAAACTAAATTATAAGTGGTTGCCCGAAGCAGTCATATATATTTCTTGTAATTATTTTAAGACATATGACTTTACAACTTTATGACTACCTGGTGAATCTCCCAACTATATCCTGTAGTTCCTATAAGAAACATAGGGCCACAACAAAGTTCTGCCAATCATCTTTTTTATTTGCAATATGTTTTATTTCACTCCAGCTGCGTCCTGAAATTCTTATTTCGGTTTCCAGCTGTCTTCTCCAAGTATAAGCAGGCCTTCCAATACGTCGTTGACCCTGGGGATTACAGTCGATGTCCATTCTCTTTGTGCTTATGTCGTCATGTGGCTTTCAAAGCGTATGACCAATCTTGCGTCTACGTATCTCCAACTGGATGGGCATTGGGTGGTTGGTATTCCAAAGATTAATATTACTTATTTTTTCAGGCCAGAATATACGTAGAATTCTGCGGACGCATCGGTGTACAAATACTTGGATGCTACTGATGTGTTTGGGTGCAGCATTCCAAGATTCCCTGTCGTACAGCAATATAGACTTCACGTTTGAATTAAAGATTCTGAGTTTAGTATTGGTAGCAGTGATGTTAACTTTTAATTTTTTGATTACCTAACGGCCCTCTAAAAATTACCGTTTTTGAGACGAAATTACCGTACGTAATAAAAGCATGCTGTTTCCAAACGACAGACGATGGAATATTTAGTAAAATTTATATGAAAAGCACTTAGTCCATCGCCTTTCCTTTGGAAACAACAGATAAGAGCAGTATTCATAAACAATTTATTTAACATTTAAATGTGTTTTAAGAAAAATTTAAATGGAAATTTTTGTCTTAAAATACAATTTTAACCAAAATTATTTGGGCTATTCACAAGGTGTGCTATCATGTCATATCATCATAATGTCCTAAATAATGTTTTACAATTGTTTAAATAAAATATTGTTGTGTTTGAAACAAAACAAAAATTTTAATGCTGTGTTCATTATTTCGTCACAACTGTACATTAGAAATCTAAATTATAAGCGCTTGCCCACAGCATTTTTAGACATATGACTTTACAACTTTATGACTACCTTGTGAATTGCCCAATTGTATATTTTATGAATACGGCAGTAAAATAATTCTGAATCAAAAAGGTACATATATATTCATTCAACTCAAAATGTTTTTATTTAATAGGCTAACATATGAGGGGCTTAACGCACAAGGGGTTTAAGTGCCTTTTTCTAAAATTGAATTTACATATGGAATTATAGGTGAAGTTCGAAGAAGTTGTTCAGAGCACAAGAGGTGAATGTAGGATTCTCATCCGGACGCTAGATATGGTGAACAATTCAAGCACTTGGCATTAAAATGCCTGCTTCGCTTGGAACATAAGCGAAACAACCGCTTTTGTCTCATTATTTAACAAAAGTCACTTGAACCCCTTGTGCTTTAAGCCCCTCATATGTAAGTGAAGAACATTAAAAAAAATAATGTTTTGTTTAATTCATTTAAATTTATACATTAAAAAAATAGTTTTTGAATTGTTATTGTCACAAGAAAAATCAATCCATCCGTACTTAAACCAAGGCAAATTTTTGAATTGAAAATCACCTCTTTAAAGTTAAAATTATAAAACCTACAAATGTAAGTATGTATATTTATACAAAAAATCCAAATTTCTTTAAATTACCGTATTTTAAATAAAATTACCTTGCTACCCTTTGCGGCCCAAAATTACCCTAAAAGAGGGTAATTACCGTACGGTAAACATCACTGATTGATAGATAGCTGGGTGGATCGCCATAATGGATTTAGCATAGAAAAGGCCCATCTCGCCTTGTCCAATCTGATTTTAACCAGCGTTTAAAAAACTGCTGTCAAAAAAGAAAAACTGCGATATCTTCCTCTTCTTCATTTGTTATTGTCCAAAAAAAAAAATTTTTGCTTTTACTTCTGATTCAATAAATGTAAACAGTCGCTGTCAAACCAACTCAGAAAGCGAAAAGTTGTACACAAATGTTCGTTTTTTTGTTCGACAGTTTTTTGTTTCGACTGCAGTTTTAAAACGTGGTTTTCACATCCTGATAGAGCTGCCGGCGGTTGTAATAGTACAACCCAAATAACAAAAAGAAGTTATATCTTCTACAAGTTGGTGTCGTAAGAGGAATGACTCAGTATTTGATGCATTTATGCTTAATATTTTGGTCTTTCTAAGGTTGATTTTTGATCCCAATTTCGTCTTACATGTCAGAGTATCTGTGAGAAAGAAGGCAAATATCGTCTGCGAAATCGAGGTCTTCTAAACATCCCTGCAGTCCCAAGCTTACACATCTATTGGTACTTATTGAATTAACCATAATGACGTCAAAAACGATATTAAATAATAGACGTGATTACTCACAGCCTTGTCTAGCGTCATTTTTGACTGCAATTAATTTCCAAAAGTAAGTCATTGCAACCTAAATCATCAACGATAGCTCACATAGAAACACTACTCCCGAAAATAGCTTTTGATGCCGTAACTATAGTTCCCATATAAACCATAACCATCGTTTCCATATAAATCCCGTCTCTTAAATTGCTTTTAGATGAAAATAGATCTATAAGGTATCAAGTGGTTAAAAAGTAGATAAGATTAATTTTATACCTGAAAATTAATAATAGATTTATGTTTAAAAATGTACCAAACTAGGATAAACTTGCTTTCGATCTGAATTCGAAATCGATTCCATATCTTGCTGTTTCCAAATTCTTGTATGGACATTAAAGACTTCACTCGACGTTAATAAAAAATTATGAAAAATGAGTATGAAAGATCATACTGTTCAGTATTCCCTCAAGATAACTAAAGTTCTCCAAAAATTTAAAAAAAAATATTTAAAGATGATGCCTCAATTATTTCATTTACATTACAAATTTAAAGGTCGAATGAATACAACATTAAAAAAGATGATGCCAATATTTTATTACATTATACAATTGGATTTCCATTGTCTACACAGAAAGAAAAACTCGTACTAAATTTAAGTTTTTTTTTTACTTTTAGTACGATTCTTACTTTAAACATGAAGTACGAATAACACAAAAAACTACTTAAAACAATTCAAAATGGGATTACTTTCAAAAACCATTGCATTCAATATGCGTGCATGCACGTGTGTTTGTAAAAGATTGTTGTGAAAACAACAACAAAAGTAGGTAAAAAATGAATAATTATTTTTATGTTTAAAAGGTAAAGCAAGAAAAAATTTCCCGAATTCTATTTGCTAAAATTACTTAATTCAATACATCAAGTTTTCAAAGTAGAGTGATTAAAAAAAACATATCAGACATGCTTATAATTGTAAGTTCTTCGGTAAACTAATGAGGGACTACAACAAATGTAAACTAATCATATGTGTAAACGGGTAAGTGAATAACAATATTCTATTTCTCTGGTTTTTTCAGGCAAGCGTTTAGGTTAGAATAAAAATCTTAGTTTCGGGTTATTTCAAGTACGAATTTGGCACCAAAAATCAACTTAGAAATTCTTGAATCAAGCACAGTTTAAGAATAACTGTTATCCTACTTTTACTCAAGGCAAGGTATTAATAAAATTACGGGGCACTTAAACAATCCGTACTGGAATAAAGCATTCTGTACTCGATTTAAGAAAATCCATATTTACCGGACTATTGACACCGTTTCGGCTTGATTTGAGTACGGACGGATTTGTTTTTAATTCTCTTCTGAAAGTGAATGATGTAGTTTTTGATCTAAGTCCAAAACTTTTCTAAAACAAATCTCAGGCATGCATTAATTGCCATTAATTTTAGTCCCAAGCTATTTTAAAAATTTCCCGTCAATAAATTTCTAAGAATTGTTTTCCAAATAGAAACCCTCATGTCAATATTTATACTTCTAAGTACATACAATTAGATTTATTATGTCTTTTAAGCTGAGAATTTTTTCGTTGTTGTTGTTGCCATGGCTGTCTGCTGTTTAAGTTGTTGTATGTTTTAATCTGCTGTTCAATTTATACGTTAGACAAATCTACAACATAATATTGATAATTTATTACCGTTAAGAAAAATAAAATATTGTTTAGATTTATTAGTGCGGGTAGGGTTGCCTAACAGTGATTTTTGATCTTATAAAAATGTTAATAAGAACACTTAAAAAATAATTTAATTCAGTCGAGATCTGAACAGATAATCTTATACTTTTATTCGAACTGCATTCCTATTGGCTAATAATTTAAAGCTGGCAAACTCAAGATAATTGTTGTTTAATTGCTTGTTGGCGGCTCTTACAAAGTGCATACATTTCCTGTGAAACATCTTCGCGAATTCTAGGGACATTAGACTTGGCAGCCCTTACCCTGGCTAAACTATGTCATCTACCAGGAAATCATGCGCTTGGCGTTATCTTGTATTCTTTCATTCTTGTTAAGTTACATCTTTTATTTTTTCCCAAAATATAAAAAAGGTGTAAACAACAACAACGTTAAACAATAACGGCATTTAAAATGTAAGCAAGTAAATAGCTCCTCACCCATATTTATAATTGATTGTATTCGTTCATATGTAAAGGGGGGTCCAACCATAATGCACGATATTAATTGTAAGTCACACCTTAACGACAAGTTTTTTGCTTAACTTAATTTGACATTTATTTGCTTCAGTGTTTGACAAATTCAAACTCGGGCAATCAGGTATCTGATGAAAAACGATTTTAAGCACAATACGATCGTTTTCAAGATAATATCGTTTTCAGTATCTTTAAAAAATGGATTTATAATACATTTTTCTCTGCTTTCCTGTATATATCCTTTTAAATTTCTTATTATAATTGTAATTGAACTGTATTTTGACCAAAAAGTTAAGACTTTACTTCAGAAATGGATTTTAAAATCGGTCGAAATTCATCACATACCTGAATACTTCTTCAAAAATGAGGTCGGCCAAGCAGTGACCGTGAATTTTATTCGTGCTCGCGAGATAACGAAGGACCAGAAATTGAGGATATAGACCTGGAAGATATGTGGTTCCAACAGATTGGTGCTATTTTCCACACAGCCAAATAAACAATGACTCTTTTGTGCAAAAAATTCAATGGCCGTGTTATCTCACATCGTGGAGACGTTAATTGGCCGCCACGATCATGTGACTTGACAACGTTAGACTTCTTTCTTTGTGGATATTTAAAAGAAAAAGTGTACGTTAATTAGCCAAGAACAATTTAAGAGCTCAATCATGAGACAATTCGGCACATTAAATACATTTAACCTCCATTATGTATCAGAGTCATTGAAAATATGGACCTTGGCGAGCATTTGGCCGATATTTGGTTTCACACATAATTGTCCTAGATCCTTCCATCATAATCTATAAACTTTTTGTTTTACTTGCAATAAACATCGCGCGTTTTGGTTGGACCACCCTTTACGGAAGTTTGTATGACTATGTCGTTGCAGGAAAATCTTTGAGAGAAGAAAATTAATACAGAAAGAATGTGGACGATGAGCCAAAAATAGGGCTAACAACAACGTCCTTGTCATTTATCTTATGCAATGGTTTTCTTGACAGCCAGCGTTGCCATAAGTAAAAAACTGTAATTATTTAACTTTTTGTAACATAATGATAAAATCAATATAAGTTGTATAATTAAGAAAATCCTTATTTTGGTGGCGAGAGGAGAGGGCGGAATCAAGATTGGTACACAAGTACTTTACTATTGCGATTCTTTTTTGTACCCTTATTGTATTCTCATTTGACCAAAATTTTTTTAAAGTTCAGGCGCGAAATTGTTCCTTGTTTGTTAAGCGTAAGTATTTGAAAAACAAGTATTTGGTGCTATAAACATTTTTGATTTAAATTTAATTTAAATTAATTTAAATGCAACTTTAAAAAATAAACAAAAAGCACTAAAGCCACAAAAATCACACAATGTTAATGTTTACATTTTAAAATTGGAGTAAAAGTAATTAAGCAAATGGAGTACGTTTTGCCTTCAGAAATTAGAAATAATATGTATAACAAAATTTTAAGTAATTTTAATGTAAAAATTGCAAAGTCTGTACAGTTTAAAGAAAAACTTATTTTTTTAAACCAAAAACATTAAAACTGCTCAATGTTTAGAAAAACTGCAAGAAACATACATACATATAAATTTGCACATTTGGCAACGCTGTGGACAGCTAAAAAAATTAATAATTTACCGTACTGAAAACTATAATCTGTAATAAATTTTATAAATTTTTTTTTGCATACTTTGTAACCGTTAATAAATTAATTCCGAATTTTATCTGTAAACTCTTCATTTCCTACCTTTATTATTGTATCCGTGGAAATAAGAAAAAAGTGCTTAAGTCTATTTTTTTAAGTTTTGTAGGAAAGCACTTTTAAACTTAAATGGTTATTTTTGAAAATATATTTTATTCTAATAAAATCATCACATCCCTTCGGTTATAGTTTTTTTAAGTTTTTTTTTCTAAATACTACCAACGTCACAAATCGGAAGTAAACTTAAGTTTTTATTCCAAATATTATTGCACATTAAAAAAATAAGCAAAAAAATGTTGCTATAACATCCCAAAAAATCGTACAAAATAATTCAAACTTTGTCGATGGGTACTTTTAAACATGGATATTACAAAGGTGCCATAAACTCAAATTTTGCTTAAGTCGACTTAAGCACTTTTTCCTATTTGCCAAAGGTATACATACATATTTTGTTTTTGTAATTCATCAGCATATTTTCATTGTTATAAAATTTTATGTGGAAAAAGATGATTAAAAAAAGTTTGCAAACGTGCAACTCTATGACGTTTTATTAAATTATGTATGCAATTTTGTTAAAGTATTTGTCATTCTTATTGATTTTTTGTAGATGAATGAATTGTGGATTCAAATAGGTTTTTTAATTTCAATATCAAAAATTTTTTTTTATAAATTTTTTCAAATCACACAGAGAATTTTTTTTTTTACATATCGAGGCCTAGACGCAAAAATAGCGTAAGCGACATATTTTTTAAGTTTTCGTTTTTCTTTTAATAAATGAGTTTATTGGCAACACTTGCATCATCTCCTAAAATGTCATGGTCACATAAGGTACCGTTACGATTTTAAAGCAAGAACAGTTTTATCGTAAGCGACAAATTTCATATAAAATTTATATGAAATAAAACAAAAAAACACTTTCTTGTAAAATTTGATTTTTGGCGCTTGCGGTATTTTCGCGGTTAGGGCTCGATATCGTCGCACACAGGGACAAATTGAAAATTTAGTGCGACAGAATTATTTACTCCTCAAGGTGTTTAGGGTCGCTGATTACGAATCTGATGTCAGTTTTTAAAAATTAAAAATGGTGGATCCAATATGGCGGACAATTTTTAAAAAATTTATCGAATTTATCGAAGTAGTGGTGGTTGCATCGTTTGATACCGTGTGGTAGAGAACGATACGCCTCGTCGACCAGCATGTAGTTTTTCTTCAATTTGAGTCTTGACGTGTGTAAAAGATTTTCCTTTCAAGCAAATATGAAATTAACAAAGTTTTTTGTCTCTCCTGTACAATGTGTTGAAAGGGAGTTAGCAGGCTTGCATATTAAGCCGACGATATGAAAAATTCTGTATTAAGAAACAACATTTTTAACTGTTCTAGATTCTTGACCCATGCGTTGTCATGGACCTATCACGGGAATGGTAAGATATTTCTATATGTTACGCACATTACCACAATACCATAGTATACTGCCTATATATAGAGGAGAGCGTATAAATAGAAAAGCAAAAATATTGAAGCAATTTTCAAGCATACAAAGTTGAGCCAATCACCCGCTAGGATGAAAAATAAGTTGTTGAAGTTTCTATAACATGAAATTTTTTTTTCTGCCACGCCCCCAAATGCAGCCCTTTTGGTTTTTTATATGTAGCGCTGCCATTCAAAGCCCGATCTCATCATATTTTTAATCCGACTTCGAATTATGGGCGCCACTTATGCCATTTCTAATCCTTCCCCCAAATGTAAATTTTTTTTCCGTTTCAAAAAGCCCTTCTAAAACTTAGTATGAGTAGCTTTTAATAGGCCCAATTTTATGCACGCCTCCAAATTAAAAACTTTTTTCTTTTTCACATACATATTACATTAAACCAGGTAGAAGCCAATACAAACCAAAAAAAATTTCCATCAGTCACGCCATAAAATAAAAGATTGAATAACCTTAAAAAAATGGTTTTTGCCACACCCTAAAATACAGCGCTTTTTGTTGTTGTATGTGTATAGCATCGTAATTTAAAGTCCAATTTCATCGTATCGTATATCATTGTTAATAGCTAGAATATGGCTTAGGCCCGTATTCACAACTTACCGATTGCTAAAGGTAGGATCTTATCGGCCGTATAAAAAGTGTTCCGTTAATTAACTTTATCGATCACTTTAGGTTAAAGTAAAGTTTTAATAAAGGAGCATTTTTTATAAGGCCGGTTAAAGTCTACTTTTATGGTGTTTTCTTTTCTACAAAAAATGTGACATTTTATTTTAAAAAAATGCAATTTGGTGTCTGTTTCCTAAAAATTTTGCTACCGAAAAGGATGAGTTTTTTAGAATAAAACAAGCCACCCTTTTCGGGAGCAAAATTTTTAAGAAACAGACACCAAATTGCATTTTTTTTAAATAAAATGTCACATTTTTTTGTAGAAAAGAAAACACCATTAGCTATTGGTCAGTTGTGAAAACGGAGCTTAGTTTTTGTATATAATGCTTTTTGAAACATAAAAACATAAAAAATTAGAAATTTTTTGAAGATCTATATCGGTTGAAAAGTAACAAGCTGAGCCACTGTGCGTAGGACCGAACCTTCAATACAAATACGAACAGTTTAATACATTTTGATGTATAACAACTTTGTCTTTAATTAAATTAACCTGACAACCCTAGACTAAATGTTTCTCATTCAATTTGTCCTAAACTGATAGATTAAATAAATTACTTAAGTATTTATCTAAAATTTCAATTTCAAAAATATGGTCTGCCTTTTAAAACTAAAACACAAGTCATATGATAATTGTAATTACTTCTTTGGATTTTTTTCATTATGTCTGCTGCAACAAACTACAAACAAAATTCAACAAAAATAGAAAGAACTAAATAGTAGATTTGTGAACCAATTCACTAACATGATTGATTTGTTTGAAGTTTATTGGACAGCACGATTTATTTTTTGTATTGCAAATATAAATTTGAGTTTTGTGTTATTTCTTATTGCTAGGCAAATAAATTTGTTAATACATTTTATGATACATATTGTCCTAATAAAATTTTAATACGTAACATTTTTTCATAACAATTAAAATATTTTTGTAATTGAATTTCTTTGAATTGTTAACAATATTTTTTAACAAGGTTATTAAAAATAATAACAAGCAGTCATAACGGAAATAAAATCAAACATTTTATAATGCGTATAAACTTTCAAAAATCCAGAAAAATGATCGATGAGAATGTATTTTATGAAATAAAGTAGAATAGTAGAACAAATTGTGGGACATTAAAACGATCTATGGTTAAAAATGTTAGCAATTCACCCAGCAAAAACTTGGTAATGGCTTGCAATTACTGAACAACTTACTTTTAAATGACTACTTCATACCATCCGCATTACATAGAAGTGGTTTAGTGATACATAACTACTTGTTTATGAGTTGATTAACGAAATTTATTCTTCTTCTTCAGTCCACTTAACTCCCTGTGGGGCATCCGAAATTTATAATTAATTCAAAATGCATCTAATACAAATTAATTTTAAATATTTGTTCTGTTTGATAGATTTAAATATGAAAAATTTAAACCTAATTTACCCAACTAGTACCAAACTAGTAAATAAATATCCAGTACTAGTTCTCAACTGTAAACTATTCTAAACCATCCTAATGCTCAAATTAGCATTAAGTGTGCTTGGAAAATCGTTAGTACTATTGTTTCTAGCCCTGTACTATTACACTTGGACCACATTTTGTTGTTAAGAACCAGTTTGTTACTAGTTTCGTTAAAGGCTTCAACAATTTAACGAGCCGCTTGATTGTGAACCTCTCCATGGACCATCCTTTATAAGTTGTAGTCATATACATAGTGCGAACTTAATTTCATTGCAGTGGTATTATTTTATACGGGTTTAAAAACTGTGGTCTAATTCTGGCAGTAGTGATCGAATACTTTTTCGATTCGAAAGCAATTTTCTTTCTAATTCTTTCAGACGTTACTGAAATTATTACTTCAGTTTTGTAAAGCATTTATTTAAGTTTTCATAATACTGAAAAAATAATTTCAGTTTTGATCAGTTTCGACTGAAAAAGTTCAAAATTAAGTTGCTTTCGAATTGAAAAAGAATTCGATCACGACTGTCAGAATTAGCCCCCTGGTCTTCGAGAGTGAGTTTTAAATGTGTCATATGGTCATATGGTATGTTATATACTGATTATTAAGATAATTTGAGTCTGATATTTTTTGTAATAATTAATTATACCAAATATTATTACATATCTGAAATTAAATTATATAAAGCGCATTTAAATGAACTTTGTGGAAGGGACCTTTTAATGGAACCTATGCCTATTTTGTTCGAATTAGCGACCCTTCGACCAGATTAGAGAATTTCTTTTTCCTAACGTATATTTAATTGGCTGCAAAAATTAACCTGTCTGAAACTTTATTATTTATAGAAACTGAATTGTTTTTTCGACAATATTCTTATTTCTTGTAAAGGAAGTTTAATTTTTTTTTTAATGTTATACCTTTTTGGGAGTATCTTACGGCGGCCTTACCACTTAGTGCCTCTGCTCACACGTCGCACTTCTGTTAAGCCGCAGATCTAATGATGTCTGTCCGTCCGCCAGGCTAGCTGACTATCCATGTAAGCCTTGTAAGCAACTTTACAATAGAGTATTTGTGCTCATAAACCATCTCATTATGTTGTTATATAGATTAAATTTTGTCCACAAATATCATATTGGAACTTGAATCGTTCAACAAAATTTTTTTAGAAACGGTCCTTATTTGAGGCTAGTTCCCATGTAAATTTTACTCCCGAAAATTGCCTTAAATGCCAAAGCTTTCTTATAAATTTTGGTATTTATATAAAATTTGGCGGCGATATATTTTGCGTTGGTTGGCAAAGAATTTACCATAGTTCCATTTAAATGCTGTCCCTTAGATCACATATTATCAAATGATGTGGATACATAGATGATATTCCCCACAAAGTGTTATGAATCTTAGGCCAGTTTTCACAGTTTCACCGATAACTTAAGGTAGGAGTTTTTCGGCCGTCAAAAAAGTGTTTCACTATGACAACTAAGAAAAATCTGAGGTTTTAAATAAGTATTTTGTAGAATCAGTGACCAGTTTAAGGTCACTAATTCAGGTCTTGCCAACTGATTCCATAAATTCTCTTAGAACACTTACTCGATGCACAACAAGGTTTGCATTTAATTTTACAACACTAGTTGAGATGGAAAGTGTTATATTGCAATTGACACCGAATTAAAGTTGTGGTTACGACAATATTTCAGCAAAAATATTGTTAAAATGTGTAAATGAAGTAACACCTTACCTTGTGAATGTTTTTAATAGTATTATAAGAACAAGCACCTACCCGAGTGTCCTAAAAATTCATAAAGTTGCTCCTGTACCTAAGGGAAAAAATCCAATAGCAGCCAGTATGTACAGACCAATAGCAGTTCTCTCCATAATAAACAATGTTTTTGAAAGAATTTTATATAACCAAATTTCATCGTATATGTATAGCAATAATTTACTCAACAACTTCCAATATGGTTTCAGAAAAGGATGTGGAACAGAAGAAGCAGTCGTTAACGTTGTTAATTTCATTTGTAAAAGTTTGGATGAAGGACAAAGCGGCGTAGCTGGCATTTTTTACGATTTAAGCAAAGCTTTTGACCTCATTGATCATAATATTTTGATTCAAAAACTAAAATTCTACGGTATTTGCGGGAAGGACTTGCTCTTATTGCAAAGTTATTTAACTAAACGGCAGCAGTTTGTACAAATTGGTGAAGTTAAAAGCTCATTACGTGCAGTTTCATATGGAGTGCCTCAGGGTAGTGTACTCGGGCCCTTGTTGTTTACTATTTTTCTCAATGACTTACATAACCTTGACCTTACTGGTAACATATTTATGTATGCGGATGATATTTGCTTATTTTATCCATATAAGCACGAGACGGTAGTAAGAGCTTACATGGAACGTGATGCAGCTTTGATATCTGAGTTTACACGGATAAACAAACTTGTTTTAAACGCAGATAAAACGCAGTTACTAAGATTTAGGCCCACCCGTCAAATTAACACCTTTTCAATGTTTGTTGATGGTAGAGAAATTTTTGAAACCAGTAGCATAAAATACTTGGGTATAATTTTACAAAGCAATCTCGCTTGGAATGAACACCTACAATTTTTAAGGAAAAAAACAGCTCAAGCTGTTGGTATTTTGTATAAATTCAAAAATAAGTTTGATAAAGATACTAAACTTTCAGTCTATAATGCCCTAATTCAAAGCCATTTGAATTATTTAACCATTTGTTTTGGTTATAAAAAGAGTAATGACTTTAAAGCCCTTCAACGTATGCAAAATAAAGCTCTAAAGACTGTCTACAATTTGCCAATAACATACCCAACTACATCGTTATATATTGATAAATGTAAAACAGTTTTGCCTATTTATGGTATTTACAGGATGCAACTTCTAACATACGTATTCAAGTGTCTGCACAATATTGGACATCACACTATACATTTCATGAGGAATAATCATGCGATAAATACAAGAAATAATGGCGACTTAAGAATCGCCTGGTGTAGGTTGGAAACAACCAAACAGCGTGTGGAATTTATGGGTAGTCGTGAATTTAATAAATTACCTCTAATTTTAAAAAATGAAAACAGAATTTCCGTCTTTAAAAGACTTCTTAAAGAACACATTCGGCAATATATAAATGAACTTTTTATATAATGATATCAAATTAACTGATCTCAAATTATTTTAATTAACTTTTTTATACATTGTTTTTTTTTTCTTTTTTTTCTGTATTCAATATATAATTTTTATGGAAAATATTATTATGCCAACTTGTCTCAACAATGCCTTTAAGGCGCTGAGACCAACAATTTGTTATGAATTAATTTGTAAATAAATTTGAAAAAAATAAAAAAAAAAAAAAAAAAAAAAAAAAAAGAAAGTAGTGAAAACGGGAATAAAACGGATGATGAGACTTTCTATTGCATGAAAGCCATTGGCTTCTTTATACCGACTGGCGTGGTGATCTTGTTTTCTTTAAACAGAATAATGACACCCCGTACAACCCTCGATTTGGGATCAACCACGTGCTGCCAGAAAGTATTCCTTCAAAGAAGAAGACAATTTCAGGATTGGGTTTTAGGTAGCATTTTTTGGAAGAGCATTCTATCGGATACCACACTAATAGTCAGACAGGTATGCTACTCACCGTTGGCTGCTGACTCTCGTGGCATCAGATGATAATGAGGTGCTATGGTGAGCACACCAGCCTCAAGAAATCTTACAACTTCAATACCTCTGTCATTTCGGATGTTTGTTGCATCCTAGGTATGCATACACCTGGTCGCTAAACACGAAGATTTTCAATGTCGGAAGAAAAAATATCGACACAAAAGAAAACTTTCATGCTCCTTTAGTCCACTTCCACATCTCTATTCCGAAGAACTCCATGAAAAGACGACTATAAAGTAGAAAAGATAAGTCTTTCGATACCTCTGGAGGGCTTTTTTAAGTTGTTGTCACCTTTCGGCTCCCAGGAATAACCTAGTTCGGATTTACCCTTTAGATGGTCCCTACAACCCCCGGGGGGTTTTCTCAAGGACAATAAAAGTGCTTCCAACTTCATCATATATCCACAAAATATGAGCTTACACGATTTTAGAGATGTTAAGATATATCTTCCCTAATTATTAGCTTAATGATGCTCGTAGCCCCTTCTTTAAAACCAAGAAATATTAATTTATTATTTAAAAAATAAAAATTTTTAAAAATTCGAACACAGATTATGAATTTAACTCCAAGAAAAACTTTTTATTAATCCAAAAGCTTTAATTGATTTTGAGAAAGTTTTCTATGCTTTTTGGAAATAAAATATGCATTTCTTTTACATTTTCAAATTCAAGTTCCCCAATAATCATTCTCATGAGACCTCAGAACCTCGTTCTTAAATTTTGTTCGAATGAGTCCATGAGTGCTAATGGGTCCCAAATGGGGAACTCTTAATTGAACTTAGTTTTTGTTGAATATTTAAGCTTAGTGCATAATTTAAATGGCATAAGCTTTAAAATTTCAAACTGACAAAAGCTGGTTTTTATTAAGGTGTACTGGGTGCTCCGGTAGGCAAGCTAGTCTATCAGTGCGGGGGAGGCAGGTTCGTTTCCCGCCAGAGACTCTGGTCTCCCACAGACAAGCGTATTGATTCGGATAAGCTTAGGGGGAAAAATAGCCAATAACATTGTATACTGGCATACATGATTATATTATTTGTAATACAATTTTGGCAATCAGTACAAAAATTCCAATAATTTGTTACAAAACAAAATAGTTTTAATAATAAATATAATAATAATGATAATTAATCTTGAACAATTTTTTAATTTTATATAAGAAATAAGTTTCCTCGTAATTAATATTTTTGAAAAAATATACGAATATTTTGCATCATTTTCTATTTTCTTTAATTAACTGTCTCTTTATTTAATTTTTGTATTTTCGCACATGCAATCAGAGTTAAAAGTAAAAAAAATTTATTATCATTCCTCTTATAAACACTGACTTGTTACAAGAGAGAAAGTCTGTTTGCTGACAAAAAAAAAATCGTATAACAATTTGAACCCACAATGAATTTCAAACATCAAGAGGAACGAACCTGCTACCATTTGAAAACACTTATTTTAGTTTTTTTTACATTATCATTAAAAGAAATCTTAATGTAGTTTAAAATAAAACTATAATTCACTAATGATTTGTTTATATTTTATTTAATCAATTATATTTTTTTTTTTTTGTTATTTATTAACGACATGTAAAATTGGCATTAAAATGTTTGAATTTATTTTCGTTTTTCTTCATCACAAATGTCATCATACAAAATCAATTATAAAGAAGTTCAAGTTTTTGTCTTGAAAAAGACATTCATAATATGACTAAAGCCAAATGATAGGGAAATACACTTATTTAAAGATAAAAATATAAAATAAAAAAAAATTTAATATTATTGAACAGTAGTGTAGTTGTGCCGATTTTAAACTATCCTCCACCAAGAACTTATAAAAACAGTGGTACGAAAGAAAAACCTAAAAATTGAATGAGCGTGTGTAATCCCACTGCCACACACTAGAAAAGTTCAGTGCTCAGATCTGGCACTGTGTAAACGAAACCTGTGACACACACTACATAAGTAAACTGTGCAATATTTTATTTTTAATTTACAGGCAAAGAAGACAACATGTGCAAATAAAACAAGTAAGAGTACTATATTCGGCTATGCCGAATCTTATTTACCCTTCACCATAGTGCGATAAGAGCAGAAAATTACGTAAATTATTGAGATATATTTAAATATATTTTGTGCCACGCACACTTCTCAATCCCGCCCACATTTTGTCGGATATTGTGTACTGATTACCAAGATGCTTGTTCCTAATTTGGAAACCTTGGCTTTTTCCGTTCTCCAGATATACAGAATTATATAATGTATTTGTGCGGGAGGTGTCACGCCCACTTCTCCAATCCCATAAATATTTTTAAAGAGGGGGTGTATTAATAACCTAGCTATGTATAACAAATTTGGGCAATATTTCTCTCACTGGTTTTATATATGAAAAGAAAAATTTTTGGGATGTTAATAACCGAGATGTTTGTGCCTAGTTTGAAAACATTTTCACTTTTCGTTTATAGAATTTTATAATGTGCTTGTATGGGAAGTTCCACGCCTACTTCGCTTGTCCCGCTCATTTCTATTTGACAACCAACATTCTTGTACCTAATTTGGAAACTTTGGCTCTTGCTGTTCTACAGATACAGAAAAAAGAAATAAAAACACATTAAGGGATTTATGGGGAAAATGATGGGCAATCGTGGTATAAGCTCATATCTCAGTCATTTATGGACCGATATGGCTGAATTTCAATAGCAAAATTTAAATGAGCATATCTAACTTAAATATATGCCAACCAAGTCCTCATTATATCTGGCATATTCGGAAAACCCATTTCAACAGACGGTCAACCGGATTTGAGCTTCTCTTCTCATGTGGATCCAGAATATGGAACTTACAATCGGAATGATAAGCCTCAATATACCCTTTTAACTCCAGTTAAGGGTATAAAAAAAGATAATAATTTTTCCTTTTTATTTTTCCATTAAACTATTATTAGTTATTCTAAAAATTCGACTTTCGTTAGTCTTTTGCTGCTTTCGATGCGCCGTAATTCAGGCGATTCTACTTATTATTCTAGGAATCTTTTCCAGACTATTTATATATATTCCGCGCTCATTTTGGATTCGCAACTCTTAAAAAACCGCGACAAAGTTGAACTATACAAGTTCACTGTATACAAACTTGAGAAATTATCAAAATCGTATTGATTTTTACTCAGTTCACTGCCTAAGTTGTAACAACAGTGCCAGACCCTATTCAGTTCCTTTTTTGACACATGGGTAATCATGGACCCGCGAATGTTATGTCGTTAATATACATGTCGAGTCCTAACCGCGAAAATACCGTAAGCGCAAACAATCAAATTTTACAGGAGAGTGTTTTTTTTGTTTTATTTCATATAAATTTTGAATGAAATTTGCCGCCTAAGATAAAAGTATTCTTGCTATAAAATCGTAACGGTACCTTATGTGACCATGACATTTTAGGAGATGATGCAGTGTTGCCAATAAACTAATTTATTAACAAAAAACGAAAATTGAAAATTATGTCGCTTACGTTGTTTTCGCGGTTATGGCTTGTTATAAGAGTTTTTATGCCTTTATAGACATAGATATAAGATAACTTTAAATAAGAAAAAAACCAATACAACAAGAAATATTTTGTCATGCACCGATAAAAAAATGCATACAAAAAATATTTTTATGAAATTTTTTTTAACAGCAATACCGTATTTGCTTACGCAAAATATCAAACCAAGGTGTACATTAAGTACTTGCTTGTAAAAAATATATAGCTTAGTGTGTACATACATTTAAATGCACGTTCTAAACCACAAGGTTTTTTTATTTCATAGTATCTATAATACAAACTTGGATAAGTAATAAATTTCTTATAAGAGTAAATAATTTTACACGAAATAAATTTCTTATAAAAAAAATTAATAGATAAAAAGTAATATTTTTGTGGTTTTTTAATTTCTTGTATCCGTTACCTACTAAAAAACAATACCCTCTTGTTAAAAGGTGGTGTTATAAAATGTCTTGCCTTGATAACAAATCACAAGTTATAAAAATGTGGAATACCCTTTTTCCGATCTTTTTGTTTACTGACTTTGCAATCTTTAATAAATTTTAGGGTTTCTTACCAATTTTGCAATTCTTCGCGAATTTTTTCTATGTGCGCGATAAAAGCGATTTTTTCCTGTAAGTTTTCTGATTCTTTAGCTAAACTGATTTTTAATACATTTTTGCTATCATGCCGCTGTTAGCTAGTGTATGCGAATTTCCGCTAATTTGTTCTATTCTTTATAGTTTATGGGACCTTTAATCAATCTTAAGTATTGTTTAATTAATGCCGCTAGCGAATTTTCAGCAAACTTTTCAAAATTTTCGCGTAGTCTTGTTACTCTTTGAGGGAATCGTCGCCGTTATAAAATCAGCCTTAAAATAAACAGAGGTCGGCTGTTTTACATGGAACAATAAACATTGTCGATTTATTGTCTTCTCTTTAAAGCCTGGTACTCTGTTCAACATTTCACGTGAAATGCTGTCAAAATGCATATGAAAAAAACTTGTGCGGAATATCTACGAAATAATGTTGATGGAGTTGTACTCTGTTTATTTTGTGAAAAAGTTCCGAAATGTTTCTGGCAACATTTTTTTTACAACTGGGAAATAATGTAAGCTGCCTTTATTTCACGTGGAATTTTAAGCAAAAGCAAAAAATATGAACTTAATATTAAAAAAGAAATAAAAAATTAAAATAACACAATCGGTAACAGTTTTTTATCCATATTTACTTTTTTTTATTAAATGTTTTATTAAAAAAAAATAATTTTAGTAAAATACATGTGTCGTTTGTTTACATATACGAAACAATGTAGCATACTTTGAAGGAATAAAAACGTCAAATTGTACAAACTCGCAAGATTGGTAACATTGATAAATGCCAAAATTTTCGTGTGGAATAATCAATGTTGCTCAACATTTTTCACAACTTTGAACATAGTACTAGGCTTAAGAGAACAAAACAGGTTAAGTTCGTTTCAAATTTCATTTTTTAAATAAAATTTAACATTTTTTGTAGAAAAGAAAAAAAACCAAAGGACTTTATTGCGGAAAGAACTTTAATGGGGGGGCTATGTGAAATTAAAAAACGCCTCTTACTATTTTTAATAGGTTTGTCCTTGACAACTGAAACATATATTCCAAATTACCTTAAAAATTGCGACATGTACTTTGCGCACAAGGTTAACATGGACAGACAACCAGCCAGCCACCTGTCCTTCGAAATTGGTCTAGAATTTCTTCTTTCAGCACAAACGCTTTCGTCGTTCAGGAGGCGTAACATAGGCTTCTATGTCAGAAACACAGCCAGCTAAATTAATTTAAACATTATCAATGATCTAGTGCATATACATTCTTATAACACAAAGATCCACCAACTTAATATAACCTCATTTTTAACTTGCGATCATCGCAGAGGGAAGAAATAATAATAGCTTTTATTGCCTTATTATCGGTAGTTTAACTAAATGGCCAAAAACCATTAAATGTTCAAACAAATTACTCTAAATCTGCTTCTGAGATTAAATATAAAAAAACCGAGAAAACGAAAAAATAAAGTGTTAAAAGCCACTGAATGTTAAAAACAATTTTAGCAGGAAGTTTTAAATGCAACAAAAAAAAGTTGTAATAAAAAAACTTGTTAAAAGGCGTGAGTGCGGAAAATAAACTATTGAACATGTTCGCTCGTTGCAGTTGTAGTCAATCAATTGTTTTATCAGCATCATTAAATTTTTGTAGACAAACAAATAATTATTTAAGTTTTTCAGCAAACTGCTGCAGCTACTTGAATGAATTTTTATTAGTCTTACACTTTATTATGTAAAACTATCTGGAATGATTTTTTTCCATTGTCTTTGAACTTGAAAAAAATGTACATAGCTGGTACAAATGTCTGATTTTTTCCCTTTCCTATCATTTTCATGCTTCCGACGAATGCAGCCAGCGCAGCAGCAAATTATTTTAAAATCCATGCGACGTTAAAAATTCAATTGTTTTTAACACTGTGCTTTTTTTTTTTATTATTTTTGTGTTTTCCTCAATTAACGTGAAAGAAGAAGGGACAACTTTATATGGGTAATTCCAAAGTGTTGAACGTGACAGTCGTGCGCATCAAAAGTGCAATAACATTTTAAACATCAAATATTTTTACGTTCTTTTAACCCTTAAAATATAGCACTAAGAAAGCACTATTATCTATGCTAAAGTTTATGGGGGGCGCGATTCTAGGTCAAAGAACGTGAAAAAAATAGAAGTAGTTTTTGTGGCTATGTATAAAAAGGCGTAATTCAGCGAAACCTGGCACAATTTTTCAAACAAACTACTTTCAGAATTTTACGTAGCAATGTAACATTAAAATGCCTTTGGTTTGATTCCAAAATCTTCTGTATTTTTTTTTTTTTTTTGCTTAAGCCAAAATCTGGTTCGATGCGTGACATTTCGAACGTGAAATTTTTTCCATAATAATTAATCTGAAAAATGATTAAAAAATTTCAAAAGATTTTGTTATTCGTGCTTAATTCCCAGTTTTTATTACTGATAAAAACACTTGAAATTTATTGTTGATTGTTGAATTTCAAGTGTTTTTATCAGTAATAAAAACTGGGAATTAAGCACGAATAACAAAATCTTTTGAAATTAAATTTTGTATTCCCAAAAATTGAAATTACTTTTTGATAATAAACAGGCAGTGCACGGCCTAAAAAAACACTTAATTGTCAACATCTTTTGTAAAGTTGTTGTTGTTGTTTTTATTTTGTTTTTCTTAACCTACTTACAACTACAATTAATGTTGAGAGAATTTCAACTAATTGTAGTGGGGAATGTAAGATGAGATAAACCCACTGTTTATTGTTGATGTGTTTTGTTTAAGCTTTGATATTATTACAAGTAGAACTGTTGCTATAAGTCTTATACGCTTAACAGTTTTATTTGGTTTAATATCTTTAGTTTTTCTAAAACGTTATGGATGAAGTTTCCTGATGATCTGGCCTAAGCAACCAGTGAAATGCGCATAGGAATAGCTTATCCCATCAACAATAAATTTCAAGTGTTTTTATCAGTAATAAAAACTGGGAATTAAGCACGAATAACAAAATCTTTTGAAATTAAATTTTGTATTCCCAAAAATTGAAATTACTTTTTGATGATTAAAAAAAATAAAAATTCACCGTTAATCCGAATAACATATTTCTCTTCGAACTCTTCCTTAGATTACAGACCATGTATGAAAATTTTTTTGGAATAATTTTCATCAAATATCACCTCTTTTTAGGAAGATAATATTAAAGAAAACATGCTATAAAACATTCTCACAAATAAGAAATAACGTTTGCACAACTTTGGAGTCTGATTCTTTATCTAAGTGAACAAATAACAATATCGTAAAATAATCAGCTTTTAATAACGTTTAAATTTTCGGTCACGGTGGACTTTTTGACGGAAATGCCCATATATTATTTTTTCTGTTTAAGGAAATAATAATCAGGTTTAATAAACAAACACAATATTACAAAATAACCACAATACTAGTAATTGTTAAAGCTTAGGCACGAGCTCTATGTGTTCATTTGTCCTTCAAGTTGTGCTGACAAAGGACAACAAGAAAAAGAAAGACAAAAATGAAAAAACAAAAAAATGTACTTTGGACTACAAGAAAAATTCTTGACAAAAGTACGAAAAAACAGAAGTAAGGAAAAACATGTAAAATCAATTAAAATGGATAATCATTCAAAAAAGCAAACTTCGATCTACCAAAGGTTAAAAATACAATTTGGTTTAAGGATTGATGTTTGACTATTGACGTCAGCAGTCGTCGATGGCTGCGAGTGTAAAACGGCAAATCCATCTGAGGAGATCGAGTGGTTGCGATCGAAACATGTCATGGTAACCTGCCGGCCCGGGTTCGATCCCCGGCCACGGTCAAGAATGAAGGATTATCAATAACAATTTTAATTAATTTTCATGTTGTAAAATTCCTTTCTTCATAAGAATAATTTAATGGTAATTAAATTTGATGAAATTGAGCCTAATTAAAATTATTGAAAATTTGGATTAAAAACCATAAATGGTTCAACAAAATAACCACAATACTAATTATTGTTAAAAGCTAGGGCACGGGCTCTATGTATTCATTTGTCCTTCAAGTTGTGCTGAAAAAGGTCAACAGGAAAAAGAAGGACAGAAAATGAGAAGAACAAAAAATGTACTTTGGACTTCAAGAAAAAATCTTGACAGAAGTACGAAAAAACGGAAGTAAGGAGGAACATGTAAAATCAATTAAAATGGATAATCATTCGAAAAAGCAAACTTCGATCTACCAAAGGATAAAAATACAATTTGGTTTAAGGATTGATGTTTGACTATTGACGTCAGCAGTCGTCGATGGCTGCGAGTGTAAAACGGCAAATCCATCTGAAGAGATCGAGTGGTTGCGATCGAAACATGTCATGATAACCTGCCGGCCGCGGTTCTAATCCCGGCCACGATCAAGAATAACAATTTTAATTAATTTTCATGTTGTAAAATTCCTTTCTGCATAGAAAAAATTTAATGAAAATTAAATTTGATGAACTTAAGCCTAATTAAAAATATAAAAAATTTGGATTAAAAACCATGAATGGTTCAACGAAATAACCACAATACTAATTATTGTTAAAGCTAGGGCACGAGCTCTATGTGTTCATTTGTCCTTCAAGTTGTGCTGAGAAAGGTCAACCAGAAAAAGAAAGACAAAAATGAAACAACAAAAAAATGAACTTTGGACTTCAAGAAAAATTCTTGACAAAAGTACGGAAAAAACAGAAGTAAGGAAAAACATGTAAAATCAATTAAAATGGATAATCATTCAAAAAAGCAAATTTCGATTTACTAAAGGTTAAAATACAATTTGGTTTAAGGATTGTTGTTTGACTATTGACGTCAGCAGTCGTCGATGGCTGCGAGTGTAAGATGGCAAATTCATCTGAGGAGATCGAGTGGTTGCGATCGAAACATGTCATGGAATGAAAGATTATCAATAACAATTTTAATTAATTTTCATGTTGTAAAATTCCTTTCTTCATAGAAATAATTTAATGAAAATTATATTTAATGAACTTAAGCCTAATTAAAAATATTAAAAATTTGGATTAAAAAATATTACAAACCTTTATTTACAAATGGGTAATGAAATAGATTGAAATGAGTATATTATTTTCAAACGACTGCAGTGATTAACACATTGACTGCCACGTCGGACACATATGTGTGTCACTGCACTATGCAGTTAACGCCACGTCGGACACATATCATACATAAAATTTCGTTAGAGGTGTAAAAAAGTTTTGGTTTTTCTTTGGTGGCAACGCTGTGCGCCTTAAACATCTTACTCTGTATAAACTGGGTCGTTCTCACTTCGTTCTGAATTTGACCTGTTCAAGCTTTAACTTAGTTTATTTAACTATCTAAGATCTGTTCTAGCTAGAGTTTTTCAATTAATATGTGACTCCCAAGAACGCTTTTCTTTAATTCTAGTAAAGAGAACTTTACACAATTTGACATCAAAGTTTGTTATTTAGTGAAGATCTTTTCATAACTTACCATATAAATAAAAACCCATCATGTAAAGCCAACTCTCGGAAAATACTTCCAAAAATGTCGTCCAAAAATGTAACGAACTATAATTTTGTTGGTAACATTTAGTTTCGTAAGACTAGAAATCACAATTCTTAATTTCGTGAAGATCGATCCAGAATTTCCTTGATGTAAAGCCCGTTCTCGGAAAACACTTAAATACGTATAAGACTGTAACAAATAATGATGAAATTTAGATTTGTGAGACTGAAAATCACACTTAAATAATTCTATGATATTGGTCCAGAATTTACTATTTGTCTAATATAAAACCCTTTCCTTAAAACCACTTTAATAAACCTAAAACCGAAACGAATCATGATATTTCATTTAAATAGTCATAATTGCGTTTCATATGACCAAATATAGAATCATAAGACTCTGTGAAGATCTGCTCTTAAGTTAACATAAATCCTTTTATTTTATAAAATTTATTTTTATGTATTTCTAATTTGTTATGTCTGTATTTTGCAGCCATTACAACTAAAGGCCTTTGCAAACTATCACACAAGCCTTAAGTAACTTGACTAAAATGCTTCCCTTATCTAACTATTGTTTAAGAGTTAAAAAAAGACAATAAATTGACTCGTATTCGATCTTTAGAATTTTGTATTAATATTTTTTTAAATTAAGCTTGAGATTTGTTTTTTTGTTAAATTTGTAAAAAATTGTTAATTTTGTCAAACTTTTAAGATAAAAACCCTGAAGAAGGCAAACAACAGAGTGCCGCAATAGTGGATTAAATAAACTTAATATTTTTTATAAAAAAAGAGACCTCAAGCTTAATTAAAAAAAAACATTAATAAAAAAAGACATTAAACAACTTATCAAAACAGGGTTGTATTTTCCTCAAACTGTAAAATTGTTTACGATCTGATCACAATGATCTTGCGTAAGTTTTTGTAAGAAGAGAATGAAATCCACTTAATCTCATTAACACAATTTATGGAAACGTGTAAATTTATGATTCAGTTTTAGTAACAAAACAATATCAGGTTGTACATAACAGCCAATTAATAATTGATAATAAGTTGCATAATAGCAAAAAAAAAAAAAAAAAAAAAAATAACAGAAAAAAGTGAAATAATTTTAACAAAAAATAGTTTTTTGAAAATGTCTTATAATAATCGTATGTAGTATTTTTTCTGCTTTTGTTTTCTTCGAATTGATTACTAACGTCATAGTTACATACTTTGCAGCTACGATGTGTTTGTTTTATTAAGTAAATAAAAATTTCTTGTTTGATTTTTTCCTTTAATTACAAGAAATAAAACTGAAATAACAACTTAAACAAAAAAAGTTTAGTGAAAAACAAACAACTTTAAATCACTTTAAATGCCATTAATGACTTTGCCATGTGCGTAAAGAAATCCATATAAAAGTGCATCTGGCCAGAGAGTCTTTTTTTTGTAGTTGTATGTCTCTTGTATATTTTCAATTTAGTTGTCAGCTTAATGTTTTATTTTGTAACAAACATCATCACACTTATTGAATTACAAAAAGTATTTGCTACAAACAGCAAACGAGTATTATAAAGAAGTAAAGTAAAATAAAAGTTCAATAATTTAAGCAAAACAATTTATTTAAGACTTTGAAGTACAACAACAGCATTACTTTAGTTTAAATTATAAATGTTAAGAATTGTTTTAAAATATTTAAATTATTGATATATAAATTATTTGTTGGAAATAATTGTAAACTAAATATTTTAAGCTTTAATTACTTTATGCATATGAGGAGTTCCATAACAAAACAGTGTAACTTTTATACCCACACCACTATAGTGGAGAGGGTATTATGCTTTTTTGCAAACTTGCGAACACTTACAAATATTGATTCTAGAGTCTAGACCAGACCTCGGCAAGCCCATACATTGAACTAATTTTGTAGTATTTGTGAGAAGAGAAATCAGTGTAAGAAGTGTTTCCATAAGTCTTGGAATTATATAAATTTATTTAAATATCAAAGTAATTCTTGGGAATACAAAATTTTAAATAAACAAGATTTTGTTTGTCGTGCCCAATTCCCAATTTTTATTCTTAATAAAAGTACTGAAATTTATTGTTGATGGGATAAGCTATTCATATGCGCATTTCACTGGTTGCTTAGGCCAGGAAACTTCATCCAAAGATTTTAGAAAAACTAAAGATGTTACACAAATAAAATTGTTAAGCGAATTGATCCACTTTATAATGACGGAAACACTACTAATTTCTGTTCTCTTCAGTAACTGAAAGCTTTTCCATCACTTGCTTGGTTTGTTTAAAATTCCCACATTCATGTTCTCAATAAAAATACTGATCAGAAATACATCACTGCGTTGCATCTGCTAAATGAATTTCATTTAATTTACTTCACTGTTGATAAAGGCTTAAGCTACGGTCAGACTTATCAAATATTTGACGAAAAAAACGGAACCAACAACCAAACTAAAAAATCATTTCGCTTAATATCAATATTTATTTTGATTAAAATACCACATCTTACAAAAAACAGTTTTTTGCTATGTCTAGTAGTATAATTAGTTTATTTTGTAATATTAAGACCATTTTAAATCTCACTAACTATTAACAAAAGTAGGGGTTACGCTTATTTGATCAAATATTTAATAAGTGTGACCGTAGCTTTAGCCTTTAAATGTTGAACTTAGCATGTACAAGAAGTAATACAAATGGTGATATTTGTTCAGAATTTTTACATCCAACTATATTTATTTTAGCGTGCATAGTGCATTATTATATTGGTTTACAGATTTATTTGGCCCCAAAATATTTTAATGCAATCTTAAGGCTCAACTATAATATGCATAAGCTTAAACTACTGTCAAACATTTACGAAAAGCCTCTCAAATGCATTTAAAAAAACAAAAACAAAATCAAAAATAAGATTTCTGTTTGACGTGCTAAATTCCCAATTTTTCTTATTTGATAAATTCACTAATAACAAAAATATTTGATTCCGTACGGAAAATGCGATCTGTTTCGCACGTTGCTTAAGCAAATGACAAATTCATAAAATTAACAAAAAGTTTTCTTAAGTTCAATATGGTTCGACACATATGAATCACATGTATTCGTAAAATTGCTTCAGCCAACTTAAGCATATTATAGTTCGGCCTTAAGTCCTTCATTTTCAAATTTTATTGGAATCGTTCCATATTTGACCATAGCTACAAAATCAATACCATAACTTCCTTAAGAATGTTGGTATTAATACAAAATTTGGCGACAATAACTTCTATAACAGCTACTGTCATATAATTTTGTTCTGGTAGGTCCAAAATTGATCGTAGGTCTTATAAAAACCACCACTTTAAAACACTTTAAGACAAACAAATCTCATATGGGTGCTGATAGTATTCAGCACAAAAATCTCTTATATAATCTTAAACTTATAACGAAATTTTCGTTAACCGGGTCCAGGACTGGTCATGGCCAGTGTTTAAAAAACTGCAATAACTTTAGTTTATTCGGATTTTACTTCTGCTTGTGACTAATGGGCCATGGGTCCCAAATATGGTGCTATCTCGAAAATTTTTCGGTATATACAGTGGTGCAGGTTATCAAATGTTTTGACATAAAAACTATTCTTTCTTACTCGTCAATTTGTTTTTAAAAAATAAACCTAAATTTAGTTTAGTTTTCGCTTTTATATAAAATCGGGGGGTTTTTTTTTAAATTTGAGATACATTTATTATCAGAAAAGTGTTATTTCTAGTTAAATCAAATAAAATTTAATAATATTTGTTCTTTTATAACAACGTTGTGCAAGAAAATTTAAAAAAACATCGAAGGTAATACCTGACGAATATTTCATGATATTTCGATGAATGAGCGAATCGAAAATTTCAAAATATTTCGACAAGATATTGACGATATATAGAAAAATTTGTCTGAAAATCAAATAAAATTTCCAATTGTTTTGAGGCTCAAAATATAAAGAAGTGTGAATACCAGATACTAATTGAAGTACTAGATGATACAGCGGGACCTTCTGTGAATGAGACTATTTATTGGTCAGGATCTTTAACGTACGTATTAGCTGAGGTTTCAATCCAAATTGCGAAGGCGTAGATAAGAGAGATGTCGGGTTAGGACCATGTTTTCGAAATTTAGCCTTCGTGTAAAATAATATTTAAATGCAAGGGCATTCACAATAGGTACCAACGATAATCAAAAAAATACGTAGTCATTTCTGCAGATGATGATGACGCCACACTTATTTTCATTTCAGGCTTTTCCTGTACTCTTAAATTGTCGTTCTCTTAATTTTTTGTGTTGAAAATTACCACAACCCAGCGGGAAAACTCAGAAGGCCTTCTTACTTCAGGTCTTTTAAAAGGCCGGCTTAAAAATTGTTTGATTGAATTACCATTCTTTCCTAACTGCTAAAGAATGCCTCATAAAAGGCCCACATTTCCTTCTATGAGATGGAAGAAGCGAAGGAGTAACATTTTTTGTTTTGTTTTTTTTTTTTTTTTACCGAAGCAATAGCAAAAGAATTATTTTTTTTGATCCAGTTACCATTCTTATGTAACTGTGAAAGAAGCGAGAGCAAAAGGCCTGACAAGGAGTGTAAAAAAGATATGAGTATGGAACGGAGCGAGCAGGCCTTGTACATTCAAAAGAAGGAGTACAGAGGCCTACTAGAAGGCATCCGTACTCCTTCTTTTTCCCGCTGGGAAACATCTTCATATAAAATAAAGAAAATTTACATTTTTTATCTCATACATATACGTAATAAAAACAATTTTTCAGAATTTGAAATATTTAATAATTATGAATGTGCTTTGTCTTTAACCTTAAAAAGAAGGTGTTCTCGATTGACATAGAGTCAAATGTTTTAGATCGAGTTTGCCCAACAATCCGTGGAGCTGAAATATAGGAAAAATGCCTAATAGTGGAATATTTTATGAATGACTCAAGTCGAATTTATGCAGGTGACCGCATCATGGGATAGAGTTATGCTAGCTATCCTTTTTTTCTTTTTTTGTTTTCACAACACAAGTGACTGAACGTGTAGAAAATTTTATATGGAAAACACTTAAAAAACTGAGTGCTTTCCATATAAATTTTACTACACGTTCAGTCACTTGTGTTGTAAAAACAGCACATATTTATTTTGTTTTTGTAAAAAATTAGAGTGAATGTCAAAATTATTTGTTGAAAATATAAAAAAAGGAAATTTTTTTGTGTATGAAATACACACAATTGCTAAAGAAGGAAAATCTTTTTCCTGTATTGCAAGTTTATTGTGGCTCGACTTATTCCTTACGCTTTTTAATTCCTTGTGTTTATATTTTATAATCACTTTTTTTGTTTCATAAATTTTATTTAAATTTAGGAATGTTTATTTCTCATGGTGAGTAATATTCATTATAAATATTCATATTATTCGAATGTGTATATACAAACAAAAATTCTGATAGTGCATAGAAAATATTTCTGGAAAATATTGAAGGAATAAGACTATTAAAGTATAAAACCTTTTGAGGATTGTAATTTGACTTAGAATACACATTCGAATAATATGAAAAATTATTTATTTAAGTTTTTATTGAATTTTAAATTTAAATTAATTTTTTCACAAAATGTTAACAAAGCTTGACATTTGGTATACACACAAAAAAATAAACAATAAACAGATGACTCGGAAATGTCACCTGTATGAATTTGCCTTGGAATGACTGAATTATTAGCAACGATTTGATAGATGTTGCAAAACAACATGTTGTTATTATCGAGCGCCATTAAAATAATTAAATCGATGACAATTTTGAAATTTTTTAACTTGAACGCAATATTTTTTTGAAGACTATTGTGTCCTTACCATTGCTGCAATAAATATTCACAGAAATTAGTTTTATTACCAAAATTTTACTTGGAGTTTATTTAATATTATACATAGTGGCATACATACATACTTATGTATAAAATATTTTCCAAACTTTTTGCGACATCTAGTCTACTTTAAAGTCTACGATTTTAAACACTATTTTAATTACAGCCTCGCCCAATTATTTCTAGGCATCCAACCAACTACATTCTTGTAGTTTGTCTTTTCCAAAGAAATCCAGTTTTCTACAATTTTACATTTTCTTCGGATTTCTTGTAAATATTGTAATTATAGGAAAAACTTAAACAAAATTGAAGCTTATCGTAAAGAATCAAGTGGTTGGTTGCTCAATCATTTGAAAATGCATGGAAAATTTAAAATACTTTAACAACATTTTTTTTTGCCGCAAATTAACAACTACTTTAAATTTTTTATTTATATTAGTTATCCGCCATAAGAAAATCTGTAATTTAAAAAAAAAGTCATTTAAGTGACTTCGTGTAAATCTGAAAGAAAACAAAATTTAACTGGGTCATTCATATTCAAAGTGGTTGAAATCAAAACAGATAACATTCGCTGCTGCTAATCCTGATCACTTGTGTCATTAAATCATATCAATTGCGAGCTTGAAATTTAAAAAAAAAAAAACTTATTACAGCTGTTGGCCAAAAACGATCAATAATAATTTTCGTACTACATAGTAGTTTTGAATTCATGTGTAATTTTTTTGTTTGACTTGAAGTATGTTAACATGTTTGTAAAAAACATAAGTAAATACATGTGAATGTAAATTTTTATATGGAATCAATATCCTCGTGCCGTAAACTGTTAATAAAAAAAGTGTGTGGCACGTTCAACTAGCAGAAACTTCTAGTCTAGTGATCTACTAATAGAAATCGTGCAAAGAAAATGAGTTAAACAGTTTACCGCCGGGAGGATTGATCACAAAATACCCTAAATTCTGTTCGGAAACTAAAATCCTAGAGAACATACAGAGTATTTGGCTTTAAAAAAGAGGTGTGTTAGGATGGGAATATTAAATAAAGGTTTCTTGAAAATTTTAAAAATGGTAAATTAAAAGTTTTCGCTGGAGCTAGTCACACTAAGCTTTTCTGCTGAAGTTTTTCTACAAAAATGAAATAAATATTTTTCTTTAATAGATCCATATGGCCAGCGTTACCGTTAGAAAAAGTACCAAAAAAGGGGATATTTACAAGAAAAGTGGCACCAAAAGGGGGATTTAAGAAAAAAAGGGGCACTTCTTTTAAAATCAGAATAAGTACACCAAATAATGTTTTTCCACGTATTTTGTTCAGTTTATTTAAAACTTCAAATAACATTTTATAAATGGTAAAAAAAAATCATGGGCTAGAGCAATATTTCACCCGAAATAAGGCGGTTATGCTAATACATTTTATCATAACTCGAGATTGATTTGACCGATTTTGTCAAAACAATAACAGATGATTATTAATAAAGTTTACTTTGAGTAATCCAAATACCTACACTTTTTTTATATTTACAACGATTTCGAAATTGTTCAAAAATTAGTAGCAAAATTTTGCAAAATTAGTACTTACTATTTTTGTTTTGAAAAATTCATGCAAAAAGGATAAGGATAGAAATTCGAATTTTTCTGAAAGCCACGTCTATTACGAAAAATGACTTATATTTCGCCCGAAATTAGTCGATTATTTAATCATGACTTGAGAATATTTTTACGATTGGATACAATTACACTACGTGACAAAATTTCAACAAAGTCGTGACCAAATGAATCTGATAGCTAAACTGGGTCTATGAAATAACTCCCACGAAAGAGGTCCCACTTTTAAAAACGAAATAAGTCCCACCAAAAATTGCTTAAAAAATGAAACAACTCCCACGAAATAAGTCCCACTTTTGAAAGCGAAATAAGTCCCACCAAAATGAAATGATTTAAAAATTTACTTGAAATGAAATAACTCCCACTCAAAATGAAAAAACTCCCCCTTGAATAATATATTTCTTAAATGAATTAAGTCCCACTTTCATAAACGAAATAAGTCCCACTTTTTCACTGTTTAATGCGATTTCAAATAAGAAGTATTTGGCTCTTCGAAAAAAACACGTCGAATAATATGAATAATCAAAGCAGAGGAATAATAAAGAAAAATCGTATGCAAGCTTGCAGAAGGCTTCTTAATGGAATGGATATTACGAATTTTGATAGAGTTCCAGAATTTATTATTAATTCTTTTTTCGGTCAAGGAACGTATAGAGAACGCCTACTAGTAACAACGTTTGGATTCGTAAATGGATTAAGTACAGATCAATTGTTCTTATTATTAAGATGGAAGCCGTTTCGGAAGGACCATCAGATTGAAATTATCGACCTTTATAAATGGCTTGAAGATCCAGTGCATGGTAGACGGTATTATAGTTTTAATGTGGCATTGGGATTAGTTGTATTTTGTAATGGTGATATTAGAAAACATGGATCACGAATTCCAATTTCCTACTAAAAATATAATAAAACACATACATACGTTATTACGTCAACAATTTTTTTTAATATTGTTTTTCCAGTAGTTAAGTTCGGTACCTATTTGTACACATTTCTTTAAAGTTTTTTTTATTATAGTAAGTATAAAGTAATTAATAATAAAAAAAGGAGAGCCATGAGAGATAAGGACAAAAAATTATAGTTGTCCCTTTTACGAAATGTCCAATATATAACTTTTTGCATAAGAAAAAAATGAGAAATAAAGCCATAATGGCCTTATATTTCATGGCTCTATCGCACTCCTCCATAAAAAAATCATTTATTTATCAGATAAATATTTGAAGGGTTTCATGAACTTCTGCACGACAGAATGGACAACATACTAGTTTACAAAATATAAATTTAGGGGTATGAAATAACTCCCACTTTACAAAACGAATTTATTCCCACTCAAAACGAAATAAGTTCCACTTAAAATAAAAACGCGTAACGAAATAAGTCCCACCAATTGACGAAATAAGTCCCACTTTTAAAAACGAAATAACTCCCACTTTCAAAACAGCAATTTTTTGTGGGACTTATTTCGTTTTTAAAAGTGGGACTTATTTCGTGGGAGTTATTTCATAGACCCGCTAAACTTTATGTAATATTTTCCGCTGAATCCGAATATACAGTCAGAATTCTCAAAAGTATAACAGTATAACAGTATTCCAAAATAACCTTTATTTGTGTTTTTAAAAAAGATGATGTGACTGAAATGCAAAAATCCTCAAAAATTTTAAAAGGATTATGTATTTCTTTCTTTTTAGTGAATGGTTATAAGTAGGGCAACCAAAAAAAAGCACTAAAAAAACAGTTTTAAGCTCTTAAAAAAAGCCTTTAAAAACATGAAAATAAGCTGTTAAAACTTAAAAAAAAGCAATTTAAACTTGTTTATTTTTCACTTAATTCGTTGTTATAGTAAATTATAAGTTGATGCAATAAATTTTTCGAAAAGAAAACTATGTTTGTTTGGAGTCAGCAATTTCTTGTAGATAGAAAAAGTTCTTCCTACGTCTACAGATGTTAAGGGAGCATATCTAAAATTGAGTATTTGCTCTGAAGTATATTTTATACGATTGGACTCATAATTCCGCTTGCCTCCCAAAATATCCCCAATATCTTTCAATACCGAAAATCCTTAATTTTTTAATGAAACTGATCTTAATTTTGTATTAACTTCGTCTTCTATATCCCCTGGAACACGGGACATTTTTCTTACGATCCACAACTATGTTCACTAAGAAAACCAATGAAAGATTTTTTGTTTCCAATTTTGTTACAACTTCGAGTAAAACAACAAAATTTGCAGAAATTTACATTATTTGATATACAGAGAAATTCTTAATAGCTAAAACTATATTAAAAAAGCAAAAAATAAGACGTTACTATACCAAAAGCAGAGAGAAGGGGAACTAACAGACGTTTCTTTATACAAAAACTATATTAAAAAAGAAATAAGACGTTACAAAGTGTGATGGTAAAAGACGTTACATACTGAGGAATTTGATCGTAAGAATAGAGCTTTGGAATTTTCGAGAGAAAAGAACTTAAACAAGCAAATATTAAATTAGGTTTAAAAAAAGGCTTAATACTTAAAACATAAACACATACAAGTTATACACAACACTATAAAAGGTAAGTTACAGTACTGCTAAGACAGAGTTGCATAAAAATCAAGTAAGAAAGTATTGTCGGTCAAGCCCGACCGTATTATACCCAACACCACAGTATTTAAAAACAAGTTTCGAGAGTGTATGCCTTTATGAATAGGGATCATCTATGTTTTAAATTTCATTAAAATCGGTTTGATGGTTTCTGGTAGGCAGAAATTGCCCCCTATCCCCCTCATAGTCCTATTTTTTTAAAAAATGCATACCTTACGTGTCCACATAAATATGGATCCATCTACATATCTCTTTAATTGCATTAAAATTGGTTGATAGTGAGCACAAAGACCCTCTTCCTGATAGCAGCTTGTATGGAGGCTATATTTAATTATGGACCGCTTCGCCCTTGTGCCAATTAGAACCCACGTACCAAATTTCATTAAATTGTCTTTAAAATTGCGACCTGTACTTTGCGCACGAGGTTACATGGACAACCAGCCAGCCGGACGGACATCGTTAGATCGACTCAGAAAGTGATTCTGTGTTGACCGGTATACTTAAGGACCAATATTTTAAGGTGTTTCTCACATGAGCACAAATGCATAATACCCTCTCCACTCTTTAGTGTAGCTATAATAACATAAAGAGATAATATAGGTTTTTGGGATGATATTGCTCAAGGGAAGAACAAAATATTACCATAACGTTGAACGATTTTTTTAACCAGAGTTGTTACAGCACAGAAATGGTTGATTTTTTAGTATTTATAAAAAAAAGTTGCAAATAAAAAAATAATAATAACGATTTTTGCAAAATTTTATTAAATAAGTTTTTTTTTGTATGAAAAATTATCTTAAAATGGCAAAATAAGCAAAAAAAAGCCGATATCGCAAAAATAACTAAAAAAAGCCGATATTGCCAAAATAAGCAAAAAAAAGCCCTAACAAATATAGCTCATTTTCTTTGTTTTCTTATGATCGGAGTTTGTGTTCAATCAAAATCTTTCTATCTTGTAAACCAAAAAATAAGCATTTGCTTTTTTTTGGTTGCCCTAGTTATAAGATTTCTAAAATAACCATGGATTGCTAGTTTAATTTAAAATTAAATTAAGTTTATTGACAGTTAATGATTGTCATATGAATTTGTTTTTCATAAATACCCAAAAAATTAATATACCTGGTATTTACCCAGACATCAGGTAAATACCCGGTAGAATCCCATCTTGTAGAGGGAAATTTTTTTAAAGCAAAATTAATGTTATTTTTGTACTAAAAAATTCAGAAAAAAATTTTACATACATATATGTATATAATTTATTGGAAATGAATAAAATAAGCCATTAACCATGAATACAATTATTCTATTCAGAATTCATTAAAATTTTTATTTACAATACGTATACAGAAATTTCATGAAAGTAGTGTAAACACAAAAAATTTAATTTTGCGATTTAATGCGCATTTTTCTTAACAAAAATCTGAAGAAAACTAACATCGACGAATTTGGCCAATTTTCGCTATATAATTGGCAACGCAGATAAAAAAATCCGACAACTCTGATTAATACAGAGATAGTATACGCATTCAAACAGGTGGCACTTCCCAAATGCACTTGCCTGCAAATATGTACATGTTTACATAATTTATTCACAATAAATACATAAGCTAACCACGCATTACAAGAAGAAAGGTTTCATATAAGCTTGCTAACATAATATATACGTAACTTTCAATAAGGCTGGGATTTTAATAAAACAGAAAGTAAAAAAACTTTTCTCTACATTTAGTAAAAGTTTAAAAAAAGTGGCAAGAATTGCAAAAAGTATCATATTTGGGTGCATTTTGTAAAAGTAGCAATATAGTATCCAAGCAGTCGAAAAACTGGCAAATTGCTACTTTAGTAGCACCAACGGTAACGCTGCGCATGACTAAGTAGCAAGTGTTAATAGAGAAGAAGTCTCGCAGAAGGTTTCATTTAAACTCCATATTTAACTTTTGTGATTTTAAAAGTTTTCTGTAGAATAAGGAACATTGAATTCTAGTTCGCGGAAAATAAAAAATATCAAATTCTAAAGCTATGCCTACCCGAATCAAAAGCTTTTATTTAGCCTGGGATTTGAAACTATTTTAATGGAATATATCCCCTTATTATAACTTGAATAAATATCATCCAGTATTGACATTTTTGTTGACAAGCTGTCTATCTAATAGCCTATTTACACTTGAGCACATCTTAAAGGAATGTGTGAAAGATGTTGAAAATGAAAAAAAACGTGTTTACATTTGTAACTAGTGTTCGAAAATAAACACTATATATAGCTCCTTAGTGTTCGGTTCGGTAGATTTGAGGAAAACACAAACGCTACTAGTGTTTGTGTAGTAAATCATTAAAAAATATCGTTTCCCTGTGTGTCATCTTCTTATCCAACTCAACAAAAAATGAGAGCATTTAATTTCGTTCGGGGTTTTTAAAAAAAACACAAGCTTCATTGTGTTCAGTTCAGCTCATTAATGTTCGTTCGTTTCTGTTGTGCCTAGCGCCCTTTTGGCTGGCAAAAAAAAATCAAAAATTTTTTAAAAAAACAAAATACACAGACAAAAAAAACCAAAAAGCCAGCAAAAAAATTTTACACAAACAAAACATATATACAATATACAGTTCGTGCTGCGTTGCTAAAATTTTTTGTAAAAAAAAGAACATTATAGAACATTTAAATATAATGTTTGGTACAGTAACACCACAATTGTTATATTTTTTAACGAAGAACAGAACACTATAATGTTCGGCTCTTTCTTGAGAATAGTTACGAACGGAATTTAGGGTTGTTTTTGTCCACACAAACACTTTAAAATAGATATTGTTCCTGGGTGTGTAAGCCGAACGGTAAATAATGTTCTGTTTATTTTCTAACACTGTTTGTAACATCTTTCATTTTTAGAATACATATTTATTTTCACGTGTAAAGGCCCAAATACATTGATCAAAATACTCATCAAGCATTGTGGTAGTGTTTGTATGTGTGACACCGACAACGCTTGATGAAAAATCAAAAAATTTAGATATGACGGCCAATATTGCTGGAAGCACACGTACACGTTGAATTCGCCGGTTGGACAAGCATTTGACAAGTGTATTTGGGCCTTAAGAGCTAATAAAAAATAAAATAAATGATATTGCTGTCCTGCTCTTGTTTTTCTAGTAATAGTTTTTACTTTTTAACAAGTTATTTGTTTATCCTAGTGACTGCACTAAAATAATCAAAAGATGTTAAATGAAACAACATGAGATAGGAATATATTTTAATGATAAAGAAATATGATGATTTTTAGCACAGTTAATTATTATAGGAAGATTGTTAACATATTTGCGATAAGATGAAAGATGTAAGATGTGAGCAAGTGTAAAAAGCGTAATGTTTTTTTTTTCTATATTCCGCTGTGCCAAATCTGACATATGTTTCACCATAGTACTGAAAAGACAATTCTTTCCAAGCTCACATAATATAAAAGGCATATTTATAGGTAGAATAATAGTTCGATTTCGCTAATTTTTAAAACCAAACAAAATTTTAAGGGCCGATGTTGAATGTTGAACCTAAACGTCAAGTTTTTTTCTGCATTTCATTTTGGCATTTCTCAATTTCAGACTAACTCAATTTGAACAGAGGCGAGCAACGCGTTAAAGTTATTCAGGCTTATTATGAAAATGGGCGTTCAAATCAAAATGCATATCGTGCACTTCGTGATTTTTTCGGTCAATTTAATCGTCCAAATGTGCGTAGAGTCGGAAAAATCGTGCAAAAATTTAAGCAAACCGGGTCTGTAGGAGATTTGAAAACACCAGTGGAAGCTCGCACAGCTCGTACTGCAGAAAATATTGCTGCTGTTCGCGATAGTGTGGCTGAAGATTTGAATTGCACCTCTCACGCTCGTCGTTGATGAACATTATGCATAAAAACTTGCATTTACACGCTTACAAGGTACAATTGACTCCAGAACTAAAGCCTCTTGACGTCGTCAACGGTCAGAATGGTGGCAAGAAATGGCAACAGTGAATGATACATTTTCGAAGAAAATCACCTTCAGTGATGAGACACATTTTCACCCCAGTGGATTCGTCAATAAGCAGAATTACCCCATTTTGGCGAATGATAATTCAAGAGTGATTGCCGAAAAACCAATGCACCCACAAAGAGTGACTGGTGCGGTTTATGGGCTGGCGGCATCATCGGGCCGTATTTTTTGCAAAATGAGGCCGGTCAGGCAGTTACTGTGAATGGTGTTCGCTATCGTGAGATGATAAAGAACTTTTTATTGCCCGAATTGGAAGATAAGGATGTGGACGATATGTGGTTTTAACAGGACGACACCACGCGCCACACAGCTAACGAAACAATGACTCTTTTGCACGACAAATTCAATGGCCGTGTTATCTCACGTGCTGGCGATGCCAACTGGCCGTCAATATCATGTGATTTGAAGCCGTTGGACTTCTTTCTTTGGGGTTATTTGAAAGAAAAGGTGTACTTCGATAAGCCCGCAACAATTAAAGAGCTAATGGATGAGATAATTCTGCACATTAACGGCATAGAACCTCAATTATGCCTCAGCGTCATCGAAAATTTGGACCATCGGATGGAGGTGTGCCGCCGAGTCGCGGCGGCCATTTGGCCGATATTTTGTTCCATACATAATTGAACCATATCAATACTATCACCACAAAAAGAAATGACAATAATTTCCTAAATAATTTGTGTTTTATTCAAAATTAACATCGGCCCTTAAAATTTAAGCACCCTTTATACATGTACAAAAATACATCTTCATATTGATGATGCTCTAGTATCAGAGTGGTGCAAAAAGTCATCAATCCAATGACGAACGACATCATACAATTTTGTCATATTTTACGCATCATCTATGATATGCTTGGAATGTAAAATAAGGAGCACATATTCCTATATTCTATTTTATTAAATTATTTAGTTAAATACATCAAACTTTTAAAGTAGAACGATTATGAAAACCATATCGGGCATGCTGCTGGTGTCTCATTATTGAGACTTCTTCTGTAAATTAAGGGCGGAATACAACAAAAGTCAAACAAACATCTGTAACGAGTAAGTAAGTAATAATATTCTCTCACTTTGACTTGAAACAATACCAATGACTAAATTTATTGACAAACTGTCCTTTCTTCGATGTTACTGTGTCATCGCACTAATGACATGTTTTATTAAAGTGACTCCGATTCATCATTTCTGTGATGCCGATGTGGCACCCCATTGATGACAAAATTTCAAGGGTGACATCACGATGATGAAAATTGCATGGGGTCAAAAACGAAGACATTTGTCATAGTACTGATTTCAAAATACATCAGTTTTATGACGCCTTTTCTGTCAGTGTAGACAATATTTGAGCTTAATTTTATTAACCTAGCTTGTTTCGTACCAAAACTCTGAATTCGGGTGTACATTTGAATTAGCTCCAGGTGATAAAGTGAACCGATTTGGCTTATTTTTTATGTACATATTAACCGATTAATTACTTCCCGATTAACTGATTGGTTAATTTAAAATTTGTTTTTTTCGATTAACGATTAAACCGGTTAATTTCAGCCGATTAACCGTTGTAACAAAAATTATAATTTTTTGTAGTAGTTAGTTAGTTAGTTAGTTGTTCTTTATTTTTTCAAAAATACAAAAAATACAATAAGTACTATAATTTTATAATTAATGTGAAAAAGAACTTACGACTATGACATATTGTCGTATTAAACCATATTTTTTTGTGTTTTAAATTATGGGTGGGTTCGAAATGGTCGGTTGGAAAGCAACTCACTTTTTTAAATGCATTCTACAATGCAACCGTGTACAATTTTACAACGTTATCCGTACCAAAATTCACCAAAAAAGTTAACAAAGTTCACCAAAAAAGTTGTGTTCTATTTTTAAAATACAGGTCAATAATAGAAATTAAGGAATTCGGAAAATGTTCGGTGCTGAGCTATGGCAGGATGAGTTAGATAATGACCTGGCAACAGAAGAAACTTACTGTAGTAACGCAACAACAGAATTAACCCACACAATTAAAAGTGTTAAACATTTTAAAAAATTAAACAGGATTTAAATGGCATAATGGAAGATTTTATATGTTTCGAGAATCTGCAGGAAAAACATTTCTCCAACAGTTACGATAAGTAAAAGAATTTTTTTCAAGTCAAAATTTATCAAAACTAAAGAAAAGAGTCGCTTAAATCCTAAACATTTTAACCAAACTATTTATATAAAAGATTATTTTATAAGATCTTCTTAAACTATTTAAATAACTAGTATAATCATCTCACAGTTTATTTTTTAATAAATACCTAATCGGCCTTGTTTTGGAAATCGAAATCACGTGAAATTGAAAACGACAAATTTTAAATTCTATCCTGTTTTTAAAATTGATAAAAATATTTCTTCTTTATTACCTTATATTTTGAGGACTATATATCTTTACCAAAGCTACTTTTGAAATCAGGAAAAGCTACGTTCGTTTAAAAAAAATGGAACTTAAAATCTCTATACAATTTAATTTCACTTGATTTCGATTAACAGAACGTAGTCGAATATGTTTTAATTAAAAAATATGTATGACAAAGTAATGAATTTGTTTTTTGCTCGTTTTAGTTCAAGAATTGTTATGTTATTGTTTTTTTTACTACTTAACTTCAAATAATAAATAACTTTTAATTTTTATTTACTGAAACTACCTACTTTATAAAAAAAACTTTATTAATCGGTTAACCGATTAATTTAGGTAGAAGTAGCTTAAAAACTAATGAATCCTTTGAATAGGCGTGGCACTGCCCATTTTTTCTTATCATAATATTATATTTATAGCGGAATTTAATGTGTGTACAAAGCTTCAGCTGAGTAGTAAAATAGTAACTTCGAATATTTCTACAAAGTTTCATAAGAATCGGTAAAAAATTCTGCCCTAAAGTGGTTTGGCCAAAGAAAGTGGTGGTCTCAAATATAGTGCACTGGTATTAAAATAATGCGACCAGTAGACAAGATTGATGTTTCATACTTACAAAACGATTTAATTTTCTTTAAATCTTTAAACATGAACAGAAAATGTCCCACTAAGTCGGACTCAAAGTTGCTATTAACCAAATACATGAAATAAAAATTTTGTAATTTTCTTAAAATGTTAAATTAAAGCAAAAAATTGTCACTCGACAAAATTAAGTAATTGGTATTAAGATTTTCAAAAGAGCACAAAAGTAAAAAGTGTATAAGAGTACCAACATTTCAAAATTTAACTTAATTTAAGGCGTAAGCGACAAAAAATAAATTTTAATTATGCAAAATAAACTGTAGCAAAATGAAAAAATTTATGTCACAGTAGTGGTTTTTTTAGACATTGTACTTTTGTTGTAAACAAAACTTACGACAAACAAAATTACGTCTACATTTCTAGACGTCAATATTCTAAATCTAGTAGACTCAAAAATTAGAAAATGTTTGTTTTGTGGCATTTGTTTGCCTAGAGCGAAAACTATGCCGAGTCTATAAAATAGTAACGTGTTCGTTGTTCATGCTGTGTTTTAATGATCTCTGACAGTTGTTTAAAATACGCATATTGTTTTTGTCTGATTTTATACAATAGATTGTTAATAAAATAATTGATTTACATACATAAAATTTAAGCTTTTATTTTTTAATCATTTATGTAAATTAATTTTGTATTATGACGTTAAATTTGATTGTTAATTAATTTAGAGAAGTTTATTTTTTTTTATTTTCGTTAATATGTAATTTAAATGAATAAACAATTCGGCTTTTAGAAAAAATAACTAGTAATAATCATATACATATATAATCGGCTGTGCTGAATTTTTTAGAAGTGTGTGTGACAAAATACTATTGTGTTTTTAGGTGAACTAAAGGGTATTCCGAGAGAAGCCTTTATATGGCATTTATGCAAATTACTGGGCGATCATAAGAAAATCTCTTAGTGTAATTTTGACTACTAAGTGATTTTCGGGAGAAGGCTTTACTTGGGACTTATGGCCCAAAAAAAGTGTTTAAATACTTCATTATTACAATATGGTTTTCTTTTAGTTTTGTTTTTAAGATTATTATAAGGAAGACTTGACAAAAGGTTACACAACTGAACAGCAAATAAAGAAAATTAGTTTTTTTTTGAATACCGACAATTATTTGTTTCAACGCATTTTTAGAGGGGATATTTAAAAGAACGTGAGAATGTGAATAAACCACAAATGTTACCCTAATTAGAAATAAACGTCTGGAAGAAAATCGACCATAGCTTTGGATATTTTTAATAAAGTAACGACAAGTCTTAGAAAGAGCGGGTCTATAAAAATCTAAGCATGTGCAGCACTTTCGAGCTGTTTTAATATATATTTGTCTAATTTCGTCTTCATTAACTTAATATTCCATTAATGAAGTGTAATAACAAACATAACATAAAAATAATAATTTATTGGATACAAGGCGTAGTGCATTAAAGCCATTATGCCTCATTTCTCAATGGAGTGAGAAGTAAGACAATATAATTTTATTACTAACACCCTAGTGCAGTTACGCCATAATCGTTTACCAACTAAATGGGAAATAACGCCATAACAGTGTAATTGTTATAGTGAAATATTGCTAAAAGAATGAGTTGCATTTGTCAAAAAAAAAAATATTTTGAAAAAATATGGTAGGTGCAAAGGGGAAGGGGTGGCGCTAAGACTTGCTCTGCAGGTTGCTTTAGAGAAGCTTAAGTTCATGATGCGGGGGCTTGCTTAACCATGTAACGATTTTCTCCTTGTTGTACCATAACAAACACAGGCTTCGCTAACTAAAGCTTAGCAATTCGTGATTTGATATCGGAATTTTTATAATTAGGGTTTCAAAAATCGGGATTATAAAGTTCGGGATCTGGAATTCTGAATTCTAAAGTTAGGGATTTTGACAATTCAGATTTTGATACTTTCCTTTTTTTTTTAATCGATATTAACTTTTTGGGGTAAATATTCATAAAAAAATACTTCGCGTGGTGGTCATTTAAGTGATATAGTGTTTCACACATAATGTCAACGTTCAAACTTTTGACTGACTGACTGATTCATTCATCATTACCCAGCCCAAACCGCTGACCCTAGAAATTTGAAATTTGGAGTAGCGATTGGTCACTCCCAAAATTGATCCACTAAGACGGGATTTTTGGAAATTCGAATGCTTAGGGGGTAAAAAAAATTAAAAACGGAAAATTAGGGAACCTTATATCTCCAAAACTAAAGGAGATGTAAAATAAATGTAATACGTATCGTTGTTATTTAGAAAAATAAACGGACAGGTGTCTGGTACTTTTTTGAAATTCGGCCCTATTAGGGAGTAAACGGGTAAAACCTGAATTTTGGTACTTTTTTGAACCAATTAACATAGAAACAAAGTTAATACCACGGAAAATACCTTATATCTCCAAAACTAAAAGAGATGCAAAATAAATGTAATACTTATCGTTGTTCTTTAAAAAAATAAGCGGACAGGTGTCTGGTACTTTTTTGAAATTCGGCCCTATTAGTGAGTAAACGGGTAAAACCTGAATTTTGGTACTTTTTTGAACCAATTAACATAGAAACAAAGTTAATACCACATTTTGGTCACTCCCAAAATTGATCCACTAAGACGGGATTTTTTCGAAATTCGAATGTTCAGGGAAAAAAGGTAAAAACGGAAAATTCGATAACCTTATATCTCCAAAACTAAAAGAGATGCAAAATAAATGTAATACTTATCGTTGTTCTTTAAAAAAATAAGCGGACAGGTGTCTGGTACTTTTTTGAAATTGGGCCCTCTTAGGGAGTAAACGGGTAAAATCTGAATTTTAGTACTTTTTTGCCAACCCATCTATCTATTGAACCAATAATCATAGAAACAAAGTTAATACCACATTCGAAACTTAAAAAAAAAAAAAAATACGTACACAAATTTGGTACTTTTTCGAAATTCGAACATTTAAGGGGTGAAAATCGTAACTATTTTTGGTACTTTTTTTTACAAAATATTTTCCTCCATTCATTGACATATTCGTACTAAATTATGGGCTGCCACTACAATACTGAAATTTTTGATACTTTAGTGTGGGAAAAATATAATAGGCCCAAAAAAGGAAATACGGGAATTTTGATATTTTTCTTTAGATTTTTGGTTCAATTAAAAAAGCGGGTTAAATGCTAGAATTTAAAGAAGTTTAAGCCTAGAAAAATATGTCCACGAAGAAAAAGGAGACGCTAACGAAGTAGCGGGTATATGCTAGTAAACAATAAATGACTATGATTTTCAACATTTTATTTTCCCACCATGGTTGACCATTCTGAGAAAATGCCCATTTAACAAAAAAATTTTAAATGAGCAATAACACCATTATGGCTTTATTTGACTTCTTATATGGAAATTAAGACATATGGCCTTATTTATTAATATGATGCAAAATAAGATCATATGGCTTTATTACCTACGGCTTTATTAAACTGCATCGTTTTTTTAGGCCACCCTGTACATGTTGGCCCCAAATCAGGCTTGTTGTAAATCATTTAAAATTTGCAGATCATGCCACCTGTTGTTTGAGTATTTTAATTTGTTTCATTTTAAACAATTTTAATACAATTCTAGTCTAATTAGAACATCAAAAGTTAAACAAGACTGCATTTGACATCAAGATTACTTACAATAACTTACAATGAACATGTTCACTTACAATTTCAATAAAAATAAAAAAATTTTAGCTTTAGGAAAATTAAAAGAAATAAATCATTAAATCTATTTAATAATTAATTAATTATTAGTAACTAAATTGGAAATGTTGCTTAAGATAAAAATAATTCAACTGGAATGCAGACATTGAAAACAGCGAAAAACCAGCGTTTGATGTTAGAATTAATTGGTCCAAAACCAGACATATTAACCGTGCTTTTATCTTATAGTTCATAATGTAGCAAAAATGTCACATATTTTAAAGCTTATTATGGATAATTAGTTTGTCAAGTTTGTTATGATTTTAAGACGATAAGTTTATACATGTTTTTTCAAACTTCATGGTTTTTAAAAACATTTTCCTACACGATAATTTAAATGCACTTGAAAAACTACATAATTTATAAAAGATTTTAATAAAATTACGCACCCAGCAGCCAGGTGTCTACAAAACAACTCTCAAGGAACCAGTTGGTAAAACAGATTTAAAAATTATTCATGTTAAAACAAATATAAAAGACACAATTAAAATAAAGCTTCAAACGTAGCAGGTAAGGGAGTTTCACTTTCGCTTACGGAAAGCATGAATTTGAAGCAGTATATTTTATTGAAATAATTTTATAAGTTTATTTTTCTGTAAGTAAAGAAAATACAGAATAGGTAGTTCGAGACTGTCAGCAGATAATAAAGCTGTTTTTGACTCGTTATTATGGATCTGTTTAGGATTAGCAGAGAAACCGGCCATTGTCGTTTCTGCTTTGTAAAAAGTATGATTAGGATAAATCTTTTATAGCTGCTTTTTTATTAATGTATATAGGAATTTTTCGGCGCTCCAGTGTGTTGACATCAATAGACGGGTAAAGCCTACAGTACACGGAATGTTAAAAGCTACATATGTGGCTTTTTACATTCCGTGTACTATAGGCTTAATAATTCGAAGACTATTATTTAACCATTTCCTGCATAAGCAACTTCTGTTGCTTGAAAATAGAATGCAGGCAGTTCCTCGCCCCATTTCAAAAGCAAACCCAACATTTTTAAGATCTCCTCTTTTTAGGTTTTGGTAAAAAAAACTGCAGTATTTTTCCTTGATACCATATTGGGCTCTTATGGTTTGCGAACAGTTGAAGATATATCAGGCACTTCCCCTCCGAGAAGGAGAAGGAGGTACTTTTTGAGGAATTCCTTAAGATGCATTTATGCTTTAAAAAAGAACGACTCAACGCCGGCCTTTATGTAGTCCAATCGCTGATATATTTTTTTCTTACTCCAACCCAACATATTCTTAATCAGATTAAAAAAGATTAAAAGAGTCACTCACATAACGCTCCCGCTTCGTTCTTCTCAGAGTGTTAGACTAAGCTCTTCCTTTTTTTTATAAGAAAAGAGGAAATCTTGTAAAGCCCGTCGTAAATCCAACAATAAAAGGAAATAAAACTTTTCCACAGACATTCCTTTAAAGCCCTCGAAAATACGGCGAGGAATAAAAACTTGGAGGGGTCTTTTAGGTTTATGTAGATTATAAAATATAAAAGTAGACGCTGGTAAAATACAGCCATTTTGTTGCTGTTGTAGTTCTAGTTTTCGAAAAGTTTTAATTTACAAATGTTTTTTTTACATGGAAAACAACATTAAAGTGCATCTCCGTCTAGAAAATACACAAAAGAAAACACTTCTGCATAGATTTATTTTTATTTTATTAATATAAAACGAACACAAACAACTTCAATTAATTAAAATTCATAACAGCTTTAAGAAAAAATAAATAAATAGCAGGGGCCAAATTTGGCTAATGCAGCGCCTAGGATACCACTCAATCATTTATTTCTAACATACCTACCCTCCATCACTATTCTTTAAGGGGGCCAGTTGTAGGAAGGGAGAATTAATCTTCCTTTCTTTAAATTTATTGATTTATTGATGGAATAATGTTATGGAGTAAACCCAAGCAAGTCGATTAACGCCTTTGCTGGGTAATACTGTTAATATTTTATTATAGGTAAAGAGTCAGATCGAACTATAAAAGTCTTAATCTGCCTTCTTTACTTTGCAATTATTTTTCAAATAAAACTCCGACTTGTGTCTTGTTAGTTCAAGCGTTCATCAGGGAATGATTTTATTTTAAAAAATGTTTTTAAAGTACAATGTCAAACTCAAAATAAAATAATCCGTTAATCGTTTTACATATAAATAAGAATTGAGTAATTTAAAAACCAAAAAAAAAATGTTCAATACAGACTAGAAATATATTGAAAAAAAGTCCCATAAATGCCCGGAAGTCGCCCCCAGTAAGATAAAATGTATGACCGACCTCAATTAGTTTTTTGTCCTTAACATTTTCTGGATACATACTTGCGCCTTATCTCCACTTTTTAGGGAGGCTCCCAAGCAAATATTGCGTTTTATGAAATTCTTAAATTAATTAAAATTTGTCGACTTTTGTGAATAAAATCAAAAGTTGGTAACAGATTTTAATCATTTATGGCTTGTTTTATTTACAGCTTCGTTTTTTCTATATCTGCAATTAGAAATTAGAAGCCTAGCTGTATTTTCCAATTTTTTATGAATTTTTGAAAAACAAAAATTTCGAAATTTTCATAACAAAATTAATTTTTTTTCAAAAAAAAAAAAAAAAAAAAATATGTTTCTAAACCGACTGCTCATATTAAAAAAAATTTTACTTTTCTTAAAGGAAATTTTATTGCGTATTTTTTTTTAGTAATTTCAATAAAGTAAACCGTTTTTGAGCTACGCGAATATATGTTGTGCAACCTCCTCCATTTTCGAAACAACGGTATATCTCGAAAACAAGAGCTAACCTAAAAAAACGGTGGGCACCATTGAATTCAGCGTACCCGAATTATGCTTAAACGCCATGTGCCCGGCTTGACTAAAAAAAGTGTCAGTTTCGAGCACAGTGTTATTGTTCCAGTCAGTGTAGATTTCCTATCACGTTAGTTCAAAAGTTCATATTGCCGACTTTCCATCATTAGATATTCACAACTGCGTAAAGATCTGTTTTTTGCCTTATAGATGTGCTATTTGATTTGATTTACTTACTAGCTGATGGCAGATTTTGTAACGTTAGAATCAATTAAAAATGTCGTTTATCAACTCATAAACAAGTACTTTCTTATGTATCAGATTATATGTCGGCCATTACTAAACTACTTCTATGTAAAGCAGATGGTATAAAGTAGTCATTGAAAAGTAAGTTGTTTAGTAATTGCAAGTCATTACCGAGTTTTTGCTAGGCAATTTTTCATTGTTAAAAACACACAACTTAAACAAACTCAGAAATATTTGTATTTGTTATATATAGTTTCAATCTGAAATATACATTACTTTTGATTGATAATAATGATTCTCGATATACAAGGTATTTGTGTGCAATTTGTTTCCTTGTTTGCCTCAATTCTATTTTTACTAGTGTTGTTTACATACTTAGCTAGTTGTTACACAATTATTTGTTTTTATTAGATTTCTCATATAATTTCTATTTAAAGATCTAATATACCATTTTAATTTATTTTTCTTACAAACAAATCAAAATAGAATTGACTGATCAGTAAATTTTAAGTGACACAAATTAATTCAATGCATTAAAACTTTCAATATTTAGATTTAATAAACTAATTAACAAACGGATTTAAATGTGAATCATAAATCAATGAAAACAAAGACAAATAAGAAAGTACAGTCGATCAATACCAACAATGTAATACCCTAAAACTCTAACTGGTCGCTATTTGGCTCCTATTGACCAGTATGTTTTACAAGTACAAACATTTATTTCCATAAAAATACAGGGGGACTACTTTCTAATGCGATGGGAAAGCTAAAGCCAACTTCTTACTCTCCATCATTTTTGGAAAATTTTTTGAAAATAAAGCAAAACTGGCAATAAAAATTAAAGACGGCGCAGATTGACAGTAACGGAAAGTCAAAATATGAAAATAAAATTTTAAATTGTAAAATTTAATTAAAAAAAATAGTGAAGATATGCAAAAAGAAAAAATAAAAAGATGCGAATGACAAATGCGCAAACTCATTTTAGAGTACCAAGCACTAGATTTGCTACCGTTTTCTTTCGCATCGCAATAGAGACAGCCCGCCAGAGCTGTTCTGCAAATCACGTGATTTAAGATCATATGTGCTTTTAAAATCACAGCTAGAGAAAAAACTGGTTAAAATATGGTCATCTCTAACAAAACTATTTTTAAAGAAATTTTTTAACATATAATGTGTAATCTAATCATATTTTTGGTATCGACAACTATATTATGGTTGAATTTGGCCACCATCAAGAAGCCACAACCACATTATGGTTGCCTCTTAACATGTTATGGTTAAATATGACAAAAATTTGTTTGAAATTTACAATAGTATTTTTCTCTTTTCCAAGAGCAACATGTTATGGTTGAAAACCAAGTATGCTGTTATAAGTTTTAAATATATTTTAGTTATTAATAACCATAACATGTTCTGAGGCAACCATTAATATGGTTGTGGCTTCTTGTCGATTACAGCAATATGGTTAAATTAAATATATAATATGTTTAAAATTTTCTTTAAAAATAATTGTTGTTGGAGGTGACCATATTTAAACATGTTTTGGTGTGATTTTCAAACCAAGAGCTGTTTTTTTTTATTTGACAATAGCGAAAATCACTCTTCGTTGCAAACTGCCGTTGCAAGCCTAGCATATGTTGCAAATCTAGCATAAGTGCTGCATTTTGCAAAACCACAACAACAAAATAAGCACTTATCCTAGATTTGGAACATATACCGTTCACGAACACTTGCATATTTTGCATGTCGCGAGTGGATGCGTTCCATGTATTACAACCGTACAAAAAGGTGAATTTTATATCAGCATTAAATACTGTGATGCCTGGAGATTGTTTCACTAATCCCTACGCTTATGAACAAAAACTCCTTTTTTCCCAACACTACTTTTTTAAATGTTTCAAAAAACAGAAGTATATTTTGAATTTGTAGATTTTTATTTCAGGTTCATTAATTTAGGTTCATTTAAAAACAATTCAAAAATGAGATAAAATCGAACAATAATAACATTAAAAGTAACACAAGAAAACCATAAAAGTAACATAAGAGTAATATAAACACAACATACGTTTTGGACAAAAACGCTTCAACATCTAGTTTAGAAAATATTTGCTTTTCAGAGCAGTTACGTTAAATTTTACCAGATTTTATTTGACGAATACTGGTTTTGGAAACGTTTTGAACAATTCTTTAAAATATAAATATATGCTTTTGTTTTAATTGTAAGTTTAGCGAGTGAGTTTTGTGCTCGTTATAAAAACAGACAGTTAGAGTGTCATATACAATTACAAATTATATTGTAACTAAATTATACCTTAAAGCTGGCCTGGCCACACTCTAGTGATTTGTGCGTGTGATTTGTTAGCGTACCATTTCTCCACACACGACGCCCAAGTCACAATAACCTTAAACTTCAAAAAGACAATATGAATTGTGATGATCAGGGCAAGTTTAAAATGGCACGAAAAATGGTTAAAAATGGCTGGCAAAATGGCAGGAAAAAGTGGCGCGAAAAATGGCACAAAATGACAAAACTGGCAAATATGAACATGTTGTTATTTAAGAAACATTTATTTTATTAAGTTTTGATTGTATAGCACAATAGAATGTTATCGGATAAAACAATTCAATAAATGGAAAACACTCTTTCAACATCGCAAAATATAACTGGAGCATATTTGAACGCTAATAGTACAGATGGAGAAAGAAATAAATTTATCCGTCTCACTTTCATAAAAATATGAGTAGTGCATTATTTTATAATTAACCAGAAATTGCACGTAACTTACGAAGTTTAGTAAGAGATTGGTAGTGGCTTAGGGCGGCATTTTAAAAAACATATAAAATGGCGGCTTTTACAGAATTTTTATTTTTTTCTTAACTTTGTACTGTTTGCAAGTGGACTGCCCACATATAATTATTCTTATTTTAATTAATCTTGTAATCCGGTATTACGATCTAAAACTTTTCAACAAAATCTTTTTTGCAGACATCTTTAATATTTTCCTTAGCACTGTCAATTAAGTCTAAGCTTTCATTTATAGAAAGCCCTTTTGTTCGTAATTTCAAGAGACTTTTATGTACACTAAGTAAATTTTTACGTCCTATTTTTTAACATTCGTTTAGCATTTCAACGGGTAAGTAAATAATAATATTCTCTCTCTCTCTCTCTCTTGGTTCTCTGGGGCAACACTCTCACTTTTGGATATTTCAGTTTGAGATAGATTTTTATCTCACATTTACTTAAATCAATCTCACTTTTACTTAAGAATAATTCGTACCTTAATCAAGCATTCTGTACTTGATTTAAGGAAATCTGTACTAACCGTACTATTGACAGCGCTTGGGTTTACGTCATTTGATTATGAAGAGAAAATAAACGGTTTTCTTATTTTCTAAAACTTTACTTTTTGTGACAAGCGGTATTTCATTAACAATCGATTCATATCCGGATAACGGCAAGAGTTAAAATTTCCAAATTAGGCACAAGCATCTTCGTTATCAATACACAGCCTCTCTTAAAAAAATGGGCGGGATTGAAGAAGTGGGCGTGGCACAAAATTGTTTTTTTACATCTAAAGAGAACATTTTTCCAAAGGCATAATTTATTTCTTTAAATCTAGAGAACGGCAAGAGCCAAAGTTTCCCAATTAGGTACAAGTAGGTTGGTTATCAATCGCCCACATCCGACAATATATGTGTGGGCTGGGCGGAGCGGGCGTGGCACAAAATAAATTTGCTTATATCTAAAGAACGGTATTTATACAACATTTTGTTCTTATCGCACCATGGTGAAGGGTATTACAGATTCCGCCTAGCCGAATAAAGGACTCTAATTTTTTTTTAAGTCTGTTTGATAGCACTGGTCTACAAATTTGGAAAAAAATTGACTGCAGAAACGAAGCATGTTTTTTTAACTAATCTGGGTTGGCTGAATTCGAATCTGGAATAAAAATTGGGCTATTACGTCTTGTTAATTTTTTATTGCATGCTGGCAATACTGTAAAACAGTCAATACTGACACTACAGTTTCACAATTATTTATTTGACAGAAGCCCACATTCATTCTAAATCTTGATAATAGTAACGGTTAAGTACGTCAGGGAGATCGTGTGCTACTGATTCAAGCTATTTTTGCTTTGTGTGTGGTGAATATTTGGTTGGAAAAAAGGATTTGCAATATCAGAATCATTAAAATATGCATATTTACATACATTATCTTGGTTTTGCAGTTAGAAACTTGGACAAACCGTGGACACCGACAATGATTTGCGTATTCTTCATTCGCATTAAAATTCTTTTTCTAAAAAAAAAAACTAGGTGCAGTGAGCTCGAACAAGGGGAGAGTGCTCACCATGATTTAATGAAAATTTAAAGAATTTATCAAGGATTTTGAGACAAAAGCATGCTGGGAGACTATTGCTGGATTCTAATACGCGAAACCGAACTAACAAAATACAAACGCCATTCAATTTTGCAAATTCATTGGTTTTTAAATAAACTAGTGATTTTTTATGTAAAAAAAGAATAAAAACATTTTTGTTTATCTCGAATACCCGACGTGAAAGAGAAAAACCAATTGCAGATTCGAATTCAGCCCACCAAATTACCCTAGGAAAGATATTTGGTTGCTCCAGTCCAACACCTTGTTGGCTAGTGTAATCTGCGTTGGTGGGCGTATTAAATATAAGGTACAGCCAAATAAAGCGCTATTACATGTTTTTTTCTTTACGTAGCCTTTTTTTAATTTCAAAATCGGTTCTTTAAGGTAAAATTAAAATAAGTTCAACATAGGCATTCATTGAAAAAAAAAATAAAAAATTATGAGTGGTTGTAGTATAAATGTAAGTAGTGTTTACATTTTTTACTACAATATACGTTACTTGGGAAAAAAGTTTTTGCTTTTGCTTGCATCCTCCAAATAACAAGCGGTATAATTCCAATTACCTCGAAAGTTTAAAATCGACTTAAAAAGGCAATTTCTTAATATTTCAAAAGTAAATTGCAACATAAATGAATGTCTTAATAAACTTATCAAATTATTCAATTAACTTCAAAATTACAAAATTAAAATCAATACCTACGCATTTAAGGCAAAATGTTTTGCAAAGCTAAATAACTTTTCAAAATAGCCCAAAGAGAATGATTAAAAAGAATCCAGTTTTAAACAAATTTTGCACTTGTAAATATTTTTTTTCTTTTTATATTTACATATTTTACATTCGTTAAAATAATTTGCGTTGTAAAATAAGTGCCACCAAAAACGTTAGCTACTACCGGTTTGGTTCGATTTAAATATTTTTTTCTATATTACTTACATATCTTACGTTCTTTCAAATAAATGTGCGTTTTTATAATATGTGCTACCAAAAATTTTTAAGCTATCATAGGTTTTCGGTGTTGGCAAATTAAAAAAAAAAACAAAAAAAATTAAGCAGAAATTTAAAAAACCCCAGTTGCGTATTTCGAACGCTAATGCTGTAAAGGTGCATTAGGTGTTGGATGCAATTGTGCAATTGCACCAGATTGAAATTTTAGCTTTTAGTTAGATCTAAATACTTAAATTTTTTTTAAGAATTAAAATTTATCCAAGAGATTTAAAAGTAAAATAAAATAAGATAATTCTGTTAAAACTAAAACCTCACACACGCATTTCCTTGCTAAAAATCAGCACATACGAAATAAAGATTCCCTAATAGTAAAATCACTTAGAATGTCTCTGGTTACCTCTGATGAAGGCAGTGTGTAAATCATGTATCGATAACTACATGGTAAGTACATGATTGCTCTTAAAATTTAAAATTCAAATAAATTAAAATATTTATAAAGGATAAAAATCTTTAGTTTGTCTTTCAAGAAATGCTTTGTCTTAATATATTTTGATTTTAACCATGATCTTGAAAAAAATAAATGCCTTTAGGTAAAATGTAACAAGAAAATACAATATAATAGTCTGGTAGTGTATAAAAGTCATTCCTAAAAATTTAAGGAATAGAACTATTACAAAAAAGCTTTATAAAATACATAACTGAAATTTAGCTCATAGAATAAATTCGAAAAAAAAAAAAAAAAATGATTTATTTAAAAACTTTCAAAATTTTGTTATTCGTGCTTAATTCCCAATTTTTATTCATGATAAAAACACTGAAATTTATTGTTGATGGGACAAGTTATTCCTATGCGCATTTCACTGGTTGCTTGGGCCAGATCGTCAGGAAACTTCATCCAAAAGATCTTAGAAAAACTAAAGATATTAAACCAAATAAAACTGTTAAGCGTTTAAGAACTATAAGCAACAGTTATACTTGTAACAATATTAAAGTTTAAACAAAAACATCAACAATAAACAGTGAGTTTATCTCTCCTTACATGCCCCACTACAATTGATAGGAATTCCTCCAACATTAATTGTAGTTGTAAGAAGGTTAAAAAAAAAAACAAAATGCAAAAAACTACTTGCAAAAGCATGTTGCCATGTAAGTTTTTTTAGGCCGTGCACTTGCCAGTTTATTATCAAAAGTAATTTTTGGGAATACAAAATTTTTAATTTAAAAGATTTTGTTTTTCGTGCTTAATTCCCAGTTTTTATTCTTGATAAAAACACTTGAAATTAATTGTTGATGGGACAAGTTATTCCTATGCGTATTTCACTGGTTGCTTAGGCCAGATCGTCAGGAAACTTTATCCAAAAGATCTTAGAAAAACTAAAGATATTAAACCAAATAAAACTGTTAAGCGTTTAAGAATTATAAGCAACAGTTATACTTGTAACAATATTAAAGTTTAAACAAAAACATCAACATAAACAGTGAGTTTATCTCTCCTTACATTCCCCACTACAATTGATTGGAATTCCTCCAACATTAATTGTAGTTGTACGTAGGTTAAGAAAAAACAAAATGCAAAAAACATTTAAGTTTAAATATTGGGAATTAAGCACGAATAACAAAATTTTAAATTAAAATTTTGTATTCCCAAAAATAACTTTTGATAACTTTAAAAATTTTTATATTTACCTACCCTAAACACTAAGCTTGAAAGTCGCTCAAGTTCTTACGAGAAGATTGAATAGAATTTTTTATCTTTTCCTTGAGTCGCAGAAACAGATATAAAACATGAAAACACTCTGGTTTTGCACTACCTCACGATTTCCACTTGGAGTACCATTGCCCTTCTGTGACCTCAACCTGCAGGAAGAGGCGAGAGGAGCCACTTGTAAAACCTACAGTGGAACTAGAAAGTAAAAGCAACACCTATGTTTTTAGAAGGAAACACATATCGACCTTCAATAATTACTGGTCTCTATAATCTCGGGGAGTCCTTGTAATAAAATCTTTGGATACGAGCTTTAGAAATAGAAATTTTGTGCTGTCTCTCTCCGAATGTATGTTACACCGTTTACTTAATAGCACTTTTTGTTTCAATCTCCTAAATACTGGGGAGTAGTTTTAACTCAAATCTCATAATGGAGATCTGAAAAATAATAAATTGCAGACTAGTTGCTTTTATTGTACATATTAGTAACCAACAGAGCTGCAATTTTCGGCTCCAAAAGTATTTAAGTAATAATGTGTTAGGATTATCGTAAGAGCCTCCGGGTCGGACCAACCTTACGTTACTATTAGCGCTGGGTGCACTCAATGCGGAACCAAAGCCGTGTCACTTAGCACAATACATAGATGGCAATTTTTTATTTGCATGATTCGGAAGAACTACATACTCACCCCTTGCTTAGTAGCTGGAGCTATCTTAACTCCATTGTTGTAATATAGCAGCTAGTGTTGATTAGGGTGATCTTCCAAAAGGTCTAACCTCCCCATATTGGGTATAAATTGGAAAATCAGCTCTTGAAGCTTGCTGTTAAATATATTCCTTGCCGCGTTTTTCGTATAAGCAAAAGCCACTACGTGATTTTCAAAGGAGTCTCACTAATACATAGTCCATTTACGAAGTCCCAGGAAAGCCTGGTCCTCCTGGTCAGCCGTGATTCTCAGAGAAGTCAGATTTGCTTCTGCCGAATAAGAGCGATTGTCTACACCTTTATCCCGACAGTATGTTGCACCAAGTGCTGAAATATTCCCATGATGTTATCTTAAATACCTTTAGCGGGTGAACTGATTAGTGACAGTGGAATATATCTCTATAAATCCTTATGAACAAAGAAACCTACAACTATTGTTGTGTTTGCAGTCTTCGAGAAACGGCTCACTGCCCACTGAACACGAGTGTGTTCTAATGTTAGATATAAGCAAACAATTAACATTTACTGCTTGATAATTCGAAAAGTCTGTCTTTCTAACTTTCTCTACCTCTACGTAAAGCTACTATAAATGGAAGATAAATTTGACTACATTTATTCGAAGTAATTGTTAGGCAAGGAGTATATTTATATTTGTTGCTCCGTAAGTCTTCCTTCATAAAATCAATAACGTTTACTTTAATTGAATGTTACAAATATTACTTGTATAAGCTTCTATTAAAAAGATTTCACGTCATCACTTCATAAAAGCAACTTGTCAATTTTATATTACATATCATCTTTTTTCATATGTATTTGAACATGGCACTTGTTACTTATAATTAGATAAACTAACTGAACCTGTATTTTTACAATACATTGTTGTCTTGCACTCCAAATAGGCAAAAACATGCAAAATTTATTGATAATAAGGCGTTTATTAGGAAATATGCGTGCATACCAATAACTTTTCTGGTCTAGGATTAGTCTATAATAATAAACACATAAAAAACTGACCGAGGTTGTGCGAAATTTCAAGACAAATATTGGAAAATTTAAATTAGTACTATACAACAGTAACAACAGTTGCAATAAAAAAATTTGTCTGAACAAGAAAATCGCCTGAACGCATAGAAAACTAAAAGAAAGACTTAAATGAATTAAAAAAACTTTAAATATGAAAAAACAAACTACAGAAAACGAACACAATAAACTAAATTTACAATAACGCAAGTATGCATAGACCAGCAGGGAACCCTACACTGTTGGTACCAAGTTTATCTTTATTAATTTTAAATTAAAGTTTAAAATTCGTGGAGGCATATTCTTTTGAAGAAAAAACAGAAGTAAGGGAAAACATGTAAAATCAATTAAAATGGATAATCATTCAAAAAAGCAAATTTCGATTTACTAAAGGTTAAAATACAATTTGGTTTAAGGATTGATGTTTGACTATTGACGTCAGCAGTCGTCGATGACTGCAAGTGTAAGACGGCAAATCCATCTGAGGAGATCGAGTGGTTGCGATCGAAACATGTCCTGGTAACCTGCCGGCCAGGGTTCGAGCCCCGGCCACGGTCAAGAATGAAAGATTATCAATAACAATTTTAATTAATTTTCATGTTGTAAAATTCCTTTCTTCATAAAAATAATTTAATGAAAATTAGATTTGATGAACTTAAGCCTAATTAAAAATGCTAAAAATTAGGATTAAAAACCATCATTAGTTCAACAAAATAACCACAATACTAAAAAACATAAGTTTTAAAAAAGACTGGAAATTTGGCATTAAACCCTAAGAATATTAAATTATATGATGTTTAAATTAACCATAGATACACTTTTTCGTCGTTAACGTTTAATAATACTATTTGTCTTATTATCTTATATAGGCGGCATGAAATAACCCCCCAAAATATAAGCACCCAAAAAAATAATGTAATAACCCCCCAAAGTGTGGGGCCTTATTTCATATGCAATAAGCCCCCAATTTTAAAAATAATATAAGCTCCCAATGAAATGAAATAACACCCCAAACAGAAATGAAATAATACCCTAATTTTTTGGGGCTGAGTTCATATGAAATAAGACTCCAAATTCTGGAATGAAATAAGACCCCAATATGTATATTACATTAATTGCCCAGTTTTGGTTTAAAGAATCATGCGATAGATAGCATGATTGAGACTTCGCCCAAGCGCAAGGATTTTCTCCTCTACGATATGCCAATCATCGGCTTCGATAACTAAAGCTTTTCTGTATAGCCGGCCTTCGGCCGGGCGCAAGGATTTTCTCCTCTACGTTATAACAAACACTGGCTTCTCTAAATAAATCTTTTCTGAATAGCCGGCCTTCGGCCGGGCGCAAGGTTCTCCTCTACGGTATAACAAACACTGGCTTCGCTAACTAAATCTTCTCTGCATAACTAAATCTTCTCCCTAAGGAAGGCGGTGTTTTCGTAATAAATTTAAAAATGAAATAATCCCCAAAAAAATATATTGGGGCTTTATTTCATAATGATTTTTTGGGGAATTATTTCATATGAAATAGTCCCCCAATTAAGAAAATGAAATAACACCCCAAACAAAAAGAAATAACCCCCCAAAAATCTTTGTTGTTGTGCTCTGTACAAACTTTTGGGGGGTTATTTCATTATTTTTTTGGGGGGTTATATTTTGGGGGGTTATTTCATGCCGCCTCTTATATATATTGTATGTGATTGAGGGCATTTTATAAACTGACCTCGTCAATTTGACAAAGAAAGTGTATAGTGTATTACACAGAAAAAATTATTGCCGAATTATTTTCAAACAACCGCTTGTTTGAAAATTTTTTTAATTTCTATAAATATTTTTACTGATTCAATCAATATTTTTGTTTGATTTTTATTTAACCAACAAAAATGTGGACAACTCTTCAAAAATAAAATAAACGCGTTATTGGTGTCAAGTTTTCATAATTTTGTATGAAATATTTAACGCTCTTTAATGTTGTCGTCTTTTTGCATTTTTTTATTTGATCGTAAGCAACACTTCTTTATGTGAAATATAAGAACAACAACAAAAAACACACACAGTCTATTTTTGGACGCTTTAAAAAAGTGCAACTATAAGAAAAACAATAGCAGACACGACATTATAAGAAACAAAATCCCGTATTCAATTTTTTAAAACTGTTTGGTTAAATACATCAAATACAAAAATAGAATGATGACGAAAAACATACCGAGTCGGTCTGCTGCCGTTTTTGGTTACATTTCTTCTTTAGCAAAGGAAAGGATACAGCAACAGAGAGTGATAAAGAAAAACATTGTGTTGTGTGTATAAATAAGACTTCGTTCAAAAATTATTCCAACAAAAAAATGTGTTTCAAAGCCAGTCGGCGGCTCTGCTTTGCCGTCACCTTCTCATACAGTGCTTACTTGTGTGCGCGTCTTTGCTTGTGCAAAAATTTTTTTTTTTTTGATTTTGAATTTCAGTAAACTTTTTGTTTGATTCAGTTAAATTATTTGTTTGAAAAAATTAGTGTTTTTTTTCAGTAAACAAAATGCAAATAAATTGTTTGAATATGCAAATTTGTTTGTAGGACCGATTTCAGACAAAAAATTGTTTGATTCTACAAATTTTTTGTTTGAATTGGAAAAATAATTTTTTCTGTGTAGAAATAAGAAACTGTATATAAGGTAAAATACCCATATTGCGAACAGTGTTTTTTTTTAAATTTTAATTCCCTAAGCTAATCTTGCGAAGCTCTACGCTTGTCTGCAGGAAAGAAACCAGAGTCTCTGGCGGGAATCGAACCCGCAACCCCGGCGCTGCTACCTTAGCTCCCTACCAGCCAGCCTACCGGGGCATAAGTTTAGATATTCATAATCCTGATACCGTCCTCTTGTAACAAATAAAGTGTCATTAAGTAAATCATAGCGTCATAAGTTACATAAAAGCTGTTCTTTGTTCTTTTTTTTTAATAATGATGCAGTATAATTAAACACCTATCCCCTCTGTATGTCCTCTAATAAAAGTCCAATAATTTAAAAAAAATATAATAAACAAAATAAAGAAACCTTCATTCTGGCCATCGACTGAAAATAATCGAGCAGCGTGTTATTTTAATCAAATACAAATCTCTGATTACCTTGTAAACCCCTCTGGTTTTGTGTAGTTTCAATAGAGTTGTGGAGTACCCATGCCGACCAATCCCAGTGAAAGCCGCAAGGCTTAATTTTTGCAAGCTGATTTGACCTTTTTTCCCTTGTATATATATAACGATTATAAGCACCCCGTAATGCTCGGAAAGAGGCCGCGTTTGAACCACCACTTTTTTGTAGTAAGTTTTAAATATTTTGACGCCTTTGTTAAGCGAACTGTATTCGTAAATGTGAAACCTTTCACTAAATAAATGACTCTTCAGATGACAGATATTTAACATTCTGTATTTTTACTTTACAAAAAATTTTAATAGCACTAGAACTGCTATTGTTCCTTTTTCGTTATTTGCTATTCTAGCAAGCGATCATCAAGGTATGAAAAATTTAACAATATTTTTCCTCGAAATCGGCCATTTCTAATTCCCGAAATTTTACTAAACCAATTTGAATTGGTATCCCAAGTTACAACCGTTATCACAAATTTACTTCATCCTCCCTACTGTTACGTAGGGTGAACGAAATTAAGCCAAAAAAAATTAAAAGCAAGACTTTAGTGCGCCAATTCTCTATTACAAGTACCGCTACATGACACATACATTCAAACCGCCAGTCATAATAAAATCACACAACGAACCGAATAAACTGTTTTATACCTACGAAAACATTTCTTGACGATCAATTCAAATAAAGACAGCGACTTTGACAACAACAGCAACGGCCAAAAAAGTGATACTACAACCAACAACAACAAACCAACCACCAATACCACTTCTACTTTAGCCAACAATAACAAACCTGTAAAGCTTAAGAAAATGTAAGTTTATATAAATCAGAGAAGGCTTAATAAACGAAACAGTTGCGCGTTTAACGTCGCGTACATTAAATATACCGTTAACGGTTTAACTTAGACAACTAATTACAAAAAGTTATAAAAAAATTATAGAAAAAACAAAGAAAAGAAAAAACTAAACAAAATAAAACGACTTGAAACAAAAATCCTACAAGGACTTTTACAAAATTTATAAAAAGAGAACTGTGATATTAAAATAAAACAAACCAAATACTATACAAAAAGAAAAGGATATTTTTAAAATAAAATACTTAAAATTTTTTTAAAAAAAAAACCAACAAACAATATTTTGTGTTAAATAAAAAAAATTTTTGTTTTTTTTTCAAAATGAACTGTTTAATAATTGGCCTTTTGACGTTTGTGTGCTGCGTGAATTTTTCACAGGCAGCTTATAAACTGCAAGAACGTTACAGTTGGAATCAATTGGATTTTGCTTTTCCCAATGAACAATTAAAACAACAGGCCATCGCCAGCGGAGACTATATACCCCAAAATGCTTTACCCGTTGGTGTGGAACACTGGGGCAATCGTTTGTTTGTTACTGTTCCCAGATGGAGAGATGGTAAGAAGAGTTTGTCAACGAAAATGCATTAAATATTTTTATTGGAACATTTTGGATAAACTGAAGGGGGTTATTTTGTTAGTTTCTTCCCCATGCTATGAAGAATTTTTATATAAAATATTTAGAAATTTAAAAAATTTGTATGAAATAGTTATTTTAAGCAAGTTGCAGTGTTTTACAAAATAAGAGGGTGAGCAAATTTTTTCTATTCGGAAAATAATTAAAGTTTGTTTTTTGATTTTAATAACTACATAATGTTATTTTAATACCGTAACTATTTTAAATATTTTATGTTGGGACTGTTTAATATTTTTTTATTTAAAGTTCATATAAAAACATAGTCCAACTATGCAACTATTCTCTTAACGAAAAATGTTTCACAATTCTTGTTTTCATAAACTTTTTTAAATATTTTTTTCCACAAAACTTTTCTATGCGAACGGTGACGTTCGAAGTTGTGAAATATGCTATAAAAAAAATTGAGGTTACGTAAAAGTATTTTTCGAAAAAAAGTTTTCTTAAAATTTTATAAGTTTGGATTAAAAAGCCTTGGAAAGAGTTTTTAAAAATTAAATGAAAAATTATTAAATTTTTTTTATAACAAAAAACAAAATAAAAATTTACTATTTATATTTATATTTAAAATTAAAAATTATTTCGTTTTAATGAAAATAGTACTACTCAAATTTTTTTTATTGTGAATTTTATTATTGAGAATTATAATGAATAATATTTTTTTTTATTCTACATAAATTAAAATTTGTTTTTTTTAGGTTTGTTTTTTTTTTTTTTTAATAATATTTCGTAAAAAAATATCATTTGTTTTGCCATAATTTTTGTTCTTAATAGTAAAATCTTTCTCAAAAGAATATTAAAAAAAATAATTGAAATGCGCATAGGAATAGCTTATCCCATCAACAATTAATTTCAAGTGTTTTTATCAAGAATAAAAACTGGGAATTAAGCACAAATAACTAAATTTTTAAAATTAAAATTTTGTATTACCAAAAATTATTTTGATAAAAAATAATTTTTTAAAAAATACTCAAATCTGCTAAAAGTTTGAAATAGATTTTTTTTAACATTTTATACTCTTTAATAACAGTGGTCGTCAAAAAAAGCGTTTATAATGAAAATATATTTAATGTAAACCCTTTAAGGCGCTTAAGCAACGTCTGCTTTCAGTTTTTTTCTATAACGTCTTAATGGGCCGGACTAATATATCGACCGGAATAAGGCGGCTATGCTAAAGCATTTTATCATACCTTGAGAACGATTTGTCCGAATTTAATAAAAAAAAATATTAAATCTGTAGAAGGAGTTCAAAATTTTATATATATGAGTCATTCCATGTCAAACCGTACGATTTTTGCTAAAAATTGACTTTGATGTCTCCGATGTCTTTCAAAATTTGAGAACGAAGTCTTCATTAAAAAAATATTTTACACGTGTTTCGGGAAAAAAATTAAAAATTTTTTTTTAAAAAGTTATTTGCATTCCCGAAACACGTGTAAAATATTTTTTTTATGTTTAATACGTCTGGCAAATTTAAAGAAAATCGGAAGAGGTGGTGTAAAAATGGTGTTCGGTCTGACATGAAATGACTCATATATATCAATGAATAGAGAAATATGTTTTATTAAAAAAAAAATTAAAACTACTATTTTCATCCCTTAAGGTTCGAATTTCGAAAAAGTGCCAATATTATGTTTCTATTTTTTTTTTTAGATAAGTTACGAATATGAGTTAGAATTTAAAAAATTACCAAATTTATAGTGGTTAGAAGTTTTTTTTTTTTATATTTATTATTCTAGTCCCGCAAAGCTCTGCGATTGTATACAGGATACCAGAGTCTCTGGCGGGAATCGGACCCGCAATCCCTGCACTGATAGACTAGCTCACTACGAACTAGTCTACCGAGGCACAAAAACGAATGTAGTATACATAACTTTTATTTATATGTCTAGTGGTTAAACCCAAGTCGAACTGATAAAGTAAAATTGCACCTTTTTTATTTTTAAATTGCAATAACATTTTTCTCATAAACAACACATACTTCAAGTTTTCTAAAATCTTAAAACTTTTAGTTGTAACTGCATTTTTTAATTTCGAATCAAAGACTTAGCTTCTTCCCTTTGATATTCAACCTAAATTATGCTACACCCTTTAAAGACTGTACAGGTACAATTGTACCTTCAAAGACTTTGTATGAAGAAAATTTAATAAAACAAAATAAAGTTCTTTTTTAACTATTTTATTAAAGCTTTAGCCTTTTTATGAAACAAGCGAATATTTATTGCATGAAATATGTACAAGTTGTAGTCTGTATTGAGGGTTCATCATAAATATCTTCACGCAGGGAATAACAATGTACATAACGCACACCTAGTTCAAAATTGACTCAAAATTTTGATTTTTCGGGTTTATATGCTTAAACTATGCACAATAAACTGGTTATCCATAAACAAATATCAGTGTATTTTGTTTTTGCTAACTGCTGTTAAAGAAAATGATGTCTTTCTTTATGTTTCAATTGGTATAAAGTGGCAATTCATTAAAGCGATTAATTTTTAACTGTCAGAAAATAAAATGGTAGTAGTCCCTACTGCTAAGTGCTTAATTGTCTTAATACGAATTGTAGCACTTTTGACAATATAAATCTTTGTTGGAGTTTATATTTAAATTGGACTTGTGTCAGTTTAGAATTTGACAAAAGTGTCAAAACTTAAAAAGATTTCAGCTAAAGTGGCATAATTTAAAATAATTTGGTAACTTGTGCAAATCATATACCATCAAAAATTACACAACTAAAAATTGTTCATTATTGAGTGTATAAATATAAAAAAAACTTTTTACATCATATCTGAATTTTCTACTAAATGGTTTAAAGTTTTGTTTTTAACTATTTTTTTTTTTTAGGTCAAAACATATTTTTTTACATTTTTGAAAAATTAAGTTTTTTTAGTAAGTCACTTTTTCATATTTGAGTACCTATACCTTTAAAATTTTTTAATTTAAGATGAAACAGAATTGAACAGAAGAACAGTTACTAATATGTAGTTAAAATTAATTTTAATAATTTTGGAACGAAAATATTATATATTTATATAGTAATAATTGCATGAAGGTACAATTGTACCTAATCCGTCAATTAGAGTTGTAAATTTCTTCAGTTTGACGAGGGTTAAAAGACAGATATGTAGCAATAAATTTAAAACTACAGGTTTTACCAAATTACTCCCCCAAAGGGCCGAATTTCAAAAAAGTATCAGACAGCTACCCGCTATGTTTTTTCTTAGCGAACACCAATATTTATTAATTTTTGTATCTAATTTTGCTTAGACTATATGAGGTTTCCCTTTTTACCCCCTATACATTCGATTTTCCATAAATCCGGTCTTAGTGGATCGACTTTAGTCGTTTAGGCTACACGATGGTGAATCAGCCAGATAATCAGTTAGTAACGTTACAATCCTATATACATATCGTGTCATTGCCGCAAAAATATCTTAAGCGGCATAATTTTAAATTTTGGTTTTTTTAATAAATGAATTGGCAACACTTGCATCATCTCCTAAATTGTCATGGTCACATAAGGTACCGTTGCGATTTTATACTAAAAACATACTTAGATAAGCGTCACCTTCATACACAATTTTTATAGAATAAAGTTAAAAAACTTTCTCCTTTAAATTGTGTTTTTGTCGGTTAAGATTTTTTTGCAGTAAGTGCTCGATATATAGATCAAGAAAATAAATTTATTTCAACTAATTAGCAAAGTTACGAGTATAGATTAACAGCCGTATTCATAAAAACTTATTGATGATTAATTGACCGTTTTTAAGCAAAAATTGCTAAAGTTGTATTCATAAACGAAAAATAGTCTATTGAACCTTTAATAATCCATTCATAAAGTAAGAAAATTTATTGTTGGATTTGCCTTTCTTTAAACCAAAAATAAAATGACATTTTGAAAGGTGTTTGCATTTTATGATATTAATTTTGTGAAATATGTTGAAAAATAATGACAAAAATGTTTTATTTATTACAACGGACATGTTAAATACATTTTACTAATTTTTTTATTTTAAACAGCCAATTTAAAGTTATATTGATAATTATTTTAAACAAATTTATAGGATTTAAATGAATATGTTCAGGGGCAAATGCAGATATTATCTTTAATTATTTATTAAATTATTGCAACTAGTTGTTTTTCTTTTGTTTAAAACAACAAATTATTGTTCAAAAATATAAAAAAAAATAAAATAAACAAATCATAATAATAGTGATGTTAATAAAAAGTAAACAACTTTTTATTCGAATACTTTCTTATCGTATATTTAAAAAAGGTTTAAGCAAATGTTTATATGATACTTTTCGGAAACATTTTGTTCAGGAACTAAAATAATATGTAGTTTTATTTGATAAGAATAATTTTGAAGGGGTACAATTAAAAAAAAAATTATAAAAAAAATTTAAATATAGAATATCATGTAAACCGCATAGAAGTTTCATGCATCACTAACAATAAAATGGCAGCCAAATATAAAGAAAGTTGCCATACTTAAACAGAAAATCGGTGCAAACAGTTAATAGTAAAAAAGCTGTTATTGTACGTTTATGAATACAAATTTTTATAAGAGGTTTATAAGACAAAAAGCGTTTAATAGTTATTACATAATATAAGCTTAAAATAAGAACTTTTTATGAATATGGCTGTAATACTTTTAAGAGCAGCTGTTTTTACACATGAATAAAGTGTCATATCAAAAAAGTGGATTTGAAAAGATAAATTTTTATCTGTACACAAATGTACAGACTGAGTACATATGTGCACATTACAATAACTTTTCTTTAAAAAGTTAACAACATGAGCAACTTTCTGTAATAAATGCAGACATAAAACAAAATTTTGCTTATTTTTGAAAATCTTAAAATGAACCTTAACTTTATGAAATTTTAGCTTTTTAACTTTATTGCATACAAATTAATTTTTTTATAATCAGTTTAATCAGTTGTTTCGACTCAAAATCATCTTCAAATTTCAGGATGTAACATTTGCATAAAAAAATCATTTTATTATGCAAATGTTACATCCTATTTAAACATTACCAGTTTTTGAATAAGATTGGACGATACAAACAATGGTACTCGTTGTTTAACTAAAAGTTTTTTTTTAGTTTTATAGAAACCTTTTTTTTAATCTTCAAATGATTTTTTTTCTGTGTTTTAGTCAGTTTTTTTAACAAAATCTTCTGAGGTGTTAACAGACGTGCAAAAAAATATTTGGCTTTTGCAAAAAAATCAAAAAAAAAAAAAAAAATAAAAAAAAAAAATGAAAGTAAAGTTGACTAGTAGATAATGTTAAGATATATTGAATGTATTTTGAATAATCATGTACAACTGACTTAGTGGACAAATGTCTATAATAAATTATTCTATGACAATATATTGCATGCCAAGTAAATTTGTCAAGAGTTTTTTCTGGTTGTATAATTATCATAGATGGGGGTAGTGCACTCATTTTGCAGTTTTAACTCTTACTTAGTGATAGTGCAAAAATATTGCAATAATTTTGTTGATGTTGAGTGATGAATTGAAATTTCAGCCTCACTTAACATGAGTGATAGCGATGTTAAAAAATTTTGCACTCAAAAAAATAAAAAAATTGTTTGATTTAAAAAAAAAGCAATCATCAGTTTATTGCAACATTTTTTTCTTTACTCATTTGAGTGCAACTAAATTACTAAATTTAACATCAAAAACTTGATTTTTCATGATTAAAGCCAATAATTATACCGTTATTGACAAAATTTCATTTTGTTTAATGTTTTTTGCTTATGCATGTCCTCCAAAAAAATCAAAAACCATGCACATACAAAGTTAGCTGCAGCTTTTTTGATTGCAAGTCCAAATTTTTCTCTATTTGAATTGAGTGCAGACTTTTGCATTCAATCTGCGTTTAGTGGTAGTGAAAAAATTTGCAATATCACTAAATTTTTTTAGTGGTAGTTAAAAAATAACAATCATCACTAAAGCTGGTAAAAAAGAGTGCAAACTAATTTCTTTGCAGTTTTATTTAGTGATAGGCTTGCCATTTCTATTTTGAGAAAAAGAGGACGCCAGCATAAAAAATGTAGGACATTTGTTCGAAAAAAGAGGACACTTTCTAAACAACTTAATATTAATAAAATTAACGACGGCACACAAAAACTTAATTTGGGTAATTCCATGTCAAGTCAACCAAGAGTGGGACTTGACCCCTTTCGATTTGAATGCAATTTGGCGAGAGGGTTATTTGATCCCATATAGAACACATATCAACGAAAAACTATTTTTTAATTTTTTTTTCAAAAGTTATGTCATTCAAATTGTCATAATATCGCCGAATAAGCCGAATGTGTTCAGTTTATTCTTTTAATATCTCGAAAACTACTTTACATACGAAGATGATTTTTGTCAGTTTAAAGAGAATACTTGAGGCTACAATAAATATATTGAAAAAAATGTATATGCAATATATCAAATTTTAAAAATGGACTAAGTCAAAACCCTTTTTTTTTGCTGATTTTTTTTTTTTTATATAAAACTGTTTTTTTAAAAATCCTAAAACTTTGAGGGATGTGCTTTTTTTAAGATATGATTTTTTTTTTCTTTCCAAAAAGAATCTTCAAAAAAAATTTTAATATAATCATTTGAGCAATAAGTATTTATTTGAACAAAAGTAACGACATTGATAAGGTTGCTTTTGCTTATTTGTTCCATTTTTTTTGGAAGCTCCATTTTGGGCACATTCAAAGAAAAGTACTCTTTTTGTCACGTTACGTCCCCAAAAATTAAATCATACCTATCTTAAAAAAAACCCGAGCACCTAAATCTTTTTTTTTAATGAATTTTGTGAACTGTGATTAAAATCCAGGAACAAATTTACAATAAAGTTGTAAAAAGCCGGACAACCCCGGACACTTGATGAAAAAGAAGTAGGACTGCCCCGGATACCCAAAAAAAGAGGACGGTGTCCGGGGAAAAGAGGACGGATGGCAACCCTATTTAGTGATAGTGCACTGCTGATTAAAATCAATATTAAGTGCACTACCCCCAACTATGATAATTATACTAGCAACCAAAAAATAAAAATAATATTTTCTTATAGCAATGGTACGTCTAAATATTTTTTTATTTAAAAAAAAATTATGGAAATATTAGATGTATGTGGATTATGTTATGTTTATTTAAAAATATACATTTTAGTTGAAAATAAAAGTTTTTTTCTGAGTTTAATTTATTTTTTAGGAAATAAAAATTATTTTCTTAGTTTTATTTATTCCTCAGAAAATAAAATTTTATTTTTGTGTTTTTGCATAGAAATGCATCTAAATGTAGTCCATGTAATACTTTTTTTTGGTGTATTCCTTATGCAGGTAGCACTCTTCTTTTAGTTAGATTTTTTTAGTTTACATTTTAAAAATAATCGTTATTTGCAGTGCCTGCTTTAAATATACAAACAATTATAAAATTGACTAAATATGGACCTATTCCCATTAAGTGTGTTTATATCCATGCGATATACTAAGAAGAATAATGGATAAACGTGCTAAGTTCCTGGTGGACATTTGTTTAGGTGAAATGAAAAACACTTTCTCGCTAATTTTTATAGGCTTTGTTTATTCAAACCAAAATATCTTTAAAATTGCGTTTTATTCTTTGTACAAAAGCACACATCGACACTTCTAGTTAAAAATATAGGCAAATTGGTTCGGTACCCAGTAAAAACTTCGCCTGTAAAATAATGTATTTAGTAATAAAAAAAAAAAAACTAAAAGCGACACTTAAAATTCTACTGAAAGAACCGATGAATTTTAAAAGGGATGTCCCAAAATGAACGCATTCAAATGTTAGTCATTATTTTTACCTACATACACCCAGAAAGAAGTAGTTATAGAAGTAGCTAAAGAAGTAGTTATAGAAGAAGTGAAGGAAGCTTTTCACTTTGAAAAAGTAAGCTAAGTTTTTACTGGGTATTTTACTTGGCACGATATCGACTACTTATATTCACAAAGATGGATAAAATTTGGCATAAATATAAATATATAAATTATACATATTGAAAACAAAGTCAGATCGTATAGTCTGTCTAGGCCCTGCAACGCAGTATATTCCGACAAATTTTCGAAAGTCTACACTACTTAGGACCTAAGGGCAGTCATGGACACGGCATAACATATGAGGATTAAATTCATATAAGAATTATTTCTGTTGAATATTTTATACATATCTACATCTACAGGAGAGAAAGAGATGGTTTATATGGAACATATAGTCAATTCTAGACCTGCCTGTACAAAAGAAACTTTTATAAAAGTTATCGTCGTAAAATTTTATTTCAATAATTTTTCAAAAGTAAAAGTTTTGTTATATCTTTATATGTACTTTTTATCTTGTGCGGAATTGGCAGCCAGAAAAAAGCAAATGGAAAACCAAATATTTACTATATTAAGGTCATTTATAGTTATCTTTTAGAATATGTATACTCTTTGGTAATTTTCATATGAAACTTTTACATTCATAGAATTCATAGAAAATATTGTTTTTCCTATTAAAATATTAAAGTTTAAGCAAAAAAATATATATACATTAGACTGGCCCTTCGTTGTATGGGCGATTTTAAACTTGCTCCGAATCCCGCTCCCCGGGGCTCATTTTTTGAGGTCAATGGAAAAACTAATCCAGAAAAAATTTCAGCTCATTTGAAGAATTTTTGAGCCATCCCTGGCCCTTCAAATTTTTGAATTTTTGGTATTTTTGCCAAAATTTTCCGTTGTAAACACCCTAGTGTATAAATTATAAGCCCAAATACAAAATTGTTTTTTTCCTACAAAGATGTATCTATTATACATCGTCACCTAAAACGCAAAAGGTAGTATCTGACATTTTGTAAATTTTACAGGGGAAGAAAAAAACTATTTAATATGATAAATTAATACATTGCATTAAACTGTTTATAATTAATTGTTCTTCTACTTTTCTTGTAAACCCTACCAGTTGCTTTGACAATTAACAATATTGCATATTATACAAACAGTTAGTTTGGTCTTTTAGCGTTTATCATATTGGGTGGTATTATTGATTCCGTTCCGCAAGTGCGGAAAGCAATTTTTGTGCGGAAGCCAAATTTGTAATTATTCATTCAGTTTGCGGTATCATCTCTACCATTGCGGTATTGCCATATTATTGAAACCGCAATATAGATATTTTTCGCCGTTTTGCTTACGTTTAAATTTTACAACGAGAAGTTGATGGAAGGAATAAAAATGTAAGAAATATTAAAAAAAAAAAACCATTTAGTTTTGTTATTTAAAAAAAATTAGTTTTATTTATTATTTGTATATTTTACAGGAATTAATTTAATAAAAAAATTATTGCTCACAAAAATTCCAACTGGTTTAAACCAACAGCTGACACAATAGCTCTGTTTCTTTACTCTAATTTTGGATCCCTCGGGAGATTAAAGATTAAAAGTTCATGATCCAAATTCTGGAAAAAGGGTTGTGGAAGAAAATAATGTACTTAAATAGATAGTTTTGCACTGAAATATTATGGATACAAAATTTTAGCTCTTCTAAAAGTGTTTGTTTTGTTTTATTTTTGTTTAAAGTAGTTTATTTCTACAGCCAACATAAAATTTTTCAAAAGTGGCGCAAATTTTTTTGTGTTTTAAACACTGTCAAAACACTGAAATTTTATTTTGTGCTTTAAATTGTGTTTTTTCTGTTCCCGTACTTTTGTGTAATTTTGTCTCTTTATGAGAGAAATTTATGCTTGTTCTCATTTGCACGAACTTTACCCAAAAAGTGAAGAAACAGAGCTAATATCCACTCAGAAATTATTAAAACAGGGATGTTAAAAATTTATTGCGGAAAGCTTATACCGCAGGAATGAATAATTGCAATTTTCAAATCGATCGATATTTATTTCCGTCAAATTTTCCTTTCCGAGCGGAATCAAGAATACCACCCATTATCTTTTGTAGATAGTGCTGTTTGTTTTTTGTCAATAATATCGCTAATGTTGGTCGAATGATTCCACAATATTGTGGACATTTGTGTTGATGCAATACATTATATTTTATAAAAAAAGTTATTTTTAATTTTTTATTATTTAGGGCCTTACGCGTTTTAGGTACCGATATATACACATTAGTATGTTATGTATTATACATATGCTTACAAAGTTAGTCATATGAAGCAAAAATTGGATATATAAGTATTTAAAGTATATAACAAGAACTTAATTTGTTTTCTTGTTAATTTAACATTAAAAAAAAACAGATTAACGGTTTGAAATATTTAATTAAATTTTTTTGGACTCCTAAGAAAAACTTTCATAACTAATATGTAAGTGGCAGTAAAAATAAAACTAAATTGGGAAAATAAAATAAAGTAATTCAATTTTATTTTTGTTTGTTCTTCACCCACTTACAACTACATTTAGAGTTGACAAAAAATCAACCAATTGTAGTCGGGACTGTAAGAAAAGATAAGCTCACTGTTTATTGTTGTTGTTTTTGTTTAAGCTTTGATATTGTTACAAGTAAAACTGGTGTTTAGAATTCTTATTCGCTTAAAAGTTTTATTTGTATAATATCATTAGTTTTTCAAAAACGTTTGGATGACTTTTCCTGACGATCTGGCCTAAGCAACCAGTGAAATGCGCATAGGAATAGCTTATCCCATCAACAATAAATATCAGTTTATTAATAGTATAAAATGGGAATTTAGCACATTTAAACGAAACCTTGTTATATTTTTTAATGTGTACTTTCACATTATTCTCCTTAATATTTCTAAGCAAACAAATAAAGTGAGCTAGCTAATAAATGAATAAAAAAAATTTTAAAAGTAAAGGAAAATTAAAAGAACTTTTTTTCCTTTTGAGCTCGAGGTCCTGGTTTTATTGTTAATTATTCTAATTTTACAATTTTTAATTTGCCAATATTTCGTTTTTCATTGAAAAACATCTTCTGGGGTATAATATAGAAAAAATTATTAACGTACAAAAATCAGAAAATTAATTCTTATTATGTTGTGTCAACATCGTCTAATTATGAACGAACGAAATATTGGCAAATGAATGAAAAACGAAATATTGGCAAATTAAAAATTGTAAAATTAGAATAATTAACAATAAAACCAGGACCTCGAGCTCAAAAGGAAAAAAAGTTCTTTTATTTATACATTTTAAAGGTCGAATTAAACACAATATAATATTTAGTAAAGGAAAAAGTTTAAAAACAACTTCCAACTTTGGGTTTATTTTTACGAAATTCACAAAATAAGCCTAGATTTTCGAAACAAAACTTTTATACAGTGATGCTAACTCTTAGGAAAATAAATGCGCGAAGAAATTTGAAGAACGGGCTAAAAAGGGCTAAATTAATAAAAATTACGGTTTTAGTACATTATTCGCCATTGTATTATAAAATTTGCAATACTCGGTCATCCTATTTTTCATTTCATAAATCACAGTCTATTACCCCGTTTAAACGCATTTCTTATTTGCAAATACAAGCAAAAGGCGTTGCCGCATACCTTTTTTATTGTAAGTTAATATTTAAGTACTTATAACTAGGGCAACCAAAAAATAGCACTAAAAAACAGTTTTAAGCTCTTAAAAAAAGCGTTTAAAAACATGAAAATAAGCTGTTAAAACTAAAAAAAGCAATTTAAACTTGTTTATTTTCCATTTAATTCGTTTAATACGTTGTTATAGTAAATTATAAGTTGATGCAATACAGTTTCGAAAAGAAAACTATGTCTGTTTGGAGTCAGCAAGTTCTTGTACATAGAAAAAGTTCTTCCTACGTCTACAGATGTTGAGGAGCATATTTAAAATTGAGTATTTGCTCTGAAGTATATTTTATACGATTGGACTCCTAATTCCGCTTGCCTCGCAAAATATCCCCAATATCTTTTAATACCGAAAATCCTTCATTTTTTAATGAAACTGATTTAAATTTTTTATTAACTATGTCTTCATATCCCCTGGAACACGGGACATTTTTCTTACGGTCCACAACTATGTTCACTTACCCTGCGGCCACACGATCAAGATGTTCTTGATAGTCTTTTACATATACTGCTTGTCAAAATTTACATAAATTGAAAGCTGTGACGTAGGCTGCATTCAATTTGTAAGCAATTTACTTTCAAGATTTCATCAAGAAAACAATTTATAAAGACAAACATGTAATCAGGTGTTAAATTGAAAGTAAAATTGCCATCTCATGGCCAATTTAAAAAGTGTGAGTGTGTTAGTAAAAAAGTGTGAGTGTATTGCAAATTGAATGGAATTGAAAGGCAAAACTTGATCGTGTGGCCATCAAGTTAGAAGACCAATGAAAGATTTTTTATTTCCAATTTTGTTACAACTTCGTGTAAAACCCCAAAGTCTGCAGAAATTAACAATATTTGATATACAGAGAAATTCTTAATAGTTAAACTATATTAAAAAAGCCAAAAAATAAGACGTTTCTATACCAAAAACAGAGAGAAGTTGAACTAAAAGCCGTTACTTTATACAAAAACTATATTTAAAAAGAAATAAGACGTTACAGACTGAGGAACTTGATCGTAAGAATACAGCTATGGAATTTTGGAAAGAAAATAACTTAAACAAGCAAATAATAAAATAAGTTGATAAAAAGGCTTAATACTAAAACATAAACACATACAAATTATACACAACACTATAAAAGGTACGTTAAAGTACCGCTAAGACCGAGTTGCATAAAAATGAATTTAGAAGGTATAGTCGATCAAGCCCGACCGTATGATACCCAACACCACAGTATTTAAAAACAAGTTTCGTGAGTGGATGGCTATATGACTAGAGATCTATCTATGTTTTTAATTTCATTAAAATCGGTTAAATAGTTACTGATGGGCAGAAATTGACCCTATCTCCCCTCGTGGTCCTATTTTTTTAAAAAATGCATACCTACCGTGTCCATATAAATATGGAGCTGTATACATATGTCTTAAATTGCATTTAAATTGGTTTGATAGTAGGCACAAAGACCCTCTTCCGGATAGCAGCTTGTATGGGGGCACAAAAACCCTTTTCCGGATAGCAGCTTGTATGGGGGCTATATCAAATTATGGACCGATTCGCCATTGTGCCAATTGGAATCCACGTACCAAATTTCAAAAAATTATCTTTAAAATTGCGACCTGTACTTTGCGCACGTTACATGGACAGCCAGCCAGCCGGACGGACATCGTTAGATCGACTCAGAAAGTGATTCTGAGTTGATCGGTATACTTTAGGACTAATATTACATAATACCCTCTCCACTCTTGTGGTGTGGCCCACACCATGTGGGTATAATAATTGTGGGGATGATATTGTGCAAGGGAAGCACAAAATATTACCATAACTTTGAACGATTTTTTTAACCAGAGTTGTGACAGCACAGAAATAGTTGATTTTTTAGTATTTATATAAAAAGTTGCACATAAAAAAATATAATAATAACGGATTTTGCAAAATTTTATTCAGTAAGTTTTTTTTCGTATGAAAAAAATGAAAAATTATCTTAAAATGGCAAAATAAGCAAAAAAAGCCGATATCGCAAAAATAACTAAAAAAGCCGATATTGCCAAAATAAACAAAAATAAGCCCTAACAAATATAGCTCATTTTCTTTTTTTTTATGATCGGAATTTAAGTTCAATCAAAATCTTTCTATCTTGTAAACCAAAAAATAAGCATTTGCTTTTTCTTGGTTGCCCTACTTATAACTAAATTACGTAGCTTGAAAAAACTATTAGCTTGTTTGAGACTAAATTTAGTATTTATTAAATGTCAACGATGTTTTTTTTTTAAATAAATTAATGACACTACAAGTCCTCTCAAGTTCAGCGTTTTTGTACGGATGTATCAATATATTTATTGCAAAACTAAAAAGTTAAATAAATGGATTGTTATCATTTGCTTTTTTACAACTATACGCCTCGGTGAAAACGATCCTGTTATGGAAGTTAATAAATGTATTTTCTTTCATACTTTGAGTACAACTTCTCCCATCAGAACTTCTCATAAAATTAAAAAAAAAAATTTTTTAAAATTTTATCTAATTAAAAAATACTACAATTATCCAAAAACAAAAGTAAAAACAGAGTTTTTTGAATTGCATTGTTTTGAAATGCATTACTACGATTTGAAATGTAAACCATTCCTAACAACACTAACAAATCAAAACAAATTTCCTCGAACTGTCAAAATCCGATAGCGTTTCGACCTGTAGTTGAACTCTTGTTAAACTAAATACTAACGGTACAAACCAGTTTGTATACATATATATATGAAGATACAAGCAAACAGAACAGAGAACAAGAAGTTGCGAGTAAAGTCTGTAATATAAAAAATTTGGTTGTTGCAAAAGGCGAGAAGTTGCGTGTACTGAGGGTTGTACAACATGAGGGCGTACTGTAAATCTTTCCTTAATCAATTAGTATATAAAGTACCAAGTAATTAAGCTAGTCCTTATTTAAAAGAGCAAAAGTCAAAATCAAAAATGAATTTTCAGATCGACTCACTTGAATGTTTCTTGTACCCACGAAAGTGGGAAAACCCAGCTATTCGCCTATACTTAACTATAACATGCAAGTCTTAATCATCATTAAAATGATGGGAAAATATAAGAAACCCATTAATGTAATTACCAGGGAAACCAGAAATTTGCTCTAAAAAACACGTTTTATGCGCATTAAATATGCAGTAAAAACTTGAAAATATGCCCAGAAAAAATTGCTAGTTAAAAAAAAAAATATTCAACAATTTAATAACAGTTCCATTTAATAAAAACAATCCTAAAATTATAACCTGTAAAGCCCAAACACAATAGTGTTTACAAACGAATTTTCGTCATCGGCTCAAAAAAAAAAAAAAACAAAGTTATATTAAGAGGTTAAAATTCATATAAGAGTTATTTGTGCCGAATACTATCTAGATATTTACATCCATATGAGACTTTTTGTCTTAAAGGGATTTGAGGGACAGTCCCTAAACTGTTTATTAATGTTAACATTTAAAAGGAAGTTAAAGCTTTTAATAGATGGGAGTTTTGGGCAATTGTGAACTGAGTCGAAAATAATTTAATTTGCAGCAAAATATTTTTGGGGCGAATTTAATCTAAATACCAACATAACAAGATGGTTAACGGACATAAAGAGTCTAATTTTGAATGTAGTTTTTATGGGGAATATGTAAAGTTAGATTCTCAAATTTTACTTAGACTTCGTTCTTAGTACAATTAAAATGTGTTTACCAATTTTTATCAAATTATCATCTACAAGATTGCAACTTATACTATGCGCACAAAATTAACATGGACAGGCAACCAGCCAGACGGTCGAAATTTCGCAAAAAAAATTTTTTTTTGCTGCGAAAGCTCTTGCAGGCATCAAAAAAAAATTCTAAAATATGCCTCAAAATATGCGCTAAAAACTTAAAAAATGCTGCAAGAAAGTTCTTTTAACTTAATTATGCAAAAAATGCTGCAAACGGTAAAATATGCAAAAATATTCACTAACAAATCGATGCCAAAATTCATAAAAAGCTCTAAAACGGATAAATATGTTGTTTTTGCCTTCATTGGTCGCACAAGGAAAAACATGCAATTGCATGTTTTTGGTTTCCCTGGTAATTACTTGAAGTAGATGAGGTAAATACTGAAATTGCCATAAAACTAGTCAATTCTCATATCATCAACAAAATATACACAATTTCTGTTTAAAATGAAATCTATTTCAATTGCTTAAATATCCTTCCGCTTATATAAAACAATCTGCAGACATAAAACACTTAGGAAAACACAAGATAAGCTAAATTGCTAAATTACCAATAAGATAAAACAATTTTTCTTTCACACATCCAGACAGCTGCAAATAAAAAATCCATCATAATTACAGACTATTAAAAACCAGCCAGCAATACAATTCGTAATAATAATAATGAAAAAATGTTAATTAACTAGAAAATGTTTTTATGACTTACACATATTTGTATGTTAAAAAAAAATTACACAATATTTTTCCATTCAAATAAATGAATTATGACAGGTAAATGTGGAAATTCAGTTTGAAAAATTTCGCCACTACACATCCATATAAAATATGTCTTGTGTGCAAAATCTGTCATAATAAAGTTAAATTAAGTTTTAGAGCAATTTAAGGAAAAAAAAACCATAATAAAGTGGGCTGCCACAAAATCACCTGTTAAATGGCGTGTGCTACATGTTTAATTAAGATAATTTAAAAAAAAAATCTAAAATCTTAAAACTTAAACAACCCGATAAGAACACTCACAAATCAATCAAGTTGTAAAAACTAACAAAAAGTCTTTAAGAAACATGAAAATGTGAAAAATTACACTACTAAACAGACATTTAACTACAAAAAAGAAATAAATAAAATCAATTTGCTAATTGCAACAAGATTTAGTGGGCAAAAACGATTTAATCGAATTAAACAATTTATAGCAGTCGTACGAATAAGCAATCAAATTCACTTTAAGTCAAATCTGGCCATTTATAATGTAGCCAAACAATGGAAACAACATGCCACTGATGTCAATTACATTGGCGGGCTGCCACAATATTGTTGGTAGCAGTGGCAGCAACCCCAGCAGTCATACAATACAATATATTACACAAATTTTACTATTCTTAGACTAACTTGGAAAAAACTAAAAACAATGTTTAAAATAATGTACAAAAGTTCACACCATTCCAATATTTAACTAAATAAACATTTTTTTGAATCTTAAATTAATTTTTTTAACACTAACTCATATTCACAAAAGACTTTAGATCCACATAAATATTTGTTTATTTTACAGTTATGCTAATTAAGTCAAATATTTGATTAGTTTGACTATAGCTTAATAGTTATAGTAAATAAACTACAGAGTGCAAAAAGATTTGATTTATATGTGTTTCTTTTGAATTTTATAGCTCCAAATTACTTAAAAGGAAAACTAAATTTAGCAAAAACAAAAGCAAAAAACAAATTACTGATAAAAACCGTGTTTAACCAACAGCCATATGATTTAATAGTTTAATTTGCTTCTGACTAAAGACTTAATTAGTATATTATTTATAACAATTAATTAAAATAGCAGTTGAAATTTCTCAGCAATAAATTTTAACTATACGTTTTTTTTTTAATAAGAGCTAATTAAATATTTCTAAATTTAAATTTAACAAAGTATGTGGGAAATATCATCCACATTTTTTATTTGTTTAAAGACACATTATGTATAGAATGCAACAGCCGAAACATCTAATTTTCCACGACTCTGGTGCATAAATCAGGCTGCATATGACCAATAGCATGGGCTTTTTTGACTTTGAGGGCCGCTGTAGTTTGTGACTTATACGCATGAAAATGTGACTTAAGAAAACAACACAAGAAAAATTTTGCAGAGTTAAATCGCACGATCTCGTTGGTCAGTTCACAACACCTTTGCATAATATGGCAACGCTCTCAAATCGCACATGCAGAATGTTCCATTTGATATGAGGTGTATGGCGCTGTCCTGTTTAAGCTGTATGCCGTTAGTGTCCATATCATCCAACTCAGGCGAAAGGTAGTTTGTAATAGGGCTTTTAATTAACCGGGTTTTTTCATTCCCGGGAGCGCAAAATCTTGTTATTTAATTTCCGGCAATTTCGAGAGCACAAATTGTAATCATAAAGGGTGGTCCAAGCACAATGCACGATGTTAACTGTGAGCCACACCTTAAAGTCAAGCTCTTTGCTCAACTTAGTTTGACATTTCTTTGTTTCAGTGTTTGAAAAATTCGACCATGGAAAGGTAAACAATTGATTAAGATTGTCGAAGACAGACAGAAGTGAATGGTGACTTTACAAAGAAAATCATCTTCAGCGACAAGGCACACTTTCACCTCAGTTGATTCGTTAACAAGCAGAATTGCGAGAATCCACGAGTGATTGTTGAAAACCAATCGATGTATCAACAAAGAGTGACTGTTTGGTGCGGTTAATGGGATAATGGCGTCATCGTGGCGTACTTCCTCGAAAGTTAGGTCGGCCAAGCTGTTACCGTGAATGGTGTCCGCTATAGCGAGATGATTACGGACTTCTTGTGTCCATAAATTGGACGATTTGTTGTTCCAACATGATGGTGCCACTTCCAGCACAGCCAACGAAACAATGGCTCTTTTGCGCGAGAAATTCAATGGCCGTGCTATCTTACGTCGTGGCCGTTACGATCATGTGATTTTACACCGTTAGACTTTTTTCTTTGGGGATATTTAAAATAAAAAGTGTACACGAATAAGCCAAGAACAGCTCAAGAGCTAAAGGGTGAAATAATTCGGCAAATTAACGACATTGAACCCTCATTATGTCTCAGAGTCATTGATAATATTCAGCATCGGATAGATGTATGCCACCGAAGCCGTGGCCAGCATTTGGCCGATATTTTGTATCACATGTAATTGTCATAGATCCTGCTGTCATAATAATAAATATTAAGATAATTCTCTGAAAACTTTTGTCTTATTTTTACAATTAATACCGTACGTTTTGGATGAGTTTATTGATACCTTCAAAAAATACTAATCGTAACATGTCTGACCGACTTCCGGTAAATGGAATGACATTAATTTTACACAAAACATTTTTTTTTTTTGTTGTCATGTAAATAATTAAACATTTTTTGTTGTTAAAATTAATGAGAGAACTGACCAACCCAAGTTAAATTATCGGAATTTATTATTTACAGAAATAATATAAAAGAAAAAAAAAAATATCTTTAGAAACTTATTGAAAAAAAAAAATAACCTTGAATTTTTAACATTATCATAAGCCCAACAACAGACTTTAACTGTATATTTAGGCTTTGAATTTGAACACAAAAAATTTTTGGTTTTTGCACTTCATAAATTAGTTTCTATTTTTAATTTTATTTAAATGTTACGTTTCAGTTGATTTAATCATGAATCATTGACAAGAGTTATTTTATTTTTTTTTTTAAGTTTTGTTGCTGTTAACAGCTAATTAAACTGTTAGAATGGTAACAGACTACACAAGTCAATAATATAAATGATCAGGTAACTATACAAATAACAATAAATATTTTGTTTGCATTACAATAAAAACGAAAAAGTAAAATCCATAATTCTGGTTAAGGTTTTTTAACTTGCTTTTATTTATTATGAATATTTCTTTTTTTCAGTAAAATAGTTTTCATTGTTTAGTGTATAAAAGGCGTTACGCTTCTATTTTTAGTAAATTGCGAAAAAGGCCAGGGTCTTAAAATGTTATTAGATTTTTTTTTTTAAATTTATTATTAGCTCTACATTTGTACTCTTTTTTTCTAAAATATTTAAATTTAAAATGCTTTCGTTTTTTGCTGTATTGAAAATAGTTCGTGCCGCAATTTGCTTTATTAGATTTACCATTGAAACTTCTATGGGAGAGGTTTTAATGGTTATAGTTGCATTCACTTCTTTGCCAAAATTATGACACAAGTTCAAAGAGATTTAATCAAAAGTTATTTTAATGTGAAATACTGAATACGGACTTTGTAATTATGGTTAAGATTTTTTATTTTTATTATTACTTTGTACTTGACATGGTTAGTAAAAATTTAAAAAGTTGGTTAAAACATAAAATATTATTAAAGAGGTTTAAAAAGCTCTAAGACAAATGCATACAACTCGAAAAGTATGGGATCATAAGTTGAGGAACTGATGATATTATTAAGATCTATTTGGTTATAATACATTAATGGCCGATTTCACCAATTTATTTAAATACCAATTTATGCTCAAATTCTTTTCTTAATGTCAAAAAAAAAGAAATAATATTATATGAAAAACTATATTTAAATACCCAATAACAAATTTTATCATTTTGCGAAGCACTAAAGGTACATTAAAAAAATAAGCGCACAAGACATACAGAGATGCAGTAAAGTAAGTGAAAGAACTCTTAACAACTTTAAAAAAAAAAAAAAATAACATTTCAAGTGCTACGGCATTCCCTCACTACGAAGCAGGTTTGTCAGGGAGAATACTAAAAAATAACTGTATCAAAACATTCAGTGTGTAAAGCTGGTCGTTTCATCCAACAATTTTATATGCGCTGAATAATGCGCTTTATGTGTCAAAAATGTATTGCTTCAAATTGGGAACTCGCCATTTAAAATTCATGTCTTCCGTAAGCGCAATGGTAAGCGAAACTCTTATGTTTCTCCCTCACAATCCTGCTTCGTTGGAAGCTCCATTTTTTATTGGGTATGAATTGATATTTAAATAGAATTGGTGAAATTGGCCATAAGAGATGTATCCAAGATTATAGAACCTGAGCTTACGGTCCTACGGTACCAGAAAAAATAATGTGTACATTAACTTCGAAGTGCCCATGCAAGCACATAAATACCTCGAACATATTTAAACTTTTTACATTTTTTACGTAATTTTTATTTGTTTATTAAAAAAAATGGCTCAATGAAATAATAACTCCATCCAAATTTACTAGCAAAAATCTGCATAAAGCCATACTCCTACCCTATTTCTTATTTTTCTAAATGACCTCCTATGTCAAACTTTCAACCCTCTCTTCTCTTTTGCAGATGATAGCAAACTTTACCATCGTGTTCATTTGAGTATAGTCCAAGCGTATCCATTGTTTGTTCTATGAGGCAAAACACGACTGATATGCTTGGTCGAGAACTTGATATATTCTCGAAATTGGGTCGTGCGAATTGGGGCCGATTTGAATAGTCAAATACAAAATGTTGCATGCTGAAGCATAAACGAGCGCCGAAGCAAGGTGCTCCATCTGTATATATGGGTGCTATATTTATTGAGGTATCAGAATCTCTTGAAGCTCTGGTCATGAAAATACAATGTGATGTCCGATGAACAAAACATATACACAGTGTGCATTTAAGTGTCTCTGTTTTTTAAAACGGTCCTCTCCATCTGATCTCCTAACTATTTCTACCACCTTTACCCGACTGCGAATGCAATATAACTCTTATGTATGAGCCGGTGCTTCAAAGTCTATTTTGGAGCTTCTCGACTGCAAGCAGGGGAGACTGAATTTTTTCATTAATGACAATAGGACCATCCAATTCTATTGACTCCCTTGAGCACCATCGCAGTGTGGGTTGTATTCGCCTGTAATGTCGTTGCTACAATGCGATGTGTTCTGATAAATCCTTTTAACGGGGAAAATTCGTTTTTTGGCCGGATTGTTCGTATGTAAAACTACCTTTCTGCTAAAGTCTTCCCTCTTACTTAAAACATGAATAAGTGCAAGTCGAATTTCAACATGTACTTATCCCTCTATCATCCTTCTCATAACATATTTTCGTAGTTCCAATACAATGCAATGTGTTAGTAGTGGTCATCCCCTGAGTGCTGGTCCTAACAAAAAAAGTGCTCCTTCGCTTCGAACTCTACTCTGTGCCACACTCTTTTATAAGTTATTATCTTCTCCATGCTCATTCAGAATTTTAAAGAGCGCAGATACTTCAGAGCCAGAAGTGATATTTTCCGCGGTTTAAAGGTGTGTGGTATCCCATTGCTTAAGGGAGCATTAGGGGTCTCCTTTATTAATATATCGACACAGATGGCAATAATGCGAGGTTTATTCCACTTGACATGATTTGGCAGAATTTGAAATATTTGATGAGGACTGTTAAGGTCCCGAGATAATGTGGCGTTGCTCCAACGGCTGAATTGCAAACAAGGGAGCGTTTTGTTATAGTTTGCTAATTTCATTCAATGGAAATAATTAACTGAAGGTTACAGTAATGTTTCGTCGCAATATTAGGTTTAATTATTGTACACAAGTAAGTAGAGTTATGAACATCAACTTGAGATTCTCATGTAACACGAAGAATATTAAAAAACTTAACTAAGTGATGCGCTTTAACAGCCGGAAGAAATATTACAATTTATTGCTTGTAAAATTGTATCGCTAAGTGCAAAAGGGGAACGATGTACTTCAAAACACTCATTTCATTTTAAGATAATCAATTAAAACAGTGTTGTTAATAATAATAAATGCAAGTTTTATATTCTAAGCTCGTAAAGGGGAAAACTTACTTAGACTAAAAGTTGTCTAAGATGACACTTTTTACACTGGTTTCTAAGGTACATGAAGTAAATGTCAGAAGTTCCCTTTCTGCACTAAGTGATTCAATTATACTTAAAAGTCCCAGCTAACGACTAATAGTGTAAAATCAATATTACCAATTTATTGATTTGGGTGAGTTATTAGGTAAAACACCTTTCTCCGCCTTTAAACAATTAAACAATCGATGTTTTCATTATTTCTCAGAGTTATCTAGTCAATTGTAAAGCAAGATCGGACATTTGGATTATTTTCGTAGGTGTTAAATGAATTAATTAATTTATTCCAACAAACTATCTTAAGTCGAATCGTTAAAAATAATTAAGTCAATTCAACGGCCTTGAATAGTGAAGGATATTTAAGTTGCTTATTTCGAATCAAAGTTAGATTTGTTTTTCAAATAATTATTTGCAGTATTAGGCTTAAACATTTTGTGAAATTTATGTACAGCAGCCATAAAGTACAATTATTTTTGAGAGCTCATATGTTAATTAATTCACAATTGTTTAATTTTTTTTTTTTTGTGTTTTTCAATAAACAAGCAACACCCACAATATTTTGTTATTTATGGCTATTTTTATAAATATTCTAATTTCTTGAAAATTCTGCACTTCGAAAACCAATTTTGCATTTTTCATGTAAAATTCAATTGGACAAATAATATGACAAGGCGTGTGCAAAAGTATACACATAAAATACTTTTAGCATATTAATGTGTCAAATAAAACAAAGTTTTTGCAAGAACATGTTGCGTATGTTAAAATAAAATAAATTATATAATTTTAGATAAATGTTCATGCCATGCTACAGACCGTTTTAAAATCAAAATTGTTTGAGTTTGCAACAACAAAAAAAATTCAAATTCACTCACGTGTCTGAATTGTTTAAAATTCAAATGTAAAGTTTTGGTCTTAAGTCTTTAACAAAAAATTTCGAAGTATGTGTCTTTAGTCTTTTAAGTAAACAAATACTTCCACTTCCATTTCTGTCTTAAGTCTTTGCATAATAACAACAATGATTTTATTGCTTGTTTCTTAAGTCTTTTCAACGAATGTAAACAAATATATTGGGCATGTGTCTTAAGTCTTATGTATATGTACTGTAAACAAATATTGTAAGCTTGTGTCTTAAGTCTTATCATAGAATTACAAATTCACTGAACAGCATGTGTCTTAAGTCTTGAGAATGAGAGGGAAAATGGCAGTTTTAAAGTTTGAGTTGAAAAAGTTTCCTTTTTAAAATATGTCAAGGTCGTTTAGAAAAAAATAAATCTAATAAAAGTGTGTGTATTCTACCTCTTAAATTTTCTTTTAAATATCTTTTTTTTGAATTAATATGTTTTTCTATTTTTTAAAAGGATAAATAATTTAACTCTTTAAAAAAAATTCAATTAAAAAAATATAAATAACTATCTGGCATTATTATAAAAGCATCTCACAAGCAAATCATTATAAAATCTTGTTAATGATAAATCTCAATCAGCAACATATTAAGCTGTCTCCTGATGTCAAAACATTCACTTAATTTTGTGTAATTTAACACTCCGTATGTTTGTAAAAAATAATTTTCCAAATAAGCACAACGCATGCTTCAATTCATTCAAGAGCTTTTCTATTTTTGCAACATTGTCAAATGAAAATCTTTAAAAACCATAGCAAATGGCGTGTAACATAAATTGTATTTATTAAGCAAACTTTGTGTGGCAAATATGATGATTAATGCCATAATAAAAGAAAATAAAAAAAGTGGAAAATTTTACAGAGACGGTCCATGGTCAAAAGTTGATTGCCACCATAAATAATTAATAAAAATTTATTTTCAATAAAATCCATATCATGATGCACTTAATGAACAAAAATGAATTTGTTATAAGTGGAATGCAAAGCAATCATATATATCCCAAAAACCTAGTTAAGAGTCTGAGTCTATCAGTGAACCAGTTTAAATAAAAAGGAGGGGGAACATAAAATACAGGATTGCAAATAAAATACATATACTACACAAAATGCCAATTAAGTGCAATTAATGAATGATGTGCACAATTTATGTTTTAGTATTTTGTTATTTAGCAAAAAAACTTTTAGCAAAGTGTCTTCATAAATTGCCTGAAAATATTTATTTATTGTATTGCGCGACAAAAAATAAAAATGTTTTGTCGTAAAAAATCATGTTTATGTTGTAGATAGTATTACAGGTATGTAACCAAGCAAGTTTAAACCTCAAACTGTTATTGGGGATAAAAAAAATTATCAATTAATGGTATTAGCAGTGTGAACAAATTCTAGCTGATGACAAATTTTTGTTAATGATGGCACACGAAAACTTATACCCTTATTACGATTTAGAACTCAACTCCAGTTCCGTAGAAACAGTGTTAAATAAACTGCAGTTAAAAGAGTAAAAGCCACAAGATTTAGCTTTTTCTTTGACTTTTTAATTTTTCATTGGACAAAAACAAACAGTTGCCTTTACTTTTGATTCATTAAATGTAAATAGTCGCAGTCACGTCAAAAACAAAAGACGAAAGTTTATACACAACAAAGTACTTCGGCAGTCGACATTTTCGGAAGTTTTAGGTTTGACCGACTGAGACTTAATTAAGTTAAGGCAGAATAGATTTTTGCGTGTGTGTTTTGTTAATATACATTCATATGTATAAATGTTTTCATGCAGAAGAGATGTTGTGTGTGTTTCTTTTTGTTTTACTTTCCCAGCGGGAAAACTCAGAAGACCTTTTTAATGGCCTGCTTAAACATTTTTTTGATTCAATTACTATTCTTATCTAACTGCTAAAGAATGCCTAATAGAAGGCCTCGACTCTTTGGTATAAAAGATAAGATACACCTTCCACACTCGCTTCTATGAGAAGGAAGTAGAGAAGGAGTAACATTTGTTGAATTGTTTTCTTGAACAAGCAAATACAAAATAATTATTATTTTTTGATCCCGTTAGCAATCTTATGGACCTACTAAAGAAGCGAGAGTGGAAGGCCTACTCCGCAATGACAATGTGTGTAAAAAATATATGAGTAGAGAATGAAGCGAGCAGGCCTTATACATCCAAAAGAAGAGGTACAAATGCCTTCTAGAAGGCCTCCGAACTCATTCTCTTTCCCGCTGGTTTTGTTTTTGATGTTTTGAAAATACACATACATTCATGTAAAAACAAACACACGCACACACAACACTTCTTCTGCCTTAACTTCGGAATTTATTAAAAGTCTCAGTCGGCCAAACCAAAAACATCCGCACATGTCGACTGCCGAAATTTTCGTTTTTTGCTTTTGACGTGACTGCGACTGTTTTCATTTAATGAATCTGAAGTAAATGCAATAGTGTGTTGGGGGGAAATCCCCCAAGATAGAATAGGGAATATCGTAAGAAATCAAATTGATTTCATTTTGATAAACAAACGTTTCTGCTCATTTATTACAAAAACTTCAACATATCCAGGAGCAGATGTACCTTCGGATCACAATCTTTTAATGGCAAATTTGTGCACAAAACTTACCATAATTACAAAGAAAAAACATATAGGAAACTTGATACAACGAAACTTAACGAACCATCTACTCGCACAAATGTAAAAGAATGTATTAATAGAAAGTTAAATAATGTTAACAGAAAAGATGTTGAAAATATATGGAATTCTGTTAAAAATACTCTAAAATCAATAGCAGACAATTCTCTTGGAAACAACAAAAGACCGGAAAGAAAAGAATGGATGACAAACGAAATTTTAAAACTAATGGAAGAATGTCGAAAATATAAAAATTCAAATTATGAGATGTACTATGAATTAAATAGAGAGGTTGAAACGGCGATACGCATTGCAAAAAACTCACACCTTAATAGTCAATGTCAGGAGATAGAAAGACTACAAGAATTACATGACGATTTTTATCTTCATAAGAAACTAAAGGAAGCCGCCGGGATATACCGCAAATCAACTCCAAAATTGCTATACAAAAATAACAATGAAGCTGTTTTAGATATTAAAGAAAAAAATATATATTTGGAATGAATATATTAAAAAATTATTTACTGATGGCAATCGATCAAGTTTTGAAACTGGCCAGTTCCACAAGATTGGCTTAAATCAATCTTAATAACCATCCCCAAGAAAAGTCACGCAAAACATTGTAATGATTATAGACTCATTAGCCTAATGAGTCACGCTCTCAAAATATTTCTCCGAATAATTCACTCAAGAATTTATGAAAAAGCCGAGAAACATATGGGTGAGTCTCAGTTTGGTTTTAAAGAAGGCATGGGCACCCGTGAAGCACTTTTCTCTATACAGATGTTAGTTCAGAAATGCAGAAATGTACAGAAGGATGTTTTCTTATGCTTCATTGATTACGAAAAAGCTTTTGACACTGTGCTGTTGCTGATCGAAAGTCTAATGTCCATTGGTATAGATAACAAGGAAATCCAATGTATTAGAAGCCTGTATTGGCATCAAACAGCACAAGTTAATGTCGATGGAGAGATGACTGAGAGTACTGCAATCTCTAAAGGAGTCAGACAAGGATGTATACTGTCACCACTACTATTTAATATCTAGTCCGAAAGAATATTCCAAGAATCAATTAACAAGGTTCGAAAAGGTATATATATAAACGGTATATTTCTCAACAATATTAGATATGCTGATGACACCACCATACTGACCGATAGTATGTCTGGACTCAAACATCTACTAGACAAACTTACGGAATATAGTGAAACATATGGCCTAAAGATTAATATACGGAAAACGAAATATATGATTGTCAGTGAAAAAATGCCTACAACACAGCTTCTTTGAAGATAAAAAACTCCTACGTTGACAGAGTACATAGTTTTAAATATCTCGTGGTTACAATCAATGACCAGTGGGATAGTTCAAAGGAAATCAGATGCCGTATTGAAATGGCAAGAGATGCATTTTTTAAATATAAAAAAGTTTTTATCAGCCATGATATTAATCTTGAAACTAAAATACGATTCGTTAAGACCTATATATGGTCTGTTCTTCACTTTGTATCGACCGAAGTAGAGAGCTAATAGGCACCATAAAGAAGCGAAAAACAGCATACCTGGGCCACATTATGAGGAACCCAAAATACAAATTATTACAAATTATCACGCGAACAAATGTTGAAGGACGGCCTAGGAGTGGAAGAAAAGAAATAACTTGGCTTAGTAACATACAAGCGTGGACTGGTATCCGTGATGCAGGCAACCTGTTTAGCGAGGCGAGAAATCGAGAAACTTTTTCAGAGATAGTAAAAAACTTATGATATGTATCATTTAAAATAATGTAAAATTTTATTGTAATGGTCGCTTACATTCGGAAAACGAATTGGCAAATAAAGAAGAAGAAGTTCAATGAAAAATAAAAAAGCAATTTTTTATTTTGACTGCAGTTTTCAAGTTTTATATAAAAAAATGTTCAAGCGTCTTTAAGCAATATACATTTTTCACGACATACGAGAAATAATCAAGTTTCGTGATAATTAGTTCATATTTTCCATATGCCCCACATAAAGTTGAAAAATAACTTTAATACATCTAAAATTGTGACAAATACTGATGTTGTGGTATCAAAGAAGATATGGTTTTGTCTCTAATGGTACTCGGGTAAAACAGTTTAAATCGTAGGTCCCCGAAACAAATTATATTTCTACATTAGAATTGACCCAATTAAGTTTCTTTTAATCCATTGCATTTTATTACGACCGGTGCATAATTAATCATAGATCCCATATAAAGCATTTTAACTCTCGGTAGATAATTTCATATTATGATGGCCCAACCAAATCTATAAATTTTACTTGGTTGTTTAACGAAAAGTTTATAAGTTAAATTAAAAGTTTAAAACTAATGTGTAATTAAATAATTAAAAATTTGGGGACAAATAAGGGATTTAAAACTTGCGATGTTCAGTTTCGGGGACATCAAAGTGCAAATCGGGGACATGAGCCAACACTTTTCTGACTGTTCATCAGTAGCAGTTGTAAAGTTTAGTTGTTTAGGTTTCAACTCTATTGACTTGAGTTTTAAACCGTAATAGCGGCTTAAATTTAATTGAAAAGTTAAGACATCTGTCGCCAAATTTTTGGTATATAGACAATTGCTTTTACTTTTATAATTTTATCAACTAAATGTAAAGTTTGATTCAAAAATGCGTTTTTAAGAAAAATTTTGCTTTAAAGGGCTGCCTTTTTGAAAATTTAGGGTTACACTTTTAAAATGAGAGTATATACAATTTTTCCAAAGGGTCTGCGAAGGAGTTTTTATTATTTATTTAAATGTGCAGAAAAAACCACAGCAATTTTTGGTATTATACAAATATTTACTTTTTTGAAGTTTAGACGTCCACTGACCAAAAATGGTTTCTTAATTAGTCCGTAAAAAAACTGTGGTTAAGGGTTACCATAGTTTTTGTAAGCAAAATCCACAAATAGATATTGATTAAAACATTTCAATCATAGTGATTTTCATGTTGATTTTGTGATAACTAAGAAAACATCTTGCAGAATTGTTTTAAATTACAAGACATGCATTCATTCTAAAGCAAAAAAGAAAGATTTTGCATAAGGGTTTGATTTTAGTTCAGGAATAGATCTATTTACTAAATATAAGCGCAATAAGGGGTCTTGGATGAATATTAACAAGTAAGAAACTATAGTCGGTCAAGACCGACCATATGATACCCTACACCACAGTATTTAAAACCACATCATGCTTATGTTTCCATATAAATATGGATTTCTCTATGTTTAAAAACTTCATTAAAATCGGTTTGAAAGTTTGTGAGAGGCAGAAATTGCCCCCTACATCCCCTTGTGGTCCTAGTTTTGAAAAGCTGCATAGCTTATGTGTCCATTAAAATATTTTTCTATCTATGACTTAAATTTCATTAAAATCAGCTTGATTGACTCTGAGAGGAAGAAATTTCCCCCTATCTTTCCTCGTGGTCCTACGATTCGTCCCATTTTTAATGCCAATTAGAGCCTATGGCCCAAATTTTTATCAAATTATCTCCAAAATTGCGACCTGTACTTTGCACACAAGGTTCCATGAACAGCCAGCCAGCCGGACGGACATTTAACCATAAATAGGCTCAATCGGAGAACAACATTTTGAATGGCAATTAAACATTAATAACAATTCGTGTTTCAGCCCATATTTCGATCATTTGCAAGCGTTGCTCTGGTATAAGTCCATCCGTAACGAAATGTCTAGCCAAACTAGACGAAAAGCGACTACCACCTGTTCAATGGGCTGTCAATTAAAGCAGTGTTGCCAACTGAAAGTTGTAAACCTCTAAAACAAACGCCGGATATAGATCTAGTATAAGTTCGTTTGTCAGTCCATTTGTAATTTCTTCGTTATTGAACTTTGGCACTAAGTTGGTTGACCCGGTAGGCTAGTTTGTAGTGGGCTAGTCTATCAGTGCGGGGGTTGCGGTTTCAATTCCCGCCAGATTAACAATCTCCGGATATCCGTCCATCAGTTTGTCTGTCCGACTGTATGCTGGAATGGGTTTTAGAAAGACCTCAGATATAATAAGGAATAGGTTGGTATATATTCACGCATAGTCGGATACAATTTCCTACGGAAAGTCATCTGTTGGGTCCAAGAAAGGCCGAGCTTTAGGCCAGAAACCACGACATCCTCCCACTTTTAACTGAAAATCTCTCATTTTTAGCCATAAACTTTAACCCATTTCGTCCCAGCGATTTTTTTTTGAGTAACTTTTTAAAACTTGGTAGTTAATAGATAATTTGGGACTAGAAAACACGAATCTGAAGTCCAAATTTTTTTTAGAATTTTTGTTTTTGAGAAAAATGGTGTTCGACTAATCGAACATTGGGCACTATTTAGCATTTTTATTTTATTGCTCCTATAGGTTGTACATATAGAAAATCTAAATGTTTTATAAACTGAAAATAATTAATTTGATTTTATTAAAGAAAAGTAGAAAAAGGCATTTATTAAAATTTAAATTATATAGTTGAAGCTCGATTATCCAACTCGCACAGGACCGCGCTGAGCATTGATAATAAAAAATATGGTTAATAGATATATCGGGTGATTCATCGTGAGGTTTAAATTATAATGTAAAATTAAACACATAAATTTGAAAGTGAATTTGTACTATTGGTTAAAAAAACACAAATTTCTGGCATTAACTGCATGAAAGTGATATCATGGAAATGTTGGTTATGACTTCGTCTGAGGTGCTCCGTTCGGAAGGTCCAATGTTGGGCGACACATTCGAGCATAGCGACTGGTATCTCGCGAAAAACACGAGTAATGTTAGCTTCCAAAGCTTCAATCGTAGCTGACTTATTCCTGAAGACCCCATTTATTACACATCCCCAGAGAAAATAGTCTAAGGTGTGATATCGCAAGATCAAGGTGGCAATTTACCATTGGTGTCGGTGATAATTTCTCTCGATTTATATTGAGTTTTCTCAGAGGTCGCACTTTACGAGTTGTTTTAGATAGGGTTTCGGCAAACGAGTTCAAAATTCATTAATAGGCAATAGTGGTTTCAGTGGGCCGATGATGCGCACCGTAAGTTCCTCGAATCGCACGAAAAACATTTCTCACAGAACGCTGATTGTGCATAAACTTTTTATTGTTCAAACAAACAGAATAAATTTTTTTCTGTTTATTGAAATACTTTTAAAATTTATATTATGGTAATATGAGATGATTCAGTTAGCCTTTCAGAGAAAAAACAAAATTGCTAAAAGTGTTATGATACTTGCTATTTTTTGTATTTTTTCTATATTGGAGAATAGTCCAAATATATTTGCATAGGAAAAGTGGCTAAGTGTAAAGAGTATGATTATATCATAAAAAATCTTGAAATTTCAAACAAATATACGTGTGTTATCGATAAATAATCTAAGACTGTCAAAAAAAATACAAAAATTTTTAACTTAAAATTGACATTTCCAGATTAAATGTTAGCACTGTTGGTAATTTTTTTAGTTTTTGATCGAAAGTAGCGGTTTTTAACTTCTTTTTGCGATTTTTAGCTTTTTTTGACCGGTTTTTGTGGGAACGAAAAGTGGGCAATATTGTTTGTTTTGTTTACATTTTATTTTGGTTTCACAAACAATTTTTTTTAATACAATAAAATTTAATGCAAATATTGAAAAATATTACGAATTACATCGGGGTATATTCTTTAATTAAAAATTTATGATTTAGAATCCCATATGAAGGGCACCTGCTTCATTTCATTTATCAAAAACAAAATATTTTCATCTGCCCAAGCTTTTACAATTTTTTTTTTTTTTTTTTTTTTTGTTTAAGTCAAAGAAAAAATATACATGAGAAATGTCAATCAGAAAAAAGGGTTTGTTTACATATTGTATATCTTGTTCTCTCTCGCATTTGTTGTTTCATTCCGTCAATCCAAAAAAAATCCAATACAAAAAATAGCAAGTATCATAAGGGCTTAAATAGTGCCCAGTGTTCGAAAAATCGAACACTGCTTTTTAAAGTCAAATAACAAAAACACAATTGAAAAACACGGAAATGTTTTTGCTGTTGTTAAAAGCTAAATCGTTTTTAAATGGAACTACATTTTCACTTGTTTCATTTTTTATATTTTTATAGTTTTCAGTTTTTAAAATTATGCTAAAATTAAGGGTTTTTCTTCCCCTTGTTATACAAGGGAGGAGTGAAGTGGGTAAGAACTTTTATTTTTATATTTGTAGCTAGCCACTTACAATATATAATTGTTTAAAAAAATAAGTTCATTGTCTTACCTAAAAAAGAGTAAAAAAATTACAAAAACGCGTAAAATTTACTGTTAGAAAAATCGTCCAAATGTTCGATTTTTAATTAATTTCTTGGGGTCTTCTTATAATCTTTGAACTAAATTTTTTTCTTTTTCACCTGAAAAAAAACTTAGAAGAACACTTGTAGTGAAAATAAACAAAATCTGTTCAATGAGTTATAGACGACAAGTACTATCGTGAAGCGAATATTAGACTTGGCATAGCACTTTTACTTTTTTAGTGTAAGTTTTTTTTTTGTCAAGCACCTGGTTTTGCCTTTATAATCCAATAAGAATCATTTGCCAATATCTAGCTTATTATGCAAAACTTGCAAACAAAATACATAATAAAATTTTAAAGCTACAAAACGCAACAGGAAATATAAAATAATAAAATTAGCAGATAATAATGTAAATAAAAAACTTGTTTTTAGACTTAGATAAAATATGTTACAATTATACAATAATGAAACTAATTAACAAAGGAATAAGGAAAATCAATAATGAAACCCGCTTTAAAGCTTTAGTCTATGTGTAGGCCTTCTGTACTACTTTGTTTCATATTTATTTCAGGAAAATAATACTACGAAGTCTACAAAACATTTTCGGAAAAAAACCAACTAAGAAAATATTTATATTTAACTATTTTTTTTGGTGCTGCCTTGGGGTTAAAATTACTCAAATAAGAAAAACTATTAAGCCAACTCCGCTCACTTTTAAAATCGCCGTAGATTTAAAAAAAAAGAAAAACAAGTAAACTTTTTCTTTTGATTTCCGTTTACTCCTTTTGCTTTTGTTAAGCCTCATCCAGCCAAAAAACAACCAACCCATCTACAGCGATTAACAAGACAAGATAATTTACAAACAACATTTAAAGACACAAGGCGATGAAGTATGTTGTAGGATCAACAACAACGAAGTGTGTGAATTTGATCAAACAAGTTTTACATATTGTTTTGTTATGTTTATGTTTTTTTTCTATTTTTTTTTTTTTTTTTTTTATTTAAATGAAATGAGGAAAACAAAAATTGATTGTCTTTGAAAGGATGGTCATGTTTATTTTTTTGGTTGGTTAGCCGGATTGATAGAGCGTATCTTATTAAGCGTCACTTTACTCAACCCGTTTTAATGCTTTATTTTCATTTAAAAATTTATCTAATTTTTTTGCCATTGACCATATTCGACTAAAGCAATCTAGTTATAGCCAAGTGCGATAAAATTTTGCATTAAGAGAAAAATTTAATTTCCAATTAATTTCATCACAGTGTGATCGAAAAGAGTTGTTACACTTAAAACTAAATTATCATACTTGAAATGGTTAAACAAGTTGCCGTAATAATTATTTGTTACATGAAGGCAACAGGCTGCATTAAAATGTCATCTGATAATGTGGATAGATGGATGGATGATTTTGGACTACTGTTGGCAGTTGGCCTGTCGTCACATGCTCACAAGTTTTAACAAGTGTTTAGTCATTTTAATAATGTTGTCTAAATGTCTAAAGAAAAAATGACATAAAATGTTTGTTAGTTTTTAAGCTGTTTCATCGCTTTTAAATTGTAATTGATTAAATTTATATCTAATATTAATGGACCAAAATTATTTGTGGATAACATGTTAGTATGAATGAATGAAAAAATATACTCAAAAGCTGATATAAAACAAAATTTTAATGACATGATTGAAATGAATTTGTTATGGACAGTAGTCACCATTTAAATAGTATTAAAGTCAAAATTATAAACAGACTTTTAAATGAAAAATGCATGGTAAAAGCGTGTTTATTTAGTTTTAACCCTGCTGTTAGGTTAGAAAAAACTAACAAATGTTAGGTAAGTGGACCATTTGGTCCATATAAACAGCTAATATAAAAAAAAGTATGGCATCCCCTTTTTTGTTTTTTTTTTTTAATCAACATAGATTAAGTATGTAAAAGACAATTGTGGGATCCCCCTTTTTGATTTTTTTTTGTAAAGAAGCACATATATTTGCACTGCTTGGTTCAGTTGGTGTGTTGTTGGTCAATAGTTCAGAAGTGTTTTACTTACGACATGGCAAACTTGAGCGAAGATGAGATACGAGAACTGTTCAATGCAGAAAGTGACTCCGATATTTCAGATTCGGAAATGTGTTATATTTTAGAAAATGGCAAATCAAGTTCTCCTGAATCAGATACTGAATAGAAACCCGTTCTAGCTGCAGCCAGCGTTGTTGATCATTTTTTATTGCTAAAAACAAAATGATTTGAAGTACCACTCCATTACTTCAGTCTATTGGAGCTACGGCTGAGAATATTATCACAGCACAACCAGGACCAACTCGATTTGCAGTGTCCAGTAGCACTGACATGCTGTCAGCTTTTTTGTTGTTTTTTCCGCCTCCAATAGAAAGAATTATCATCGAAAATACTAATAAGTACGGCAGGGTCAAGTTTGGTGGCAAATGAAAAGATATTGATGAAGGCGCATTGCGCGCATATATAGCAGTACTCATTCTTGCAGGCGTATGTCGCGTATAGTTGGCTTATATAAAATCTATTATTGACAGTGGAAAAAAATGAAGATGTTCATGGTTTATTTGATGTAAAATTTGGTCGCCACGTTTTCCGATCAATTATGTCTGAGGATACATTTTATATGATGAATAGTGCCATCCGTTTCGATGATGTTTTGAGTCGACGACAAATGCGTAGTTGCGATAAATTTGCTCCTATTCATGAACTTTGGGACCGTTGGCAACAACTTCTTCCAATGTTTTACAATTGCCACGAAAATGTGACCATTGATGAGCAACTGGTTGCATTCCGGGGGCGATGTTCTTATCGACAGTTTATGCCATCAAAACCGAAATTGCTGACGGTCAAAAAACTTCCTTTGTACCATTCCACATTTTCATTCGATGGCATTGCGACATTAGTATCATACATCAGCCACAAGAACAAAGAAAAAATATTGATAAATTCAATGCATAAGATAGCTGCTGTTGATGAGAATTGATTGAAGAAAAAACCAGAGATTGTTTCGTATTACAATTCAGCAAAAGGTATGTTAGTGTTATGTTCTCCTATAATTTCTAATGCTTCATCTCTTTTAGGTGGTGTAGATACTGCTGATCAAATGGTTGGTTCCTACCTTCAGCACAAAACGGAAAACAGATCGTTGGCCAAACATTGTATTTTCAAACAACTGGATATATCCGCTTTGAATGCGTACATACTATTTTCTGAAATCGACGTTTCATGGGTTCTAGCTGATCAAAACCGCAGGAGAACAGAGTTTTTGCGGCAACTAGCACTCTCTCTCTGGCTAAGACGTATATGATGAAACGGACTAGATTACCTCAACAAAAGTTCTCAGCACAGTTATTGACTGAAATACGATGCATAGTCCCAGTGGCCTCTTCAAATTATGATGCTTCTAATTCAGGGGCTCGAAAGCGCGGAATTTGTAGTTGTTGCAAGTCTAAGTCTGACATAAAATGCTTCATTTACAGCAAGTTTATTTGCAAAACTAATCGAAAAACATTTTGCGCATCGCGCAATGACAATTATTATAAAAAAAAACTAATAAATACTTATTTATTTGAAATAAATGTAAAAAAATCAATAAAAACCAAATAAAATATACTATGGACCAAATGGTCCCTTAACCTAAGATTCGTAATTTTTTATTTTTCTCAGTCCTGTTTTAAGTCAGATCCTTGAATTTTTGTTTATAACATTGTTTTATAAAAAGCCCACGTGAGCTAAAAATCTAGGTCAGTATTTTTTACCGTTCAAAAGTTACAAAGGAAACAGTTAAAAAATTGGACCAAATGGGCTTAACCTAACAGCAGGGTTAAATATAAAAAGATTTTTTTTGCAAAACTTAATTTCTTAAAAGCCCATTTAAAAGGAAAAGTTTTGCCGTATGGACATCTTGATGATAGATAAAATTTTTTTATTACTCGATATAAAAAAGGGTTTTACCAGAACAGCCGCGCTTGCTACAGTATGAAAACTTGAGTCAAACTTTTTCCTTTTCATCTAACACCATCATAAATGGCGAGAGTATTATGCGTTTGCCATATCTTTTGATTCAGAATCATAACATGCACCCATGTAGAACTTGTCAATCAATCTTTAGCCCAAACATAAATCCTATTGGTTCAAGTCAGTTCATGGCAGTGTTGCCTATTTACCCAGTTAATGCCTAAGTTGAGCTGTTTTTTTTTTTTTTATTCTTTTTTTAAGATGTTGCAATCTAGCTAATTTAGTCATTTGCTAGATTTTAACAACTTTCTATCTTTATAAACACCTTGTTTGAAGTAAATAGCACTTCCTTTTCTGTGCTAACAAATAATTTTTTTGAAATTTTTAAAAATAAGCTCAACAATTAGAGAAAATTTTCTAGTTTTACACTGTGCAACATTTTTCAAGTCGTCGAGTGCAAGCTCTTTCTCATTTGAAATTTCTGGAAGTATTTAACAAAGCTTATAAAACCTTTTTGGGTTTTTAACTCTTTTTTTTATGATTTTTGGCCCATAGCTGCCAAACCGTGGGAAATTCAGTAAAAAATATTCCTTAAAATATAATTCATAATTCTTTTGAACATTATAATACTAGAAAATGCTTTCTTCAACCTTTTCTGGCTGCATTTTTTATCGTAAATTCGGGAAATATATGAAAAATTTAGCAAAGGGTAAAAAAGCATATACTTATCAATAGGGATGCGATTTCCATGCAAATTCATGTTTTTTGTCGATAGTCTAAGAACGATGTCGACCAATTATCTTTCCGAATCATTAAATTTGCGTTAAAATGGCATCGAATGCATATTTTAGCATATTTCGGTTTTTAACGCATTTTTTGCATATTTTAACATTTTTAAGTGATTTTTTTTTTTAAATTCTCATATTATAAATAAAGTTCTTAAACAAATTTTAAATACACAAAAAAACCTTCCAAGACTATTTTAAAATAAATAAATTATTATGGAGCTTTACTTTCAATTCAAGATTTTCAAGATTTCGACAAAAGATACCTTCTTTTTTAAAACGATGCAGCACTTTACATGGTTAAAAATATTTTACCTAAAACTTACTTACAAGTTACTTGCTTGGCACATGGGTTATACCACGTTCCAGAGGAAATTAGATAATATTGCAGTTTTTAATGAAATGTTCCCTTGATTCCCCTTTCACTGCAGCCAGTAGTAACAACAGATACCGATGAATAAAATTAACAATGTGGTAGGAAGAATGACCCTGCAAATTTAAAAAACTCAAAAACGTTTTGCAAAAAAAAATTAAGGATTTCAAAGACTAAAATAAATTTCAAATATTTCTGAAATTAAAGAAGCATCCGAAAATAATTTTTTTCAAACTTCATTGCCATTCTTCAAGTACAAGACAAAGTTTTACTTTAAATGAAACAATATTTATTTATTTAAACAAACAAAAATTTTAATTAGTTATTTCATTTTTTAAAGATATTTATATAAAAACAGACTGAATTTTTTTTTTTTAGTAAAATTCAAAAATGATTTTTTATAGAAATTATTAAGTTTTTAGTGCATATTTTTTATTTTGTTAGTGCATTTTTAAAGCGCATATTTTCGATTTTTTAGTGCATGAAAATCTCATCGTTATTAATCAATGTTAATTTTTCAGAAATTTTTCGACTTCCAGATGTTAATACAGCTGGAAAAAGCATTTTTCATTTAATTATTTTCTGAGAAATTATAAATTATGTTATAAGGATTATTTTTTCTGAATATTACTTTACTAAGTGTCCACAATTTGGCAGCTTTAAAAACTAGTAAAAAAAAGGTATAAAAAATAAAAATGTTTAGATATCACAGTACAACAGCCAATCTGGGGGGTGAGAAATTCCAAGTCAGGGTGATGGTACGAGGTCAGTATAGTAAAACCCTCAAAGGGTTTGGCGTTCGTATGTGTCAGTTTTTTTATGACCTTTTAAATTTTTTCCTTATCTTGATGTTTTTTCGCTTAGTTGTAACATTTTGGCAAAAACGTAGTTTAACATAACTCGAGAACCACTTGTCCGATTTTGATGAAACAAATTTAGAAAAATTAAGAATTACAATTTCTCTAATCTGTTTCTATACCGTTTTCCTATATGTGCAACACTTTTGAAGTTAGAAATGAATGTATGAAGGGAAAAAAGTATTTTTTGCCTAAAAATTTAAATATTTTTTTTTTTTTAAATTCATAAAAAATCCAAAATGGAAAAAAGTGCCAAAACTAATTACTTTCGCGTAAAGTCACATAGCTCATGAGCAAAAAAAGGCATAGATCATGAAAATCGATGCACGCGTTTCTCATTTATTCACAATTAGGTAAATGTATGAATTTCAAAAATTTGCTCCAGATATGCACAACATTATTTGGAGAAAACATTGACACTCACAAGCCGAACTCTCTCATATTTTTCTACTGTACTAAAAGAGAAATATTGATGTGGCAACACTGGTTCTGTAATGTTCACATAAAACATGCATTGTCAATAAATAATCTCCAGTCATCTGCTTCATATTTTATTTCCATTGCGTCCATCAATTTTCCTACATCCGGGCAATATGCAGAAGTTTTTTCATCATTCACAAGGAATAAACTTTGGAGTGTTGCCTGACGACTTCGATAAGCTGTGACTTTCACACCGGGTGCCAACAAATTGTTTGATATCAAAATGGAAGCCAGCTCTTCCGATTTATGCTGTGTTAATTCCAACTTGGCAACAATTGAATCAAGCTTATTTTGATTTATTAAAATTGGCTCATTGGATACTGATGGCTCATATGGGGGATCATCACGTGCATGATATGTCGGAGCAGTCGTAGAAGATAAGATATCTGGGCTAGAAGCTTTTGGCACAGGAATGTGGTCCGAATGAGGCAATGGTGTTGCGGCACTTGCAACACTAACGTAATTATACGATTTTCTTATCCTTTTTGCGGCTCCTTTATTCGCACATGCATAGCAATTCAATGGATTGTGACCTTCGCCAGGATTAGTCCAAGTCATTGGGATACCGAATGGCATACTTTCACGTCTTCTATTTTTCCAATCCATTAGACGGTTGTAGCAGCTTTTACACACTATATTTGGTACCCAATTTTCGTTCACTATAACATTTTTGGTTGAAGTACATCTCGTATGTTTGAACAAAATCAGTACTGAAATTTCCCCTTTTTTTATGTGTTGAGACATATTGACCACAGTAGTAGCAAAAGCTATTTATATCTGCCTTGCACAGTTCCATATTCTGTTCTCTTTTGTTCACTTTTAAAAAACTGGAGAAAAATCACTTTTACTAATCGCGTTCGTCGGCACTTGTTGAATGACAAAAATCACAGAACCAGTGTGAGAAAGAGAAGAAGTATAATGACAATGCATGTTTTATGTGAACATTACAGAACCAGTGTTGCCACATCAATATTTCTCTTTTAGTACAGTAGAAAAATATGAGACAGTTCGGCTTGTGAGTGTCAATGTTTTCTCCAAATAATGTTGTGCATATCTGGAGCAAATTTTTGAAATTCATACATTTACCTAATTGTGAATAAATGAAAAACGCGAAAGTAATTAGTTTTGGCACTTTTTTCCATTTTGGATTTTTTATGAATTTTAAAAAAAAAAATATTTAAATTTTTAGGTAAAAAATACTTTTTTCCCTTCATACATTCATTTTTAGCTTCGAAAGTGTTGCACATATAGGAAAACGGTATAGAAACAGATTAGAGAAATTGTAATTCTTAATTTTTCTAAATTTGTTTCATCAAAATCGGACAAGTGGTTCTCGAGTTATGTTAAACTACGTTTTTGCCAAAATGTTACAACTAAGCGAAAAAACATCAAGATAAGGAAAAAATTTAAAAGGTCATAAAAAAAACTGACACATACGAACGCCAAACCCTTTGAGGGTTTTACTATACTGACCTAGTACCATCACCCTGACTTGGAATTTCTCACTCCCCAGACAATAATCCCAAAAATGTTCCATAGTGTATTTTAGCAGTATAAGCAGTTCTTTCGAGTTAATTTGTTACACACTTTTTGGCTTCTAGAGACTAGCTGATATTGTGCCTTAGAAAGGAAAACAAAGTTTAGATTGGTTTCTGAGCAAAATTGCATGTTTTTCAAAAGAATCAAGTTTTAGTCAAAATATTCAAAAGGCAATAAAATTTGAATGGCAGCTAAACGAGAAAAACCCAAATAGCGTTTTGTTTGTTTCGACAAAATCCACATTTTCCATACAAAAAAATTAGTTTTTTTTTAATAAATTAAAAAAAAAAAATGTCGAGACAAATTTTGCCACGAACAAATCCAGTCCTTTTCCTGAAAACTTATTTTAAAATTGTTTAATCTAAGTACGAAGATGTACTTGCTGTGAGTCACTGCTTTAATGCTCATCAACTTATTTATTTTATATGAGTATCATTATATTTATTAAACAAATACAAACAAGCGCATTTTACTTGACTACACACCAGGGCTGCCAGAAATTTTCAGCAAAAAATCTTAATTTCACCAAAAAAAAATCTTATTTTGGAAAAAAAATCTTATTTTTGGAAAAAAGTGGCTTTTTTATTAAAATTAACTTTAAAACATATCAATATATATTTCCACTGTTGCCAACTTTTTTTTTGAAGATTTCCGCCAAATCGACCTTCAAAACCGCTAGAAACCGCTAAATATTCAATTAAGCGGGATTTTTTTAAAAATATCTCTAAAATCTAAACATTTTTAAAAGTTTACTTATATAAATCTAGATATACAGGGGTGTCATGGAAATCGAAAACGTAAAACGAAAGAATTTAAGAGTCGTTTTTCAATAAGATTTCTGTAATAAAAAAATTTTATGACAATTATTTTACAAATAATGCTCTATTAAACAGAATTTTTTAACAAAAATTGTAAAAATTAGATTAAAAGTTTAATAAAAAGAACTGCCAAATTCTTTGGTTTTACGTTTTCGATTTCCATGACATCCCTGATAAGCTGCTTTTTCAAAGGTATTTCGATACACTTAAAATTACCTTTTCGAATTAAACATTTTTCCATTAAATGTTTTTGCTATTATTTAATTTTTGCGAACCTTAGTCTGACTTGCTATATTTTCTGTTTTTCAAAATAAAAAGCGCGCAAAACTTACACCTGATTAATCATCCTTGAACGCCAAACAGAGGTTGCTTTTTTAAGGCCCAACCATAATATGCATAGCATTGCTTAACCTCCTGTCAAAAATTTACAAAAAGTCTCTCAAATGTATTAAAAAAACAAAAATAAAATCAACAAACATTTGATTCCGTACGGAATGTGCGATCAGTTTCGCACCTTGCTTAAGCAAATGACAGTTTCATACATGTATTCGTATATTTGCTTAAGCCAACTTATGCACATTATGGTTGGGCCTTTTTTTGTCCAGTAAACCGCAAGGTTGCATTATTAAGTTTAAAAATTTTCAAATGAGAACAAAGAAGGTTTTTTTAATTGAACCTAACCTTCGTCTAGACAAAACAAAAAATCTGGTTTTTGGGGAAAAAATCTTAAAATCTTTTTTCGGATAAAAAATCTTAAAAAATAAGGTAAAATCTTACTTCTGGCAGCGCTGCTACACACTAAAAGTGTGAGAACTAATTACCATAAAAGGCGACAAGGACAGCAAGAGAGACAGTAAAAACCCCAACTCAGCTTTCAACAAAACTTAAGACTATGATTGTTTTCAGAGCTGCCGCTTTTGGTTATTTTTAATTAAAATTGGTAATTTTTTTTTTAATGTGGAGATGCGACTATTTTTTTTTTTAATTTTTGGTTATTTTTTCCCCCTAAAATAATAATACTTGTGAATATTTTACATTTTATTTAATAAATTTTAAAATTTTTAATGTGTAAAATATTTATTTAACTGTTTTCATTGCATTTATCGCATAACACGACTTATACATACTCCGACAATCGACAAAATTTGACCAATTTAATTTTCTTAACATTTTTGTTGAGCGAAAATTGGTAAATGTAATCTTTATATTATTAACGGCCATGTATTGGAAATCGAAATCAATTGATGAGATTTTTTGAGGAGATTTTTTATTAATTATTTTAAATTAGTGAGTTTTTCCTGATTTTAAGAGAAGTAAAGATGAGTGGTGGCTAGAGAATGAAATGCATAAAGCGCTTATTTTTATGAACTTACGAAATAAGATTTTATAAAAATTTGTCCAATTTCAATACCACTCAGAATCGATTTAAGAACAAGTACATATAAGTAATTTTAGTGTTTCTAATAACCTGAATATAAGCAAAACGTTCTAAATTTAGATTTTTTTTCAGTATTTTATTACAATATTTGGAAATCACATTTTTTATTCTAAATATATGTATGTGTGGCTTGATTTAAGCCAAAAGTTATTAATAGGGCAACCAAAAAAAGTACTAAAAAAATAGTTTTAAGCTCTTAAAAAAGCGTTTAAAAACATGAAAATAAGCTGTTAAAATTAAAAAAAAAAAAAACAAATTTAAATTTATTGTTTATTTTACACTTTATTTGTTAAATACGTTGTTACAGTAAATTATAAATTGATGCGATACATTTTCGAAAAGAAAACTCTGTCTTTTCATGGTCAGAACGTTCATGTATATAGAAAAAGTTCTTTCTACGTCTACAGATGTTAAGCAACATATTTAAAATTGATATTTGCTCTGAAGAACATTTTATACGATTGGACTCACAATTCCGCTTGCCTCCCAAAATATCCCAAGTATCTTTTGGTACCGAAAATCCATAATTTTTAAATAAAACTGACTTAAATTTTTTATTAAGTTTGGCTTTCGGTGTCCATAACTTCGGAAACCAATGAAATATTTTTTTGTTTCCAATTTTGTTACAACTTCGTTTAAAAAGACAAAATTTGCAGAAAATAACAATATTTGGTTCCGCAAATCACTTTCATTCCAATATATACAGATAAATTCTTAATAGCTAAAACTATATTAAAAAAGCAAAAAAAAACGTTACTATACCAAAAACAGAGAGAAGAAGAACTAACAGACGTTACTTTATATAAAAAGAAATAAGACGTTACAGAAAGAGCATTATTGTATGAAGTAAACACATAAAAATAAATTTTAATTCATTTCATGTTGTAAAATTCCTTTCTTCATAAAAATAATTTAATGAAAATTAAATTTGATGAACTTTAGCCTAATTAAAATATCAAAATTTGAATTACAAAACCATGAACAGTTCAACAAAAAAACCACAATACTATTGTTTAAAAGCTAAGGCACAAGCTCTATGTTTACATTTGTCCTTCAAGTTGTGTTGAGAAAGGTCAGCAAGAAAAAGAAAGACAAAAAAAAAAAAATAATTAATATGGACTTCAAGAAGAATTCTTGACAAAAAGTACGAAAAACAGAAGTAAGGAAGAACTCGTAAATCAATTAAAATGAATAATCATTAAAAAGGCAAATATCGATCTACCAAGTGTTAAATACAATTTGGTTTAAAGATTGATGTTTGACTATTGACTGCCTGCCAGCAGTCGTCGATGGCTGTGAGTGTTAAACGGCAAACCCCTCTGAAGAGATCGAGTGGTTGCGATTGAAACATGTAAGGTTAACCTTACGCCTGGGTTCGAGCCCAGCTTCAGTCAAGAATGAAAAATTATCAATAAATTTTAATTAATTTCATGTTGTAAAAATTCCTTTCTTCATAAAAATAATTTAATGTCACATCTCAATCTGTAAGAAATAGATTGGTCTTACTTTTTTACGGTAAGGTTAAGTTACTGTTACTCCCGGCTAACTGAGCCTTAAGAAAGTATAGTCGGTCAAGCCCGACCATATGATTCCCAACACCACAGTATTTAAAAACAAATTTTCGAGAGTGTATGGCTATATTAACAGAGATCTATCTATCCCTTCGTGGTCCTATTTTTTAAAAAATGCATACCTTATGTGTGCATACAAATATTGATATATCTTCATATGTTTTAAATTTTTTAAAAAATAGATTTGATAGTGGGCACAACGACCCTATTCCGGAAAGCAGCTTCTATGGGGGCTATATGAAATTACGGACCGATCGTTAGATCGACTCAGAATCACTTTCTCGGTATACTTTAGAAACAATATTTTAAGGTGCTACACACATCAGCACAAATGCAAAATACCCTCTCCACTCTTATGGTGCGTGTAGAATAACATACAGTGGTACAACACAAAATATTTCCATAACGTTGATTGATTTTTCTTAACCAGAGTTGTTACATCACAATTTTTTTTTTTACAAAAAAAAGTTGCCACATCAAAAAAAAAAAAAAATAACGATTTTTGCAAAGATTTACTAAATAAGTCTATTTTTGTAAGAAAAAATGAAAAATTATCTTAAAATGTCAAAATAAGTAAAAAAAACCGATATTGCAAAAATAACTAAAAAAAAGCCGATATTGTCAAAATAAGCAAAAAAAAAGCCTTAACAATTATAGCTTATTTTCTATGTTTTTTTATGATCGGAATTTGTTTTCAATCAAAAACATTTTTTCTTGTAAACCAAAAAATAAGCATTTGATTTTTTTGGGTTGGCCTAGTTATAACTCAAAGCGAACAAAAATTCTATTTATAGGTATCTTTCGTTATCTATCGATATCTATTTAAATCAACTTTTCGTTGCTTTATATTTTACAACATAGAAAGAAAAGCCTGCTTAAGTCAAACCATCCGTTTCTCGTATTAAAAAATTTTATTTGAACATGTAGTAATCTTTTCTTAAATTGAATAGTTTTAATGTTAAAGAAGCGAAATACTTAACTTACTTTAACATTTAACTAAATATTAACTAAATAGGAACTCATGCTGTTTGTTTTTGCTTTTTATACATGATAAATTAGAAACGTGTAGCGTTAATTACTTATAGAAAACTTAATATGAATTAAGTAACTTGTGATTTATTTGCATGATGAATTAAGCCACGTTGGCGTGAGCATTTTCTTAAAAAAGTTTCTTAATGCAAGAAATTTAATTCTATTTCAAAATCAAGAAAACCACACTAATATTACATAAATGCAGCTTGAACTCAGATATATCTTTCTTATTTTTAATAAAAACTAGTAACTTTTGTATTTCTTGTTTTATGAAATTTTTGATCATATAGCAAAACCGTTAAATTATGAGAAAATATTTCTTTATTTAGGAAAATTTTACTAAACACGAACAAAATAAATTAAAATTAAGAAATTATTTTTGTTCAACATTTTTTATTTTTTCGAATTTATTCTATGAGTTAAATTTCATAAAATAAATTCGAAAAAATAAAAAATGTTGTAAAGTAACCTACGAAAGGAAATAATTCCCAGTTTCTAGAAATTATTTTTGGATTTTTTTTGTTTTAAGAAACGAAATTCCAAAATGTGAATTTATTAATGTTCGTCATTCCAAAATGTGAAGTTATTAATGTTCATCATAACAATGGCTTACAAAATATTTCAAAATGAACAATTTTGAAACAGTAATAATAACAAATATAAATTTAAAATTAAATTTACAAAAATGAGAACAATTATACCCGATTTTTATACCTATTAAAAAATGTATGTATAACCATTTCCAATTTCATAAAAAAAAAAGAAAAACAATTGCCAAAAGTTTGTTTTCATTGCCAAAGAATTAATAAAATCGCCATGTTTGATGAGAAATCGCCAGATTTTATTATTTTATTTATTTGAAAGGCCTTAATAAAAAATATCAATTTATGAACTTTTAATAAACTGAATTTTGTATGAAAATTTGACAGGTTTTACTCTTAAAAAACACATATCGCACTTGATCAACAAGAGGGTACTAACCCAAGATTTTTATTTTTTCACTTTTTGAAAGAAATCGGCACAGTCTACTTTTCGGCAATGAAAAGGTTTGGCTTAAAAATTATTTTTCATATGCCTTTACTGTAAAACTAAAAATAGTTTTGCTTGTACTGAAAATTATTACATTTTGAGTTAATACACTCTTGTTGATCAAGTGCAATATGTAGTTTTAATGAATAACGTTTATCGTTATTTTTATCAATATCTAAAGGAATTTCATTTCTTGTTTTGTTTACTTGATTTGAAATAATTATTTAACTATAAAATGCAAATGACCTTTGTGTTAGTTACAATGCAACATAAAATAATTTTTTTTTTTTTCAATTAACAAAAGCTATTTTAAATTTGGTTATAAATTTTCAAATTTGATTACTTTTTTCAAAAATTTTGGTTGTATAAATTGTTTGTTCGTGACAGCTCACTCGAACTGAGTTTTAAGAGAATATATTTCTGTTTAATTTCGACAAACATCTTAAATCGAGATAAGATAGCAAAAAAAATTTTAAAAAAAGTCGATAAAAAAATCATTTTTTTTTTCGAATATAAAATTAAAATAAAATTTCGCTAATAATACAAAATTTTAAAAACGTGTACATAAATGTTTTTTGAATGATAATTCGTATGATTAACAACGTATTTTTCAACTTTTGAAATTTGACTTAAGATGTTTAGTGAAAAAGCCACAAATTTATATATTTTTCATTTTATTTAGAGATTTTCTTTTACCCAAAAACTAATCGATAACCAAATTGACTGTAATAAAAATCCACATAAAACTGCGTTAGATTCTTGTATTACAAATACCTGCCTAAGAGTATGCCACGCTTAAACACTGTTTCAATTTACTATAACCGTTACTTTATAATGCTAACAGAGACTGTAAAGCAAATTAACAACTTTCAACTAATTTTACTGTTAAAATTTAACTTAAACTGTTACATCAAGTTAACATTTGATTACAAAACCTTAGCCGTTACAAATGTTGAGACACGACGAATATGTTGCTACAAAAAATAAAAAAAGAGTTATGCAGTCAAGTTATATTTTTGTGCAACAAATAAAAAGAAAATTAAAATACTTGTGTTGCAAGACTGCAATTTAAATTTGACGCCATTTTTACAATGAGTGACAATTTATCAATTTTTATAGTTTGCGGCAATAAATCAGCAGGAAAAACTTACAGAAATGAAATTAAGCCACTAGTTAAGTAAATGCTGTAAGTGGGTTTATCTAGCAATTTTTCAATTAGTGCCATTACAATCACTTTTTTCCTTTCATTTGTATTAATTTATGCATTTTTTGTTATTTTTTCGTCTACTTGCAGGTATACCAGCCACATTGACTTACATCAATATGGATCATAGTGTTACCGGTTCCCCTGCTCTGATACCCTACCCCGATTGGCGCAGTAATACAGCTGGTGATTGTGCCAATAGTATAACGACAGCATATCGCATTAACGCCGATGAATGTGGTCGTCTTTGGGTTTTGGATACTGGTACTGTGGGTATTGGCAATACAACCACAAATCCATGTCCATACGCAGTCAATGTATTTGATTTGCAAACAAATACTCGTGTACGTCGCTATGAGTTCCGACCAGAGGATACTAATGCTAATACATTTATTGCCAATATTGCTGTAGATATTGGCAAGACTTGTGATGATGCTTTTGCTTACTTCTCCGATGAATTGGGTTACGGTTTAATTGCATATTCATGGGAACAAAACAAATCATGGCGTTTCTCAGCTCACTCCTTCTTCTTCCCTGATCCCTTAAGAGGTGACTACAACATAGCTGGCTTGAATTTCCAATGGGGAGAAGAAGGAATTTTTGGCATGTCCTTGACACCCATTAAATCAGATGGCTTCCGTACCATGTACTTTAGTCCTTTGGCAAGTCATAGACAGTTTGCGGTGTCCACACGTATCTTAAGAGATGAAACCAGAGTAGAAGATAGTTTCCATGATTTTGTAGCTCTGGATGAAAGAGGCCCAAATTCCCATACTACCTCTCATGTCATGAGTGATGACGGTATTGAATTATTTAATTTAATCGATCAAAATGCCGTTGGTTGCTGGCACTCATCCATGCCCTTCTCACCACAATTCCATGGCATTGTGGATCGTGATGATGTGGGTTTGGTATTCCCAGCTGATGTAATAATCGATGAAAATAAAAATGTTTGGGTCTTATCCGATCGCATGCCTGTTTTCCTATTGGCCGAGCTAGATTACAATGATGTCAACTTCCGTATTTACACTGCGCCCCTAAGTACTCTCATTGAAGGTACAGTCTGTGATCAACGTAGTGCTGTATATGGTCCATCGAATGCTGTCTCTACACCCAAACAAAATCCTATTTACAATAAACAATATGTACCACATTTTTCCCAAAAACCTATTCAAGGTACTTACATACATGTGCCTCATCCCTCCCCCACTTATTTGCCATCATATGCCAGTCAGAAGGTTGATGTTCCTAAGACATTTGTTTACAATCAACAAAATGGTTTAACCTACGAAGCATCCAATGGGCCCCACCTATTTCCTCCCATACAACTAGCACACCAAACTGTCTCACAACCCGACGGTTTAAAGAATTATGTCACTGCCCGTAGTTCCAACTGGTGGCGCCATCATCACCATCATTAGCAATCGTTATCATCTCATCTTCAAGCATCTTCAAAATTAAATTAATATGGCATATTGTGTTAAAATAAATAAATGTTGAGTGTATTATTGTATTTGTATTTTTAATGTCAATTTAAATCATGTGCGTAACTATTACAAAATGTTATTCCTCAGTTCAATTACATTGTCATCACTTGTCTGGCTCACATCAAGCCAAAGTTGTACACTACAATAAAAACAATCTTAAATATTTTCCCTTTTTTTATTTTTATAAAGTATTATAATTATTTTTCTTTTTTAATCTATTTATGAAGCATTTTCCATTGCATATTCATATTTTTACATTTAAATATTTTTATCTTAGTTAAATCAAAATTTGTATGTTTTATAAAGTCAACAATTAAACAATTGTAAAATAGTAATTTTTTATTGAAAACAAAAAGAAAACTAAAAAAGGGTAAGATATTTATTAGAAAACTTTAAAGGAAAATTTTTTATTACAATATTTATAAATTGTTTCATGACTTGTATGAATTATACATAAGTTTAACGTAAAACACACACTTTTTGGAAATGATAATTCAATATAATATGATTTACTATTACCTATATATATATATATATATATATATATATATATATATATGGGGGATTCACAAGGTATCATAAAGTCATATGTCTTAACATAATAACATGAAAAAATACGACTGTTTTGAACAACCCCTCATAATTTAGTGTGTTATTTTAAATCAGCTGATTTAAGCAAACATCAGAGTCCTAAGCCGATCTAATTTGACGCCGCAAGTGTTTTGTTGCAAAAATTTGTAGCCGCAGATTAAATTCGGCAGTTAGCCGGAAAAAACTATACCATCAAGGGAGTTGGCTACAAAAACTAATGCGGCTCGGTTCAGCCGCTCAGCGCAGGTCTCTTGTGATTGATTACGACAGCATAATAAATATAGCAAGCAAAGTTCTGTTAATTTAAGACACTTTTAATTTACAAAGCAACAACAAAATTTTTAAACCATTGTAAAATTTTAGAACATTATGACAATATAACATGATAGCACACCTTGTGAATGCCCCAATCGATTCGTATAGTTTATTTTACCGGACGGTTGGTACTTATTTGTACCACATAACATCCCGAATGGTACAACGGTGTACCACAACACCCCCAGCCCCCTACTATTGTTTTTTCGATTTTCTTTCACCGACAAGTTATATATTACTTAAATGATCTGTTCTAATCAAAAATTTTATTTTACCATTGCTATTCGAAAGCCGGGTCAAAGGGTTAATATTTCTCTTTCTTCGATTTGAAATTTTCTAGACTTATTTGAAAAGAGCGATTAAATAGGCAGACATTCAATTTAAAATTTTCTTAAAATACCTCCTCTTTAAGAATTTTTTAACAAATTTTGTTACTTATTTTTTATTAAAAGCCATGTTTTTAAGGAGTTTTTTCTAAATTTCGTCAAGTTATAATAATAATAGCACTGTGCTAGAAATTGCCACTTTTTTAGACAACCAATTTAAGCATTAATCAAAAACATAATCAGTTTTAATTAAAAATTTAATCAAGTGAATTAAACTTTTAATCAAGTGAATTAAACGTTTAATTAATACTATTAACTGGTTTAATTGAAACTATTAATTTGTTTACTGGTGCAAATTTAATTAATTTTTTAATTAATATCACAAATTATTTAATTAAAATCAATTTTTATTTTTTTCTGTGTGGGTACTTGTCGTTTTAACCTAAATCGATCACGCTGAATCCAATAGTGCTAACCGTTTTTTAGGTTGACTCTTGTTTTCAAGATATAAAGTTATTTCGAAAATGGAGGAGGTTGCGCAACCTATGTTCGCGTAACTTAAAAACGCTTTAGCGCTCATTGAAAAAACTAAAAAAATTGACATTATAAAAAGATGCCCTTGGATGGGTCAAATGTGTGACAAACCCCACTTTATTTTTCATCTTAATCATTTATTTCTAACATACCTACCCGCTATCTCCATTCCTTAAGGGGGCTCCAATACAAAATGTTCAATGCAGACTAGTAATATATTGATGCAAAAGTCCTAAAATGCCCAGGAGTCGCCCCTAAGGGAATAAAATGTATGACCGACCTCAATTACTTTTTTGTCCTTAACATTTTCTCGAGAAATACTTTTACCCTTTTCACCACTGCTTAGGTGGGCTCCCATTAAAATATTGCGTTCTATGAAATTCTTAAATTAATTAACATTTTTTGACTTTTGTGAATAAAATCAAAGTTGGTAACAGATTTTAATCATTTATGGCTTGTTTTGTTTGCGTCTGGAAAAAATTAGAAGCCTAGCTGCATTTTCAAATTTTTTATGAATTTTTGAAAAACAAAAATTTCGAAATTTTGATAAAAAAATAATTTTTTTCCAAAAAAAAAAAAATTATGTTTCTAAAACGACTGCGCATATTAGAAACGTTTTACCTTTCTTAAAGGAAATTATTGCGGAATTTTGGTTTTTTAGTTTTTTCGTTATACTTCGAAAACAAGAGTTAACCTAAAAAAAACAGTTAGAACCATTGGATTCAGCGTACCCGAATCATGTTAAAACGCCATGTGCCCGGCTTGTCTATTTTTTCAACTAGCACAGTGTTATCACATTTTTAATGCAAATAAATAAATCAATAATGCAATTATAATTAATTAATAATTAAAATAATTATATAAAATATGTAGCGCACTTAATCAACAAGAGTGTAGTAACTCAAATTTAGTTTTTCTACTTTTTGGAAGAAATTGACACATAATATTCATATCTACCCGCTTTAAAAATATCATGCTATTTTGTCTACCTATAAGGTAATAAAAAGGTTGGTTAAATTTTTTTTTTTTCATATGGCTTTTAAAGGTAACATTAAAAATTGTTTGGCTTCTACTAAAAAATTTTTAAATTTTGAGTTAATACCCTCTTGTTGATTATGTGCGATACATAAAAATTCATTACGAAATTTCTATTTGGTTTCCTTAAATTTTAGAAAGTAACAAACATACATAATTATAACTTCAATGCAAAATATTGCCTGTTGTTTTTTTTAATCAAAATATTTTTGATAGGATATTACATTAAAAGCCTAATTATAAATAAAGGTAAATATTAAAAATATTTTAACGAAACTTTAAAGCCGACAAATATTTTATTTTCTTAAGAGGAAGGCCGCAGTTTGCGCAATATATCCCTTTTAAGCCAGCTAGTTATGTTCTAAATATCTGGTGGGCAGGTGATGCAAAAACTCATTTTTCCTTGGAAGGAAATATATAGACAAGCAAAGTTACAGGCGAAGCAAAAAACAAGGAGAAAATAAGTTTTTGATGGATATTGTCCCAGTCCAACAATTTCAATTTGAAACCAAAGCTTTCCCAAACGGCAAACGTTTGATAATGATTTGAAAATCATTTGAGAATCGTAGGATTTTCAACAAAAAGGAAACATTTTTTTTTAAATTGAGAAATCAATTAATTTTCCACTTGCTTTCATACGTTATTCTCAAATGTTTTTAAAATGGGTTTAACTACAATGTGGAATATATCGCACTGGTTCCTCTAAAGAGAGTCAAATTTTAAAATTTTAATTTTCTGTAAGAAATCGATGTACAGTGGTCATATCTACGCACTGTAATCTTAGATAAATTTCTGTAGTATTTTGCGAAAAAAATACAGTTGTATACTCCTTTGTAGTATAAGACTACATATCAAAAGAAAACAGTTTTTGGTCTCTACTAGGGTTTCTAATTTCCCGGACATTTTCTGTTCCCGGGAAACGAAACAAAAAATATCTTATTCACGGGAATCCCGGGATTCTTTGAATAAAACAATGATTTCATTAAATGAGTTCAAGACAAAAGTTTTTTACTTTTTTAAAAGAATATAATTACATACACATATACAACAGTATAAAAAAAATTAGCTTTATTAATTACACAGAAAACCAAAACAAAACCAAATAAATTGTTACATTCATATGTACATGCATATTATATATATGTATGTATATTAGAGCGACTCAAAATGTATGGAAGCAAAATTCGTGCTCAATGTACCCTCCTAAAAATGAACCTTGGACTTTTTTAAGATACCATTTTAAATATTTCGGCTCCAGCTTTGACCTCTCGTGAGCTGGACCATTTTTAAAAAGAGTCTATTTTTGCATGTTTTGTTAATTTGAGAATCTGTTTCCTTACCAACATATACAAATTGGGTATCATAAGAAAGGTTGTTTTAAGGCGCGTCCAACTGTATATACAATTTGTCCAAGGACGATCATCCATATCCTTTTTTTTAAGGTTTTTCTGTAAAAAAAACGGTTTATGAATTTTTTGTTCGGCGTTGCTTGTAATAAAAATGCCAAATTAACATATTTTAATCATTAGTCGATTTAATTATATACGTGTTTCAGCTTTTTTGGAAATTCGCGCTAGTTCGCGTTTTGACAAAAATGCAATGGGGTGGCAACCCTTCGATTTAAATATAGCAATATTGGCATCAAATTTCTTCTTTTACCAAGTACATCATCTTTGTATGTAAATAATATTATTTTTTGCAAATTAGATGCATTTTACACGGTGCTCTGGAATATATATAAATGCAATTTTGTAGTAACTGTAATATGTTAGCGGATTTAGTTTCTAGATCATGTATGGATAAAAATAGAACTAAAGAAAGAAAAAAAGAAATGATCTACGACTTAAATTTTTTTTTAATTGCAAAAAAAATATGCCGCCAAAAAGTCGTGGATCATTCCTTTTTTTCTTTCTTTAGTTCTATTTTTATCCATATCATTTTAATTTTCTACTTCATTTACTTCTACGTTGATTTATTGGCGTAGGAAATATAGTTCGTTTTGTAGGTAGTTTTTAGTAGTTTTAGTAAAGAATATATTGGTATTGCTCGCTTTTTATTTTAACGATGCTAACAAATTAATTAAAAAAATTGAATTTTTTCCGGAAAATTCCCGGAAAAAATTTCCCGGGAATTATTAAAAAAAATGTCCCGGGATTCCCGCGTAGAAACTCTAGTCTCTACTGAAAATTTAAAAATTTTGGGTTTACCGCCTTTAGGGGAAAAAGTGCGATATATGAACATTTTTTTTTAATATAAGTTCATTATTTATTTAAATAAACTGAGAATTCTGAGAATTCTTACTCCTTGTTACTCACAAAAAATTTATACTTTTTAAACAAGAAATTCTTGAAGCCTTCACTTCTCTTCACTTAATATGTAATTTTTCTTTAATTGTAAAACACATTTAATTTTAATCGCCATTTTTTAATGTTTACATAAATTTGTTTATTTTTGATTTGAGAATAACATCTAATATCAATTTGACATCAAATTGAAAAAACATTATATATCAAATGCTTATGATCAAATTACTTTAAATTTGAATTCAAATGTTAAAATCAAACAATTGAAAAAAGTTTGGGAATTGTGTTTGATTTCAAATAATTTTAACTTCGTGTTTTCTGCTTCTAACACATATACATAATGATTATTGTGTGTCTTCCGGCACCACTGCTCCAAATTATCAAAGTGACTTATGGATTTTTGTTAAAAATTTTCGATGAACACTAAGAACACGCTAACTTTTTATCAAAGTTTTTCTTGGGATTCAAAAAATTAATTAATTAACTGAAATTTATTGTTGATGGGATAAGCTATTCCTATGCGCATTTCACTGGTTGCTTAGGCCAGATCGTTAGGAAACTTCATCCAAAGATTTTAGAAAAACTAAAGATGTCATACAAATAAAGCTGTTAAGGGAATAAGAATTATAAACCCCAGTTTTACTTGTAACAATATCAAAGCTTACTGCCTGTTTTTAGAAAACTTAAACAAGTGAGTGAGTGAGAAATTATATTGAAAACAACAATAAAAAACGAGAATTTGTTTTTGTTTTCAATATAATTTCTCACTCACTCACTTGTTTACGTTTTCTAAAAACAGGCAGTTAAACAAAAACAACAGCAATAAACAGTGAGTTTATCTTTTCTTACAGTTCCGACTACGATGGGTTGATTTTTGATCAACTCTAAATGAGTTGTAAGTGGGTAAAGAAAAAACCAAAATAAAAACAAATTACTTTATTTTATTTTGCCAGTTCAGTTTTATTTACACTGCCACATGCATATAAGTTTTTGTTTGTTTAGTATGACTTATTATCGCGTCCAAGCCAAAAATTTCTTATTGTAACCATATGTGGTAGCTTGGTTTAAGCAAAATGTTATGACTCAAAGCAAAAATTTACTTAAATACAGCTCAAATAAAGTTTTCGTTGCTTAATATTTAACAAAATATTTAGAAAAGCATGCATTTTTTACATTAAAACGTGTAGCATTAGTGATTTTAAGAAAACTTAATATGAATTAAAAAACTTTTGTTTGATTTGCTTGATATGCCGATTCAAATTAAAAATAATTTGAAACAATCCAATCTTTCTGAAATATTTTCTGAAAAAATTTAAAAAATCTCTAGCATTTGTTTCTTGGTGCAAGAAAATCAAGAAAACAAGACTAATATTAAATAAATGCAGCTTGAACTCAGAAATATCTTTCTTAATTTTAATAAAAACTAGCAACTTTTGTATTTCTTGTTTTAAGAAACTTTTGATCATATAGCAAAAACGTTAATTTTTTGATCATGAGAAAATATTTCTTCATTAGAGAAAAGTTTACTAAATACAGTAGTTTTGACTTAGCTGCCTTTTATTTACGTGCACTTTTGACTTAGCTGCACAAAATTGATAATTTTTGGCATTTTTCTTTATAATCCCATACAAATTCCTTTTTTTAATTGCACTTTCTTTACCTGCACATTTAAGATAAGTGCCCAAAACGTTTGGCATTTTAAAATTATTTTCATACAAAAAATCCAAGTTAGCTGCACTTTGACTTAACTGCCCAAATTACATATTTTCTGTAATTATTCTTCAAAATCCTTCTTTACGTGCATTTTGTATACCTGCACATTTTTCATATTTTTGGGCAGCTTTAAAATATTTTCATATAAAACATCAAAGTTAGCTGCACACATGAAAAAATATGGTGGCCACTTTTTTACATAAATATCCAATTTTAGCAGTTTATAAAATCAAAAATCGCAAAGAAGTCAAGTTGGTATCATTATAATTCATTTATTTTGTTTAAATGTATTTACATTTATGCATATGGGTTGTGGTTACAGCAACTTTACCACGATTATATGAAAGGAATAGCAAATCTTAGATCTGAAACAGAATAAAGTAGTTGTAGTAGTATTTGAATGCTCTGTAGCGCAACAAAGTTCAAAATTTCGAATTTTGCGCTTCAACTGCAACGACTACTACAACTACGTTTTCTGTTGACACTACTTTGCAACTGCCGTTTTTAACTTTTGAGAGCTTGCAGCGCTATTCTTAACGTTGTACTACAGCGACTATTCTGTTCCACACTTTATTGTTACCAATTTGGCTAGCTCGTTCATTATAAAAATGCGTAACAAATGACTGCAAGGTGTTTGAACGTCATTGTTTTTATCAATTTATTAATAAAAACGTTGTTACTTCTCTTTCAAACACTTTACTTTAGCTGCACTTTTATGCAGGTAACCACAATTGCGTACCTGCACTTTAAGGCAGCTAAACACATTTAAGATAGCTGCATTTTTGATTTACCTGCACAACAAATCGTGCAAAGGAGATTGTGCAGCTAAGTCAAAATTACTGTATGAAGAAAATTAGTTAAAACAAAGAAATTATTTTTGGATTGTCTTGTTTTAAGAAACTGTATTGATAACTTTAGAAAATAAACTTCTTTCCGTACAAATAAAAGAAAAAAGGCAACGGGTTTTTTTTGACTAATGCTTAAAGAAGAAAAACTTTTTAAACCACAATTCAAATAAAATTTCTTTTTTTAATGGGCCATATTTAATTTTATCTTTAGGGCTATTTTAATTTTTGTTTGGGGTAATTTTTCTTTGAAAATATTAGGTCATATTGCATTACGAAAAGAAGGGGGCAATTTTCATTTCTTTTTGGGGCTAAATTTTCTAGGCCATATTTCGCAGCGCCTATTTATTGATGTACGTTAGAATAGTTCTTACGTAGACGCCAGATATGATGTGGATCAGGTGTTTATACATAAACAAATTCCAATTCTAAAATGTGGGCTGGGGTGGAAAATTGGGCGTGGCTCAAAATTGACTTATTTATACCTAACGAACGGTAAGAGAAAATTTTCCAAATTTGCTTCATATAGTTGGGTCATCAATACACAATCTCTCTAAAAAACGGGCGGGATTAGAGACGTGGGCGGAGCAACCCTCCGCACAAAGACATTATAGGTTTCTGTTATCTGGAGAACGGCAATAGCCAAAGTTTACAAGCATCTTGGTTATTAATACCCAACATCCGACAAAATGTGGGCGCAAAATAGATATATTTATATCTTAAGAACGGTACTTATATTACTTTCTGTTCTTATCGCACCATGGTACAGGGTATATAAGATTCGACATAGCCGAATATAGCACTCTTACTTGTTAAAGCAGCTCTAAAGACCGCAGTATACTTTAGATAAACCAGTGTTAACCTGATCAAATTCTGCAGACTTACTACCATGGGCGTAACGCTTAGAATTATGCATTTTAAAGTAGGTTTAATAAAAGGTGCCGCAAATTTAGAGTTTTTTATTTAAACGAGTTTAGGATTGAAGTACAAAGTTGTTTTGGTTTAGATTGTTATTAAAAGCAAATTCAGAATTTTTTTTATAAAAAAAATTTTAATGAAACATTTACAAACTGATTTTATTTATCTTTGTTGATAAAGTAACATAAACTGAAATAAATTATATTATAACCATATTACTACAAATTAATCAAAATTACAATCATTAATTCTCAACCCCACTTTCGTGCTGAGAATATCATTAAAATCAATACAAAAAAATTAATATGCACCATGAAAAATAAGTGGCAACACTAAAACATAATAAAAGATCAATTTAACGATAAATGTTAAAAATTATTAAAGCCTATCTTAAGGCAGAAATCAATAATTATAAAACAATTTAACAAAAGTTTCTCAAGCCAGATCATTAAAAAAAGTGTATCTCCTTTTGAACCATCTATCTATCTTCCAACCTAATTTTTGTAATAAAAACAAACATAAAAAATAATTAAATTGTAATTAAGTGGAAACAACAAATTTAACAAACATTTATTGAAACATGCAAAAAATGTTCTAAAAAAAGTCAAGATAAGAACATTTTATAAGGAAGCAAAGCCTTTTTTTACTCTTACACTCTTACTGCTGCAACAGGAACCGTGACCTAAATGTATTTAAAATAACAAACAAGACAAGATCCAAAAAGCTTGATCAATAACGATAAAAATTGATCATCATGTCTGGAGATTTCAAGTGGTTTTTGTTAAAACGATCTAAAAAAAAAAAAAAAAATACACAGTTTTTGCTCATATTGATTGTGACACGATTTATTATAACACATGGACTGTGAAAATTCACACGTTGTGTTTTTTTGTTTTTTTTTTAGTGATTTCAGCAAAATATTAAAAACAGCAAATTTAAACAAGCTTGTAAAATGGCAGTCCAGTATTTATTTAGCGTCACATATCATGTATTTAGTTAACAGATAATTACAAAGTTACATGCAAAAGTTAAAATTTTTTTTTAAACGTTGCACAGTGGGACATAATTATTGATTAAAAAGTGAGAAACCAATAAAGAATCCAATTTGTTTGTTTTAAGTACGTTGTTTAGTTCAATAAGCTCAAACCCAAATTTTCAAAATGTTTAAATTTTGTATTAAGAAAATATTGAAAATTTTTTTTTATCAATGTAAATGTAGAAAATAGGAGAACATTGCAGGAATATCACTAAACTCCCAAGTGTTTGCAATTGTAAACTTGTTTTACCAGCCAGATTGTGTTTCCTAATAGCGCAACTTACCGTTCCGTTTCTTTGAGCAACGTTCCCTTGCGGAAACAACAATATAACTTAGCCCCTTGCTTAGATGCGGAAGCTGGGTAGCTACTATTGCAAAAGCAGCTCTTATAAAAGACCCGTTAATAAGCCGATCCTTGTCAAAGTTGTAGTCACAAATTTTTATTTTCTTATTTCCACAATATCGGTTTAAACCACAACTACCATGTAATTCCAGAAATTTCTTCATCAAAATGAGCCGAACTAGTTTCGAAAATAAACATTTTCGTTGAATTTCATCGATGTCGAGTTCCATATACGGCCATATTTTGAAAATCGACATTCTTAAGGTTTTTTTTGGTTCAAGTTTTTAATAAACGACCGTAGTTTACTTGATTTGAAGACTAGTTCTGATAAAGATAAGTGGAACTCAAAATTGTGAAGTATAAAAAATTTAAGTATTTTTAAAACTGTCAAATCATGATAGTTTTGAAAACTTGTTCGACTTCAGCTTCGCTTGAATTCGATTTCCAGAACATGAATGGAAATGGCGATATTAAGCGTAGTTAGCTTTATGTTATGCATAAGTAAAATGGGTGGAAATATGGAAAATTTTTCAATCCAATTGTCAAATGGAAATAAAATAGTATATCAAATGCTTTTAGTATTTTTTTTTATATAATAAAAATAAAAAAAGCTAGTTTTAATCTCAATAGCCTTTGGAAGCAATTAAAAAAAAATTATTTGTATACTAAAAAAACAGTGATTTAGAACTAAAAAAAATTCAGTATTAAGAGTTGATTTGAAAATCTAAAGAAATAGTTTAACTTTTTCGACGACTGTTCGAAAAGTTTTCGAGAAAGTGTGTTGACTCAAAACGTTGCAAACTAAGTTAGAACTAAGAGCTGCTTTGAAAGAAAAATCTAATTAATTAACTCGTTAGCAGGCCGAGCTTCTCCTTAGTTGCGGTCAAAAAAATCTCCTTAATTTGGGTACAATCTCAAGCTACCACTCATAAGTTTCCTCATCAATCCCTGTTCAAAGATCTACATGTTTTGAGTATTGATCAGCTGACGTCTATTAAAGTCAAATATATATACATTGGCTTCTTCTATATCCTTAAGGGTGCAGTGTCAAGAAGTAGGTGATCAAAAAACGGAAATAAACAAACCCCGGATAATTAATTTTTGACGCGACCGAAAAATTGCAATAACTTTGGTGGCGTCATTTTGATTCATATCAATTTCCTCATTTTTTAAATATTTTGCATTGTCATTTGTACCCACACCACAATAGTGGAGAGGGTATTATGCGTTTCTGCAGATATTTGTAACACCTTAAAATATTGGTCCTATAACTTTAAATAAACTGATCGACTCAGAATCACTTTCTCTGTCGATCTGACGAAGTCCGTCCGGCTGGTCGCAATTTTAGAGATAATTTGATGAAATTTGGAACAAAAGTTCTAATTGTTACAATAGTCTATTAAAACTGGAGATAATAGCTATATTACACATAGCCCCATAAAAGCATTTTATCCGGCATAATCTGAAAATCGAAATCACGTGAAATTGAAATCGAACAAATTTTGAAAACTCTCCCATGCTAAAAGTTCATTAAAATAATTCTTTTTATATACCTCATACTTGGAAATCACAAAAACTCAATGGAAAATCTTCATCGATTTCAATTCCACGTGATTTCGATTTCCAGAACATTGCCGATAGTCTTTATGTCACACAGAAAAAAATATCTCAAGAAAATTTTTAACAACACAGTTTGTTAAAAATAAAATTGTAGGTCAACAAACTTTTTGTTTGATTCAAAGAAAAAATTTATCAAATTTACACTTTGCAAAAAAGCACTCAATAAAACATATTTATAATGAATGAAATAATAAAATATTTTTTCATATTCAATAAAAAAAATATTTGAATCAAAGTAAAGACAGTATTTTAACAACTCTTGTCCATTTTTAAATAGCTCATAATTCTCATTTGTTTTACAGTTTTATTTGAATATAATATTTAGTTTTGCCAAAGTCTTTGAAAAAGGTTTCCTGATGATCTGGCCTACGCAACCAGTGAAATGCGCATAGGAAATTACTTATCCCCGCAAAATAAATTTAAGTGTTTTTATAAAAATATAAAAATTGAAAATTTATGACATCATCATTAATAAATAAAAAAATAAAGATTCGATTAACATTTTGTTTGATTTATTCAACATTTTCAACAATTTATTTTAACAAATCAAGTAAACATTTTGTTGAAAAAAATTATTTTGAGCAACAACTTTTTTTATTGACTCAATAAACTTGGTTGTTGACTAAAAATTCAACAATTATACATACAAACTTATTTATCAATACCGCAAAAATCGTCATCGCAGAAAATTCAAGAATTTTTGTAATCAAATATGCGATTTTCGTATTCAAATATGAAAATTATTTTTTTCTGTGTCAATAAACCAATATGTTGGTATTTAGGTAAAATTTGGTGCAGACTTACTTGATTGCAATCTAAGCCATCTAACCAAATTTATTTGAAATTAGTTTATATACTGGTAGGTCTAAAATTAACCATAGGTCTTATATAAACCCCCATCCTAAAATCACTTAAATGCAAACAAATCTCATATAGATGAAGATATTTTATTAATTTGCATCAGAAAGAACTTTTACATGAACCTTAACCTCATAAGATATTTTTTTCTTTTTGTAATGACCAGCACTCAGGGGATGACCCCTACTAATGCATAGCATTGTGTTGGCACAAGAAAAATAGGCTTTGGGAAGGAGGATAGAGTGAGTAGTTTTTGTGAACATTGGTCTTGAACTTATTCATGTTGAAAGTGAGAGGGAAGACTTCAGCAGGAAGATTATTCCACATACGAACAGTCCGGCCAAAAAACGAATTTTCCCCGTTAAGTGTTGTGCGATGCACCGGCCAATCGAACAAAAAAGGATGGGATCTTGAAAAAAACCGTGTATTACGAACAAACGTACGGGTTTCTTGAACCATGTCCCTAGTTTTATCAAAAAACACCTCATTGTAGTAACGATAAAACAGGCAAATACAACCCACATTGAAACTTCGCCCTCTCCTGCACGCGGTCCAATTGCTCCAAAGCAGACTTTGAAGCACCGGTCCACACATGAGAGTTGTAGTCCATTTGCGGTCAGATATAGGTGGTATAAATAGTAAAGAGATCAGATGAAGGGGAACGTTTTAAGAAACAGAGACACTTGAACGCTTCTTCGGACATCACATTGTATGATCATGTCCAGAACATTCCTGAATAAATATACCACCCATATATGGGCAGTTCCAGCGAAAAATCTACTTTTTGTAACAAAAAATGCTATGTGTGACCTCGTCTATGAAAAGGAACGAGTTTTCTAGAAAACAGATATCGTTAATTACTTTTTTGTTAACTTGTTACTCAGGGGTTTTTTTGGGTCGCTGATCACGAATCTGGTGTCAGATTTTTAAAATTAATGAAAAGGGCCTTATATAAAACAAAAAAGTTTATTATAACTAGTGTTCGCCTAATGGTCAAAATTCGACCATACATTTTTATGTACATACATACATATAAAGGAAACATAGCACATCTAAGTATATATTTACATGTTTTGAGCATTTATTTTTTCCGTCTTATTCAATCGATTTGGCGAAGGACCAACCTTCGATTCATATTGTATCTTCTACGTGAGTAAATTTAATTTTGTAAGTTCAATATAAAAAATATCAATTGAAAAACAAAAAAGTATCAAAAAGTCTCCTTTATGGATTATCATCCACTCAGGACATTGCATATTCAATTTTATATTTCTATGTCTAATATTAACGAAAATTAATCAAAGTACCAGATGTTGAACGAAAAAGTACCAAAAAGCTCCCCTTACATGTTCTTGTTCACCCAGTTATATGTATGTATAATTTTATCTTTATAGGCCGAATTTTAACGAAAATTCAAAAAGTTCCAGATTAAAAACGAAAAGTACCAACATTTTTTATCTTATAGGTTTTCATTCACCCAAGACCCTGAACCTACAATATTATGTTTCTAATTTTAACATTAAAGAAAATTTAAAAAAGAAAAAAGAAATTTTATTTCCCGTATTTCCCTTTTTTGATACTTTTTTCTCCCCATATAGGTTCGGTTGACAAACAAAGGAAGAAAGCGTTCTTAATTGTTTTGCCTGTGCCGATTTATACATAAGATTTATATACCTTTCAAATGGTGTATATTTCGTTCAAATCGGTTGACATACGGAGGAGGAAAGTGTTCTTAACTGTTTTGCCTTAGCCGATTTCTATATAGAAGATATGCCAGAGAAACGTATTTGACACAAAAACAAACATTCAACGCGAAAAAAAAACATATGTTTTGCAATACTAAGTATTTTTTACATTTTTCTTATTCGTCGTCGACGTTGGTCCGCGTCCGGTTCAAGAACATCTATACTAATTTCCGCCTTACGTTTCGTTGAAGCTAACTCTGTTTTCGGTATGCGTTTCTCCAATACTAAATCCTTCTTCGAAGATTCAGCCGCACGTTTCCTTGATGCCAACTCCTGTCTTGGTAATGGAGGTTATTTCATATTTTAAAAAATAACAGTATTTTTCGTATTAGTACTCTTCTTTCTCTTCAACTTGTAAACAAATTATGATTTTTCGGATTTCACCACGTGAAAGAGCGTCCCAGACTCCAGCCGAATCGACAAGAAAGTGAAAAATGATTTTTCCGTTTTCATAGACCAGGTCACATATGTTTAAATTACCAATATCTGACAACGTTCTAGTAGCCACATATGCTGATGACACCTCCATATTAGCTGCATGCAATTCTCCATCCGAAGCTTCTTTCTTTGTACAAAGACTGGCTTGTGAGATGGAATATAAAGGTTAACTCTAGTAAATCCAGTCATATAACTTTTACTTTAAGGAGAGAAACTTGTGAACCTGTCAAAATTAACAATGAAGTAATACCTCATAAAACCTGCGTCAAGTACCTTGGGATGTACATGGACCGAAGACTGACATGGAAAAACCATATCAGACATCAAGTTTAAAAAAGAAGCCAGTGTGGCTTCTGCGCCCTAAGTCCGCCCTTAGTGTTGAAAATAAAATAAGAATTCATAAAGCTATCCTCAAACCAATTTGGACGTATGGAATTCAACTTTGGGGGACAGCCAGTACCTCCAATAAAGAAATTTTACAACGTTTTCAATCAAAAACCCTTCGAAGTTTTTTGAATCTACCCTGGTATGTTACAAATAATATAATACATTTCGATCTCAAAATGCCAAAAGTGAAGGATGAAATCAAAAGGCTTACTGAAAAATATCTTAAAAGATTAATGGCCATTTTCTCAATGTATCGACAAACTGTCTGTTACCTAATGTCAACATAAATTTATTATACCGATAAACTGTCCGTTAACGATTTTTGGTTTCTCAATATACCGACAAAAAACATTGTTTTCAGTTGGCAACACCTCTCAAAATACATGTAAAAGTTTGGAGTCAGCTGATTGAATTTATCTGTACGCAAATAAAAGGAAAATAAATAATTTTCAGATGAGTGCCGGTTAGCATTGCGACAAAATAGAAGGAAATGAGACATTGAGAAAACCAAATTTCTTTTAATGTGCAGTTTTTCGTTGGGTAAAAAGATAATCGCCTAATGAGAAAATGGCCATAAGTGAATACCCCAACGTATTGGCCATTTGTCTTTTAGACGAAACTAATGAAATGAGAAGATTAAAGAGAATACATATTTTGGATCTTCCATTTAGGATATAACTTAAAAATAAATATTTTAATGCTTAATTTAAGTGATATTATATACTGATATAATATACCATATGTAATACAATTTTTGTAATAAGATGCTTTTAACAAATTCGCTTAATATCATATGTTGATAGATTGCAAAATAAAAACGTAAATAAAAAAAAAATTACTTTTTAATATTTTGGTGTAAAGCGCAACTAGTTCTACATTTAGTAATAAAAAGGATAACATTTGAACAACATGGTCCTAAAATACAAGCTTATTTGCATTCTGGCGTTACATTACAAAAAGTTGACTTTTCGCTGGAAATGCCCATATGTACATTTAAATGAGCAAAGATATTTAAATTTGATAACTTGGAAATTATATTTTTGCTTATTTCTTCAAATCCTTATCGTCGATTGTTGTAAATTTTCTGAATATAGTGCTACTTTATTACTTTGCAAATATAAAAACCCTATTTACAAATTAGACTTCTTCATTTAATTTTTTTACATTTATCGTACTAATGTCACGTCTATATGGAAATGCCCATATACTGGTGAGGCACCTTAATCCCTCGAGCGTTTATGCTTCAACATGCAACATTGACCCTATTCGCACGACCCTATTCCGGCATTAAGTGAACCATGACAGACTCTGTCAAACTCCTTGTAAATATCTAAGGTAATTACCTTACTTCCGCATAAATGGTGAATAGAGCGGTAAAATTTTTCCGATAACAAGGCCAGTAAATTTCCAGCAGAGTGACCTCTACGAAAGCCATACTGGCGTTCGCTTAGTAAGTAGTTTTGTTTTTATACTACACTCGATGTACCAACGCAAGATGCATTAATAATAACTAGGGATGAGATTTTCATGCACTAAAAAATCAAAAATATGTGCATAAAATATGCACTAAAAACTCCAATATGGGCATTTCCTGGGGTCGCGAACGTACGTTCGTACGCTTTTGATGTACAAATAATATAGAAAACAAAACTTTTCCTAGCATTTTTTTTGCGATTCGATAGCATTTGGGTAGATGTATGTTTAGTGCAAAAGATGGATTTCATCGAGTTTAAGTTTTCATAATAATAGTTATAAAGATGTGGTCACGAACGTACGCAAAATAGAAATCAACTTTGGCTACGTAGTGAAATGTAAAAATCTACGTAATGGAACGGAATATTCAAAAGTGATTACTTTATTTCAAAAGTGTATTAATGAAGGTCTCCATACAGTATTTACAAAATAAAATATCTCTTTTGGTTTTTGTTTAATTGGCTTATGTACCGGTCGCGAACGTACGGGTCGCGAACGTACGATTTTTCCATATGTTTTTTATGATTATCACCATGCAGATTCCCATAAATATCTTCAAATTTTCTTAACAAGCAACTTAATACTCAATTTACAATTGATTGTAATGGAGGGATTATGAAGAAAGAGTGTAAACATAACATATTTTTTGCATGTAAAATAAGTACATAAAAATGTCTTCAGAAGTAGAAAATATAAGAAAATATAAAATTGTCCAGTTTCCAGCGCAATTTTCTCAAGTAAAACAGCTGAGATATGCTATGAAACCATTCTTTTATAACAACATAGATTTTTTTATAATAACAAACAATAAAAGACGAGGATTATCAACATTTAATTTTTTCATCCTGGTAGACCATTCTGGGGAAATGCCCATATGCATTAAAAAAAATTAAAAACATGCACTTAAAACTATTTAAAACAAAAAAAAAAAAAAATTTTAAAATTCTATTGTTTTTTTATTCCATTGTTGTTCATAGGTATAATATTTAAGTAACTACATAATTTAAATTTTTGTTTGCAAAATCAAATAAAAATTTTTTTATATCATCAAAAGAAAACCTTTGTCTGTTAAAAAGCTGTTGTACATGGAAAATGATCTCTTAAAGTCAACCGAAGTTAAAGCATACTTGAAGGATGCCAATACATTTAGAGTATTTTAATTTTCTAATTTAGATCCCACATTTGATTCTAGATCTAGTTCTAGTTTGAAATCCGATATTTTTTTGCAAAACGTTTTGGATTTTTTTTTATTGTCGGGCTATTCTCCCTTCCACAATGTTTCCCGTATAAAATCAATATTATCGAATTGGCTTCTAATTTCCTCTGCAACGCGATGATACCCATGTGCCTAGCAAGTTACATGTAACAGTTTTGGATAAATTATGTTAGGCTAATTGGCAGCCTTAATTTTGAAGTTTTTTGAAGAACTTTTTTTATAATATGGAAATTTAAAAAATATGTCACTCAAAAATGTTAAAATATGCAAAAATATGTATTTAAAACGAAAAAATGCAAATATATGCATTTTCACCAAAATATGCAACCATATGCAAAAACAAATCGATGCCATTTTAACGCAAATTTTATGATTCGGAAAGATAATTGGTCGACATCAAACTTAGACTATCGACAAAAAACATTCTCTTAAATGTGGATCTCAACTTTCAGAAATTCTTCCAATGCAACTTAAGCGTTTAATAAATTTCCTTAAATCCAGTTCAAAAAATTACTGTAATTTTCCACTGTTTTAAGTTTTCAAGGATCATGATTACGATCATCATTAACAACAAGTTAAACTTTACACAATTTTTACAGTTTAAACTTTTGTTAACAGTGTATGGAAAAGATAAAACAAATACAAACAATCTAAATGTAGGTTTGTCATCAAAAGTTTAAAATTGATGATAATGATTTTTAATTTAACACCGAGGATCATATCATAAATGTAATCTTTTTTTCCCAGTTCCAAAAACAGTTTGCTTTAAATCTAAAAAAATATATACTGGGTTAATACTTTTTTTTCTTTGAAAAACACGATAAGCTTAATTGTTAATAAAAAATAAGTGAACTTGATTTAAAGATTGACTGACTGTTCAATGATGGTTAGTGTATGATTTAAAAATTCGTAAGCGAAGAGATATCTGGCTGCCTGAATATTTTTAAGTCGTTTGCTGCAATATGATTTATATCTGTAATAACATTTTTGGCGGTCTCTACATGTGGGCGGGGCTCAGACTATCTGTATATCCAACAGTGTAATATACAAAAATTTCGCAATATAATATAATAAAACAAACAAGGGCGAAAGTTAAGTTAATATTATGTTTGTTTTGAACATAACACACACTTTTTAATGAACTGTTAAATACAGTCACCATATACAAACAAACTAACAAACAGTGCAACCGAAGTATTTACACAGGCATCAAGCCAAAGACTGACATTCCCGGCAGTAGTTGTAGTAGCTCTTTGGCTACACTCGGTAGTAGGTAACAGTAGTAACAGCCCACTTAAAGGGCTTTTGCTTCTCATTTTTCCTCTTGTTTGCTCGCTACAAAATTGAATACATCATGAATAACATAAAGTATAGTATATAATCAACAAAAGCAAAAAAAAAAAAAAAAAAAAAAAAATGCGAGAAAAATAAAAGATGCAAAACTTGACGCCACAAGTGGCTAAAACAACACTTGCCACTATTAACACTATAACAAGGTATGAAAAACCAAATGCAGCAAATACAATACACACGAACACTTGCCAAAAATTTACCAACAAGCCGCAGCAGTAAACACATCCATAAAGTAAATACATGCCACAAACATACACACATACATTTGTATGTCTTCAAAGTTGTTAACTTTTGTAGACAAATGCGCTAAAAGTAGCAAATGATTTATCAAGAGATTTGTAACGTTTTGAATGGAAATTAAGTAAAACGAAAAATTTAAGAATAATTAAATTAATTTCGGTCGATATTTAGGGTATCAGATTACTGTGCGGTAATTCTGTAACTTTTGAACGATAAAAATTTGTCGTAAAGTAGGAAACTTTTAAAATTTTTACTTAAAATTTTCTACTTAACGACAAATTTTTGTCGTTAAAACGTTACAGAATTATCCCACTGGCTTCGCTTAGAACAGTAACATTTACATTTTATCTGTAACAGCTTACAGCCGTACCTAAACGACGAGAGGAAGGCGGAACGTTTTCTTCTGCTTAGCTTTTCCGAAATTTTTAAAATTTTTACTTTGAAATTAAAATTTTGTATTCCCAAAAATTAAAATTACTTTTTGATAATAAACAGGCAAGTGCACGGCCTAAAAAACACTTAATTGGCAACATCTTTTGTTAGTTGTTGTTGTTTTTATTTTGTTTTTCTTAACCTGCTTACAACTACAATTAATGTTGAGAGAATTTCAACTAATTGTAGTGGGGAATGTAAGATGAGATAAACCCACTGTTTATTGTTGATGTGTTTTGTTTAAACTTTGATATTATTACAAGTAGAACTGTTGCTATAAGTCTTATACGCTTAACAGTTTTATTTGGTTTAATATCTTTAGTTTTTCTAAAATCTTTATGGATGAAGTTTCCTGATGATCTGGCCTAAGCAACCAGTGAAATGCGCATAGGAATAGCTTATCCCATCAACAATAAATTTCAAATTGAAATTTTTTTCTTTTGAAATTTTTACTTAAAATTTTCTACTTAACGACAAATTTTTGTCGTTAAAAAGTTACAGAATTATCCCACTGGTCTCGCTTAGAACAGTAACATTTACATTTTATCAGAAAAAGCTTACAGCCGTATCTAAACAAGAGCGGAAGGCGGAACGTTTTCTTCTGCTTAGCTTTTCCGCTGATATGCCATACCACCATTGTGTCGTGAACAGTTGTGTTTACTTTATTGTTTAATAAAACCCACATAATATAAATAAAAAATGTGGATACAACCGATAGCTTTCCCAAAAATTAGCTTAATTGCCATTATTTATCAACCAAAGCGACTAACTTCACTATTAAACGCGCAGTCAAAATCGGATTTTTAGATCGCAAAGCGTTAACGCTATTAAGGCATGCCTTATACAGATTGTATGGGCATCAACATTTTTGAAACTAGAAAACGCGTGACGCTTTTGCATTGGTACGGCTGCTAGACCTTCCAAGGATGTTTTTTCTTTCGGTTCAGTACCAAACTAATGGGAAAAACAAATATACATATTAACAATACCGCGTGACAGCATTTTTTTTTTTTGTTTTTTTTTTTTTTTGGAAAAAAAACGCCACTATAAATCCTTTAATCTAGAGACAAGACATAGTCAAACTGCGAACTTGGTTTTTTATTTCCTCATATTTTGTTCTGTTTTAACGTCTTAACACTTTTCAAGAATTCTAATTCTATCTTATATATTATATTTTTTAACAAACTCAGTACCAAATAAAAGGAAAATAGTTTTAAAAGGACATATTTTATATTTTTGTTTAGGGGAACCGAAGTAAATATTTTTATTAAATTCTACAGAACCAACCCTACAAGGAAAAATCAATCCATCCGTACTTATATTTTCTTAAATCAAGTACAGAATGCTTGATTTAATTAAGGATAACGAAAACAGGATTGAATTAAGTAAAAGTGAGATTAAAAATTTATCTTACACTGTGCTTGATTCAAGAATTTATTAGTTGGTTAAAATCCCGAATTCGTACCTAAAATAATCCGAAAGTTTGTTTGATTCTAACCAAAACACTTACCCTATAGAACCGCTTTTGTTGTACTCCCGATTGCTCGATTTCGTTATCGTTCTGCTTTATAAATTTGATGTATTTAACCTAATTTTTTTAAAAAAAGTGTGCGGGAATTTTTGCTCCTTATTTAACTTGCTAAACATGAAAAAATGTATTTTTTTCTTCTTGTAGTTTTGTTGTTGTTTCTACACAAAACAAGCAAATCGTTCCCTGCAAATAATATTGGATTACCTGATCCATTTTGATCAAATGGATTACTCCCTGGACTGGTCCAATGTAATGCAAGCATGGACCATGTCATTGTTAAAAAGAGTTTGTAGCCAAACGACATGTCTTCGTTTTTTAACGACATGTTTTCGTTTTTAAACGATTTCAAAGCTAATCCTCTGGAGTTTTAAGACTACTCTGTTGTAATGGTCCTGCCCTAGGACATCTGTATGTGTAATAGACCATGTTTTTTCCATACTTTGGGGCTACCTTTGGATTAGTCCTAGTCCATTATGGGCCACATTTTACATGCGTGTATGGACTGCATTATTTGCAGGGTGCTTTCCTACTTTTACGTTGTTGTTGTTTTCTTCTACAACTTTTACAAACACTTACTTATGCACGCATATATAATGCTACCAATGAAATCCCTACAGATAATATTGGACTACGTGGTCCATTGTGGCTTAAATGGACTACTTACAACATGGTCCAATCTACTGTAATATGGACCATGTTATAAGAAATTAACATACAGTGCTACCAACAACTGCGTGATGTATACTTTTCTATAGTTTACAGTATTACACATTGGTAGCCCTGATGGTGTCCATTATTAATTGTTTATTTAAAAGTGAAAGTGTGAAATTTGTGAAAAAAAAGGTAACAAATTAAAAATACCAAGTAAATATATTTAATAATATATATAACTTTTTGTTTGACCTTTTTTTATTTAATTACTGATTATTTTAATTTAAGCTCTAGGTCTTTTTTAAAAAAATTTTTAAATTATTTATTTTTTCAATATTTCGCTAACCATCGGTTAGCATCGTCAGATAATTTTAATTATTTAACAATAATATAACTAACAATAACAAAATTATTGAAAAAATTTTTCAATAATTATTGAAAATAATTAAAATTTCCTGACGATGCTAACCGATGGTTAGCGAAATATCGAAAAAATAAATAATTTAAAAATTTTTTTAAAAAAGACCTAGAGCTTAAATTAAAATAATAAGTAATTATATTTAATAATAGCAATAATAGACTACAGGGCATGCAATGCTGTAGTGACATGGAGTACTTTTAAAACTAACCCACTTTAGTACTCCATGGAGTAGTTTAGGGACTACTTCGGTGGGTTATATGGTCCCCTCCTAGGACATCGTAATGTTAAATGGACCACCTTTTACCCATATATTTGGAGTAGTTTTGGAGTACTCCTACTCCTTTATGGGCTACTCTTTACTTGCATGTATGGCCTAGTCTCGTTATCTGCAGGGATCCTATTTTGGATTGTTGTAAAGTAATTTTCAAGCTGTACTCGTACTAAAAGTAAGTGGAAACAACTTTAATTTAGTTCGAGTTTTGGCTTTCTGTGTAGTCTTTTATTTAGTACCGAGCTTGCTAAAAATATTAGAAACTAATATTAAAAAATAAGCATTTTTAAAGAATGTTAAATCCTGTAAAAAATACAAAAGATATGTCACTCGATACACGCAGAGAAAAGATATGGTTGGGCATGGTTACGGCAAGTACACTATGTTTATTGTAAAAATATATTTTTGTCGTTCACAAAAAAAATTATTTTTTATTAAATACAAGCAATATTATAGTTACTGTAAACATTTCAATGTTTACGGTAATTATAAATTTGAGTATGGTTCTCTGAAAAATAATTATTATACTAACAACTAAATAATGATGACTTGGAAAACATATTATTTTTCTCACAACCATTTCATGATATTTAATAGCCGTAACATGTAGTCATAGTATGCTTAAGAAGCAAACAATATATGTTTACGGTAATAATATTATGTTAGCGCCATTTGTAAAATAATTTTGCATCAGTTGTGTCGTTTGCTTTGAATATCACTATCGAATTATTTTTTAGTTAGTTGTTCAACAATTAAAAAAATACCCATTAAAAAACAAGTTAAAAGAAATTAAAAAATGAAGAAATTGTATTTACAATAAAAAAAATTGTAAAGTGCCACAAAATAAAAAAATCGGTGCAACAAAATTTGAATTTTTTTTTAATGTTGTGACGTGGATTTACATGGTGATATTATGATTGCTTCTTAAATTATGATAATAATATGATTAAGGGAAAAATATTATGGTGTAATATTACAAATATATATTTGTCATAATATGACTCAATATTATATATTTTGACTACAATCACGAATCTTATCATAATATGTTACTCTTAGAATATGTTTACCACAATCATGTTTTTTCTTTGCGTGTTTAATCCTTCCGGACAGTGTTGAAAAGATTTCCGTAGTCTTTTATAATAAAATTGTCCAGAATAAGAAAGGCTTAGCTAGAGAAACTCGTTGACAGAATATGTGCATTCGAAAACATCGTGCAAATGTCCGTCGCGGGTTCGCTGGATGGGTCGCATTCGAATTATCCAATTTTCCATGGCTCTGGCGCACAGATGATGCTGGACTTAATCAATTAAACGGTATTATCTCATCGCGCTATCGTCATGCACCAGTTAAACGTGATCAACCTCGTTTTCAGGACGATGCCTTCAGTCAAAAATCCTCACTAAACAGTTACACCTTTTGGATATATATATTTTGGATTTTTGCCGAAAATAAGCATTCAGTTTTTTATATTCAATAGTCCAATCGAGGAATTCTCCTCACTGTCTTTAGTAATCTAACCCTAACCTTAAACTGCCAAATTTTTCTAACGCTCTTTTTAAGGTACACCATTTTAGTGTAAAAGCTTTGCGGAAGAAAATGTTCCGCCTTCCGCTGTTGTTTAGGTACGGCTGTAACACTTCACTGCACAAATTACCATCAATTCAAATGTTGCTTTTATTTCAGGACACCTTTTATTTATGAAGATTATTTATTTGTCACTCAGTGATTAAGTTCGGTAACAGAAACAAGAGCTTCCATATAGTGACTATTTATTTGGAGGGTGATATCGCCCCGACATGTCCCCTGCGACTTGTGTTTGTAGGCGGCAAGTGTAGAAAAGCTTGCGTGGTAGTAAAAGTCGCACGTAATACGAATTTAAGCGACAATTTTGAGACTTGTCTTTTACATATTTCATTCTCTCTTATTTTTGTTATCTTAGGTATGTATCAAAAAAAACAACATCTTTCGTCTCGTGTCGCCTCTGTGGTTCCCAATTTCTCCAATAATTACTTCCTTGGTTATTTCAAACATTTTACTTTTTTAAAATTTTAACTTTTGCTTTATAAATTGTTGCCTATATAGCATATTAACTCTACATTTCCCAAACGAACAATTAGTTATTTTATGGCAACACTGTTACGAATGAACGAATAAAAAGCATTGATCATTATAATGTCAAAAAGTCCCCTGACTGTAGCAAATTAAGGTTAAAAATTCGAAGAATATGTAGCCAAAGAGCTTTTGTTGCAAACTGGCCGAGTTTTCATTAATAAGTTTGTCTTTGAAAAATAGAAATGCTTCAAATAGAAATACCGCCACTAAGATTCGTGTAAAACTTTAATAAAATTGTGACTTATTTGCTTTCATGACAGTAACAGTGGGAAACTTATATTAAGGTTGTTTAACGAGAATAATGGGGATTGTTTTTGTTAAAGTATTTGTTTTATAACAAACCATCTTTTATATTCGCGTTCAACAACTAAGGAAACAAATTTAATAATGTGAAGTAATTTTTTTTCTCCAGCTTCAACAACAAGCAACTTCTGATTATTTGTTGTTGGTTTTTGCATCCTAAGCGCGCTTGTTTAACAAACGAGGTGCAAACCAGCGCCACGTTAAAAGCAGCCACCTTGGCTGGTAGTAAAACAGGGTAATTTAAGGTTTGCTTGAATTGTTGCTGGGTATGCTTAAACAAACATATTCATAAATAATTTGCATGGGCATTTACACATGCATATATATTCATTCGCACATACACTCACATACTTAAAATAAATAAAAAAAACCCCTTTATTTCTTTACAGATTTCTAAATTATAGAAATTTTCACTTTTTTTAGCAGCAGTTGTCTGATTACAAAAAAAAACAAACAAAAAGTTTAAGCAGAAATCACACAAAAAATTCGCCAAAATAAATGGATTCGTTTTAAAAAAGTAACACGTTCTAATCTGATGATGTTTCCCCAGCTAAAGCCTGTCATTAGTGGTTTTTATGGATAAAAATGTTTTGCATTTGTATAAAAGCTTCTTGTTTTCAATTTAAACGATGGTTAGAAATTTGTTTAAATTTTAAATTATTGTTTTCAAATGTTTACGCATCCGTTTTAGTAAAATTTTGCTTTTGGTGGTGTATACTTAAAATAAATCTATTTGTTTTGCTTGTTTGGGAGAAAATATGTAATTTTATCTTCAGTGAAATAAAAAAAAGTTAAGTTTGGGTTTTTTAAATTACCAATTTAGTTTTGTGGCTTTAATTATTAAATTAAAAAAATAAACTGCTAATGATGGATAGTTAAATTGTTACGAATAGTTTATAAAGATGTTGCAAATTCTACGTCATATAATTAAGCAGGTTATTTTAATTTCAAAAACTCAATTTGAAATTCTACAAGTTAGAATATTTTGACGAATCTTTAATTCCCTTTAAAATTCTTACTCCAGGAGTAAACTTATTTCAACAATGATATCAATTGAGCCTTGACATTAAACGTTTCAGTTCGTTATTAACAGATTGGATAAATGTTTTGAACGTTATCATTACTTTTAATAAAGTTTGTTAGGTTGAATAAGTGCGTGTATTTATTTTGATTTAAAATGAGAAGAACTCAAAGGTGTGTTATAAAGGGAATAACCCAGTAAACCAAGCGATATTGTAACCATATCGAAACGATATCATATAGGTGATAGAAAGTATCACAAGTGATAATCGTTTTCGAATCGAAAACGATAGTTTTTACGGACTAAATTGTACCTTTCCTTATAATATCGTTTTTCCATTAAATTATGATATCGTTTTCGATAGCATAATTTCCAATAATAACGATAGTGAAATCGAATTTTTAAATTTCTTGAAAAACTATATTTTTATTATACTGATAATGATATCTAGCTAATGAAAAGGGGAAAATTTGTATCTTAAAAATAAAAACAGTTTTTATTTTTATATGTGAAATAAAGTTATTATTTATTTATTAAATGTCAATAAAAAATTAATAATAGTAAATTAAAGCTAGAGTGACAAAAATTATTAACAGTAAATATAGCTAGTTTAACAAAAATGTGATGTATTTTTGCAATATTAAAACCAGGTAATTTATACATTTGGGTAATTGATAATTGTAGAAACAATGGCTAACTTCATGAACGCAGAATTGCAATGTAACACAAAATGGAATAGCTTAAAAAACTCCACAACTTTCCTGTAGACAATGCTTTGAGTTCATAATTGCATGGTAACTGTATTCACTACACAACGGTTGCGAAATTTGTGCATTGTTTTTAAATGTTATGCCTTTTTAACGCATTTGTTTTTTGTGATGCTTTGCAACACTGCGTTTATGAAATCAGCCAATGTGAAACATTTTTTAAAATAATAAAAACATAATTTATTTTAATTTTGATTTATATTTCTCTTGCTTGCTAATTCTGTCGCTCGCATACAAAAAGAATTTTTTACTCTTTTCAGCAAAAATATCAATAATTTCATGTGAATATATTTTTAGGAATGCATCTAAAATGTTTGTATACACATATGTTTGTTTTAAACCATTTGAATTATTTCTTTAATCTAACCTTTAATGGCGGCAGTACAAGATAATTCTTGAACAGATTTTTTTTGCTTTGTTCCTGCCCAGCACAAATTTTTTGCCACGCTATCCTCCATAATGGTCCTCCAGCATTTAAAAACGTATTCCCTACTAGAAGTCGCTGTTATTCTTCTTAAATTATTTGTCTAGAAATAAAGAAGAAAGTAAGATAAGATAAGATAAGATTTAAAAAAGCGTACATACCAATATACAATATTTTGATGGTTCTTTTGTTTCCGAATCGTATTTTAAAAATTCTTCTATAGTTTTAAAAGGCGTATCTGGCAAAATATTTAAATTTTTCGTTTCCAGTTCGGATAACAATTTTTTTACTCCATTTTTTGTAATGACAATTTCCTCTGTTAACCGTGATAATAAATTTTTGTTACTTTCAATTTTTTTATCCATGTTTGAAATTTTTTCTAAAATAACGTCTAATTTATCTGCAATTAAGAAGTTGAACTAAACATTTTTATTCTTTATAATTAAGGCATAATATCTTACCTCTCTTATTTCGGTTTTCACTAAAGACTTCACCGCTTTCCATAAAAATATTATAGTCTTTTGAATTTACGCGCTTCATTATCTTAATGGATGAAAGGGATAAAAACAAATTTACTGTTAAAAATAATACATAAGCATTTTGTGGCAGTAACAACATCTACTTTAGTGATTTCATTCGAAAGAAACAAGGAATTTGTCAAAAATATGTTGAAGTGGCTTGATTTAATCGGGAGTTCGAAAAGATCTTTAAAATTTAAAACTTCATTTGCAAAAAATAAATTTTTTGAACTTTCTATAACAAAACTTATAATTTTAAAAACTTTATTTTTAAACAGAACATAATTATCTGGTTGTTTATCTGATAAATAATATTTATCCGTTTTTAATGACGATGAATGTGTATTATTATTTATTTTATTATCTTTATTTTTTTTTAAACTAAATTTACTTTTTTCAATCATGCGGTTATAAATTTGAGTGCTGACACATGATTTTCTACGAACTAATCTTTTTATCTCTTGCAAATAATTTTCAAACTCGAAAGCATTTACATTGTTTAGAGATCCATTTAATTCTGCATCATTAGCTAAATGGGTTAAGCAGTGAAAATTATACGTCACAAAGGAACTGCTGTAGTATTGTGGTATTTTTTCAACAAATGCATTTAAGAGTTTTTGTGCCAAAGGATACTTCTTGTCATTATTTCCCAACAATATTCTCATGGCTAAACTCAACAGTAAGAAATGTATGTATCTATTTTCATCTAATAACTTAGATAAAATTATAGGTCCTGTATATAACAAAAACAGTCGATACTCTGTTGCCTTCAATCGGTCTAGGTCTTTAATTGTTCTAGGCTTTCTATTAAATTCTCGTGGTATTTGGGATTTGATGTTCAATAAATCAGAGTTTAAAATATTGAGATTAGCCGGTGATAATGCATAACTTTCTTTTCTTGCTTTACACCAAGCTTTTAAAAGTGATCGCATTACACCAAGACATGTTACGTGCATATAATCCAATGGGAATTGTTTAACAATGTCTATTGGGAGTGTTTCTAGTATATTTGGATTTAAATTTGTGTGGTGCTCAGGAAATGTTTTATTACGATAATCAAAGTTTGTTCTTTTCGAGTAAGTTTCACTATCAAATATCATTTTATGATTGATAACTTTTCCTTTAATTTGACATTTGTGGCAACAATAAAATCCGGAATGTGATTTTATGCTTAGTACAAATGCTCGGGCAGGTGCATCACTCTTATTTTATATATTTTGTTTTCAAACATAAATCCTTCATAAAAAAGTATTTTCATTTCTTCAACAAAAGCTTTCAAATACTCCTCTGATTTTTTTGGCTTAGAATAACCTTCAAAGCATCCTACAACAAAAACCACTTTTTTTACACTGCCTAAAATTGGCCACAGTTGTAAACCTGAACTTTTGGAGATAGGAAGGCCATCTATATTAAAATTTATTTGAATCTCCTTTTCAAATATCTTATTTTGGGAGAGATAATCATTAAGAAAATGACCTATTCCATAATGAATATATACTCCTCCTTCAATATTTTCTTTTATGCAAGATCTGGGTGTTTCTTTGAGACTTCTGCCGTCTTTAGGCAAATTTGGTATCACATTCCTTAGTATTTTCAGAAGGTCATTTAACGCAACATTGGTAATATTATACTTAATGGACCATTCTGCTATTTGTTCGCGTATGGTAAAGCTTTCACTTTCAGTTTCACAACAACTGCTGCTTTTTGAATCCAAATTAAAATGAATTGCATCCTTGTCAACCTCTTCCTCCATTGGAGTATTACCATTTTCACAAAATTGTGCAACTTCGAGTGGGGAATTATTAAAAGATTCTGTGTAATATTTAAACAGTACATTGCTTTCTTTTCTGTCCTGTACTCGTGGCATTTTCTTGAATATACATTGAAAATATTGCAGAAAATCAGTGTTTAAAAAAGTTGTAATAATTTTCTTGATTTAAAATTTTTTTAATACGCATTCCTGGCCACTTTAACTGAATTTCGGAAGGACAAACATATGCACCTAATTTATTTTTAAAGACACACCTACTTACAGTTTTAAGCGATTTATCCTCTTGCAGTTTATAAGAAATATTCAAATATTTTAATAAAAATTTTTTTTTTAATTTTATATGTTTTGTTTAAATAATTTTCTATGTTTGAAAAATTTTGATAATTTTTTCAAATGTTTGTTTTTAAATTGGAAAAAATATTTTGAAAAGTGATGTCGTAACGATATTGTTTTGAACAATAGTACATAATATTATAAACGCCGTAAAATATAATATCGTTTTCGCTATCATATCGTCCTATGGTTTATTGGGAAGCTGAAACGCGTTTATGCAAGAAAAAACGTAACAACAAGAGATAAAATGTGGTTTGAGGTAACCATATTCTAAGAGCAACATACTATGGTTGGATTTTGACAATGTTTATGTTTGCAGGTTACCATATTATGTTTAAATATAGTAAATATTAACCATAGTATGGTTAAAATCAACAAAAAAATTTCCGAATTCAACCATAATATGGTCAAAATTAACCATATTTTGGTCAATATTTACCATAATAATGGTCAAAACTAACCATGTTGTGTTCAAAATTAACCATAATATGGTCAAAATTTCCCAGAATTTTGACAAAAGTAACCATATTATGGTCAGAATTAAAAATAATATATTCAATGTTAACCATATTATGGTTATTTATTTTATCCATTATTTCAGTTTGTTTGTTATATGTCAAATTATAATTTTATTTAATTTTTTATTACTGGTTGGTGTTATATTCCACTTTTATAAAAAATCTCCTTTGATTCATATTCCTGCCTGTGACGACCTTCAATACCATTTTTTCTGTTCTACTAGTTTATTCTGCGTAAATTTATGTATTTTAGTCAATAATTAAAATAAAATGAATGAGAATTTTAAGCAAACCAAGTAAAATGCAAACGACCAGAATGTTGTTGCTTTCTAATCATATTAGTTTTAATTTAAAATTTAACATACAATGTTTTAAAATATTGTAATTTCGAACATATTATTGTTATTAAATATTAGCCACAACGTGTTTGGAGGCAATCATAATATGGTTATAGTTTTTGGATAAATGAATTTAACCATAATATGGTTGCCGTGATAATATTATGGTTAAGGTAACCATAATATGTTTGAGTGTATAGTTGTAGCTTTATTTTATTAAAACATTATATTGATAAATTTAACCATATTTGAAGTTTCAAGGGAGGTAAACAATTTATTATTACTATTATTTAACCACAATATTATTATTTAACTTGCACAAATTTTAGTTTTTATAATATTTTTTTCTAATTTACTTGGACTTTTTAGATAATTATGAATCACTAGGGATGCGATTTCCATGCAAATGCATGTTTTTTGTCGATAGTCTAAGATCGATATCTACCAATTATATTTCGGAATGATTAAATTTGCGTTTAAATGGCATCGATTTGTTTTTGCATATTGTTGCATTTTTTTGCATATTTTGGTTTTAAATGCAAATTTTTGCATATATTAATATTTTTGAGTGATATATTTTTTAAATTTCCATATAATAAAATAAATTTCTACAAAAAATTTTAAAATACACAAAAAAGTCTTCAAAAAAAAATTATAAGATCAATAAATAATTTATTTTTGGAAAAAGATTTTCAAAATTTAGACAGAAGATCCTTTTATTTTTAACCGATGCAGCACCTTACATGTTTAAGGCTGCCAATGAGCTTAAGATATGTTATCCAAAACTGTTTTCATGTTTACTTGCTTGACATATGGGTGGTACTGAGGTATAGAGATTGATTGATTTATTGGTTTCATACGTGAAAAATATACTTATTTTTAAAGGCTCCTTTACGAGTTGCAATTTTTAATGAAATGTATCCCTTGGTACCCTTAAGCCCTTATGACACTACATTTTTTATTCATTAATTGATATAGAATTGATAGAAAGAAACAGTAAATGTTAGAAAGAGCAAACTATAAATAATGTAAACAAAAGTTTTTAGTTTTTTTTTCTCTTGTTATGGTTTTGTTTCAGGGATGGCGTAGAGAATTTTTTAAATTGTACCAACAACCTTTAAAAGTTCTACTTTTTACCCTAATTGTAATAAAAAAATTTTTTAGTTGAAATTAATTTTATTTGTGTTCATAAAAACACCACAAAAAGGTATCATAAATCTTAGTTTAAAAAGTATCAACAAAAAAGTACAATTGAAACAACTTAGCCATCCCTATTTTGTTAATTTTATTAAATGTTGCCAACTTGTTGTTTATGAGAAACCTTAAAGCAAAAAGTCGCTGAATTTCCCATAAACCGCTGATTCAGCAACACTTTTAATATTTCAAGCTTGAAATTTAAATTTTAAGTTAAACAATTTTACATTTTTTTTAAAATAACTTCATTTTTTATCGATAACTTTAGTAAAATTTTTGACAGTTTGCCATTTATCTTAATACAGGTTAACTCTTTGCACTTGGTAAATTTTTGTATTACATTATATTTGTACTGTTCACCAAAACTTTCAATAATGCATTACAAATGTAGTGTCATAAGGGCTTTACCACCGCAGTCAGTATTAATATTGCTCACTTAAGACAACTCAAGTCAAGTTCATTGATATGCAGAAAGTAAAATTAGCAATGTGGAAGGAAGAATAGCCCGACCAATTAAAAAAAAATCCAAATGTTTTGCAAAAAAATTAAGGATTTCAAAAAATAGAACAAATTTCAACCATTTTTGATCTGAAATCAAATGTGGGATTTGAATTAGAAAATTAATATTCTCCAAATTAATTGGCATCCTTCAAGTATGCTCCTATTACTTCTTTTGACGTTAGGAGATCATTTTCCATGTACAATAGTTTTTCGCGGCCGAACAGACAAAGGCTTACTTTTGAATAAAAAAAAGTATTTATTTGTTTATACAAACAAAAATTTTAATTCGTTATTTAAACTAAGTTTTAAAAAATATTAGACTGAACTTTTTATTTTATTTTGTTTGTTTTAAAAAAAATTAAATATTCGTCTTTTTAATGAAAATGTTCAATATTTTAGTGCATATTTTTTATTTTTTTAAGGCATATTTTAGAGTTTTTAGTGCATGTTTTATGAGCATATTTTCGATTTTTTTGTGCATGAAAATCTCATCCCTATTAATCACAATTTAATTTGACCACGATACAAGTTCTGTAAATGAACAAAAATTTTAATTTTAGACATTTTCTCAACAATAAATACCTATTTTTCTGTTATACTTAAGAAAACATAGGATTAACAAACAATTATTAATCATCAATGTGCGCAAAATATTATCACAAACAACAAAAAATTATCATATTTCAGACACTTTCATGATCTGTTTAAGATCAAACCGTTTTACATTTTAAACAGATTAATCAGTTTTTGATCCCAAAACGTACTCGAAAAAGACTCATCTTCTAATAGTATTGAAAAAGTCATCGTCCAGACTTGCAATTTTTGTTGCTGTAATTTTTTAAAATTCTGCTTTGAAATTGCATTAGTGTCGAGATTATTAAATTTAGTTTTGCTTTTTTTGTATTTTTATCTTGACTTTCCTCTCTTCAATTTTATATTAATATACAAATACAAATACTCTGACAGTCAACTTATAATTTAAAAATGTGAGAACAACAAATCAAAACAGAATTACAGAGTACATGAAACTGAGTACCCCCTCCCAATTTTCTCACCGCGCGCATCAATATACTTAAGAATTGCTGCAACAAAAATTGCAAGTCTGGACGATGACTAAGTTTTTCAAATAGAATGTTCTTAAAAGCTACAGTTTGAAAAATATAATACATATTTACATTTATTTTTTATATTTCTCAGAGGAGTAGAAAATTAAAAAAGTTACTCTATTATTAGAAAAGAATTTACAGCTGAGTAAAATGTTTAAAAATATTATCAATAACCTTAACCAACAGTTTTCTATTCGTATGTAATAAAGTCATTTTTTAAAAACTATTTTATGAACCAATTAAGATATTTAAATATGGCCCACTAAAAATGTTTAATTAAATGCACTATAATACGTAATAAGCCAAAGGCTTAAAGTAGACTTTTATATATGTACAGTGCATTCTCGTAGGCAAGAATATGGGATATAAAATCAAGTGGCCGTTTTACATTATATTTAATTTTTTGTGCTTTATTTTGTGCGATAAAACATAAAAGCCTGCCGAGTTACAGATTGTGAAAGAATAAAAAAAAATATTTAAAAGACTTTTAGTTACAAGAAGAGTATTTAAAGATTTTCATGTTTTATGTCACACAATTTATGTTTTTTCACAAACATCATATACAGTCTTTAAATTCAAAGTAGAGACGTACGACTTCTTAGCACTTCACCCAGTTGGTCTGAATTGATAAGCCAGCCGACACAGAATTTTATTATTTTTTTTTTCTTAAATGTTATAGAGGTTGTTTTCTTTGAGTTTAAGAAGGACTTTTAAAAAATATGAAACTTTATTAAAATGTTGAAATTAAAACAAGAAAACTGTTTTTTCAGATCCAGGCTTGTTTGTTAGCCTTCTGATTTTACATGCAATTTTCAATGAATATTTTTGTTTTCTTTAATTGTCGCAGTGGCAAACAACGAGGACACCAGAACTCCACATACCACTTATTAGTTACTTAAGTGTTCGTTACTAAATCAAAAAACAAATTTTTATATGTTTTAATTTCTTGTTTTTTATTTACAAAAAAAAAAAAAAAAAAAAAAAAAATTGGCCATGTCTTGGACGCCAGTTCTCAGAGTGTAGTTTCGTTTTTAATAAAATACAAATGAAAAAAGTCATAAAACAAATTAATATCATGAACTTGTTTTCTTTGACTTAAAATCAGATGCAAATTGAAATCACGCAATTTATGCTGAAATCAATTAAGATTTCTTTTTTTTAATTTTTATTGCAACAAATTCTTGGCGGTTTTATTGGAATTTAATGCCTCGGGAAGCAATCTGGGGTGTTTAAATCGGGGTGTTAACAAATAAGTGGATGAAAATGACAAATTTATTTTCAACAAATAAAAGAATAAGAATAAAAGTATATTGAGAATAAAGTAAGCGTTCAATTAAAATTTAAATGACTTTGTTTTAAGCACTTGACGTTTCTTTTGGGTTTTGAAAACTGACTTTTTAGTCTCCAACTGTGTTTGCATTTGTCACATTAGAGATGACTCCAGTCCAGTCGATGACTTCGTTATTTAAGGACGGCCATTTAAATCAAAGCTTAATTTCTAGGGTTACTTAAAGTTTTGCCCGAATACCAGTATTTACATATGTATATTGTAATTTTCAGATAAATCTAAGACAAATTGGCCAACATTGGGATTTGTGCCGTACTTATGTGACAGTCTTGTTGTCCGGTGAGAGATGTCTACGGATTAGAGAGGTTTTATTTTAAGTATTTTATTCTGTAATAATATATTATATTATATTTCATTGAAGCAATGATAGGCGATTGTAGATAAAAAATTTATATATTTAGAGCAGACACCAATTTGAGCTGCTGAGTTTTAAAATGACTTTCAATGTTTTTTGATGAGTTTAAATCAGGGCTGTGGAGTCGGATTTGTAGAGTCGGAGTTGAGATTTTTGTACCGGAGTCGGATTCGAAATAGTTACAAAAACTCGAGGCTCCGACTCAAACATTTTTCGGCACAAAAAATTAAAAATTTTTTTTTTTAATATTTTCCAAAATGAAAAAATTTTAAGAGGCTCTGCTTTAACAATTTTAAAAGTCAGATAATAAGGATTAGTCTTCTTTACATATGTAAATAACTATACTGAAAAAAAGGCGTCATAACTAATGTCAGCCTTAACATCACTTGGCCAAATAGTCATCATGTGAAGTTATGTCATCAATAGGTGACACATATGCTTCACAGATATGACGAATCGGAGTCAGTTTAATTAAAAATGTTATCAGTGCGATAAGCCAGTAACATCGGAGAAAGGACTCACTAGGCACATTTAAATGACAAACTGTCATTAAATTGAGTCATTGGGATTGACTTAAATCAAAGTGAGATAACATTATTATTTACTTACCCGTTACACATAATTATTTAACTTTTTTTGCATTTCGCCCTTGGTTTACAGAAGAACTCAAAATTATAAGACACCAGCAGCATGTCCGATATAGTTTTCGTAATCATACTTCTTTGAAAATTTAATGTATTTAACTAAATAATTGAAAAAAAAGAATATGGGCATTTTTGTTTCTTATTTTCTTTTTAAACAAGAAAATAATGTTAATAATACACAAAATGTGGCATCGAATTGATGTCACTGTAGTCATAGCCTAGATGACGTATAAAATACGAAAAAAATTTTATGATGACGTTCGCCTTATTGATGCCATTTGTAACAACATTGTTGTCACAATTCTGATGTTAGGGTATCATCAATATACATCGCTACTGCATTAATAGTTTAAAGTCAAATAAGGAGCAGTCTCATATACATACTTACTTACTTATTCCGGACCTCTTGTAGTGCCATCCTTGAAATAATACTTATTCATGCAACTCTGTACTATGTAGTGACATTGTATAATAATTTAAACAAAATAAAGTTGATGACAAGATGTTCATTATTAACCCTAGATACACTTTCTTCGTCGTATTGCAGTTTTTTACTAAAACTCTTCCAAATTTCATGTAGCTGTAGATATTGCTGATCTGCTGTAGTGTGTGAAAGTAAGTGCTTGTAGGTTGTGTGTAAGTAAGATTTTTCGTTGATTGCGTTCGTAGCACTGACGATGGAAGTGCGAGAAATATTGCCTTTTAGTATATTTTTTCACCTTTTTTAACCAAAGATACACTTTCTTCGTCGTATTGACGAAAAAAACCTTGGCTTGCTTTTGTTGTTTTTTCAGTATTAAATTTTTGAAGTTAACTATGATATACTATTAAGAATGATTAAAAACTTAAGTATTTTATAAACTAAACAAACATTTTCGTGTTTCCTTATATTGGGTGGGCTTGGGGCCACATCATAAACGGACTTCGTCGATTCGACGAAGAAAGTGTGTAGTGTATTAAAAATAAGAATAAATAAGCTTTGAGTAATAAAGTCGTGCAGTGTTTAATTTAATAAATCAAATGGTTGAAACGGGAGACATTATTCTCTCTTTACCTTGCAGTTGAAACTTCCCTCTTACCGATAAATTTTTGTTTAAGGTGAAGTGTAAATTAGCAATTGTAGCTTTCCTGCGACTTAAATCCCTGTCAGCTTTGCCGTCTTCGCTAATTGTGACTCCCAAGTAGCGGAAGTGTTTGACTTGCTTTAATGTTTCGGATCCTATGAACATTTAATGATGATTCTTATCGCGACTTATTATCTTGGTTTCTGTTTTCCGTGTACTTATACGGAGACATCTCCTGGTCATTTCGTTCACAAAGAATTTAAGGTTTTGTTGTAGAGATCCTGCGGATTTTGCAACTATCGCGTCACCTGCATTTGCCAACATGGAAACTTTCACTGGTTGCATGTTCCAATTTCCTACCGTCATTGGGATAAATGAGTCCCTGCAAAATTTGATTACGTCACCCATCAGTCGCCTCGTCGCACACCCTGTGGTTAAAGTAGGGGTCGGAGTTAAAGTCGGACATAAAAAATTTCAGCTGTTGGAGTCGGATTTAGATCTATTTTTTAACGACTCCACAGCCCTGGTTGAAATGCGATAAAAACGTCTCCGGCAAAATTCTTCAAATGGACAATTCATCACTTCATCATAAGAATTTATGGAATCAGATACTTCTAAAGGGTCCGCCAAATAACTTTTTTTTTTTTTGAAAATGCTATAAAAAAACTACTGACTATTTTCTCAAATTTCTTTTTTATTTGAAAGTACAATCCTTCCGGTTTATAATGGAAAATAGTTTTATTCAAATGGCTACCTCGGCTGGCCAAGCAGTAGCCTACACGATCGGTCCAATTGTTAAGCACATTATCGATTGTGTGCAGCTGTATTTCACGAATGGCTTCACGAATATTGTCCTTTAAAGCGTCAATTGTCTCTGGCTTGTCGGCGTAACACTTATCTTTGACGGCACCCCACAAATAATAGTCCAACGGTGTAAAATCGCAGCTCCGAGGTGGCCAAACGACATCAGCTCTGCGGCTGATAATGCGATCTTCAAAAACAGGGCGCAAAACATCGAGTGTAGCTTCGGCTGTGTGGCACGTAGCGCCGTCCTGTTGAAACCAAATGCTGCCAATATTCTCCTCTTAAATTTTTGTAAACAAAAATTCGTTCAACATGGCCCGATAACGATCGCCATTGACTGTAACGGCCACTCCTTGCTCATTTTCGAAGAAAAATGGCCTAATTATGCCTATGGACCACCAAAACAGCACCAAACAGTGACTCGTTTTGGGTGAATCGGCTTTTCAATGTATGCGTGCTGGTTTTCTGTGCCCCAAATGCGACAATTATGCTTGTTTACATACCCGTCAAGATCAAAATCAGCTTCATCTGAAAATATGATTTTTTTTGCATTCTGCATTCCGCAACATTACAATGATTATATGTACGTTACAATGATTTTCAATGTCGCAATATTTCCCAGCGTTGTTCAAGCGTATACAAAACCATATTCGGAAGGACAAAACTAATGATCTGTCAAATCAGACATGAGCTAAGTGTTACCATTCACGAAAGTTGAAAAAAAACGTTATATGTATCACGTCTTTAAAATCACCACACTGACTAATCTCTTCCACTGCGCTTGAATTTAATATTTTAATATAATCATCTTCAGTGCGGACGCTTTCATATACTTCTTAAAATTAGTCAAAGCAATTTGATTTACGGAACAGTTCTTTTAAATTTGTATTTTGAAAGTAGGATATCATCCTCGGCATCCAAATACGAAAGATTATAATTAGCCGATGCTATCCTTTTGGGATATTCCACTATAAATTAAAGTTTGTTTTATGTGCTTCCCTGAGTTTGCTAACGCCTTAAAATTAATATGTATAACATTTATTCCATGTTAATAGCCCCGTTAAATTAATTGTAATGGTAGTTTCTACTAAAAACTGGAATATATTTGTTCCATATTTTCGACTCGAGATTTAGACCTTGTGCCTTGAAGTTTTCAGAGGACGAGAGCATATACTTAGATTAGTCCATTTTAGGGGCAACAGTCTGACCAGTATAGTTTTCCTCATTCTGTTTATATACGTATGTATGTTTGATACGTTCAACAATAAATTACAAAAAAAAAACTCTTCTCAATAAGAGAGCTCTTTAACCAATTAGCTTTTACTTATTTTATATACACATCACCATCCTCAATGCCTTCTCTTTTATCTAAAGTTTCGTATACAGCCATTTAACAACAATTTATCATTGATACATCGTTTTCATTCATTTGCAACCACGCGTTCTTAATATAAAAGGAAAAGCTTTTTACACTTCATATTTAAAAAAGATCAAGTAAATCTTTGGCATTATTTTCGCCTGTCAACACGTGTGATTAAAACTTATTAAGCGAATGACTCCCCACTGTTTCAAACTGCTAAAACGAAACAAAAAATTAAAAAAAAAACTCATTCACAAAAAATACTTTAAAAAGCCAATAAACTCCCACTGTAAAATTAAAAATTGCCCATGCAGTCAGTAGTCTAAACAATTTACAGCACTAAACGCCAAAAAAGGATGAGAAAAAAAACAAAAAAAAAACCATTTTTGACTTAAACTAAACAAACTGTTTAAGCGAAAATGTAAAGAGGACCTTAAAAAAAAGAAGCTTAAGATTTTGATGGGTTTAAGATTATGAGACGTATTAAAACAACAGCGGGTGTGCTTAATAATTGCACTTTTTAAGAAAAATGTATACAGAGGCAGTTAAGTTACTCTTCTTACTAGTAGTACTTGGTATGATTCTGCTGCCGCCGCGGCTAATCATGATGATACTTGTAATGATGATGATGGCAATAAGGCTGCTGTTTTCCTTGCTGGCGCTGTTCAGATGGCGTTCATTTATTTTTGAAGTAGTAGGAGAATGTTGTTTTTTTGAAAATAAATATTTTAACTGGAATTTTTGCAGTAACTATTTTTTATTTATTGGGTTATAAAATAATGATGCATGTTTCTTGTATTAATTAATATTTAAAACACTGTCTGGTAGTGTAATAAAAAGAATTTAATATGCTTAAAGCACATTAATTTATAGAAAAATAGTATTTTAAAAAGTCGGATAGGAATTGTAAGATCAGAAGGATTTTGTTTTGGACAAAAGTATTACTAGATATTTTAAGAAATATGTATGTCCGATTTTTTAATTTAACATTGTTAAATTCTTAATTAAGTCGTGCAGACAGTGCCTAAAAATATTTAAAATCTTTGGAGTTCTCTATTTAGGGGTACCAGAGCAAGCGTTTTAAGCAACGAAAATGTTAATGTCTAATTCTGAATTCTGTTTCGAACTTGTATATTAATACAAAACTATTAATTTAATATGAAAAATTTCGTTTGTAATTTATTATGCCACTCTCTGTCATTCAGGAGGCCATTAAGACAAAAAAAAAAAAAAAAAAAAAAAAAAAAAATATTGGAAGTAACTTTATTGCAAATAATAAACTAAATCAAATTAAATACTAGACTAATTGAATTACAAACAAATTATTTCACTGTAGTGATAAGAATAGGCTAACATTCTGAAAAGTTGAAGAGATGTACATTTTTAATTGAAAAATAAATCAGCGCATAGTCCGCTTTTACAACCCAGCAAAAACTTTGCTTACAAAATAAGCAGAAAAATAATGAGAACTTGACGAACAGACTACTTATTTTTCTACTAGAAGAAGTACTTATTTTTGTTCGAGATGTCCCAAAAGTAATCCCTTATAATTTAGCCTATTATAATCTAAAAAATAATATGTTTTTTTTATACTTAAAATTTTTATAAAAATATATAGTTACACAAAGTCAATAAAGTAAAAATTTTTTAATTTTTTTTAATTTTTTTTTTTGTTTTTTTTTTAATTATTTTATTTTTATTTTTTCTTATTCTATTTTACTTTATTTTATTTTTTATTTTTTTTTTCTGTCTCTGGCGGGATTTGATCCCGCAACCTCGGTGCTGATAGACTAGCTCTCTACCAGCTAGTCTACCGGGGCAGTGTAGTTTTTGCATTAAAAAACTATGTTTTATGACTATAATGACATTTTTATTGTCATAATGAAAATATAAATGTTTCTGTATATTTAAGATATAATAATAAAGTTATTATTTAATATATAACTAATAATCCAAAAAGTGGCGAATAAAGCTACAAAGTAATGAATTCTTGAAGTCATTAAAAGTAGGATTGTAAGTAAAGTTTTTGCTGGGAAGGTGACAGTCAGAAGGCAGACAGACAGAGTGAAAAAATTTAGCATTGAAAAAATTGTTATTTCAGCGCTTAAAACTTTTTTTTATAAATCTAAAATATTTTTTTTTTTTTTTGGAATAAAAGGGTTATAGTTTTACAATAAAACTTTTTATTTTTTATCAAAAGAATAAATGATTTCACTGCTTTAATAAAGCAGTAGAAAATGTAATCTTAAAAACGAATAAACAGCGATTCTCTTCTAGTATTTAGCACCACATTTAAGAATTGTAGGATTGTATGCCTTATCTTACAACAGTAGATTAAGGCAGTAATTTGGAATAACACATCGTTATTTTTTTGATTCAAATATAAATATGCCAATCTTATTTCTCTTCCGGAAAAAAAAACTAAAAATAAAAAGCATACATAGTCAGAATTAATAACACTTTTTTATTGAATGAAAACAAAACAAGTATGGAAGTATAGGCGGTCAAGGCCGAGCACCCTACACCACAGTATGTAAAGACAAATTTTCGAGAGTGTACGTTATTTGGGATCCATGGGCAATCATAGACCCGCCGGAACAAAAAATTTTATTATGAGGTTAAGATTCATATAAAAGTTTTTTGTGGCGAATATTATTTAGATATCTTTATCTAGATAAGATTTATTTCCCCTTAAATGATTTTAGAAAGGGGGCTTTTATAAAACTTATGGTTAATTTGGACCTACTAGCAAAACTTTTTATCATGGCATATCAGCTATAATTGAAGTTGTTGTGGCAAATTTTTATATCTATTCCAACATTTATAAGGAAGTTATGGCACTAAAAGTTATTTTGGGGAATAGTATTTCTCTGGAAGGCAATCGTCAAATATGGACCGATTCCAACAAAATTTGCTAAGATGATTTAGATTGAAATAAAATAAATCTGGTCCAAATTTGATCTAAATATCAATGTAATAAAATAGTTTTTAGGCAGAAACACTCTTCCGAAAAATTTGAAATTGTGGACCGAAAATGGTAAGACATTTTCAGTAGGCTTTGGAGTTATGCATTGAAACCTATGTACATAATTTGATCGAATTACCTTAAATAAAGCGAAAGTGATTCTGAGTCGATCGGTATACTATTTATATTTTTAAGTGCTACACTCAAACGCATAATACCCTCTCCACTATTGTGGTGTGGGAACACAAAATTAAGAAGAAGCAAACATTTATAATTTTTTTTCTTTTTTTCTCAAAGGTAGACAATAGCGTAGGCGCTTGGTTGACAGTGCCTCCAAAACAATATACAAAAGTGGCGATTTGGAAACACTTGATCCCAGGCTTCCTACAGCGATACAATTACATAAACTTATGTATGCATGTACTAATAAACATGTTATTATGTCATGAACATAAATAACTAATAATACAGTTTTTGGTAGTTCTGGTCATAGTTGGAGATATGTAATTAGAAATTGTATTATTGAAAATAAAGATATGATAAAGCTTCGTTGATATTTTCTTTTTAATTGTACCAAAAATGGACGAATGTACCAGTGTACCAATAACGTTTCGATTTTACCAAATTTGGATTTGAACTTCGCTTTTCATAAGGACCCAGAATACCCAGAACTTTATAGGGTATAGGACCTTCGGTGAAGGGTATAAAAAACAAACTTAATTATAAAAAGAGTAATTTTTGGGATTTTGGTCATAACTCTGCTATTTTTTAACCGATTTGACAGATTTATATACCGACGTGTTAAAGAAGAAATTTGCCAGTTATTTTAGTTATAAAACTTGGACTTGGGTATTTTTCAAAAAAAAAAAATAATATTTTGGTCATAATTTTTTCGTATCTGAACCGATTTTCCCGAGTTTTTTAGAAAATATTTTCTATTAAAATCTTTTGATATATAAGGCGTAACCATAGGTCATACGACAGTCCAAAAAATCAGGTTTTTAATAAATTTTTGATATTTTTTGTACGGGAGGTGCCACGCCCACTTGTTCAATCCCGCCCACATTTTGTGGGATGCTGTGTATTGATAACGTTAATGTGTGTACCTAATTTGGAAACTTTGGCTCCTGCGGTTTTCAAGATATACAGAAATAAAAAAATACAACAACAACAAGGGATTTTTGGGCAAAATCAGAGGCAGTTGTGATTTTTTGGTCATATCTCAGCCATTTGTGGACCGATCTTGCTGAATTTCAACAGCAAGAAATGGTAGACTATATGTGACATAAATGTAAAACATCCTAATATCTATCATGCCCGGAGTATCCGGAAAACACATATCAAACGTAAGACGGACAGACGGACGGACAGACGGACATCGTTAAATCAACATCTCTCCTCATAAGGACCCAGAATATATATACTTTATAGGGTCTAATTTCAATATTATAGAAATTACACACGGAATGACAAACTTATATATACCCTTTTCCACCTGTGGTGAAGGGTATAAATATAGTTATCTTACGAGTAATTTAATTTTTTTAAATATTTGTGTTTGTTATTCAAAAACCAACTACCAAAAAATAATGTTTTTCCGTATTTTTTTTGTTATGTAGTTTGATTTTTTGGTTAATATATATTTTTTAAAAGTAAAAACTATTAAATTTTAAGGAATATGCAGTTTAATAAATAAAAAATTTTAAAATTAATGTAAAAATCATTTGTTTTAAAAGAAATGTAAATGATCCGTTTTTTAAATGAATTTTAAGTTGTTTCAAATAAATTTTGGTTTGAATTTAACTAAATAATATTTTGAGTGTACTATTAAATTTTCTGAAGATCGCTTCCTAGTTTGGCAAGGTCCAATATTAACCCCATTCTCGAAAACACTTTAGTAAGCTTAAAAAGTCACCAATAATGGTATTGCAGTAAAATTTGGTCCGGCATATGTCTTTACTTAATATTATAAAGCTTGTATGTTTATATAAGGCTATATAACGTTCCACTAAAGTTCTTTAGTGGCGCTAAACCTCCAATGCTAACCTCACTCATATTTCCAAAACTTAAAGAGACAGAAAAAATGTAATACTTATCGTTGTTCTTTAGACATTTTTAAATTCGGCATTTTTAGGTATAAACGGGTAAGACCTTAATTTTGGTACTTTTTTGTCACCCCGTCTATCTTTTAAACCAATAAACGTAAAAATAAACATTATATTACGTTCGTAACTTATCTAAAAAATACAAATACAGTTTTGGAACATTTTAAAAATTCGAACGTTTAATATATAAAATTCGTAATTATTGTTGGTACTTTTTTAACAAAGTGTTTTTCTTCATTCTTTAGCATAAACGTAAAATGGGCTCCCACTACAATATTGAAATTTGTAATGCTTCAAAAGGGGAGAAAAAAAGAAAAGGGGTAAATACGGAAAATTATATTTCTTTCTTTAGGTTTTTTGTTCTGCCACTGGTACTTTTTTTAATAACCGTTAATATTGGACCTAGCAACAAAAAATTCAATTTGCAATATCATGAGTGATAAGACGATATGGGGGAATTTTTTGGTACTATTTTGGCCTTAAACTGGTGATTTTCGAATTTCCGTTAGTATTGGACTTAAAACTTTAATTTAAACTTGCAAGGTCCTGAGTGAATGAGAGTCTGTAAAAGGGGCTTTTTGGTACTTTTTTGTTCGTTAACTGGTACTTTGGACCTAGAAACATTAAATTAAACATGCAAGGTTCTGCGTGAATAAGAATCTGTAGGAAGGATTTTTTTCATCCTCCATTCCGCCTCCAGTCTATCTCTCCGCTCGACCGTCCCCTGCCCGGAGGCGAAAGCGACCATGAGGGGGAATTAGGAGAATTACTGCCACTCCGAAAATATCTAACATATTTTGAGAAGATTTGAATAGATAGATCAGAGGGTTTTTATGTTTTTGAAAGCTTAGATTATGAAGGGACAGATGGCCAATTTCGATTTTGATGAAATTTAAAACTTATGTTAATCGATCTGCACATAATGAAACACACAGGCTTCTTATTTCCTTATAGTTAGCTTAAAAATCATTTTGAGCGGGCAACGCCGCGGGAACAGCTGGTTATATATATAAATATATATATATATATATATATATATATATATATATAAGTTCCTTTGGCTCTTATAAAGAGCGTAGTGTCTCAATAAGTTCGTTCCAAAAATTCCTGTCCGATGCCAGGCCTTTTAATTCACTCCAGCTTTTGCCTGATTTTTTAACTTCCAAAGCTAGTTCTCTACGCCAAGTGTGGGCAGGAAGTCCTCTACGTGTGCTTCTTTGGGGATAGTATTATATGACAGCAAATCATTCTGGCGAAATTCGTCATCATAGACCCAATCTCGGAAAACATTTAGTACGTCTAAACTCTTAAGGGAAAAATTACGCAACCAAATCTGATGAAGCTCGGTCCATAATTTATCATAGGTCTGTGACAAACAGTGATGAGATTTATGTCAAATTAGTTTTGTGAGACTTAAAAGTTATACTAAAAGAATTTTGGGATTATCGATCCATAATTTATCGGCATAGGTTTAGCATAAAACCCTCCCTAAAAACAACATTAATACACACACAAATGTATTTTATTGAAATTAGGCGCAATTTAATTTTATGCGCGACTAGAAAAAAATAATTATTAATTAATCTAAAAGATTTTGCTATTCGTGCTTAATTCGCAGCTTTTATTCTTGATAAAAACACTTGAATTTTATTGTTGATAGGATAAGCCATTCCTTTGCGCATTTCACTGGTTAAGCATGAATAACAAAATCTTTTAAATTAAAATTTTGTATTCCCAAAAATTTTTTTGATAATAATTAAAATTTGTGATGATCGGCTTAGAATTTCACATAGTTTCCATATAAATTGTACTCTGGGAATATATTTTAATTCGCCTAAAACCGTAACGAATTATGATTCTGCGGTCAGGTTTTATTAAAATTGGTTTATACAGGGGTGTTCTGGAAATCGAAAACGCAAAACGCAAGAATTTTAAACGTCGTTTCTTAATAAGATTTCTGCAATAGAATAATTTCATGACAAATATTATACAAATTTGATTAAAAGTGTATTAAAAACAACTTCCAAATTATAGCGTTTTGCTTTTTCGATTTCCAGAACACCCCTGTATTTCTGGTCATTCGGTAAAACAATCATTCGGCACAGCCGCACTTTTACTTGTTAAGTTTATGGTGGTCCCTGGCAAAATATCTTAACATTTTTTTATGTAGTTTTTCAAATTTTCGATAGTAACCAATGCCACCCAATAGTCAACCTAATAAATATTTATAAACAAAAAAGTTAATATCCTTGAAAGAGAAAAAAAAATAATCTTAAGAAAATTTTAAGAATAAAGTTGTTAAATTGATAAAGCACTTTCAAAGGACAACATAAAGGCAAACATCTATGTACAAAAACAATTAGATAACAAAAATAGTCACAAACTCTTTCCTCTTGTAGATCTTTAAACCACAGTGCTAAAACGTAAACACTTGCCTTGACACTGTACGACAGGTAAAGAAAACGAGCTGCTGCAATTGATTGAATTTAAAGTTTCATTGTTTCGTTCATTCCCTAAATCGTTAAAAAAGTGTTTATGTTTTTGTTGGTTTGTCTGGGTTTCTTTGAGCGTTTTTGGCCTTTACGAGAATAATCTCTCTAATGTCAGCCACATGCAAGTGGCGCTAATCTAAGAAAACTGTCATTACAGTTCATTGATAATTATTTTAGTATTTTTTTCTTCTTATTGTTGTTGTTGTTGTGGTGGTTTATTTTGCGTCCGTCGAAAAAAAGGTTTAAAAGGAAGAGCGAGCAAAAAGGTAATAATTATCGGAAATGACCACAAATATGATAGTAATGTCATGATATACTAGATACTCGTGCAATGGAAAGTAAATGTTATATGAAATTTTGAAATTGACAAAGAATAAACGTTGCTTAACATCTTAATGATTTAATTAAAAGGATATTCGTGTAAATAATTATCACTTCTAGATAGTTTTTTTTATTTCAGTTTTGGCCATTTTTGTAAAGCCAAAGGAAAAAATCATCAATGACATTTTCATGAATTCATGATAAACAGTAAAATAATCTGGTCATAAAAAGTAATTAATTCGTTACTCTTGTAGTTTTTGTGTCCTTTTTTAATCTTAAAGACTTGGTGTATTTGATATTGTTTTTTCGTTCTTTTTTATTTTGGGCTAAAAAAAAGGAAACCACACAAAATGAAAAGGAAATTTTTTTGTGATAAATAAAGGCAAAAATACATATTTCACTTTTTGCTTACTTTGTATATTAAAGGATGATTTTGTCAAATTATGTTAATTGTGCATGCTTCTTAAATGCAATACCAGTTTGTTAAAGTTCAACCTTGTCTTAAAAGTTGTCCTTGAGAAATATGCATGTCCTTTAGTGTTCTTTAATAACCCTCCGAAATAATAAAAAAAAAATTACGCATTGAAGGCATTCAGTTATTTATGCAAAACTATGACTTTTAAGATGCATATGAAAACGCATCGTTGGAATGATTTTTCTTGGTTTGCTGGTGCTATACGACCTGAGTTTACACTTTATACAACAACATCTCTGCTGTTGCAATCAACAATAAAACCATAACGTGTTATCATACAGTGTTCAGTAAGCGCAGCTGTAAGTCCCAATCCATATTATGAAACATTTGCTGCGAAACATTTGAGTTTGTTGATGAAAGGGGAAAGAAGAATGGAAAAGTGTTATTTGTTTCATGTGCAAGCAGTTTGTGCAAGTTTGTTATTGAAACAAAGAGAGAAGGCATAGAAAATAACTCAATGCTGTAAAACAAAATTGTTTTTCTATGGACACTAATGAAGTTTCAAACGAGAATTGCAGAAAGCTTTTGCAGCAAATGTTTCATAATATGGATGACTACTTGGCAACTGTATCACAGTTTTCACAAAGGTCAAAAGCATTATCTAATGGGCCGATTACGGATGACGACTGAACTAAAGTTAAGTCGCCAGCAGGGAAATCAGTCAACGCCGCTCATGTTAAAATATAAACTAAAAAAAGTTTTGTCTCCGTAATCGACCTATAAGAATACTTTTGAAGCAGTATCATGTTCTTTAACTCAATAACAGAGTACTTAATAAGTTTTTTCAATTAAACTAGTGTTTACCAAGTGGTCGAAATTTGACCATAATTGTTTATGTAAATATGAAGAAAAATACATTTAAATTTACATGTTTTTAGCATGTGTTTTTTTCGTCTAAGTGGATCGATTTGGCCAGGCACCAACCTGCGGTCCATATGTTCTCTTCCACTAAAGTCCATGAATGTTTAATTTAGCTTTGTTAGTTCTAGAATATAAAAAAAAGTCAGAAAGTACCATTTGCAAAAGAAAAAATTACCAAAAAGTCTCCTCTTAGATATAGATTCTCAATCACTCTGAACTCTGCATATTGAATTTAAAGTTTCTAGGTTAAGTATTAAAAAAAATCAAAAAGTACCAGTTAAAGAACGAAAAAGTACCAAAAAGCTCCCCCTCACAGATTCTTATTCACTCAGAACCAAGCATGTTTCATGTTATGTTTCTAGGCTCAATATTAACAAAATTCAAAAAGTAAAAGTTGAAGAACAAAACGTGAAAACGTTTTCATCTTATAGACAGGTTCTCATTCACGCAGGAGCCTGAACCTATAGTTTCATGTTTCTAAGTTATATATTAGAGAAAATTCAAAAATTGCCACATGCAGCGCGGAAAAGTAAAAGAAAGTTATTTCATTTCCCGTATTATCCCTTTCTGATAATTATTCTTCCCATATAAGAATCAAAAATTTAATACGTACATATGTAAAAATGTATATGTCAATACACAGAGAAAAATCTTTTTTTGAAAAAAGTGCCGAAAAATAGTTCAAATTTCGTAAAAGTACCATATTTATATTTGTAACCTAAAACATCATACATCCTTGAATTTTTGAGCCAGCGAGAGTACAAAAATATTTTATGGCTCGTAGAGACCCCAAGTAACATATCTTTGTACGTTTGTGTTGAAAAGTTAAAAATATTAAATAAAGTCAGGGTTTAAAAACCAAGTTTGACTGTGATGGACATTTAAAACATCACAGATAATCTATATGTGAAATCACGCACAGAAGGCAACCCTGTTAACAGAGTTGTATAGTCGGAGTTGAGTTGACGCCACAATTTTTCGGAATTACTGGATGTAACTGAAAATATACGAAGGAAAAATATATTTCTTGGTTTTTATTGATCATTATAAAGCCTTTGACACGGTTGACCAAGGCACGCTTTGCTTAAAACTTCGACACTTTTTTAACTTTTCCTTAACTTCCACGCGACTATTATCCTCATACATCTTTGCTCGTCGTAAATTTGTGTTTTCAAACAATCGCCAATCTTCGGTATTACATTTATCTAGGGAAGTGCCTCAAGGGTCAATCCTTGGACCACTCCTCTTTTCTTTTAAGCAAATGACTTACCTAACCAACTATTACACTGCAAGATTCATATGTATGCCGACGATGTGCAATTGTATTTAAGTAGTCCTGTTATTTCTGTTGCTGAAAATATTTCTAAATTTAATGACGATCTGAACAAAATTTACCGCTGGGCAACTTAAATGGACTTTGTTTAAACTCCCGCAAATCAAAGTGTATCTTAATTCATAAGAAAACTATGTATCGTATTCCCAATGTTGATGTTTTAATAAATGGCGAAAAAATCACTATTGTTAATGCTGCAAAAAACCTTGGTTTAGTTGTTAATGACAGTCTAACCTGGGCAAACCATGGTTGTGAACTTTTTGCAAGCTGTGATGTTTTATACCACAATATTATTAGATACGTGCACGTATTAAAAAGATATGACCATGTTGCCCCATTTTCCTCCAAATTTGTGGAGTTTCGTTTAACAATTTTCTAAACTTACGCGTGTTTTTATTTTTGCATAAAATCATTTACTCGGAAATGCCACCAATATCTTATTGATAAAATCAGGTTTGCCAGATCAGTTAGGGGGGAAAAGATAATAATTCCATTACACCGTTCTCTTGTGTCCGAATGGCAATTTTTTATAAACACATGCGGCGCATTTCTTGAATATCTTTCCCCAAACACAACAACTTAATAGCAACGCAACTAGCTTTAACAATTATTTATTTAAATATTTTTAGCAATAGGAGACTATAACTATTATAGAATTCGATAATCCGGATAATTGATTGCTGACCCCAATCCGGAGTAGCGAATTATCCGGATTACCGCATGTACACTGGCGAGCAAAACCGAGTACATGCTCAGCATATTTGTATTTATTGCTTCATATCTTGCTAAATAAAAGAGCAAATTTCATAAAATTTTTAACAATTATTTTTTATTATATTAGCTAAATAAATGCGTATTGAATGTAGTAATCACAGAGCAAAAACAAAAAAAATCAATATAAACAAATAAGGCAACTCAATTAACTCAGTTTTGCACGATTCTTTAGTATTATTAAGGATTGCTATTTTTATTATGGTATCTACAATCCTTTATTTTTAATAACATTGATTACACTCCTCGGCATGCTTTCCACCAAATTCTCTTAAAATTCACTTGGAATATTTTCCCATTCTACCTTTACACGGCTCCAAAGGTCTTCAAAACTAGTAGGCGCTCGATTGTGTTGTCCCAATCGTCTTTTCAATATGGACCATAAATTCTCTATTTGATTTAGATCCGGACTCTGTGCAGGCCATTTCATTACCTGAAATTTTTGCTCAGACAGCCATTTTCGGACGATTTTAGCCGTGTTTTTTGGGTCTCCGTCCTGTTGGAAAATGTCTTCGTCCTCGGGATAAGCGCTGTGGTCAACAAAATGGGGTAAATGGGTTTGAAGAATACGAAGATAATCCTCTTTATTCATCATTCCATTAATTCTAACAATAGGTCCAAAATTCCACTAAGTAAAACAGCCCCAAATCATCAAGCTACCTCCGCCATGTTTAACGGTTTGTTTCACATGATACTTTTGCATAGATTCATGAGGTCTGCTCCAGAAATATTCCTTACCATCACATTGGAATCGGTTAATTTTTGACTCATCGGACCAAATAACCCTTTTCCAGTCATCAATGCTGATGATTTTTGCAAAATTTAGACGCGCTTTTATGTTTTTATCAAGACAGAACTGGTTTTTTATTCTTCCCTGCTGCTACAAAACTGTTTCACTTGGTAGTATTTTGGACCTATTGTAAGAATTATTGGAATGATGAAGAAAGAGGATTACCTTTGTATTCTTCAAACCCATTTACCCGATTTTGTTGACCACAGCGCTTATCCCGAGGACGAAGTCATTTTCCAACAGGACGGAGACCCAAAAAACACGGCTAAAATCGTCCGAAAATGGCTGTCTGAGCAAAAATTTCAGGTAATGAAATGGCCTGCACAGAGTCTGGATCTAAATCCAATAGAGAATTTGTGGTCCATATTGAAAAGACGATTGGGACAACACAATCGAGCGCCTACTAGTTTTGAAGACCTTTGGAGCCGTGTAAAGGTAGAATGGGAAAATATTCCAAGTGAATCTTAAGAGAATTTGGTGGAAAGCATGCCGAGGAGTGTAATCAATGTTATTAAAAATAAAGGATTGTAGATACCATAATAAAAATAGCAATCCTTAATAATACTAAAGAATCGTGCAAAACTGAGTTAATTGAGTTGCCTTATTTGTTTATATTGATTTTTTTTGTTTTTGCTCTGTGATTACTACATTCAATACGCATTTATTTAGCTAATATAATAAAAAATAATTGTTAAAAATTTTATGAAATTTGCTCTTTTATTTATCAAGATATGAAGCAATAAATAGAAATATGCTGAGCATGTACTCGGTTTTGCTCGCCAGTGTATGTATCTTTTAAAAATTATAATAATTCATAGCAAAAAAAACGCATGTGGAAACACTCATATCACACTATTCTAACTGTATTTTTCAAAGCATGCTGTGATTTAAATAAAAAAAAATAAATAAAAACGGGTGTTATTCAATCCGGATTATAGAGTTGCAATCAATCCGGATTATAGAATACGCAATGACTGTACTTTTTAAAGCATGCTGTGATTTGAATAAAAAAATAAATTAAAACGGTTGTTATTCAATCCGGACTATATATTTGCAATTAATCCGGATTATAGAATACGAAATGAGCTGCAACATTTTGTCCGGATTACCGAATATTCCGGATTAGTGGAGTCCGGATTATCGAATTTACACTGTATTTTAATTTTTTCAAGATACATACATATATTAATTTATTTATTAACTTAATTAACTTATTGATAATTCCTTCCAGTACTCTAAATATAGGATAAATTCTTGTTGTACGTACTCATGAAAATAAATAATCAAATAAAAAAATTTAAAAAAATTTTTAACAAATAGAAACTGGGAATTATCTCCTTTCGTAGGTTACTTTATATTATATTCAACATTTTTTTTTTATTTTTCGAATTTATTCTATGAGTTGCATTTCAGTTATGTATTTTATAAAGCTTTTTTGTAATAGTTCTATTCCTTAAATTTTTAGGAATGACTTTTATACACTACCAGACTATTATATTGTATTTTCTTGTTACATTTTACCTTAGCTATCCTTTGGATAGCAATGAAGTATATAGTATGTACAGTAAGGTAAAATGTAACAAGAAAATACAATATAATAGTCTGGTAGTGTATAAAAGTCATTCCTAAAAATTTAAGGAATAGAACTATTACAAAAAAGCTTTATAAAATACATAACTGAAATGCAACTCATAGAATAAATTCGAAAAATAAAAAAATAAAAAAAATGTTGAAAAAAATTTTTAATATTTTTCAAAATAAAAAATTTTGAAGACAGAAAATAGGCACCAGCCTGCATTACATATGAGGGGCTTAAAGCACAAGGTGTTCAATTGCTATCTGGAATATACTTTTAGATACACGTGTTAGAATTAAAATATCGACTTGAATTTTTACAGAATCATTTTCTTGTTTTAAAAAACAAAAATTTCAAAATTTAACTAACAACTGTTGCGCAGATTTCAAAATTATTAATAAACTAAACCGTTTTTGAGGTACGCGAATATATGTTGTGCAATCTTCTCCGTTTTCGAAATAACGGTATATCTTTATAACAGGAGCTAACCTAAAAAAAAGCGATTAGCATCACTGGATTCAATGTACTCGAACTAGGTTTACCCGCCGGGTGCCCCGCTTGACGGTAAAAAACGTGTTAAATTCGAGCCCAGTGTTATTAATTGTTAAATTAGCGGAGTTCAATATTAGGCTTGCAAAAGTGCAAACGCAAATTATCGTAGCACCTTGAAATATGCGAATCTTAAAAGAAAGTAAAAAACAGTTTAAAGTTAAAGAAGACCAAACTATCCATTTATTTAACATACCTAATATATAATGTGTATCCTACTGAACGAAAAATATTACCTTAAAAACTAAAACAAGTACGACCAGACAAAATTGCAGTTACATTTTTGTAGCCTAAGGTAATGTAATGAAATTGAAAGTTTGAAATTAAACCAAAATAAAAGAGGAAAAAAATGAGAACAAAACTAAAACACACCTCAAAATATTTACGAACAAAAATCCTGTTTTAGCTTTCAAAACCCTTAAAAACATTCCTGTCAAAACTTAATCGAATTACACCTCTCGTTTGTATGAATGAATGTTAGCTTTTTTCTGTTTTCTTTATATGTATATTTTCCTTATTTTGTTCTTTGTGTCTCTTTCACTTCTACCGAGATGACAAATCGTCAACAAAAGTCTATTGAACAGGTGTGAAAATATGAATAAAAATCAAACCAGACGACACTTACAAATATGATGCGTAAAAAATGCTTAATTTTTTTTTACAGTAAAAGCGTGGACAAAAATATGTTGGTAACATAATTCCTGGTTCATTTTTAGGTTTATTATTTTTTTTCTTTTTACTTTTTTTTTCTTTAATAATTGTGGCAAAAGAAGAAATTCTTGTTTTACTTACTTAACCTTTATTCGCATAACTTGTCATTTATTTATTTAATTATCCAACTAAAGAAAAAATCTAAAAAAAATACCAAAAACAAAAAAAAATATGTTATGATAAAGTTACACATTGACAACAAAAACAACGGTTGTCTGTAACTGTTATAGCAACGACTGTGTAAAATGTTGTATGCAACATTACATTTCATATTTTAAAGCAATTTTACTACGCATTCCTCTACACTGGAAAAGAAAATGCAAGTGAAAATATCAATTTGCAACATTGTTTACGAGCTACGAATGCTTTTCGCCAGATAAGCTTTATTTCTTTCGATGAAGGGTGTAGTGTTCCAAAAAAAAAAAGAAGCAAATGACTAACTCACGTGATTTTATCTACTTATTTATGGATGCTTTATTTCTCAGTTTGGAAACATTTAGGGAATTAGTAATTTTTGTAAAGATGATGCTTACAAAGATAGAAATCATTTTTAATCCGCTAACCATTTCTACACCTTTTCCAGTTGTAATTCAGAAAATAATAAATGTAATAAAGAAAAATCACTACAAATTACCAGTGAATATATTATATATAAGGCAGGGTTGGAAAATTGCTTTTATAATTTCGTACCAACTATGAAAACAAAATAAACTTTTGTACCATTTTTTAATATTTATAAAAAAAAAAAAAAAAAAAAAAAAAAAAAAAAAAAACATGGGTTTTAGACCCGTTTTTACAACTTACCAATACCAAAAGTTTGAATTTTATCGGCCATATAAAAAGTTAAATTATTACAACTTTTCTTAAAATAAGTTGAACACTTTTTATGCGGCCAATAAAATTCTACCTTTCGCTAGCGGAAAGCTTTAAAAACGGACCTTAGTCTTTTAAGCCACATAGGATCGTAATAAGCGCAAACTTGGCAACCAGTGTTAAAAAATGTTATAGCGCATGTAGTTAGCAAATATAGCTATTAAAATGACGTTAGAACAAAAGCTGATTATTAAAAAGAAGAAAAAAGGATAAAAAAGTTGATATCTAGCAAAACGTTGAGATTTTTAAATAGTACCAAGTAAGCCGCGATGGTACCACGGTACTAAGAAGATCCAAAATGTACCAAAAAAAGTACAATGATTTCCATCCGTAATACATAATAACCCGTGAATTTTTTTTTTTTTTAATTATTTAAAAGTTGAAACAGTGCAAAACGAAATGTTGGCATAAAAAAAAAAAATTATTTTCAAAGAAAGTTGTCCAGTTTGCCAATCTTTTAGACCAAACAATCCAGGAATACGATTGTTGAAATGCCTACAAGAAGATAGTGCTTACCCTATCTGATTGAAAAGAAAGAAATTGAAAGAAAAAATAAAAAATTAGTGTCAAGAGGTGGTACAAAGCCAACAATTCTTTCTGATTATTAAACTGATTTGATGCTTTCATGGATAGAAGAAGAATCTACGAAAACGCAACTTGTCATTCTAAGCTAGGAAGAGTCATCAGTGGTACGCCAGCCTCTCTTCGGCGGCTAGCCCCCCATTCTCCGTTGCTAAATCGCATTAAAAATATTTGGTCTAAAGTTAAAGCCTATGCCAAAAGAAAAAATCGTGTTCCAAACGTCACAGGTCCTGGCGTGATGGAACAAAGATTGATGTACTTAGAGGATATTATGCAAAAAACACCATAACTAGGGGTTTTTGGCGCTCGTGCTGTGCAACACTGCTGTGCAACCTGCGCGAAATTTTTGGCCATTGAATAAAAACGTGTTTTTCTGATTTTAACAAGCTACCGCTTTCGCCAAATTTAACTGCTTCAGATTTTTTTCTTCGAACATCGAACAGATTAACCGTAAAATGCATAACCCGGTACCCTTAAGTCCACTAGCAACTTTAAACGTTTCTTGCTGTAAAATCAATACTAATAGAATATTAAAACTTCGGATCTAGGAAAGTCAAGTCTTTTTGAGTATTTTTATTTTATTTATAAAATTCGGTTCAGCGGTTCAATAACTATAAGCTTCAAAAGATGACACCTACGCAAACTCATAACCGGGGTACCCGCAAATTTATTATGGATTTATTCGTTAAACCAACGTGTTTTAATCGTTAAAACATTTTATCAAAATCAATAATCGATTACTGGGACAATGTGAAAAATATGTGGAATTTTTTTTTTTTGAGAAACAACGTGCCAACAAAACGCACTATTTATCGTGTTGTAAATGATTTCGAGGAAAGAGGGTGAGGTTTATGCAAACAAACCAGAAACGCTTAAGCGACTCAAGCAAAATATTCGTGATAAAATTAATAAAATACCGCGTGAAATGTGTGAGAATGTCATGATAAATGTGCTCAAAAGGGCTAGCATTTGTGAGGCTAACAGAGGCGGACATTTATCTGATATTGTATTCCATACATAATTGCCGACATTAAATAAAACACTTATCAATATAAATTTAATCAAAAATTATAAACAAACAATGTACATTGTATACATTCCCGGCGGACAGCCTGTATTAAATTATTTAATTTATTTTTCTAAATTGTTAATTAAAAGATTCTTAAATAAATATTTTTTTTTGTGAAGGTAAAATTGTACCCCGGTTTGGGTTTTGCTTGGTTAAGGCGAATATCCGAGAAGAAATGAGGGTGCCAGGACCTGAAATTCTAAGAAAAGTTGTGGGAAATGCTCCGGAAAGAGCATGTCAGGTCGAAGCAAGCAATGATCACCATTTAAACAATATTATCTTTAAAACATATTTCCAAATTAGAATCTAAATTTTAATAAATATCAACATTAAAAAAAAAAATTGGAAAAAAGTTATTCATTAAATAAATAATAACGTTACTTATGCGCCACCCTAAAATATACCCTTCAGATGATTTTACTTACTTAAAATTTTAGATCTTTGAGAGATTTTACATACATTGAGCTTTTGTCTATTTTGTTAGACTTGGACTTGAGTTTTTTTTTAGTGAATTTTTATTAGGTTTATGTTTTCGCAAACACTTGTTACAAGAGTACTTTAAAACTATTTGTATTGATTTCTTCTGGCAAAGGTCTAAGAAGTTTTACAACATTTTACAAACTTGCTTGTGTATAAAATAAAATAGTGAAAGAAAAGATCTTAGATGACGCAATGATGCACGAATAAAGAAATTTTAACATTTTCAGAAATAAGATTTTGTTTATTGTGCTAAATTCTTAATTTTCATTCGTGATTAAAACTCTGAACTTTATTGTTGGTGGATATGCTAGTTCCTATGCGCATTTTACTGGTTGCTTAGGCCGGATCATCAGGAAATCTTTACCCAAAAACTTTTAAAAAGCTTAAGATATTATAAATGCAAAATTATGTATTGTTCCAAAATATAACTTTGAAAATAAATTGGCAATTGCCCGTGCATAAAAAACTGAGCTGGCAAATTGCTTTATTTTGATTTTCTTGTGAAAACAACAAAGCAATTTGTTTTTTCTTATCTCGCTTATAACTTCAATTAATGTTGGGAGAATTGGTATTTTACTTAAGCTTTGACATGGTTGCAAATAAAATTTTAAGTGTAATTCTCATTCTCTCTACAGTTTTATTTGCATATCTAATATCTTTAGCTTTTTCAAAGTCTTTGTAAAAAGCTTTCCTGATGGACTGGCCTAAGCCCCCAGTGAAATGCCCATAGGAACTAGCATCTGTACTCCAATAATAAATTTCTGTGTATTTATCAAGACTGCAAATTGGGAATTTAGCACAACTAACGAAACCTTATTGATTAAAATTATGTATTCCAAAAATAACTTTGATAATTTTAATAAACTTTTATTTTATAAGCTCTAATTATAAACTATTTCTTTACAAAAAACTTTAGAACATCAAAAGTTAGTATGCAAATAAAACTGCAGAGTGAATGGGAATTACAAACACTCAAGTTTAATATGCAATGATGTTAAAGCTTAAACAAAAAAGCAACAACAATAAGGTTCAGTGTATTTCTCAAGAATGAAAACTGGGAATTTAGCACAACAAACAAAATCTTATTTATGAAAAATAATGTATTCCTTATAATAATATCTGAGGAGATCGAGTGGTTGCGATCGAAACATGTCATGATACCCTGCCGGCCACGGTTCGAATCCCGGCCACGGTCAAGAATGAAGGATTATCGATAACAATTTTAATTAATTTTCATGTTGTAAAATTCCTTTCTTCATGAAAATAATTTAATGAAAATTAAATTTAATGAACTTAAGCCTGATTAGAGAATATCGGAAATTTGGATTAAAAACCATAAATAGTTCAACAAATAACCACAATGCTGATTACTTTGATAATTTTAATAAACTTTCAATTTATAAGCTCTAGTTATAAATTATTTGTTTTTTTTTTATAATAATTTAAGATGTAAAGGTACACTTAATTTTTTTAAGGTCCTTCTAAGGAAAATGTTTTCCAAAAGCCTTGTTTTAGAAAGTAATTAAAATTAATATTCAAGAGAATTTAATTATTTCAAATGCAAGTATATACTGCTGCCCTAGCACACTTCTTTGTTGTGAGCTAGTCGATCTGGGTGAGTGTTGTAGTTCGACTCCCGGCAAAAGCTCTGGTCAATTTCACTTTAAACGGGCTGAAGAGCTAAGTTCTATTATTAACGTTAAAATGATCCTCAATTTAATAAAACGTATTGTATTTTTTGAGTGTATTATTTATATTTCAGCAATTATGCATTACAATGTCATGCGTAATATTATAATTTTTTTCTGTCCGATATTTTATGTAGTTTTTGTAATATTATTATAACCTGATGTCCTACCATAGTTATAATTATAATTTTGTCTTACTTCCCTCACTGGTGATCTTTTTTAAACTTCACGAATTTAATATTTTGAATAGTTCGTGTGGTCAATGTGAGTTGTTGTGTTTAACCACTTTTCTTTAACAAAAAAAAAAAAAAAAATTAAATTAGGGCACGCTTCTGCGGCTTTTAAAAAGGCAGTCATTTTATGGTTGTAATATAAAATACACATATGAAAACTTATGTATTACGGTATGTAATTGTGTATGGAGTTATGGATACACTTTGATGCATTACTTACATGATAATAACCTACAGCTAAAAATATTGTATATTTCACGAACAACAAACATTTGGGGCATAATGCCTTAAAGAGAAATTAACAACAAGAAATAATCTTTGGTATCGTATTGTTGGTTTTTACTACAAGGAGTTAAAGTATGAAAGATCAACAATAATTTTAATGTTTTTTTTTTTTTATTTCTGAAGTAGCAAATATTGAAAGTCATAATGAAATTGAAAAGCTATAATTTTCTTAATACTAAGAAGAAAAATAAACAGAATTTAAAGAAAACTTAATAAAACTTGTAATTTTTAAAGGAAAGTGATTGAGCAAACAAAAATATACAAAATGTTGCAACAGTTTATAAAAGAAAAAAAATACCTGATAAGTAGCCAGTTGAGAAACATTAAAAGTATAATTGTTTTCATTGATGACCTAGAAACTTCCACAATATGTTGACGAACTTTTAGTCATCCTGCTTTTCGTTTTAATCAGACATTGAGTTTCCACCATTTAAAAACACTTTAAATCGTCTGACCAAGACGACAGGACCACCCAAAAAACAAGGTTAGTTATTCATTAAGTTGTAACGGTGCTGGCCAGTCAATTAATGGTGGATTGATAGAGACATTGACTGAATACTTTTAGTTTGAATACGAAAAAAAAAAAAAAAATATTTCAAAGTCCGTTTGACGCTTCTCTGAAGGATCTTAAGGCATAAACCATAATGTTGCCACAGTAGTTATCATTATTTGCTATTTCAACTTAATCCAAAAAGGAATTTGCATTTATTATCATTTCTAGTCTACTAAAAAAATTCTTCTAGAATTACTTTAACCACTGACTAACAATAATGATTGAGCTGACACAGACTTTAACTATAATTGAAACTATTTCTTTATGTGTGTTGGTTGTTTTTTGGTTCGTTCCATTTTGATCATTAATTCAATTCTGCGTTAAAGCGGCTTTTTACACTTTAATTTCAATAAAACAACATTAAATGTCAATCAAGATAATAGTGGACAAACGTATGAAAAACCAAAATGAATGAAAAACGAAACAAATGAATACAAAAAATTGATATAAAGAGTAACAAAACGTTAAGTTTTAAATTTAAAAATTTATCATGAAATTGTCAACACCGTAAAGAAATTGTCATGGTACGACAGCCAAAGTCAACAACAGCAACAGCATCATTGTCATGATCAGGGCAAGCTTTTTTTATATGCAAGAGAAAAAAAAAATTAAATTAAATTAAAATATTGAAAAATGGTATTTTAGTAATTTTAATTAAAATATTTACACATTCTTAGTTATGAGAAAAAAATTGGCATCAATAACAAAAAATCGTTTATTTTTTCTAACATTTATTGCTTAATTGCAAAATATACAAAAATATGCAAAAAAATTGGCGCAATATGCAAACACATATTTTTCCAAGCAAAAAACTAGCCCTGGTCATGATCTTTTCAGTAGCAGCAGGAAAACGCATTAAAAAGAAAATACCACTTCGGAAAGGAACATTTCATTCAGTAGTTGGCACGAGTGTCGCGAAGAGTTAATTTTGTTAAATGACTGAAATGTGAGGACAGATACATTTCAATATACATATAAATATGTAAAGTAATTTAAAGAAAAAAATAAATAAACGTACAAAAAATAAATGGAAAATTTACAAAAACAAAAAAAAAAAAAATTTGCTTAAGATATAAGAAAGAAAAAATAGAAAATTAGATGGAACTGTAACTATATTGGCAATGCAAAGAACTTCTTTCTGTGGACAGCAGATATCTGCAAAATTTGTTATTTATTTAGTTAACACTGAAATAAAATCCATGTCTTATATACACGAAATCTGTTGCACATTGTACGATACATAGTGAGAAAAAACAAAATTTTTTCGCACAATGTACAATCATCGAAAATTGTTCAAACTCATTACAGTAGTGTAGCTGTCGCAGACAAATACTGCGTACACGTGGGGTAACACAACACAAATGCTTCTCTAAATTGGAAGTTAAATGAGAAGCTGGTATAAAAAATACTCTCAAACATTGACAAGGGAATGAAAAATACACGCGGCAATGAGAGTGAGAATACAAATACAAACCACATTTTTTAATGTGAGTTAGCGATATGTGTGTATTTTTTTAATAATATTGCAACAACACTTCTGCACAAAAACAATTCTTTGCGCAAGTAACCATCACAAATTTTCGCAAACTGCTCGAGGTAATTTTTAAATACTAGGAGTATAGGCGAAAATTTGTTAATTTATTGAAAGGTTTTGAAATGAACAAGTACTGTCTGGAGTGTATTTATTTGAATTCTTGTACACTCAGAACACTGCTTATCTTGTTCGACTAATAGTGACGCATAACATTTGTCATTGTGGTTGTACACAAACGTTTTGTAGATACATTTGATTTTTGGTATACGAATACATTTATGCTGACCTTTAGTATATTCTTAAAATAAGGCTTATGAATAGCTCAATAAATACTTAGGATATTTTAGAAAAAAGGATAAGACTTACAGTTAGCTGCAGTCTTTTTCAATTAAAGATTCTGATGGACAAGGAAATTTCAGTGTTGTTATTTCAACTTTATAAACATTTCGAAAACATTATATAAAAATGTGTCTTGGCACAATAGAAAAGCACTATTTAAGATGCAAGTTTTTTTTGGAATTTATGATGGAATTAAATAATTTTTTGGCCTTCCTTAAAACAGTGATCTTGCTGTCTTTTTTATTCACCTATTTTTCGTAGTTTGTGTTGACTTTTTAATAGAAGTATATCTTGATCTTGAAGCCTGAAAATATTCAAAAAGTAAAGATTTAAGAAGATCTTCCAGAATCATTGCAAGGGACGCGAAGAGCTAAGTCCATCGAATGCATTGAGTTTTATCGCCATCGAAATAAGTTAGTAGTCCCGCGGGAGGAAGGCTACATTCCGATTTTGGATTATGTTGCAGTAAGGGATTGATGTGGATCTGTTGAAATAATTCAAGGTGCAAACCGGTAGACTTTAATATAAGCCAGTTTGAATATTAAACATTTTAAGCCTAGAGTCATTACAAGGCCATAATGACGATTGTGTGATGTGTGATGACGTCGAAATTTCGTCAGAACCACATGCGCATGTAGAGTTTTACATTTCGCTTACTATAGGCTTATGTAAAATATTCATTAAATGAGAACTTAGTGGATGCCAAGTCTTATCCAACTTTTAGTTGTTTAGATTAATCTGGTTTAAATACGAACCAATTCGGTCGCAGTTCACTGCAAAGACCTAAGATTTTACAAATAGTTTAGTCCTGAAAAGAAAAGATTACTTACACTGGTTCACAAATTTTCAACACAGTCGTGACCAAATGAATTTGACACCTAATCTTTATGTAAAATAAGTATATTGTTACGTTACTGCCTTTCAATAACGTTTTGGTTTATTTCCTTTATAATAAACCTTTTCGAGTTCTTTATTGCACTTTAATAAAATTAAATAAACACAACACTTTAATTTATAACACTTACTTATTAAGAACTTAGTCACTTTAACAACCGTAATTTATACCTTTTATTCACAACCAACTATAATTTTCTCCGCGTGATACTTTATTGACAAAGTCTGAACTTAGAATGATCTTATGCTGCTAGCCGCCGCCAGTATTTATTCTGCAATTCAGCCGTCTATAACATTCGAAAGGTTTTTTGAAGGTTCGAGGCTTTACTATTCATCATTCTTTACGTCTATTTGATTTATGGCGGCACTTTGTTTACATATTTTCACCACTTACACTGCAGCTTTTTTAACGGTCATTTTCAATAACAATGTGAACTACTAAAATTACCTTAAAATACAAAACAACTAATAAATACAAGATAAATAATAATTACAACTAATTCTTAACTAAAGTTACTTTCGTAACAATATTAAGGCCCGTTTTCACGACTTAACGATAGCTAAATGTAGGAAGTTATCGAACAGATAATGAGCTTTTAATTACCACAAGTTCCCTTTAATCTAAAAGTGAAGGATAAGCTAAAGAGAGGAACGTGCTACCTTTAACTTTTGTCGTAAGGTTTAGATTTGAGATTGCCATATTATATTCACATATTTTTTATATATGGCAGCTCCAATTATTCGTATATTTTGTATATGTAAAAAAAGTACGTAGTTGCCAGTTCGTATTTTTATTTTGGCAAAAATAATCGATATTTTCTTTAGTATTGCCACATTTTCAAAAATGTTAAGTTTATTTTATACAGAAGTTGTGAAAACGAAAAATAGTTGAAGGTAACTTTATTCCTCACTAGTGCTAAAGGTACCGTTTACTATTTCGAACTTTATAGGTAAGTCGTGAAAACGGGCCGAAGTATATTAATAATAAGTATATTAATAAATAAGTTAATTTGTCATTTTTGCACTGATCTGGATCCTATTGGGCACAAAATGTTCGTATTGAAATAGGCTAACGTTAGTGATAAAACTTAAAAAAATTTATTGTTAGTTTAAAAAAAAAATAACTTAAAAAGAGCAAAAGTGCAAAAAATCATCAAATTTATAATGAAGTTTGAAATTTTGTCCACTATAACTCGGCCATTTATTGACTCATCTTCACAAACGACCAATGGTTATTTTAGAAATTTTATAACCTTTTACTAAAACTAGAAAGAAATACATAATCCGTTTAAAATTTTTGAAGATATTTGCATTTCAGTCAGCGGAAAATTTTACATAAAGTTTAGGTGTCAGATTTATTTGGTCAAAAAACTGTCAAGTAGTGTTTTTTTTAAAGAATATTTTGAAATTCATTTAAAATTAATATAGAGAGGCACAGTCATTAGAAATTTTGTTCTCAATTTTAAAACCCATAATGTCAAACAAAAGAAAATAAGAAAAAATTTAAGCAAGCGGCAAAAATCAAATAAATTAATTTGACATAACATGGGAAAATTATGACAACTTGACCTAATCAGCATACCTGGTACTTATTATACCATGATGGAAACTATTGTTTCCATATATAGAGCAATGCCCAAAGTTGCTTTTTTTGTAATAACATTTGTTTTTAACTTACGTTATGGATCACGTAATACACAATTACTTCCCAGTAATGTGGGATATCATTTAGTTTGGATTGTCAATTATACGTTCATACCTATTTCACATTTTCTTTCTATTGGAATCGCAAAGCAGAAATTTTAAATTTTTGCCTTAAACTAAAATTAAAACCTTTTCACGCGATTGCTTTAATAATAAAATATTTATATAGTAAAAATGTTTCCTAATTAACTTAAAATTCCACGGCACTGACCTTTTGACAATAAAATGTCAATATCTGATACCTTAAAAATGTCCTTGAAATTAACTATAAATACTTGATTAATTTTTGCATTTTTCTTGCCAATAGCAGGCGCAGCTTGATAAAACTATCTGTAGTAATAAATTTTAATTATATTTTATTACTTAAAACGATACATTTACTGTCAATCGTATCGATAGTTTTGCATAAAGTTTTAAATTCCATAATTTTATCTCTTCATCTTACAGCATCATCATCATCATCAGCAATTCCAAACTGCTCCAGAGATACACGCATATTTTTCTGACAAATTTTTTGAAACACGCAATCATAGTCACACATTAAATTCGAACACCTTTGTTTACAGAATTGGAGACAAATAATTTATTGGTTTTTAATTTAAATAATTACGTTCTTCTAAAGTAATGAAATCCAAAAATAGCAGATTAAAAGATACAAGAAAAAAAAAAACTAAAACGCAAGACATTAAAAATATTTTAATAAAATTAATTAAAAAGTTGTAGTACAAATATAAAAAAATATGTCCTTGATACTTTCAAGTTACACCATAAAAGTTAATAATAAAAAAAAAATCGTGGAATTACAATTGGACATCGATTGCACTGGTTCACAAATTTTTATTTTGCAAGATGGGTAAACGGACAAGTTAAGAGAAAACGAGAATTGGTCCTAATTCATTTTAAAAAAGAAAAAAGCCAGCGTAAAAGTGCCAGTACAGTTCAATATCTTATCCAGAGATAAGTATGTACGCGAGAATCGAGTGGCGGACAAGGGCAGAAATGTGCCATATAAAATTTTTACAAATACTAACAAAAAGAAAATAGTTCGTAAAATTAAGGAAAATCCAAAAATTTGGCTCGGACGAGAATTTCTTGGTTCAAGCCATGTTAAAAAAAAATTCTTTCCATGTAACTGAGTGAAAGTCTAGCCAGTCCTAATTTTTTTCAAAGATGGCTTTTGCTGCTTAATAAAAAATATAATGAAAATACAGTAATAAAAATAAGGAAAGAAATCCTCAAAAATTCCGTAAAATTAAAAATATCTCCTTCAAAATCCTAGAATCAAATTTTTTACCCCCATTTTCATAATAAAATTCCCAATTTTGGGGCGAGACCCTTAATTTGATGTCTGGTAAGACGTGTTACCAAAAGACTTTTAAAGTTATATTAATTTATTAAAATTATCAAAGTAATTTTTGAAAATACATAATTTTAATCAATAAGATTTTGTTAGTTGTGCTTAATTCCCAATTTTCATTCTTGATAAATACACTGAAATTTATTGTAAATTACTATATGCATTTCACTAGTTTCATAGGCCAGACCGTCAGGAAACCTTTTTCCAAAAACTTTAGAAAAGCTTAAGATATAAGATATTCAAATAAAACTGTAGAGTGAATGAGAATAACAAACACTCAAAATTTTATTTGCAAGAAAGGATCTACACAGTTTTCAATATCATTAGTCGCATGTGTGTTTGCAAGTATAGAACTAAACAGAGATGCACATGTTTTGCATTTTGTTGTTGCTTTTAAAGAAAATTTAAAACACCTTTTCAACAATTTTATGCTAAGATTATTAAAAAAAATTAATAATATTGTGCATATCATACAGAAATACCCTTTACAGCATATATTTTATCAATGTTGGTGACAATTTTTAGCTCAATTTTATGGAAAAATAACCGTAGGTATTCCTATTTTTAAGAGTAGTTCTGATAAAGATAAGTGGTACTTAGAGTATGAAGTTTAAAAAAGGAATATTTTTCTGAACCTTTTTAAATTTTTAATTTTACTGGAATTCAATTTCAAGAAAAAGTCTGTATATAAAAAATTTTGAGCAAGTAGACGATGGTTGTTATTGCCCAGTAGGATATTACTAAAATCTTCAGAATTAAAGCAAATTCTGTTGTGAGATTTCAAGCATTTTGATACAGAATGCAAGCTAAGCGACTCCCGTTGCCTTTGATGTCAGTTACTTTTTATACCTTCCACCACTTTCGAGAGTTTGTGATTACTAGGGATGAGATTTTCATTCACTAAAAAATATGCGCTTAAAACATGCACTTAAAACTCCAAAATATGCATTAAAAAAATAAAACAATATGCACTAAAACTTGACCATTTTCAATAAAAAAAAGCTTTTGTTTTTTTTATTTTATTTAAAACCAAACAAAATAAAATATTCTATTGTTGTTTTTATTTTATTGTTATTCAAAGGTATAATAGTTTTTGAAACATAATTTAAATACTACATAATTTAAATTTTTGTAAATTATATTAAATACTTTTTTATATTCAGGCCTGTTCTGCAAATCACCTTTAGTCAAATCACGTGATTTCAAATCACATGTGCCTACTAAAATCACACGTTTGATTTGAAATCACGTGATTTTCAGAACAGGCCCGATTATTAATTTTCTAATTCAGATCCCACATTTGATTCTAGATCAAAAATTTGTTTTATTTTTTGAAATCCTGTATTTTTTTGCAACACGTTTTGGATTTTTTAAATATGTCGGGCTATTTTTTCTTCCACATGTTAATTTTACTTTCTGCCATATCAGTTAATTTGAGTTGACTATTAAGTGAATTTAATCCTTCCAATTTAGTTATTGTTTCACCAATATATCCGAAGTTGGAAAATACAAATTCTAATTAACTTTTGATGTTACATATTTAAATTTAATATTTCTTTTACTTTTTTTTATTGCATAAGCATCGGTAGCAATAAGTTCTTTAATAAATAAATTGCTCAACGTTTTATGAATAGAACTCTGAAGCATCTATCCAGGTTCCTCTTCTTGTTAATACTGGCTGCGGTGGTGACGGTACCAAAAGATACATTGTATTTAAATTTGCAACTCGTGAAGGATCCTTTAAAAATATTTTTTCCCGTATGAAACCAATAAATCAATATTATCGAATCGAATTCCTCTGCAACTCGGTGTAATCCATGTGCCAAGCAAGTAACATGTAACAGTTTAGGATACATTTTTTAGGACAATTGCCTTAACCTTGTAAGGTGCTGCATCGGTTAAAAATTGAAGGATCATTTGTCGAAATCCTGTATTTTAAGCAAAGCTCAAAAAAATTTTTTGAAGATTTTTTTTTTATACAATTTGGAAATTTTTTGAAGAACTTTTTTTATAATATGGAAATTTAAAAAATATATCACTCCAAAATGTTAAAATATGCAAAAATATGCATCTAAAACCAAAATATGCAAAAATATGCATTTTCACCAATATATACAACAATATGCAAAAACAAATCGATGCCATTTTAAAGCAAATTTAATGATTCAGAAAGATAATTGGTCGACATCGATTTTAGACTATCGACAAAAAACTTGCATTTGCATGGAAATCGCATACCTAGTGATTACAATCCAGCATAGTCATAATCAGTTTAGTAGAAAATACAAATTTGTTTTATATAATTGGAAATCACTCTGCTAAATTTTGTTTTAAATTTATAAAGCCTACTGTCGGAAAACACCTTAGTACGCCTAAAATCGTAATAAATAATAATCTTAATAAATAAATAGAAGGCTAGAAATCACACTGCAAAATTTCATGAAGATGGGGCCATCATATAGCGTACTTTTGAAATAGACTTTAATACGCTCAGAATAGCAGCGAATATTAATACTCAGAGTATTAATTTTAGTGTATAATTGTAAGATATAACGCCCAAAGCTGAAATATTGTTAGTCTAGGTGGAAGGCATTAAAGATTCGGTACATTACTTTCTACTTGCATACCCCTTTCAGACCTGACACCAATCTAGTGCGAATTTTTTCATAAGTTTTGGAACATATGATCTCTATATCGTATGAAAATAAAATAAAAAATGTTTAAGTTTTACCATTTTTATATCGTTCAAGGATTTTCAGGACACGCAGAACTAAAGTTTTTTTTGTAAAATCGCCTTTTTTTGCATCAAATGACTTCAATTGGTTTGAAACATTAAAATTTATATTTTTTTTTAGTTAAAACATGCCCTCTTCCATATTTGTTAACGATTTGCACTTTTGTAATTGAAAACACAATTCCCTTCTGCGACTCAGTTTGATAAAACTTAAATTTGACGCAAGAATTTTGCAATAATTTCAGTAACGTTAAGGCGAAGAGCGGAATAATGTGTGAAACAAACCTAAAGAGCAATCAGCGCAATCGATGCATGCCGGTCTGAAAGGGATACAATTACTATTGAATTTCAATAATTGATTATATCTTTTATGTTTGTCTTAATTACTCTTTAAAAAAGTTTTAAACAGTTCCCTGGATTTATACGCTCTAGGGAATAAAAAAACTTCGTGAAATAAGAAACCCTACTTCAAGCTTATTTCATCTTATATGTTGTTTGTTTAACTTCAAAATAAGAGACCTTTTAAGATTCCACGATTTGTGGTTTTATTAAATGACCACCATCAAAGTGCCAACAGCCCACTTTTTATTTTTAAGTAAAAATTGATTGATGTCAGTTAACTAATTTTTGTTTGCAGAAATAACAAAAACCTTTAGAAGAGATCCTTTGGTTTTATAAAAATACTAAAATTGGTTATTTAAAATTTATGGGCAAACTTTTGCTACTATTTGACCAAAATATATGTGGCAGACCTGCTCACTCCAAGATGGCTATGGGAGGTGTACCTGTGCAAATATCAATTATGGAAGAAGCTTAAACAGTAGACAAAACTATTTAACATGCACCTTTTGAACATTTATTTACTCGAGTTTGTTCTAGGAAAAACGACAACTAGTCAAAGTGATAAAAAGACGCACAGTGTGACCCAAAATTGTGTACAATAATTTAAAATAACAAAACTTTTTGTAACTACAATTTTTTTAAATTGTTTAACGTTACTTTAATCATATAATTGTCATAGGCTTCTGCAACCAAATGGTGGAAATTTTAACCCTCCTAAAAAAAATTCCGATATTAGTTTTTCAAACGCCGACACACGCGTTTTTTTTCTGGTCTCCTCTACCAGAATACATAGGTAGAACCCCGTCATTTTGGAAAAAGTTAGAAATTGTTGTACAGTGTTATTAGCTATCCAGTTTAAAACTATGGTCTAACAAGCATTTAACGTGCATTACCACTATATTTATTAAACATTTGCTTGATTTTGCATAACGTGTACCAGATCACACAGCATTTAATGTTTTATGAATTAGATTATTCTTTAATTTTTTTCAGTAATAAAGTCCTACTAAACCAACAAAAATTATTAATATGAAAGTTAAAAGTATATCAATTTACGGCCATTATCACAACTTGCCGATAGTTAAATGTAGGATTTTGTACCACGTTTACGATGTTTTTTATTACGACAACTTTTCTTAAAACTAAAGTGAGCAATGTGTTAAAGGCCGAATCATCCTACCGGGTAGGCTAAAGTTAAGTTGAAAAATTTAATAGCTTTTTGCGCGTCCGACAAAATCCTTCCTTTAACTTACAGCAAGTTGTAATAATGGACCTTAGTGGTCACGTATTTTAAGGATTTCTTCGTCAAATATTTGGTAAATGTGAACATTCCTTAAGGTCTCAGTCTATATTTTCATTTTCGAAACCGCTATTATAAAAATGAAACTCTTGGTTATCCAAAATTTTACGGAACATTTAACATTCAATTAAAGTATTGAAAGGATATTATTAAAAACTGTAAGTTGTACTTTTGTTTATCCAAATCGATAGGGGTAGGGTCAAACTGTAAGTCGAATTGGCATGAAATAACCTACAAGTCATGGGGAAGTTGTAAATGATAACTTATTTTCATATCTGTTACACAGAAAAAAAATTTTGCGCCAGTAAAAGAATTAATCAAAAATAAAATCAGTTTTAATTAAATATTTAATCAGGTGAATTAAACTTTTAATCAAGTGAATTAAACGTTTAATTGAAATATTGTAAACGTTTAATTAAAATATTGTCAATTAAAACATTTCATACACTTGATTAAAAGTTTAATTCACCTGATTAAATATTTAATTGAAACTGATTTTATTTTTGATTAATTCTTTTACTGGCGCACAAATTTTTTTCTGTGTACACAAAATGTTGTGTTTAACTTTCCGAAACCAGGTTGTTTGGGTTCGTCATAAACTATGTTACTATTATTTGGTGAATTAGGTTTGAATATAATTTTTTTGTAATTGTGTGTGTAACATAAATGATAACCCAGCGGTAACTAGAATGGGTAAAAAGTCCTAATAGAAGACCTTGTTTAGCAGACACAAGGTTGTCATTGGGAGCAAGCCCTTCCACACTCCCTTTAATAATTCCTTCGTTCGCTTCCCAAAGAAGTTCACTAAAATATATAAAACTGAACAACTTCCTTTCTTCCTTCTTAAAGAAGGGAGTAGCGAAAGTGTACTGAATATTTTGGAAGGTCTTTTAAAATGAAATTTATACCATCAAGAAGGCATACTTCTGAAGAAATGATATCATACGAAGCGAATCTTTTAGAAAAGAGTATAGAGGCCTTCAAAAAGGCCTGCCACTTGTGGTTCTTTTAAAATTTACCGCTGTGAAACAACTTTATTTTTAGACACAAAGAAAATTATCACTTTTTATTATTCCCAGCAAAAACTTGGTAATGACTTGCAATTACTGAACCACTTACTTTTCAATGACTACTTTATACCATCTGCATTACATAGCAGTAGCTTAGTAATGGCTGACATATAATCTGATACATAAGTTAGTACTTGTTTATGATTTAAATAACGAAATTTATAATTAATTCATTAAAAAATGCATCTAAGGTTTTATTTATTCAAATCTAATACAAATTGATTTTAAATATTTGTTCTTACAATTTATTTCATACAAATAAAGAACAGATTGTAATAGATTTTAATATGAACATTTTCCGTACATAATTGATTTTAATATGTACTTTATAATTAAATATTTGAAGAAAAGCTTCACTACCCAATCAACCAAACAATATTATAACGATATTGTGTAGGTGATATAAATTATAGTACATTTCCACTTACATGTTTTGGGCCACAAAACTAGTTTTGCAGCAAAACAAGTGTTTTGCTACATGTTTTCCCATACATTTTTCATGTTCGAAAAACTCAAACAAAAACTAGTTTTGCTTCAAAACATCTCGAAAATCATGAATACAACTCTGGGTTATCCATTATTGGTGATTGACAATTTCGAAAAAAAGTGACATATTTACCAAACTATTAAGACTTATTAAATAGGTTTATGCAACTCTCCAGCTGATTTATTTGTTTGCAGCGTAAAAATAATAAAATAAAAGAATAAAAAGGTAGTAAACTATGTGCTTTTATATAAGTACATATATGTACATCTGTGTATTAAAAAACAAAAAAGGAAATTTCATGTTAAAGATAAATATTATTTTTTTTAACACATATTTTTTTTGCTTCCATGTTTGTTTACAACATAAATGTCAAATTGATTTCGAAAATTCGAAAACCAAAACCAGTTTTACATAATGGAAACACTTTGACAAGTTTTGCCCAAAACAAGTTGTTTTTCTCATAGTGGAAACATAGTATTAGATTATATGATATCGATCTTGTATCATAAACGATAATATTTAAATTTTACCTTTACATGAAAATAACATATCGTTTTTGCAATCATACGGTTCTTTGGTTTATTGTATATGCATATGTCCTTAATTCGGGATAGTCAAATTTTGCATTAGAAAGTAAATTTAATTAAAAACACAATTTGCTTGACAAATTAAGTGTTGTTGATACCAATGTGAAGTACCTATTTGTAGGCGAACATGGCAATGATTTATTTATATGTATATCATTTGAAAGAGCTTAACAAAGGCTTCCAAATGATATGTAACATGTATTAACCCATTAGGCACCAACTTTAAAAAAGCTATGATTTATTTAAATTACTTTTTTAATTATTTTCGTTATGCCTCATTCTTGCTGAAATTAATTGAGCGCTTCTGTACACTGAAAGAATTTTCTTCACAATACCAATGCATTTTGACATTATCCCATGAAAAATTGAATTAAAAAGGAACCTATGGAGCGCTCCGCTGGATCAATGAAACCTGTTTCATTAATTACATTAAGTCTAGGAATATTATTCATTGGATGAATATTTTCAAAAAAGTAAACAATTTTTTATTTATTTTATTATATTTTCTTTTTAATTTTTTTTTTTGTTATTTTTATACCCTCCACCACAATTAGTTGTGAAGAGGGTATACTAAGTTTGTCATTCCGTGTGAAACTTTTTTATTATTCATCTCAGACCCCATAAAGTATATATATTCTGGCTGCTTGAGTAATTCTAAGTCGATTTAGCCATGCCCGTCTGTCTGTCCGTCTGTCCGTCTGTCCGTCTGTCCGTCTGTCCGTCTGTTGAAAACACGCTCACTTTCGAAAAACTCAAAAGAAATAAACAAACTAGGTGTCAAAATGCTTGTAGTTATCCTAAGCAGTTTGGGATTGAATTTCAGCAAAATCGGTTCAGTAGGACCAGAGCTATGAATCAAAATGTGGAACCACCACCTTCAAAAACTTGATTATTTTGTTACAAAAACAAACATAAATGATGCAAAAATGCACGGAATGACATAAGATTTTGCACAAGTCTGTTTTATTCGACTAGAAATTACACTGTAAAATTTCGCGAAGGTCGGTCCATAATTTACCCTAGGCCCCATATAAACCCTACTCCCGGAAAACAGTTTAGTACGCCTAAAACCGTAAAAAATAATGCAATCATAACAAATTTTGGCTCGTCACAATTTTATAGGACTTTAAATGATACTGTGAAATTTCGTGAAGATCGGTACATAATTTACCATAGGCCCCATATATGCCCTACTCCCGGAAAACAGTTTAGTCTCCTAAAACCATAATAAATAACAAATCGTCACAGTTTAAGATAATAATAATAAAAAGACATCATACAGATATTACTCCTTAAACAATCGAACTGTCGGTGGAGGGTATCAAAGATTCGGCACAGCCGAATATAGCACTCTAACTTGTTTTTTTAATAATTCCCTAAACTAATCCCGCGAAGCTTTACGCTTGTCTGCAGCAACCAGAGTCTCCGGCGGGAATCGATTCCGCAGTCCTGGCGCTGATAGACTAGCTCACAACCAGCTAGCCTACCGGGGCAGTGTAGTTTTTTAATATAAAAACTTTGTTTTTTGCCATTACTCAATTAAGAGTGTAAATGCGAGATTAAATTGTCCATAACAACAATAACAACGTTGATTTTTTTTTGCTAACGCATAATAAAAATAGACCACATAAAGAGAAAACAAGCTTTTTCGAAATATCATTTGGTTGATAACAGTTAAAAATAAGGGTGAGTTTTTTTTAAAGGAGAACATTTGTTTGTTCATTACTTCCTACATACTATGTGCAGGTAGGTATGTATATATTAAAGAAAACTAAAAACCTACGTATTTATAGATTGAAAGTTTTTGTTTCATTTCTACAATGACATTTTTCATTGTCATAATGAAAATTTAAATTTATGAAGGCATGCTTTTTCGAAATATTTTTATACTTTTTATTATTGAGACTATAGAGTTATTTGAATGTTAAAAATAATTTTTTTTCAATTATTGAAACATGTGGCTTTTATAAAAAAATTTTTGATTTCATAAATTTAATGGCATATTACATTAGATGTATAAAATAATTAAATCTTACATTTTTTAATTAACATTTGAAGCGCAGCCGCGAATAACATGTAAAAGCCACTTTTTGCAAAAACTGTTTTTTTGCATATAACCGTTAACATTACTCTCGTACACTGTTTAAACCTCAAATGACCCAAAGCCTTTAAAAAGGACATACAAATAGTCAGCTAGTGGAAGAACGTTGTTAGTTACTTAAAATGATACAAAGTAAGTGGTTTTAAACGTGGAATAACGTTTTAAAAGCCACAAGTCATGATGCTTTGCGTAGTGGAAGAACGTTTTAAATGACATCGCGATTGTGGATATGAAACGTTTTTCCACTAAAAAAAAGTTATAAACTGTAAATTGGCTTGTAATTGAAATTTTAAATTTGTTGATATTTTGCATAAAAATTTTTATTATCATTATTTTTAATAATCTAAAAAAAAAAAATATAAAAAATTAATAATCTTGCCTTTTAAAAACTTTTTTTTGATCTCCTGAAAAATTAACGAAATGTAACTTAAAACGTTATTCGCGGCTATGCTTCAATTAAACATTTTTTTTAGGGAAACTATAATTTTGTATTAATGTATGAATATAGTTATGTTTGTATATTGTTTTTTTATGTTCCCAATTAAATTTTTTTGTTTAACTTGGAAAATCTTAAGTTTTCATATATCCTATGAAAATTTTCAACGTAATTACGAAATCCAATGAAGCGATTTTAACGAAAATACTTCATTATAACTATGAAATTTCATTTAGACAATGAAAATTTTCAGTTAACCAATGAAAAGTTTTTTATGAAAACGATGCTTCATATATTTAGCATTTTTCTTTCAGTGAAGTCATGCCTGAAAAGCATAGGGAAAAATCCTTATTCCGGGGACATTTGTGTGGTGCTAGATGAAGTAGTAGACCAATTTGGTATATTTGTAATAACAAACGAATCTGTGATCCAATAATTATTGTTTATAAATTTAATTTTCCTAAGTTGTTTTTTAATAGATATAGAACAGAAAGACAAATGAAACATTAAAAAACTAAACGATTTTCTTTGTAATTTCAACTGTAATTAAAATGAATATACATTTTTCCCAAGCAAAACTTTAATCACATACTTATTCATATTATTCTTAGTTGTATGTATGTATGTCGATATGTGAGATTTATAAATAAATAAATTGTTTGTCACATAATTTTTAACTTAAAAAATCCTTCAAAATTGGTTAATAAATGAAGCCAAATTTGCGTGTTTAATATCTTTTTTGTAAAAAAAGACAAGAAAATGTGTGCGCCAAAAATCCCTGCACTGCAAGCACATGAAATATACAAAATGAAGTGCGTGTCTTTAAAGAATCTGAGAATTGTTTTTGATGATGGTTAATATAGACAAAAGGAATAAATTATGAAATTCAAAACTTTAATTTATGATCCAAGTTCTCTTTAGTTTCTTTTCTTTGATTTGACGTAATAACAAACTGCTGATTGTGATGAGAATGCGGAAGCTATTTTTATTTTTTGTTGATCAGACTTTTATGGTAGACAAATTTAGAAAAAGAAGAATGAACAAGATTTCCGCTAATCAAGACCGAAAGACAGAGTGTCAGAAGAAGAGCTGGTTTCATTGGCATGAACTTATTTTTATTGGTTGTTATTAAATCATAAAATCAGCTCATTTTGATTTTATTTTCTTGCCAGTCAGAGTTAATCAGTCCCAATTTAAATCCATTATTGGCGTTAATCAGTACAAGAACTAAAGAAGTTTATTAAGGTATTTTAATCATAAAACGTACAATAAATACACAGATATGAATACCTAACAAGGCTTAACAGTAGTTCGCTTGCAACAGTGTTGCAATATTTTGTTGCAGGTGAATGACTGGTAAAAATATGAATATAAACAGGGGACTATTGGTTCCCTTTAAATAACTCCTCGAAAATTTTGTTTATTAAGTATGTTTAATCTGTTTAAGATAAATTGATCGTTACCAATCTTAACGCATAAATCACAACTACTTTCTCTTCTTTCTAAAAAAAAAAACAAAATCTTGAAAACATCAATTGTACGCGACAAAGTAAATCATAAGATAAGATTTTTTTTTTTTATTTTTAAAGAAAATGTAATAAACAACGTAATAACCATTTAAATTAATTTTATTTATTATTAACATTAAAAAACAAGTGCCGCTTTACAATTTTTTTTTTATTATTTTATTTTAATTAATTTATGTGAGATTTATTTCTGCCTGAATACATGGCGTTGTAACGCTTCAAAGTGTGTGCCATCACAGACTTTGGGCTTAAAACCGTTTCAAAGACAATTTGTTAAATTGTTTGTGTTCCGTACAAACTTTGTTGGTGGTCTCATATTGTTAACGTATACAAATCGCTTAAGAACCACCCCGACTGAAATGTTCTCTGGAGTCCAAGACTCTTTTGGATTCCAGCCCAGAATTTACGTTTAATGTTTAAACTAATAACAACAGCGATGGCGAAAGAAAACACGTAAAAGTGCATAAAAGTAGCTCATCAACGACTAAGTTTTGGCACATCACTCGTTAACATTGATTGATGTCCATTTGTAAAATATTTAAGACAAGTTAAATGAAGTATTCTTTAGTTTGTTTTTACATGAAAATAACTTTTAAAATAAACTTTTGCATTGTGTGGTATAGAAAATGAAATGTAAAACAGGAAAACAAAAATACTTAAAGTGCAAGAAAATAACAAACTAATGGCAGTAATTAATCATTAAAAAAAGTTGCATGAAAATATTGTTTTTGTAAACAATAAAAAAAAAAAAAATTTCGTATAATTTTAATATTCATTTTCATTAGCGGTGTTCAGTATTTGGTGCAAACGGTCTTGCAAAAAAACAACTGTTAAATATTGTTGCTCTTTACTAAATTCTAACGGAAACACTGTGTATTTTGTTATTGAATTTAACGAAAGAGATACATTATTTTGCATTTGCTCTTTTACAAGACCATTTGTACTAAACACTGAGCTCCTCTATTGTGTTAACACTTCTTTCATAAAAGGAAGTAAATAGTTATTTCTAAAGTAAAAATTATATTTTATTTTTAATCGTGAAATTTTAATTGTTATTGTAGAAATTTAAAATTTTTTAGGGAAATTAAAACCCTTCTGGGGCTTTTAAAAAGATATCACCAAATGTTGCACAACGAAAATTTTAAAAAGTAAACATAAATCGGCAAGTTCACAACTAAGATTGTCATGTTTATGAAAAAAGCAAAATATTTATTGCAAAAATTAAGCTTTCAGTTCGGAGACTGTATGTGTAAGTGGGACGAATACAGTAGACCTTAAAATATGACACTTATTTTCGACATATGTAAGTGCCAAAGGGTTATGAGGAGAAGATATGATTTTCTTAATAAATTTTATTTAATAAAAAGCATAAAAAGTCTTTTGACAATGTTTCGTTTATACATAGTCATAAATAAATTCGAACGAAAAATGCTATGTGTTTAAATAAGATATACACTTTGAATTAAAATACAATCACTGCTAATTCATCGTCCAGACTTGATATTTTTGTTGCAATAACTCTTGAGTTTGTCGGTGAGAGAGGTGAGAAGATTGGGGAGTGATACTCAGTTTCATGCACTCTGCACTGAAAGAAAAATGCGTCATATGTTTAATGAATCGTTTTCATAAAAAAATTTTTTTTTGGTTAAATGAAAATTTTCATTGCCTAAATGGAATTTCATAGTTATAATGAAGTATTTTCGTTAAAATCGCTTCATTGGATTTCGTAATTACGTTAAAAATTTTCATTGGATATATGAAAACTTAAGTTTGTCCAAGTTAAGCAAAAAATTTTAATTGGGAACATAAAAAAACAATATACAAACAAAAATATAATTATTCATAAATTAATACAAAATTATAGTTTCCTTAAAAAAAATGTATAATTGTTAATTAAAAAATGTAAAATTTAATTATTTTGTACATCTAATGTAATGTGCCATTAAATTTATGAAATTAAAAATTTTTTTATGAAAGCAACGTATTTTAATAATTGAAAAAAAAAAAATTATTTTTAACATTCAAATAACTCTATAGTCTTTATAATTAAAGGTATCAAAATATTTCGAAAAAGCATGCCTTCATAATTTTTTTTTATTATGACAATGAAAAATGTCATTATAGTAAGGAAACTAAAACGTTCAATCCATAAATATGTATGTTTTTTGTGTTCTTTAATATATACATACCTACCTACACATAGTATGTAGGAAGTAATGAACAAACAAATGTTCTCCTTTAAAAAAAAACACACCCTTATTTTAAACTGTTGTCAACCAAATGATGTATACGAAAAAGCTTGTTCTCTCTTTATGTGGTCTTTTTTTATTATGCGTTAGCAAAAAAAAAAAACCAATGTTGTTATTGTTGTTATGGACATTTTAATCTCATATTTACGCACTTAATTGAGTAATGGCAAAAAACATAGTTTTTTTATTCAAAAACTACACTGCCCCGGTAGGCAAGCTGGTAGTGAGCTAGTCTATCAGCGCCGAGGTTTCGGGATCAATTTCCGCCAGAGACTCTGGTTGCTGCAGACAAGCGTAAAGCTTCGCGGGACTAGTTTATTAAGGAGTTATTAAAAAAAAAAAAAAAAAAAAAAAAATTAAAATAAAATAAAATTTAAAAAAAAAGTTGTTTTACTTTTTTGAAAGTATTCATCCAATGAATAATATTCATATATCTAATGTAATGTTTCATTAAATACATTTTAAAGAAACAGGTTTGCATAGGTTCCTTTGTAATGCAATTTTTCATGGGATTAATGTCAAAATTCATTGGTATTGTGAAAAAAAATTCTTTCATTGTGCAATTTTGTGTTGTCATGGTATTCTCATACTTTTTAACTTGATATTGGCTGTAGGTGTACTTGTATTTTTGTATAAAATATAAAAAGAACAAGATAAAAGTACTGAAAAAATTTTCTTCAGAATACCAATGAATTTTGACATTAATCCCATGAAAAATTGCATTAAAAAGGAACCTATGCAGCGCTTCGTTGGATCAATGAAACCTGTTTTATTAAAATGTATTTAATAAAGGTAATAATAAAGATCTATGAATGTTATTCAACGGATGAATACCTTCAAAAAAGTAAAAATCTTTTTTTTTTATTTTTATTTTGATTTTTTTTTTTTTTAATCAAAGTTGTTCTTATTCAACTTTTTTTTTAACCAGAGTCGCTGGCGGGAATCGATCCTGCAACCTAGGCGCTGATAGACTTTTTTAATTAAATTTTTTTAATTTTTTTTTTATCAAAGTTGTTCTTATTCAACTTTTTTTTTTTTTTTAACCGAGTCGCTGCTGGCTGGAATCGACCCCGGAACCTCGGCGCTGATAGACTCGCTCACTACCAGCTAGCCTATATTGTTTTTTATGTTCCCAATTAAAATTTTTTGTTTAACTTGGACAAACTTTAGTTTTCATCTATCCAATGACAATTTTTAACGTAATTACGAAATCCAATGAATCGATTTTAACGAAAATACTTCATTATAACTACGAAATTCCATTTGGACAATGAAAATTTTCATTTAACCAGTGAAACTTTTTTTATGAAAACGATTTATTAAAAATATGAAGCATTTTTCTTTCAGTGTAGCGCAATTTCAAAACAAAATTTTAAAATTGCAAGTCTGGACGATGACGAAGCTTATGAACAATAGGCAATCCATATCTAGTTGATATTCGACAAAAGAACTATATTAAAATCAATAACAAAAATAATTAAGACTTAGTGGGATAGTGTTTAACGACTAGGGTGTTCAATTAATCGGGTTTTATTTTTGTTCGATTAAACGATAGATCGATACTTGGCATTTTTACCCTAATCGATTAAACGAATAAAATTTTAAAATTAATCGTTTAATCGAAAAATTCAAAATCCAGAAAATTTATAAATTACGAGATTTTTTCGAAATTAAAAAAAAAAAATTAGTAAGTACTTGAGTTAATAAACATTCTTTTTTAAATAAAAACATGTCAATGCAGCTCCAAATTGTTGCTACACTTTCGGGCACTTAGATTTTAAAAGAGTCAATATAACTTTGGATTTTTTGAAACTTTTCACGGACATTCCATCCTCTGCTATGCTTCTGCAAATAATTTCCTCTAGAGAATTGATCGAAGTATCGTTTTTAAAATATTTATTAATTGGACCATCAGCATCATCTTCAAGAACTATGTTTTAGTCACTGTGTAAGTTGTAAATTAGTGCAGATGTTGAAGAACATTAACTTTAATACATTTTTTGACACCTGTTATATTTTGCATTACTATCCTTTATCCTTCCTGCAAAATTTTTAAAACTCATTCTAAAGAGAGAAACGCTAACTATTTTGTTAAAAAATACGGGCGTGTTCTAGAAATCTAAATGAAGTGGGTTTAAAATCGAACAAATTTTAAAAACCACCCTGTAATGAAAGTTCATAGAAATATTCCATTTTATCTACTTAATTTCTTAAGTATCTAATACACTCATACAATTATTACAGTAACTGATTGTGGATTATTAAATTCGTTTTCCGTACTGTTAAAATTGAATAAAAATATAGTTATTTTACGAATAATTTTATTTTTTAACATATGTGTTTGTCATTCAAAAAACAAACTACCAGAAAATAATGTTTTTCCTTATTTATTTTGTTATGTAGTTTGATTTTTTTCGGTTAAAATATATTTTTCAAAAGTAAAAACTATTTAATTTTAAGGAATATGCTGTTCAATAAATAAAAAATTTAAAAATGAATGTAAAAATTATTTGTTTTAAATGAAATGTAAATGATCCGTTTTTTAAATGAATTTTAAGTTGTTTTAAATGAATTTTCGTTTGAATTTAACTACATAATATTTTGAGTGTATTTATTAAAGAACAACACTTAAAACCACGAAAAACTACGGTCATTTTGTAAACAATGGAATTTAAATTATCGTTCGATTTCATTTTCACTTCATTTCACACATACCTGATAAATTAATATAAATCTTTGAGTTAACATACCTTTGTCTTTTTTTCTTTTGTGAACTGAATTATTAAATTGTGCTGAAAAATGTAACCAAAATATAAGCTAAATTCTCACTCACTAAACATCACTGCACACATACAGTAGGTTTGTTTATTCGACTAAAAACTTTAAAAAATTTATTCATTTATTTTTTATAATTATTATTCGATTAATCGGTATAAATTCTTCGATTAATCCTAAAATCGAAATTAGCAATTTTAAATTATTTGAACAATTCGTCTTCTAAAATTGTTCGATTAATCGAACAAGAATTAATCGACCGAACACCCTAATAACGACCTTTATCAATAGAAAAAAGTAAATAATACTGCTTAAAAAGTAGCAGGAATTAAAAAAAGGAAATTCTACAAAGTGAGAAATTGAAAAAAGCACCGTTGTTTTTAAACGGGTAAAAAAGGGAAAAAGCATTAAATATTCCCAAAGGTAACGCTGATAATTATGCACATGTGAGAATTCCTAATAATAATGCTGCACCAAATTTTTTTGTGAGGGCCAAAATCAATTTGGAATAAATAAGTGGTGGCTTCTAATTCACTTATAGCCTTTTTACACTGAACAACATCTAACATCTACCTTCAATTTGCCACAATTTGCGAAGATGTTAACATCTTTCCATAAGAAATACATAGGGCTAAAAACCAACATCTTCCAACATCTTTAAAAGATGTTCCTATCTCATTTTATTCCATTCTACTTTTTTCAATTATTTTAGTGTCATCACTAGAAAAGTGGCAATAACTTCTATTATTATTGTGGCATCACTGACAAAAAAAACAAGTTAGAGTGCTATATTCGGCTGTGCCGAATCTTTGATACCCTCCACCGACAGTTCGATTGTTTAAGGAGTAATATCTGTATGATGTCTTTTTATTATTATTATCTTAAACTGTGACGATTTGTTATTTATTATGGTTTTAGGAGACTAAACTGTTTTCCGGGAGTAGGGCATATATGGGGCCTATGGTAAATTATGTACCGATCTTCACGAAATTTCACAGTATCATTTAAAGTCCTATAAAATTGTGACGAGCCAAAATTTGTTATGATTGCATTATTTTTTACGGTTTTAGGCGTACTAAACTGTTTTCCGGGAGTAGGGTTTATATGGGGCCTAGGGTAAATTATGGACCGACCTTCGCGAAATTTTACAGTGTAATTTCTAGTCGAATAAAACAGACTTGTGCAAAATCTTATGTCATTCCGTGCATTTTTGCATCATTTATGTTTGTTTTTGTAACAAAATAATCAAGTTTTTGAAGGTGGTGGTTCCACATTTTGATTCATAGCTCTGGTCCTACTGAACCGATTTTGCTGAAATTCAATCCCAAACTGCTTAGGATAACTACAAGCATTTTGACACCTAGTTTGTTTATTTCTTTTGAGTTTTTCGAAAGTGAGCGTGTTTTCAACAGACGGACAGACGGACAGACGGACAGACGGACAGACGGACAGACAGACGGACATGGCTAAATCGACTTAGAATTACTCAAGCAGCCAGAATATATATACTTTATGGGGTCTGAGATGAATAATAAAAAAGTTTCACACGGAATGACAAACTTAGTATACCCTCTTCACAACTAATTGTGGTGGAGGGTATAAAAAAAAAAAAAATAGGTTTGAAAGCAACGTTACCATTTGTCAAGTTTTCTCTTTTCTTGTAATGTTTTTTTGATAAATAGTTTTTATATTTTTAAACAAATTGAACTTCAAATACATTTTTGTGTTTTGTTTTCAAGTTTTGCCACTTTTGTAGAAAAAAAAAACATTTTTTATTTTAAGAACTTTTTTTTCAAATTTGGTGACATTTTGTTTGATGGTAGATGTTAGATGTGAGCAATGTAAACGAGTGTTTCACATTTTCTACATCTTTGATGGTAGATGTTAGATGTTGATCAGTGTAAAAAGCCTATTACCGTATTTATCTGAAGTTCCCTTTTTGATTGACCTTTGACCTAGATTAGACGTATTCAAAGAAGTGTTAAGTTGGAGATCGTGCGCGATCGTGAGATTTTTAAATTCGTCTCGCGTGATTGCGTGATTGCATTTGTTTCCTCGTTAGCATGCGGGATCGCGAATCAAAAATTACTCACTTGCACAGCTTTATCTTAAAGTACATTTTTCTTCTTAGACATGTCATTTTAGGATCACAACTATAATCAAGCAAAAGTTACTTTACTGTATGAGGAGTTTGTTTGACTTATTAAAAAATGTGTATCTCCTCAATAAATGAATCAAAATCTAACATGCAGCTTTTAGGAAAAGCAAAGAATTACTAGTGTAGGGATAATAATATAGCTACTTGGGACAAATTTTGCTAACAGCAATAGGTAATAAGTTACATGGATAAAGAACACCTGTATGGCCAAAATGTCAAAATTTGACCGCCTCTTACTCAGAAACCTTTTGACCGATCTTGTTGAAAATGTGTGTCTAAGCTACTATCCAATAGGACTAACCTTGCTGCAAATTTCTTCCAAAGCGGGAGACATCGATTTTAAAATTGGGTCGCTTGACATTAAATCCCCCTTTTATATATATAAAACGTATATAAAATATTCGGTATTTTATTTGTTATTTTCTTCATTATTTTCTAAAATATTAATTTTAGCAAAGAACTTTCTTTGAGGCTAATGTTGTTGACCAGAAGGGCTAAAATATTGCTATATATCATATTCTTGTAAAATATTTTTTTAAAGAGATGGTCATATCCAAACTAACTACATTTGAATAAATGGGCTTAAAGGCAAACTTTAAGGGGCGGACGCCCCCATTAAACACAACTTATCGCTATGAAATTTTTTTGTATTTTTTTTTTATCATAAAACTGAACCGATTTTGGGGGGCAGGAGAATATAAGAAATCAAAAAAAAAAACTACGGCCACCCTAGGGTACCCGTTTCATTCCGCAGAGATTTTTTCGGAACATACAATACGTTCTTAGTGTACCTCACTGTTTTGGTTATTCAGATATAAGCAAAATAATATATTTTTTGTATGGGGGGTACCAGTCTCACCAAGATTTTGTTGTTACATGCAGTTTGTTCTAAGAGTTACGCACATCAAATTGAGTGTGGCAAATTTTGTAGTTCTGCAGATATAAGAAAACTAATAAATACTTTGTATGGAGGGTATCCGTCTTTCCCTGCTATACTGCAAACATTTTGTCAAAACATTCAATTTGTTCTTAGTGTGCCATACTATTGTGGCTATTCAGATATAAGAAAATAATATTTTTTTGTATGGGATACACGTCTTTCCACCGCCCCCCGCCTCGCTTTACCACCAAGATTTTGTTGGAACATGCAATTTGTTTAGAGATTTAGATACACCAAACTTAGTTTGTCTCACTATTGTTGCTGAGGAGATCTGAATTGATTCGCGAAAAAGCGCTTTTGGCCCCAGTGTGAGTAGCCTTGAATCTCAATCCTCGAAGATAGTAAAGTGTCCTTACTAGAATTTGCAATAATTTCGTGTTTCTTATGCAAGTGGCAAATAAGGCATGCGACATTTTTTTTTTACTAGAAACATTCCTTCGAAATCTTATCATAATTTAGTCGTATAAAGTTGGCTGATAAATACTGGCTTTTAAGCAACTTTACATACCATACAAAAAAAAAAAAAAAAAAAACACTTGTTGCATGTCATTATATGAAAATGAAATGAGCTAGACTCATGAATATGACAAAGTTTCAGAGTCGTTCGCCCTAAGGATACTTATTAAAATGATATTGTATTCTTAATAATATTTGTAATTAATACATCTAGTTCAGCTGTAATATTTTGTCTCGTTCTCTTAAGTCTGTCTGAATGTCTGTACGTCTCTCGACACCGGTGTAGAAAAAAGATTTATTACAGTTTAACCGTTTTTTAATTACAAACATAATTGAAGTACAAAGTATCTTTGTTCTTCTGCTTCTTTTGTCTGAGATAGTCTAGTTAAGAAAACCTTGATAGGTTCGTTTGCAAAATTAACCACATAATTTATTTGAAATCATTGTTGCAGTTTGAATACCTTATTTTCATTTCACCTTAATCTAATTAAATTAAACTTTATATATATATATATGTTTTTTGCTTTAAAAATTTTTATAAATAAATAAAAAAAAGGAAAACAAATATAAAATATTGCATTCTTGGCCCTTTTCAACTCCTGTAACAATCCTGTCCATGTAACACAACGGGGGGTTTATACTGGTTTAATTTTTTTTACTTTTTCTGTATTTTTTTTTTTGCATTTTACAACCTCTTGGCCAGTTAAGAATTCATTCATGTAAGAAAAATGTGTGGCATTGTGTTAATACCGACAACGTTTGTCTGCCCGTTTTTTCGTCAGTTTGTGTAAGCATGTCTTCAACAAGTGTTTTTCATGTAAAAAAAAAAATAAAAATTAACAAAATATAAAAACAACTTGTGCATCAGAATTAAAAATATATATATATACTTATTTGCAATTATTGCGACACACTCTTGCGAAATGATGAACGATCTCCTTTGGGTCTATAAACAATGATTTATTAGTCTAAATCATCATTGAATGTTCTTTCTGCCAGCAAATTATGTGTGTATTTAAACAGGTCAGTAGACAAGGGAACAAGACCAGAAATAAAAGATGAAACGATTGAATGAATGAATGTAGAAAACACTTGTTTTCTAATTACAAAATCCTTGCGCTTAGAGGAATTTCATGTCCCAAGTGCCAAGAAATAAATTGCGTGTTCTTTGCACGAGTTAAAATTGGATTCCTTGTTTTTAAATGCTTGCAATTATGGGTGTTTAAAGCAATTTTCTACGAAATTTTGCTAATTTTACTAGGAAAAAATAATAAACTATAATTTAGGTTTATAAAGGAGGGGATTTTCTGTAATATTTTTTGTTTAATTGTTTTATAGAAATTGTTAATAAATTGATTATCCGAGTACAATGTTTACATCAAATGTTTTCTAAAGTTGTTTCGTCACGAAAAAGAAAGAGAAAAGTCACATAAGCTGTTAATGATCAATGTTTAAAAAAGGAAAGCATAGTTCTTTCGATGGAGCTTCAGGGCAACCTGAGGTCCAAAAATTTTGTATGTTTTTGTAAAACATTGAAGTCCATGCCGAACGTAATAAAAAAATTGTGGGGATTGACACAGATGTGTTATAAATTAAGGGAGTTAGCTCTGCAGTGAATAAGATGTGTCCTTTGGTTAGAAGCTGGAGCTATCACACTTCCACTGCAAAATTTATGTTGCATAGCAATCGATGCATCTACACTGAAAGAATTATGTTTCATAAATCTAATGAATCAATTTCATTAATTTTTTTCTTTAATCCAATGAAAAATTTCATTACGGGAATGAAATTTTACAGAAATAATGAAGCAATTTCATTGCCACTACGAAATTGAGTTTCGTAATTTGGTAACATTTTTCATTAAATTAATGACAACTTAATATCTCTTTCAAAAAAAAAATTCAACTAATTGTTATACATTATTTCAATAAGTTGTTTAAGATTAAAGTGAACTATTATTTAATGTATTAAAATATTTTTCAGTAGATAAAAAAAGTTAATATTTTCCATGAAAAATGTCACTAAGTTCATGAAAACAAGATAAAGTTCTCTAACTTCAAAATACTTCTAACTAGAAAATATTTTCTTCCTATAACTGCTGTAAGAACGTATTTTTAATTCCATTTTAAGCGATAGACGTGAAAATATAAGAAAAAATTGTGAATTTCAATGTTTCATAACATCAATGAAAAAATTCATAACGATAACGAAACACTGAATTTAGCTAAATGTTAGTAATAAGATCAAAAACACAACGAGAAAGAAAAAATAAGAGTAAACAATTCTCACATTCATTTTTCTTTAATTGTTAATTTACAGTCTGTTCAACGATTTCGAACGTTAACGTTCGCATAGAAAATTACATTTAAAACAAAAACAAAATTATACAATTTGTTTTTGTTTTAAATGTAATTTTCTATGCGAACGTTAACGTTCTAAATCGTTGAACAGGCTGTTAAATACACAAAATTTACGTAGTAGTGCAAGCCATCAAAATGGAAAGAATTAAATACAATTTATTAAAACAGAAATATATAAACGAAATAAAATTAATATAACTTGATGATTTGTTGTGAATAAGAAAAAATAAAATTCACAACAACTCATCTCATCAACAACTTAATCATTAATTTAATGAATTTCTGTCATTAAACAAATTAAAATTTTTATCTATTTTATGAAACATTTCATTAACGGGGGGCTAATGAAACATTCTCCATTAATCCAATGAAACGTTACATAGGTTGAATTTTAATGTAATTTTTCATTGGATTAATGTCAAAATCTATTGGATCTGTGAAGAAAATTCTTTCAGTGTACTAGTAGACAAAGCATCACGGTAGGTTACAGTCAAAAATCAGCCCTTAACACAGTAGGACGCTGGTAAGTCGCACATTTATGATGCATACAAACAGATCCCGTAAAGAGTATACTGACACAAATTTCTCCCAGGAGTGTTGATATCGTTTTAAGGAGCACCTCACTCTTGAGGAGTACTGATGCAGCCAATACCTCAAGCGTGACTGGGATTAAGAATTAGCAAGTCTCCCAAATCGCCATATCTTGTACCAGAACTTGCAGCCCCCAGGGCAGGGCTGTGAAGTCGGAGTTAAGGCTTTTGTACCGGTGTCGAAGTACCCATAAAAACTTGCGACTCCGCCTCTAAAATTTTTCTACCTTAGATATGTGAATAACAACACTCAAACAGGAGTCGCACTGTTAGCATTTAAATAACGTTTTTAAATTTGTATAAGATCATACTCTCGCTATATTTAACCATTTAAAAGGTACTGCTTTAAAAAAAGTTTAAATTCAAATAAGGTCCGGTCTCATATACATTTAGTATCAAGGTTAGAGTTGGAGTCGGAATTGGTGGGAGTTAGAACTATTTTTAACGAATATACAGCGCTGTCCCAGTCGAATATACAGTATAGAACAGCGATTTAACGTACAACCGCAAAAAGTGCTCCAAAGATGTCAAATCACACGAACGAGGTAACCAATTCACAGGTACATTCTTTCGGTCACCAAACGTTTGGCTCTTCAAAGTGATGGTTACACGCGCAGTATGGAATGTTGCGCCTTGTTGTTGGACCGAATTTTCCTCTTGGACTGATTTTTCCTCTTAACTATATGCAATGACATGAGGAATAAAAAAATTCTGAATCACTTGCCTGTAGCGTTTGTTATTCACGGTAATAATGCCACCGGTTTCGGATTTGAAGACAATGGACAAATGACGCCTTCGGAATATAAGCCGCACCTGTAATGGTGTCTCAAGAGTCAGATGAGTACTGTGCTCTCTCTTCAAAAATGACAATTCTGAAGATGATTTGATGATAAAAATCTGGTTTAAATTCTAAGAAAAAGTCAAACACTAGTTTTACAGTTAACCCTATCGGAACATAAAATTTTAAAAAGAGCACCCTTTACTGTATCCTGCAGAATAAGTATTTAATAACTTAACTTAAGAGAAATATTAATTAGTTATGATAAATCAGAGACTATATTCTGTGTTACTTCATTAATATCATAATCTAGCACTTTAGTCCTTGAATAGACACCTAATTTGTGTGACACAAACTGCCACCTGGGCCTGGCTGGGACCACTTGTATTTTGTATGGAGTTTTTTGTGGCTTTTGCAAAAACTCACACAAACGATCTCCAGGGCTTGGCTGAGACTGTGTCAAAATTTTAATATTACAATTTGGTTTGTCCAATGCCAAAGCCTTTCTTTCACGCCTTGTACGCCCTGCTACTAGTCCCTCAGATTGAACTAGTCTCCTCCTTGTATTAGCAGGTCTGCGCTTTCTTCGGCTACCCTTTTAATTTTAGTCAAGTGCAGCAAATGTGGATAGGAGAAAATAGAAAGGCTGAATTTCTACAGGCCATTATTGAAGCTTAGAATGGGGAATAGATCCTCATGGGACCCTTCAAATATTAAAGATTTTATCGATTCCTACTTCACAAAATTAATGGGTTTTATGTACGATCACCTTTGGACTTGTCCACAATCGCTAATTAGAAATTTGAAAGTTTTCTTAGGTATAAAAAGATACGAACAACTAAAAAAAGTGTCTACCCGACATTTTGTAACATTTTCTTTAAATAACTAAATATGTACAGCACCTTCAAATCATTAACACAGCACAGATGTAACAAAATTCCTTAAAAGATTATTAAAAAAAATTTGAAAAAAATATTTAAAACATAATTTCGGTGAACCAGTAAATTTAAAAGTTTCACATACTTTTAACCCAGAGGGTGCTAATTAAAAAATATCATCATCGATATCGATAATAGTGATACATTGATCATTTTGATCGTCAACCATTAAACAACCATGAAATCCCCCCATAAAAACAATTATTTCGTATTAAACAACAACAAAAGGAGAGTATTTACGAAGTAACCATTAATTGAACGATACAAATCAAATCATTGAAATCAAACTCTAGCCTTTAGACAACAGCAACTAAAGAAAACACTGTAACTAAAGCAAATAATCAAGATTGTATGAAGAACGATCGATTACATTGCAAAAAGTTGGAGGGCTCCTTCATGTGCTTGTTAGCTTGGCTGGATGAGTGAGTTAGCAGACATGCAAATATAAGTTACTGTGTCAACAGGTGAAATTGTCGTATGAACGCGCGCGCACACGCTTTTAATATATTTTTATTTTTTATTTCTCTGCAAAGTTTTGCGAATGTATCGGTGGGGGTACTTTGGTGGTAAGTGAAGTTGAAGGGAATTGTTTTGTTATTATTATTTTTGTAATATTTTGATGAGTCTTTAATATTGATATTCATATAGTGATATTCATACTGATACACATGTTGAAGTTCAACCACGCATTGCTAACTTCATGTCCTCTGTTAATTGTGCACTACACGCTTGATAATTTTTGCAAACAAAAAATGTTTCAGGATTTTATTTTTTGGTTTAAGCTTTTTTCCTTTTGCCTGTTGGAATGTATATCAGGTTTCAAAACCAACAATAAACAGACAACAAAACCACCAACACTTTTTAATTTATATGATGAAGTACACCAACAATTTGAAGTATTTACTGTTCGTTTCTTGGTTTGCAACATAAAGGGAATATGCGAGATTAGAAGGAAAGTATTGGCAGTGGCATAGAAAAGTCTACATACGCCCTTTTTTATTTAGTAAAATAAAAGAATATGTAGGCTGCTTATCACGCCAAGTATAAAGATAAGTTGGGAGATATAAGAAATGCTATTGTTAAATATTGGTGAAAACACTTTCCATGTAGTTGTCGTAGTAAATTGAGGCTCAAACAATTTCATACAACTCTTGCTGAGCGAATAATCATTGCGATTCGAGATTCTAAGCGAATATCCATTCAAAGTTTTAGAAATCGGAAAAAATTTTATAGCTTTTTAAACTTCGATCCCGCGATGCTATATAAGTTCAATAAAACTTTTTAATGTTAGTGGCAGAAGTTACAGCTTGATTTAGCTCAATACAGAAGAACAAGCTTGACTGAGCTTAATATAGAACACTTCGACATTTAATTGGACCGTATTGTAAAAATTGCCAGGAATATCGTTGAGGTATAACAAGTCTATATTTACAGAACATACTTAGGGATACTACAATAATAATACTATCACACGAGTCTTACATTTTTCGACGTAAATGCATCTCTAACCTAATTATTGTTTGGCATTTCTCAAAAAACAATAGCAACTTATCATGACAGGGTTGTATTTTTCCCAAAATACGTAGTATAAGGTACCCTTTAGCTGAACATACATAATATTTTAAACCTCTATTCTAATCAAACTCATGAAGTGTAAATAAAATTCGTCTTTATTTCCGTACCAAGTAAATCTCAACAAGTTTTGGTTTTTTTCTGAAGCCAAGAATATGAGTGACTTACAACTACCTCAATAAGTTGTAGTGTGTGTATGACAATGTCAACAGCAATAACAGTAACAATAAAAACAACAACAACAACGATATTACTTGATTGTACACCACGCGTGAGTGCCAGAAGCTTTTTTGGGCTACCGATAAGGCAGCCAACTGCCTCGGGAGTGACAGGTCCGTTGATTGGTTTGAGTGGTTTTTGGATACGCTCGTATAATACACATTTATTTACAACAAATAAACTGAAACAATTTTCAATGTATAAATGACTTGTATTTCATTTCTTTTTTATAAAATTTTAGACAGTCGTATGCGACACACGACATGTAAATTACTGGTTGATGATACTGGCATCACCAACATGGTACGAGGGCCTTTAAAGTTATGATCTTTGTTGTACTTCATTCTCCTGCTCTCAGTTTTGTTAATTTATCAGATTTTTGTCTGTTGCTGGTTGATGTTTTTACAAGTACGAATATTTTGTGATGTGTGATAACCCATTGAGTAATCAAACCCCCTTTTACATTGAAGTTGTAGATCATTTTTAACTCTTGTCTACAGATTGTCAAATGGATTTTGAATGATTATCTTCATTGAGCTTTAAAGCCTAATTTAATGTACATATGTACTTTTTAAAGGAAAGTAGCCTTGCCTTTTCTCTCTCCGTCTCTCTTTCCATGGCTAAGGATGATTTTTAAGAGGGTAATGGATTAAAGTGCACTTTCAATGTTCATGTTTCTTATGTGAAAGTTATTGCCATAAATAATGAAAATGAAAACATTACCTGACATTGATATACATTTCATGCAACAAACAGTTACAACAATGCGAATGCAACAAGGGGGGTTTATTTTATATGGACACAACATGACTTCACCATTTCTTCTTTTTGCTACAGTTTGGGGAATTGGCCAAAAAATTAAATGAAAATATTTTGCAAACTGATGGCAAATTGATATTAAGAAAAGCTATTGTTGGTTGATAAGTGTTTGTGACAGTGTTGATATTTTGTTTATGCTGTTGAATGATCGTTTTTTAAATGTTAATGTAGCGTTTGTGTTCGTTTCATGTAATATTGAGTAATTTAAAAATAATTATTACAATTACAAGGTACATACTACGCTGTCAGTACTTGTATGTGTGTGTCTATCGTAGTAGTATGTTGTGATTATTATTTAGTAGCTTCTACTAGTTGGTTTTAAAGGAAAAATATCAAAATAAAAAGTGGTATTACATGAGCAATTATGTATTGGCATATGATAATTTGTTGTATGCATGCCATAAATAATTAACGTGACACTTAAAAGTAGTAAAACGAGCAGAAAACAATTAAAAGAAAGGATTTTTTCAGCGACTTTAATTTTATGGAATTTTACTAGAAAAAAATTTAATTTTACAATTTTGTTTTTTAAATGGCACAATAAAAAGTTATAAACTTTGTATGATAGTTTTTGTTTTTATTAACTGATTGAGGCCCTTTCACACTATAATACTGATTATTACGAAATGCAAAAAATACGTAAAAAAATTTGACAGTCTCAGCATTTTTAAAATTTTTTTTCTAACCAAGAAGATTTTTCTTTTTAGAGTGCAAAAGCACAAGAAGAAATTCAGGGATGTTAAGTTGAAATTTTGTTCAAATATTTAACTGTTAAATTTTTCTTATAACAATGCAAAATTATAAAAATAAAAACTTAAATAAATCAAAAACTTTTGTTGTACAATTAATTTAATTACACAGACGAAAAAAGTATGTAACACGTACGATTACACCATTAAATATGAGTGCCAAATATTTTTTTGTATAATGTGTATTTGTCGAGTAATGGGGTGCTTAAGTGTTGCCATTTTTGAAAAATGTTTTTTTTTAATTATTGTTCGGATTCTTATAGGAAAGTGTTCGATCTTAAAAAAAAAACAATATATTGAATAAAAATTTTTTTCAGTTGCAAAACAAGAAAAGACCAATTTAAATTTTTCTTACTTCGAATCTCATTATACTGTGAAAGTTTGAGAATAGGAACTCCGTAAGTTAATAAGGTATGCAAATTGTTTAACGCAGATGTGATTATTTTGAATTCAAATTTTTCTAACGTAGACAAAATTTTTTTAATATATTTTTAATTTGAAATTTTCCTACAGTATACCATCAATACTTGTATACGCTTTAAAGTGGGATTTTAAAAATTTTTTTCTAGCTTAGCTTAAATTTTTTTGGTTTTTTTTAACCGAAATTAGCTTACGGTGTCCTTATCATATTACAAAGTTTCGAAAAGGGGTATCCATAAGTTTAAAAGTTGTGCAAATTTATGTACATTAGCTTTGGGATTGTGTTGTACGGAGTATCTTAGTAACAGGATTTGGATGCGTTAGACCCCCCAGTTTTATGCGATTCGGAACAAAAATGCATAAGCCAAAAAAATGTGCTGTTATGACGAAAAGAAACGGATGCTCATCGAGCTTATAGTTTATAGGGCAATAAGGTAAAAATTGACATAAGCAAATTTCTTAGCTGCCGCAGAGTCACTCCTAAAGGGTAAAAGTAGGTCTGAGCCCGTTTAATTTTTACTTCCTGACATTTTTCTTGAACATACATCATCATTTCTGGGGGCCATATAAAGTTTTCAATTTTATGAAATTCAAAAGAATTGGACACACCATATCCTAGGATGCCCCTACACGGTTCAAATTAATGACCGACCCCACTTTATTTTTAATCTCCAACATTTGTATTAATATACCCACCCGCTATCTATATTCCCTAAGTGGTCTCCAAAACAATATTTATTTATTTTTTTATTAAATGTATTAATATAAGGGTGGGTCAAAAAATTTTTTCTCTTATCGACTTCTATATAAATATGTTGTTTTTTGTTAGACCCCTGTAAGATATTATTAATTTATTTTCAGTGTAATAGCCCGCGATTTGACCTTTAATTTCGTTAAATTTTTAATATAACAACAAAAACATTGTAGTGCAGAAAAGTATATTACTGTATTTAACCTTTATGTGCTCGATAGTCTACATTTGTAGCATTTTTGCAGAAAAAGTTGAACAAAAAAAAAATTTCCACAACAACAGGGTCCATAATTTTCAGTAGCTTCCTAAAAATCAATTCTAAGCAGTTTTGGCCAATAACGCGTTAAAAATATAATTGACAGTACTCCCAGACCCTACTGTTAAAAATGACCAACTTCTGGCCGGTAGTCTACAAATGTAGACACCATATAAAATGTATGGAAATTCACATCACTCTTTTACCCAATTTAAATTTTCATGTCGAACATGTCATTTAGTATTTTTTTTATTATTTTTTGCTTTATTTTGCACGTTTGTGTATGCATGCGTGTTCTTGCATATTTAACCTTATTATATCGGGTGATTTTTTAGCTATTATCTTTTGGCAACACTGGTTTAAACAGCTGACGCACGTTTCGTGTTTTGTTTCACTGTCAAACATCTTCAGTTTGGTCTATAATTTAACCATGAAACGTCTTACAAACGTACAACGCTTTATTGAATTTTATTATCAAAATGCGATCCACTTTTTTATCGAAAAATTGTGTTCAGCGACGAGGCTCATTTTTGGCTCAATGAGAATTGTCGATTTTGGAGTGAAGATCAGCCAGAAGCATTGCAAGAGCTACCAATGCATCCAGAAAAAGTCACCGTTTGGTGCGGTTTATGTGCTGGTGGCATCATTGGACCGTATTTCTTCAAAGATGATGGGAATCGTAACGTAACATTGAATGGTGAGCGCTACCGTGAGATGATATCCAACTTTTTTTTGCCCAAAATGCAAGAGCTTGACTTGCATGACATGTGGTTTCAACAAGACTGTGCCACATGCCACACAGCACGCTTAACAATGGACTTATTAAGAGGCGAGTTCGGTGAACATTTTATTTCAAGTTCGGGACCGGTCAATTGGCTGCCTAGATCGTGCGATTAAACGCCTTTAGACTTTTTTTGTGGGGCTATGTTTAAGCTCATGCCTATACACACATGCATGCTTCAATTGACGCATTGAAAGACAACATTGAAGCATATATTCATGAGATACCGGCCGAAATGTTGGAAAGAGTATGCCAAAATTTGACTAAGCGGATGGACCATTTCAGGCGCAGTCACGGTCAACATTTGCATGAAATAATCTTCAAACATTAAATTATATGGACCGTACTATCGATTCAAATAAAGATTTCATGCCTTTTTCTGAATTTTATGTGTTTTTATTTTTAAAACTTTCCTATAGCTCTTAAAAAATCACCCCTTATTTTAAAAAAAAGCATTAAAGTATTACACTCACTGCTGTTTTTCATATGTGGACATAGTTTTCCATACAAATACATATTTGCTACAAATTTAGACTTCCGACCGCCAACGTAAGTTTACAATACCGATCACATAAAGGTTAAACGACTTTTGAGTTTGTGAAAATAGTGTGAAAAGCATTCATGACTCTATGCGATAAAAAATCAAGAGACGAAACTTGAATCAAGACGAGAGATGCCAGATTTGAAAGTTAACAAGATTTTGTGACCAAAAAAATTATTTTATGTTTTATGTTGTATTAGAACCAAAGTTTTTGTTCAGTTCGGGTACGCTGAATCCAATGTTGCGGAATTTCGGTTTTTTAGTTTTTTCAATAAGCTATAGCGTTTTTGAATTACGCGAACATATGTTGTGCAACCGCCTCCATTTTCGAAATGAAAGTATATCTCAAACACCAGAGCAAACCTAAAAAACGGCTAGCACCACTTGATTCAGCGTACCCGAATTATGTTAAAACAACAAGTGCCCAGCTTGTCTAAAAAGTGTCAATTTCTAGCACAGTGAAATAATTGATAATAAATAACATATTAAAATTTAAAAAAGGGCTTTTTTCAAATACTTAATTCTTAGGAGCTCCTGCGCGGACTCAAGATGTTACTTTCTTACTTTTTTTATAGCAATTTGTATTTGTTTTAACGTACATCAGTGACCCACCCCATATTGCAATAAAGCACAAACTTCACGAATTTGGAAAAGCTTTAGACGGTGCTACAGTAATGATAAAATTGGGAGAGAAACCTTTAGATGAATTACAGCTAGAACAATTTATTTATTTGTATTGGATTAAAAGTACGTATTACGTTAACAAATCGGTTATACCGATAAAAGCGGACAATTGCGAACAATTGCCACTAAAACTAAACACACAGTCTATTTTAAATAAGTTGCGGAACAGTTAAAATATTCAATAAATCGGCACAGAGACAAAAACTCTCACAAAAATATGTTGTCAAACAAGAAGGAAATAAAGTTCGCTTGATTCATGATGTAAAATACCCTTGCTCATCACTAGGGATGAGATTTTCATGCACTAAAAAATCGAAAATATACGCATTAAATATGCACTAAAAACTCCAAAATATGCATTAAAAAAATAAAAAATATGCACTTAAAACTTAAACTTTTTCAAAAAAAGCGTCCGCTTTTTAATCTTATTTTAAACAAAAAACATATTAAAAATGTTATTGTTGTTATTTTTCTATTGTTATTCATAGGTTCATATAATATTTTGAATGTACAATTAATATTTTTAAAACTTAATTTAGATAACTTCATTATTTAAATTTTTGTTTGCATAATCAAATAAATACTTTTTTACTTACATATATCATCAAAAGTAAACCTTTGTCTGTTAAAAAGCTTTTGTACATTTGAAAAATATTAATTTTCTAATTCAGATCCCACATTGGATTTTGGATCAAAAATAGTTGAAATTTGTTTTATTTTTTAAAATCCCATATTTTTTTTTTTGCAAAACGTTGTAGATTTCTTTTTAATTTGTCGAGCTTTTCCACATTGTTAATTATACTTTTGAACGTAGAAAGCTGTTGTCATTTATACAATCTTGTGCAAAAGAACAGGTTGTTATTCGCACTAACTTATAAAAACAATTAACAAAAAAGTTAACGAATCCATAAGTAGTTTTATCTATTTGTTATAATATTATGTTTTTAGATTTCTTCAAATTTTTATAAGTGTAAGAAAATGGAAATTTTTTTCCTTAATTACAACTTTAATTTACAAGGTAATAAAATTGCAGTCGAATGTCAAACTATAAAATTGCGAATCCATAAATTTTCAATAATGTTGCAGTGCACTGTCATTAACATAAAAAACCACCTCAATTATGTGTTGCGGTAAGAAAAAGCAACTTACGATTTTAAAATTAAGCGACCAACCTGCTTATTTCGCCATAAAAATAAAAAAGATTAATTATGAATTTTAATTTCTTATCAATACAAACATGGCTCAAATGTGTGTGTATGTTTCCATTCTGGTATAAAAGGCCTTATCTCGCATGCTTTTGTAATAAACAACTTTAGGACACGAGGACAGAACGAAACGGTTTTCTTTACAAGTTTGTAGATAAAAACAACACAGATATATTTTCCAGAAAAAACAAGGAATTGGTTCTTTCAAATTAGAACGTTGAAAACAAATAAAAAATTAAATTAAATTTTTAAAGAACACACCATAACAGACAAATAATAACACACGTGTGATTTTAGTAGGCACATGTGATTGTCATGACATTTGTAGCAGATATAAAAGTTGTCGTCGGTAAATTGTATAGTTGTAGCTTTTAAGGTACTCTTCGGGAGTGGTTTTTACAAGGGAGCTATGTCTTTTTAAAAATTTGGTTAGACGATTTATGGTGCAATAAGATATATATGGAGGAAATTTTATCTAAATAATAACATAATATGGGCACAAAGATTTTTTTTCAGAAAGAAGTTTATATGATGTGAAATTTTCCCATATGCAATAGGCTTCGTTCGTCCTTATGACAATAGAAACGTTTTTACTAAGGCCCTAATCATGTAAAACGCAACGCCAAAGAATTACATTGAAAGCAAAAACAAAGTCGTAAATATTTTGTAATTTGGTTGTTGCTTTCTACAGAAATTCACATTGCGTTTTAAAATTTTAAACGTTGCATAGCTTGTGGCGTTGGAAATTTTAAAACGGCACATGAATTTCTGTAGAAAGCAACAACAAAATTACAAAATATGTATTACTTTGTTTTTGCTTTCAATGTAATTCTTTGGCGTTGCGTTGCATTTTACATGATTAGGGACTTAATTTCATCCAATTAACGGGTTATCCATCATTCGGTTCAAAAGTTAAGTTAAACAAAACACACCTTAAGCTATGATAAAGATAAAACTTTCATTTCATTTACTTGGTTGGATCTTGCCCTTACGTACGAAATACAATATCATTTAAATGACCGCCTTTAGATTGGTTGCGGCAATCGATCCTTTAAAGGTAGTTTTTGAACTCTTTTCCACAGATTTCGGGCGGTACTGCGGCCATAACTTGACGAATGTTGGCTGTCAAATGCTCCAACGCCAGGGGACTATCCGTATTAACACGTTCTATAACGTATACACACAACAAAAGTCTAACGGCGTCAAATTACATATCCTTGGTGGCCAATTGACATCGCTTAAACTTTAAAACCACTAAATTCAAAATTTCGCACAAGGTTTCATGGTCAGACAACCAGCAACAGCTCGACGGCCATCGTAAGATCGATTGAGAAAATGATTCTGAGTCGATCCGTTTACAAAAAGATTTAGATCAAATAGTTTTATGTGTTACAAACATAATCACAAACGCATTATACCCTCTCTACTCTTGTAATAGAACCTTAAACCAAATGATTTAATTTTATTTATAACTTGAATTGTGCATCACATATTTAGTTTTTTTTTTTTTTTGTGTATAACTTTTCGCACTGACTGTATTTTTGTTCTTTCAAAAGCTTTTCAAAGTGCAATATTAAGAATCGGCAAAATTCACACACAAAGTCTAGAGTCAAGGAATATTCTTTTTTGTTTAAGTAAAATGTTGATCAGTAAAGGATAATGAAATATAATTTATAAACAAACAATTATTAATGAAACAAAAATTCATTAACTTACCATTTTCTTATCGAAGATGCTGGCATTTTCACTGGAACCTGTGTAGAATTTTTAAAATATTTTCAGATAAAATTGGCTAAAATGAAAGAGAAAACCAAAAGAATATTGTTGTTTAAAAGAACACAAGCGTAGTTCAGATGTTAATGGCCGTCTGGCAATATGTCAACATAATTAATATTTAATTTTTATTTTACTACCTTTAGGTTATAAAATATAACCTACAGAATATAGATGATAAAATAACTTTGTAATTCCTAGAAGATAGCTAGACAAAGTATTATAGTAATAAAAAATATTATTAATTATAATGTAGATGTAACTGTACGATCTGTGGTAAATTAATCACGTAGAAAATTGCTACATCAAAATGGGTGTCACACAACAGGCGTTTTTTGTCGCCGACTACATGTTGTTTCCTTGTTATAAAAAGAAAAAAAATCTTCAAGGATTTTTGGTATTCAATATGGCAATTAACAATAAATTAGTGCTTTATATCTAGGAAAAATATTATATAGTTTTGTATATGCATATATAAAATTTAATTTAAAACATGATTAAGATGAACTTCATCACCTAATTATAACGCATAATAAAGACTCATAGTACGAGGGTTGCTATTTACATTGAGGGTATCTAATAATGAAAAAAACAGCAACTTTTTATGCAAAATGGCTTTATTGGGCATTGAAATATTCTCCATGATGATTCCGAGGTACTGGGTACAATTTTCGTTACATTTTTTTCCACTCCAATCAAAATATTGTTTTGAATACATCTTAGGGTGCCATAAAGTGTGTGGCCGTTTTGCTTCGGGCTCATAAGCAAAAAGTTAAGATTTGTTATCAGATACCGCAATTTTATTTCTTGATCATTTATTTGCCCCAATTTATTTTTCATATTTTCTCATTGAATCTTAAAATATTGGGTGATTTTTTAAGAGCTATAGGAAAGTATAAAAAAAACACATAAAATTCAGAAAAATGCATGAAATCTTTATTTGAATCGATAGTACGGTCCATTTAATTTAATGTTTGAAGATTATTTCATGCAAATGTTGACCGTGACTGCGCCTGAAATGGTCCATCCGCTTAGTCCAATTTTGGCATATTCTTTCCAACATTTCGGCCGGTATCTCATGAATAAATGCTTCAATGTTGTCTTTCAATGCGTCAATTGAAGCGGGCATGTGTGTATAGACATGAGCTTTAACATAGCCCCACAAAAAATAGTCTTAAGGCGTTAAATCGCACGATCTAGGCGGCCAATTGACCGGTCCCGAACGTGAAATAAAATGTTCACCGAGCTCGCCTCTCAATAAGTCCATTGTTAAGCGTGCTGTGTGGCATGTGGCACCACATGTCATTCAAGTCAAGCTCTTGCATTTTGGGCAAAAAAAAAGTTGGATATCATCTCACGGTAGCGCTCACCATTCACAGTTACGTTATGATTCGCATCATCTTTGAAGAAGTACGGTCCAATGATGCCACCAGCCCATAAGCCGCACCAAACTGTGACTTTTTCTGGATGCATTGGTAGCTCTTGCAATGCTTCTGGCTGATCTTCACTCCAAAATCGACAATTCTGCTTATTAACGTACCCATTGAGCCAAAAATTAGCTTCGTCGCTGAACACAATTTTTCGATAAAAAAGTGGATCGCATTTTGATAATAAAATTCAATAATTTGCAAGCGTCGTTCGTTAGTAAGACGATTCATGGTTAAATTATAGACCAAACTGAAGATGTTTGATAGTGAAACAAAACACAGCTGACGCACGTTTAAACCAGTGTCGCCAAAAAGATAATAGCTAAAAAATCACCCATATTTGAATAAGAACTGACAATCTCTGTGAGCCTTTGTCAAATTATGCTGAATCCAACGTGAAAACACCTTATTTAGCAGCTAAATGTTTAAGCAATATCTCATTGATTCTCGACACACTAATATTCCACAATAATATTCCGACATTACTCGTGCGGATCATGCTTGAATATATTTTGAATATTATAAATATTTTCTAGCAACTGATTTGTACGACCTTTACGACGTTTGTCCCTGAGCGAACTGCAGTCACGAACAACTGCATTATACCAGCGTTTCACAGCGGCCAAGGATAATGCTATGTTCGCACGGCATCGTTGTTCGCTTTTTGAATTACGAATACACGCTGTTCACACTGCATTTTCTTAATTCAAGAACTCTTCTTCTTACATTTATGTAAATTTTTTTGCTTTGAAAATTAATACAAGAGCAAGCAACAATTTAAAATGTCGAAGTATGTAAACCGCTGCACTCCTTCATAATCTACGTTGAAAGTCTCAAAAAATCCTTGCACTAAAATGTGATTTTTTCGCTAAGACAAAATGTTCAAGTCTACGACCATAGTCACCCGCATCAAATACGAGTTTAACTCTCATTTACTCGATTTGAATATTCAGCTTATGAAGCTTCAGAAATGCTTAAGGTATCTTATACCCCTAGATCTACGGAGATTTCAAGAGTCTAGCACAACCCTCACAAAAATGATATAAAGTCAACAAATTCAGTTGGTATTAAAACTATTCGGTCGGAATAGGGGGTTTGGTAACATATCTAATATAATACAATGGAATGAATCTGGCATTATATGCTCTCCATGCGCCATCTTAAATACAAAAGGCCGTAAGCGACAAAAAATTTAAAACCGACTTTTTGTCGCTTTCCGTCCATAATATCTTCAGTAAGCCAATCCGTGTGCTCGGAGTTTGGTTTTGCTACGTGTCCAAAAGCATTAATAGTCCTGCATATAAAAAATCGCCATACATAATACCAAATGTGCCATTCAGAGTAACGAAGTAACAAATGTGTCAACTCAGCCCACATATAGCACACCTCCAGAATGAGGATGGTAAAATATATAACAGCAAAAAAAATTTACTGTGCTTAATCTAAATCAAGTTGACAGTTTTTGTAGAGCTTAAACTAAGACTCGAGAAATGTATGTTTTTGGCCAAATTCGGCGCAAGATAGATATGATTGCACTCAATTTAGAGTAAGTTTTCTTAAGCAAGTCCTTAGTTTATTGAAAAGTGCGAAATTTAAACTCTTTTAATTTGTTATTCTATACACTCTGTATATGCGCAAGAAACTTAATTAATAAACTTAATTAATAGAACAAGATTTAATAAACTGAAAATCCCTGATGAAGTTGGAAAATACCAACGAAACGTAGGATGAAAATATAAATAAATAATCTTTTATTTAAATACAAATGACCTTGAAAGCCTTTTTAGATTAAATCTAAGAAAATAATAATAAAGTAAAGAAAAAGGTCGATTAATAAGTAATATAGAACAAGATTTAATTGGGAAAATATAAAGGTGGCGCAAGGAAAATGCTATAGTTTATGCGGTAAATGTCAGTTCTACTTTGACATTTGTGAAGAAGATATCTACAAAATACATGTCAATAAGAAATAGAGCGTTATACTTCTCATAAACGTGGAATAAATTTTTCGATATTTTGTGGTGTGCCACTGCACGACCTACAATTGAAATTCTAAGGGCATCATTTCCGGGTCGTCTAACCTCTTGCGTTAGTGATTTGCCTTAGGGGTCTTGCACAATCAAACCATTCTAAACTTCCTTTGAAGGGGTTTCTGAAGTCACGAGTCCATGTCAACAAGCCTCAGACTCTTCAATTTATATACGTCAGAAACGCGCACAGAAAAAAATAATTTTGATATTTGAATACAAAAAATAAATTTTAAATTAAATTAATTAAAAAATTTTTCAATTTGCGGCGATGATGATTTGATAAAAAAGTTTGTAGGTATAGTTATTGAATTTTGAGTCAACAACCAAGTTTATTGAGTCAATAAAACAAGTTGTTGCCCAAAATAACTTTTTTCAACAAAATGTTTATGTGAGTTGTTGAAATAAATTTTTGGATATGTTGAAAAAATCAAACAAAATATTTATCGAATCTTTAATTATTTATTACTTAATTATGATGTGCTAAATTCCCCATTTTATCTTTGTTAAATACACTTAAATTTATTGTGGGAGATAAGCGAGTTCCTATTCGAATTTAGCTGGTTACTTACTTAAATGGCTATTACAGAACGTTTGTTCCTGTAGCCGAACGAAGAATATTCTTCCATGCGCCTCGATCTTCCGCGCTCCTTCTCCAATTTATTACACCAAGCTTTGAAATGTCTTCCTCCACCTGATCTTTCCATCGGAGTTTTGGTCTTCCTCTTCTACGTGATCCATCACCAGGCGCGTATTCGAATGCCTTTTTAGCTGGAGCATTTTCTTCCATTCGCACAACATGACCTAGCCAACGCAATCGGTGTAGTTTTATGCGTTTCACAATGTCAATGTCGGCATACAGCTCATACAGCTCATGGTTCATACGACACCGATATTCTCCGTCAACGCAGATGGGTCCATAAGTTTTACGAAGAATTTTTCTCTCGAATACTCCAAGTACTGCCTCGTCTGCTTTCGCAAGTACCCATGCTTCAGAGCCATATAACAGCACGGGTAGTATCAGTGACTTGTAGAATGTGATTTTTGTCTGTCGAGAGATAGCTTTGCTCTTAAACTGCTTACTTAGTCCAAAGTAGCATCTATTAGCCAGTATAATTCTTCTTTTAATTTCAAAACTGATGTTGTTCGTTTTGTTTATGGCGGTTCCGAGGTAGATAAAATCGTTGACTATTTCAAAGTTATAGTTTTCAACTTCCACTGTTGGCCCGAGTCTACTGGACGTCCTGTGCGTTGATACCATCAACTTTGTTTTATCTGCGTTTACCACCAGACCCACTTTAGCAGATTCTTTTTCAACTTTTTCAAAGGTGGCAGTCACTGCTCGCAGCGTTCGACCCATGATGCCAATATCGTCAGCATATGCAAGTAGCATGTGTTGTTTTGTGTATAGTGTGCCAGTTCTATTCACATCTGCGTCTCGTATAACCTTTTTCAGCAGGATATTAAAGAGGTCACACGAGAGACTATCTCCTTGTCTGAAACCTCGCTTGGTACTGAATGGCCCGGAGAGGTTTTTTCCTATTTTGACTGAAGATCGCGTATCAGTAAGACTCATTCTGCAAAGTCGTATAAGTTTTGCCGGGATACCAAACTCAGACATGGCCTGAAACACCTTTGATCGTATGGGGCTGTCGAAGGCGGCTTTGTAGTCGACAAAAAGATGGAAGGTGTCGATTTGTTTTTCTTGAGTCTTTTCCAGGATTTGGCGTAGTGTGAATATCTGGTCTATGGTGGATTTGCCAGGTCTAAAGCCGCATTGATATGGCCCAATTATCTCTCCAACTTTAGATTTAAGTCTGTCACACAATACGCTCGAAATTATTTTATATGCAATGGGCAGGAGACTTATTCCTCTGTAGTTGGCACATATAGTCTTGTCTCCTTTTTTGTGCACGGGACATAGTATGCTGAGGTTCCAATCATCGGGCATGCGTTCTTCTTGCCAAATAGAACAAACAAGCTGATGCATGCGCCTTATCAGCATGTCACCTCCGGTCTTAAACAGCTCATCTGGTAATCCATCGGCTCCTGCTGCCTTATTGTTCTTTAGCCGAGATATTGCTGCTTTCACCTCATTTTGGCAAGGCGGTATGCATTCAATACCGTCCTCCGCGATTGGTTCTGAAGTATCTTCGTCGCCGCTACAACCAGATACCAACAATTCGGAAAAGTGATCTTTCCACATCCTCAGCACACTTTCTGTTTCAGTCACCAGATTACCTTCTTTATCTCTGCAGGAGAGTGTGCCTGTACCAAAGCCTTCGGTTTGATGTTTAACTCTTTGGTTAAATTTTCGGACTTCATTTTGACTCCTGTACATCTCGATTTGCTCACACTCCCGCCTCTCCATTTCTCTCTTCTTCTTTCGGAAAAGGCGTTTCTCCTCTCTCCTTTTCTCCCGATACCTCTCCTTCGCATTACGTGTTGCTACCGATTGCAACGTTGCCATATATGCGACATTTTTTGCTTCAGTAGCATTACGGCACTCCTGGTCATACCATGGGTTCCTTTGGGGAGGCTTTTGGTACCCAAGTACGGATTTTGCTGCATTTTCCATGGAGTGGGCAATGATTTGCCATTGTGCTGTTACATCATCGGGACGAGGAGTGCTTTCTTCTAGCAGTTGGGCCAGTCGAGTGGAGTATGCCGTAGCTGTATGTTGTGTCTGCAGCTTTCCAATGTCCAGCTTCCTTGCTGCGTCAGATCGTACGTTTCGCGCTAAACTAAGACGAGTGCGAACCTTTGCTGCTACAAGGTAGTGATCCGAATCTATGTTGGCACCTCGGATCGTTCGTACGTCCAACACACTGGATGAATGCCTTCCATCAATCACAACATGATCAATGTGGTTACTCGTTGTTTGATCCGGGGACAACCACGTGGCCTTATGAATGTCGAGATGTTTAAATCTGGTGCTGCTAACTACCATATTTTTTGCCGCTGCGAAGTCTATTAACCTCATTCCGTTATCGGAAGTTTGGTCGTGAAGGCTAAATTTTCCGACTGTTGGGCCAAAGATATTCTCCCTTCCTATTTTAGCATTAAAATCCCCTAGTACTATTTTAATGTCATGGTCGGAGCAGCGGTCATATTCTCTCTCTAGGCGCTCATAGAATGCATCTTTGATCAGTTCGTCCTTTTCTTCGGTCGGGGCATGGGCACAAATTAGACTGATGTTAAAGAACTTGGCTTTTATACGGATTGTGGCCAGTCTCTCATCCACCGGAGTGAATCTAGATACTAAGGCCCATAACTATAGTCATAAACAAAGCATACTTTAAGAGTTCTAAAGTAAACTTTTCTTAAAAATATGCTTTTGAACTACTATAGACAAGTAAAAGCATACTTTACACGTTAAAACCGATGTTAATTTTAAAACCAGCTGAAGTTGTTTTTAACTCATTTAACAACAGCATCAGCTGTTTTTCGCCAGCAAAAAAGTACTTGCAAAAAGTTAAAAATGATTATGTTACAAGATATTGGCCGATATTTTGCAATTAATTATGATTTGGAGAAAAACTTTTATGGAAAGATACACAAAATACATTGTATAGGCCCTAATTGTGTAAAACTCAACGCCAAAAATTACATTGAAAGCAAAAACGAAGCCAAAATATTTTGTAATTTTGTTGTTGCTTTTTACATAAATTTTTATTGCGTGTTTAAAATTTTTCAACTCCGCAAGATATGCAGTGTTTTTTTTATATATTAATTTTCAATGTCAGCTGCTTAGAGTTGCCCCTTGCTTATATTTTGTTGTAAGTTGTATGAAACAATTTTCTACATTTGAGGTGGCACCCAGTTAAAGTCGGTTCAATATAAAACATACTTTAATTTCGACTATAGTAGTAAAATAATTAATAGAATGTTTTTATTTTAAAGTTGTTTTTAAAAAGAATCGACTTTAGCGTTTGTCTATGATTATGGGCCTAAGTGTTTTAATCTCCGGCTTACCACAAATCCACAGCCAAACTCATGTCTAGTTTTATGGCAGCTATAGTACAGTGCGTCGCCTTTGGGTGTTGTTGTTACGCCTGTCCCATTCCATCGCACTTCCTGTAAGGCGGTAATATCGGCTTTGTACTTTTCAAGTACGTCCGCCAGTGCGTATACTGCACCGTCTCTATAGAGAGTTCTTACATTCCAGGTGCATATACGCAAATCGTGGTCCTTTAAACGTTTGCGGGGGTCGTCATCATTAGAGGAGTTCATTAATTTTCTTCTTCGTTTTTCCATAGTAATAATGTTTTTTCAAGGGTGGGCTACTAACCCGACGCCTCAACCCACTTTTTATCGTTCTTTAGGATGAACGCGCGGCACATTTTAGCTCACTACCCTTACCGGATGGTAAAGGTAGCTACCCCAGGAGGCACCACGAGGAGGTTTGTGTCCACAATTGGGATGAAGGAGTAAACCGAGATAGGCCTGGATTTTGCCATGTTAAAACCATTCAGAGCCGTTACTCGGTGTCCGACTTCCCCTACCCCCAAATTTAGCTGGTTGCTTAGACCAAATCATTAGGAAACCTTTTAGAAAAGACTTTGGAACAGGGCTGCTAGATTTGACGATTTATCGTAATTTCGATGATTTTTTGTTCCCTAATTTCCAAAGTGCCGATTTGCTGTTTTTTTTCTAAAAATTGACGATTTTATGCTGACTCCAAAGTCAATTTAAATAAAACATTACATTTTCTGACACGTTCGTTTTTCAATCTTGGAATGTTTAACAGCCGAACCTTAATAAGGGCGGAAGGCGGAACGTTTTCTTTTGCTAAGCTTTTACGCTGACATGCCATACCAAAATAAGTGCTTTAACGTTGTGTCTCGAGCAGTAGTGATAACTTTCTTGTTAAATAAAATCCACAAATTTTTAATAAAAATAGAGATAAAAACGCTAGATTGACCAAAAAATAGCTAAATTGCCATTATTAATTAACAATAGCGGCCAATTTCTCTATTAAACGCGCTGTCAAAATCGGTTTTTCCAACTTCAAAGCGTTGACGCCGCTCTATTTAGGGATGCTTCATACAAATTTTATGGGAATGACACTTTTTGACAACTAGAAAACCCGTGCCGCTTTTGTTTAGGTGCGGCTGTAATATGCAAGTCTTAAGCAAGTAAAAAAACAACAATGCTACACTTTGTTTGTCTTTCGTCAAACCATCATCGAATAACCCTTTTGCGACTCTCTGTATAAATCATATTTTCAACAATTATACGGCGAACATTTCACGAGTTGTAAGATAATAAAAGATAAAGCGCATTTCGCTGTGCTATGGAAGAATCTCACTCGTTTAACACTTTTCCCGTGTGAGGAATCTTTAACGATAAAAAAATGCGGTCATCGATGATCAGATGTTCTCATCCAGACTCCCAGTAGCTCTTACACGATTAAAAATGCTAGCTGGGTTAGAGCTGGCAAACAATCGATAGTACTATCGATAGTATCGATAGTTGTCTTTCCATTGGACTATCGATAGTTTATTTTCGATAGCGATACTATCGTTAAAATCTTTTTTAAGAAAATTATTAATAATTTTTTGTTTCGATTTGGCAATAACAAGTCAGCCGTCGTTGCCGCACAGCTTAGCTAGTTGCGGCAGCTATCTAATCGGCTATCTTATCCTCATGCAAAAGAAAAAATTTTTATAAATGTATGTACCAGGTTTCTCAAATTATTTTCCACCTGAATCGCCAAATAGTATATCGAAAATCGCCAACATTTAATATTTTTAGATTTGTGCTAAATTCCCATTTCATACTATTGATAAACTGAAATTTATTGTTGAAGGGATAAGCTATTCCTATGCGCATTTCACTGGTTGCTTAGGCCAGATCGTCAGGAAACTTCATCCAAAAAATTTAGAAAAACTAAAGATGTTATACAATAAAACTGTTAAGCGAATAAGAATTATAAACCCCAGTTTTACTTGTAACAATATCAAAGCTAAAACAAAAACAACAACAATAAAAAGTGAGTTTATCTTTTCTTACAGTCCCGACTACAATTGGTTGATTTTTTATCAACTCTAAATGTAGTTGTAAGTGGGTAAAGAAAAAACAAAAATAAAAACAAATTAGTTTATTTTATTTTGCCAGTTCACTTTTATTTACATTTTTATTTTATTTTGAAAAATTTTGAATACATATTAATTTTTTTACATACTTACCAGTCCACATTATTATTCTTGAAGTTTTGAAAATTCAACATCATATGCAATCATAAATAAATTGAAATATGACAACTTTTTTAGTGGAACCCGAATTATTGCAAACTGTATGTATATTTTAATACATACAGTGTAAATTCGATAATCCGGACTCCACTAATCCGGAATATTCGGTAATACGGACAGAATTTTGCAGCTCATTGCGTATTCTATACTCCGAATTTTTTTTTTTTTTTTTTTTTCTCAATATTATTTATTGAATCTTCATACATTTAAATATGAACTAACAATAATTAATCAAATCTTAACCTAATACTTTATTTTATGTCCTGCCAGTGCCAGACAAAAATTTTCTTCATCACGGGTTCTGTTCACTTATCTAGGTGTTTGTCGCTCATCTAATTGGATAAGTGCTGCAGTGTCTCTTCTTCTTAAGCGAGTGTGGCCGCTATCATTTAAAATATTTCGTGCTAGTGGGTTTGGATGCAATTCGAGCCTTTTTAAGTATTTTACTGCATATTTCGTAATCATAGTTTTGACTAATGGAACATTGAGATCCCTGTGAATATTTGAGTTTTTTACATACCAAGGGGCAGCTGTGATTATTCGAAGAATTTTATTTTGGCGCCTTTGAATCTTTTCTATATTAGAGGCCGAGGCAGTGCCCCATAACTGAATACCATAGCACCAGATTGGCTTCAAGATGGAGTTGTAAAGAAGAAGTTTGCAGTCGAGACTAAGGACAGAGTTTCTACCAATAAGCCAATGAATTTGAATGGCTTTTAGTTTCATTTGAGTTAATTTTGCCTCTATATGGCATTTCCACGTTACTCCGAATTGATTGCAACTATTTAGTCCGGATTGAATAACACCCGTTTTAATCTATTTTTTTATTCAAATCACAGCATGCTTTGTAAAATGCAGTACGATTAGTGTGATATGAGTATGTTTGCACATGCGTTTTTTTGCTATAAATTATTATAACTTTTAATAAATACATACATGCGGTAATCCGGATAATTCGCTACTCCGGATTGGGGTATGCAATCAATTATCCGGATTATCGAATTTTTACTGTATTTAAAAAAATTTAGCTTGTGATAAGGAAAATGACTGAAAATCTAAGAAAGATTAAACTTTATTCCAAATTTGGAAAATTGTATTTCTTTATATTTCTACATGGACAAGTACGGTAATTACTTACAAATTAAATTAAGGAATTCTACAAAAAATTCGATACTATCGATAGTATCGATAGTTTGTCAACAAACTATCGAAAATATCGAATGTTGCGACTATCGATAGTTTGCCAGCTCTAAGCTGGGTATGAAGTAATCATGTTTTTATAAAAATCGAACAAAAATTGTAAATAAAAACTTAATTTTAAGTTGTCCGATTTTTTTGTTAAATTGTTAAAGATATTATACAAATAAAACTGTAAAGCGAATGAGAATTACAAACACTCAAGTGTTATTTGCAACTAAATACAAAGCTATTAAAAAAATGGACAAAAGTTGTAACAATACTGTCTTCATTATTAAATATGTTTTATTGAGTGTTATTTTGCAAAGTGTAACTTTGATAAATTTTTTCATTGAATAAACTAAAAAGTTTGTTGATCTAAAATTTTATTTTAAACAAACTGTGTTGTTAAAAATTTTCTTGAGATATTTTTTTCTGTGCGAGAACATTTCGCCGGAAGTTCTGACAATAGTGAAGGAAATGTCATAAATCGCGTCCGTATGGTTATCAATTCTAGCGGCGGCCACTTGGCCGATATCATTTTTCTACTTATTTACAAACAAAATTTTTACATCAAATAAATACAATCCATAAGCAAAACCAAAGTATTTTATTTATTTAAAATAAAAACTACAGTCAATACACATCGGGTTACAACATTTGCGCTTACTTGTGTACATATATAATATTTAGTTTATTGAGTACAAAAATTGCCTTTCATAACGAAAAACTTGCTTTATTTTAGTTTCAATGTAACAAAGAAATATTGATCTAAATAACAACTTATGCAACAGTGAAGACATACATACATACATACATACATACATACATACATATATAGCCTCGTACGATTTCTTATAATTGTAGACGTGTGTTAAACACTTAAATTTTACTCATTATATTTTTAATATTTTTATTGAAAAAAAAAACTTTAAAAAATAAAATGCATATTGAAAAAGTTAAGATACATACATATCAGTATTTTGCAACTATCCACGCGTTCAGCTGCCAATCATAACAGAAAATGTTGTAATTTAATGTTTTGTAGTGACATTATACGAGCAATGCCGCCCTTAATAAAACAATTCCGCGATCCTCTAGTTAAACGTAGACGCATTTATTTTTTCGGTTTTTTTTTTATTTTTAACTTGTTAAAAAACAATTTCAAAATTTATAAGTAAAAAAAAAACTGATGAAATATCTTACAAGCATAACGAACACATGCAAATTTAGCATGACTTGACGAACTTATTTCTAGTTGGTTGTATGATTCGATGGTTGGATGACAAGGAATACTTGTTGCATATCTGGACTATACATAGTTTGTGTTTGCGGCATATAGTAACTCTTTAATCAAGGTAGAAAAACTAAAAAATAATTCTTTAGAATAATCATTTTAATAATAGTTACAAAGTTGCCACCTCGTTGTCCTTTAATTATAAAAGAAGAGAGGTAATTATAGTGTATTGCCAAAATACTAAATCCAACTCAGTGACAGCAGGTATAAAATTCATTGCACTTCAACAGCCACAACGAATGAAACGACAATATTGTAACTTATTAAATGTAATTAAGTTCATTGAGAATAGGCCGAAAAATAAATAAATTTTAAAAATAGTCATTTGCTAAGTCAGTAATGTTATAAAAACAAACTGGAAAACTTTGAGAATAATATTTTGCCAAGGCAGCCCAATTTTGGATCTGAAAATTTGTAGTTGCAATTTTGTTATTTGCCGCCTGAAGCAAAATTTAAATCTTTTATATTGTAGTCACGTGTTAATTCGATAATAATTACCTTGAATCAAAAAATTACATATTATAGCATATCATTGTTGCTATAACCCTGAAATATTATATCAGAAAGAAATATTTTTCTTAACTTCCACAAAAACCATAAAAATTTCGATGTCATAATTTCTTGTCGGCATTTTCCACTTAAACAACAATTCATAAATATTTGTAAAATTTTTATGCGATTTATCTTTAAGAATAATTGTTATTTCTTTAGATTTTTGTCAAATCATATTTTAAAATCACATCATTTCATTCAACCTAGCAATGAAACCATGTCCTTAAAAAAATACAATCCTTTTTTCCACAGAAATTCTTAGCAAAATATATAGAATCTAAGTAAGTGAAATGCATTTTGGAAATCAATGCGACAATCAGTTTTTTTTTTATTATTCGGTGTTTTATGACATTTCAATCATAAATCATAATAACAAGCGTAAAATAATGTTTTTATCTGTTATTCTGCCTCAAAAAAAAAAAAAAAAAAAAAAAAATTAAAAAAAAGTAAGGATTCTTGCAGAAACAGTAGCAGCCTTCCACTGAGAAGTTTAACAATGAGTTTTTTTTTTGACAGTTTTAAAGCGTCAATGTTCAGTTGTTTGACCAAAATGACGCCTCTGTTAAATTGATGCTTGTTGTGGTTGAGATGACTGATAGATATCAGTCACAAAAACGCATCGCATATCACATAATAACGATTTATTCAATCGGTCAATGACGATGATCGTGGTTTTTCAAAGTGTTTTTTTATGTGCCAATTTATGTCTTTGTCAAAGTCATATTTTATTATATTTTGTAATAAATATGCGTTGTATTTGTCGACTGTTAAGGTGAGAATTGTAAATATGTGACATAAATCAAAGTTTAAAATACTAAAGTATGAATGCTGTATGCGGCTGGAACGATTTTTGTAAGCTCGCCTTCATGAAAACATTAAGGTGGTTAAACTCACTGATTTAATTCACGATAAGCAATTATTATGGGTTTTATGAATTAATTATAGCCACACCACAAGGGTGAAGATACATAGTACTATGAGTTTGTGCTGATGTCTGTTACACTAAGAGATATTGGTCCACTTTGTTTTATACCGATCGAATCACTTTTTGAGTGGATTAAATGAAGTCCGTCCGTCCGTCCCTCCGGCTAGTTGGTTGTCGGTCCACGCTGTTAGGTCCAGAAAAGGTCCCCTATAAGTAAGAGGTTTTTTCTTTCGTAATCTGCCTCTATTAATATTTTTGTATTTTTTATTTCCGGAACTATGTTTGGTGAGTTTTAGGTACTACCCATATTGTCATGACCATCATATTGTCAAATGTTCCGGAAGTTGTCAATGGAGCAAATACTTTATTTGGTACGGCTTCACAAGCACTGCTCCAATTCCAATACTTGCCAGATAGAAAGCTGCATCTCAATTGGTGTATCCCAAACAGGAATGCTGTGATCTGCATCACACGCTACACAATAAGAGATATGCCAATCAACGCTCCCAGGATAGTCGTCATTAAACAGTCCCAATTAGACCACGAATTGATCAGAGATCTAGACGAGCAAAACCCAATAATTATCGGTCACAACTTCCATTTAACACATGTCAACAAAGGTAACAATTACGTCTGCAGCACGTAGGTAGCGTCTTCGTCTCAAGCTAAAACAACCTCAGAGGCAAAAACAACAGCTAATACAATACCCTATAGGCACGGCAGCCACAACCATGATTTTCAACATCTCTTACGGAGGTCCCAAATACCACTCAGTTGCACCAGTGCAAGGGGCCGGCATTAGGAAGTTCAATCATTGACTAGCAAATATGATCTTATCGACCTTCAAGACAACTTGATCGTCTTCGAAGCACGCCCAAAAAAAGTTTTGTTGTTCACGACACAGAACGAAGCATTTGCGCGCCATGCCAAATTTAAAAAAACTTATCTTCAAAATTAAAATCAGTATTAAACGTACAAAGTTTACAACGACCCATAATGAGCCGGATGGAAAAAGTTGGTAATTGGCATTACGGCCTGACTCTAGCCAGATCAATACTTCTCCTTTACTGTAGAAGCAGCTATGTTATTTAACAACAGCACATAGAGGGAATCGTTAGTCAAAGGTGCACGAAGAAAATACTGATCTTTAAGATCTTTTCTCCACAATTCGTGTATAAACCACAACCACTACTGATCCTTGAATAAGCTTCAACGTGGCCGTACGCATAGACGTCTGAGGGTTAATTCACCCTCCCTTTCGACGTTAAACTTAGTGCGATGTAGGTGCAGCTAATACCTGAAACTTGTCTGGGGCTTGAAATTGGTAGATTTTCGAAAATAACGGCTGAACTGAGTCCTACCTAGTACTACGAAAACCAGTAGCTTCGAGCACTTCATAGCTCCAAAGCTTGTTACACATGACGGCTGTGGCTTAAACCCAAACTGTAGGAAGGGGAACATAAAAACGACGGGTTAGATGTTGATTTTCGCCGGTAACCTCCCTATGTATTATTACCATACAACAGTAGCTTCTTTTTAGTCTAAAAAAAGGGTTATTGCCTATTATAGCAGGCACTGATGTTTGTATTGAAAACATCTGATCGCGGAATGAGTCTTACAAATTACCAGTTCTGAGTTTATGTGTTTCTCTAAGGGCTCTTTAAATACCCACATACTAAATTATTTTCGGATCAGCCATTGTTTAACCGATTCGGAATTAATTCACAGTTATTCGGTATACAAAAATTTTGGTCTTGCTTCACATAAAAAGACAAGCTGCTGAAATTATGATTTTTAGATTAAGAATTCATAGGATTAAATCTTCAAAATCAAAAAATTGATTTCAGACGATAGCGCACTGGGAAATAAGGCTAATCTAGCGTCGGAAAGTCATATCATACAGTAGGCGCTATATGTTTTTAAATAAGAACATTTTTGTCGATAAAATTCTTAAGTATGCAGAAAACTTATATTTTTCCAACAAGTGGTATGTTCCACAAAAAATTTATCGATGAATTAAAGGGAATGTTGTACACTTTAACCTCGTTAAAAAAATATGCAGATATTTCTCACACAGTGGGTGCTAAATGTTGTTGGATTAGAACTCTTTTGACCATCAAATTCTTTAGACGACAACTGTAACAGTTTTATTTCTTTAATTATCTTTTTATTACTCTTGCAAAAATGTGAGAGCTTCCAAAGTACCCTACATAAAGTATTATTCCAATTAAACTTTTAAATAAAACACAAATTATAACTTTTTATTTACAATTTATTTTATTTAAAAAAGTTTATAAATGAAATTAAAATTTTTTTACAACTTCAACCGTTAAATCACTTTCGGACTCTACGTCTTCTTATACCATGTTCGCACGACAGCGTTTTTTCGTAATTCGAGCTCTCATTCGTAATTCACAGCCTAATTATGATCCAAATTACATAATTCGTCATACAAAATTTTGAGAGCGGATTATCTCATTTGTACGTAATTCAATTTTTATTACCCTGTGGATTACTTTAAAATCAATGTGATCTCTAATTTTTATCGGTTTTTTCCATCACCAGCTGTCAAAGCACTAAAAAAAACAAACAAAATATTCTATTTACTGGGAAAATAAATAAATGTATGTATTTCTTTGAAATAATATTTTTTACTTACTTTTTCTTTTAATTCTTAATACAAGTTACCGCAAAAAAACAATTAAATTTAGCAATAAACAAAATTAATAAAAAGAAGAAGAAGAAAAACTGTCAAAACCGATTAGGAATATGCCGTGCGAACATGGTAATTCAAATAAGTAATTAAAACGGAGAGCGAAGTAATCCAAAGCACCGTGCGAACAAGGCATTAGATACTAGATTTTAACAATCAATCGTGTACTGCTTGAGGAAGACGATCAGTGTGTTTATGAGATGTCCTTGAAGATATCGATGATATAATGGGATCTGAAGTATAAAGCCAAGTTATTTACGAGAATTCTGTTGGAAATTAGGCAAATGAAGGTTAATACAACTGAATGCTTTATAAAACAATAGATCCTAAAATTACTTTAAAAAATAAATGATTTTCCAATCAACAGCACAATTACTATTCCTTCTTTCTTTCTTTCTTTCTTTCTTTCTTTCTTGCCTTTAATACTTATGTATGTAAGTATGTACATATGTTTTAATTAAAACGAAACAATTTTAATTAAAAAATTAAAGAAAACTGCAAAATTTTTATTACCTTAATAAAACTGGATTATGCCAACAAAAAAGTATGTAATTACCTTAAACCAACAAATAAAATAAGTTAACGAGTAAATTCGTTGCTGGCCCCAAATTTTGAGCTAAAAAGCCTCAACCAACAAAAAAAAAGCAATAAATACCAAAAAATATGGCAAAAAAAGGATGTAACAAAAAAATAAGTTTATTTGTTTAAGACAACAAAAAAGATATTTTTTAAATTACAAAATGTTTTCATTAAAAAAGTCAGAAGAGAAATTTTTGTTATTATGGCAGGAAAAAAATGGTATTAATATTTAAGAAATTATTAAAGGCGGTAAATATAGAACAACTTGTTATTAAAAAAAAAAAACAAAACAATTATTTTATATTTTCTTTTTTTCATATATTAAGGAAAAGTGAAGTTGTTCATGAAAGAAAAAGTAAATAACTAAAATTTTTGTTCAAACTGCTAAAATAGTTAAAGTTGGCTTAGTAAACAAAAAATTGAAAAACCGGCACAGATGTTGAAAACTATTTGTATTTACTATCAAAAGGATTACATGAAATGCTATAAATTTACCTCTCTCCATTGAATTCTTAAAACAACAAGCGTTAAATGACTTCTCAGTGGGCGGTAGAAGACAAATTCCATACGGTTACGTGTCCTTTAATCATGGGCAAAATTTTGCACTTGAAATATTTTTATCGTCGCATCGTTTATGCATTGACATTTCTTCTAGTCAGCTTGACTTTATTTCAGGATACTTTCCTTGTGACTATATCCTGTACTCACGATATGCTGCTGTTAGTTTAACACTAAATATTACTGCCTTGTTTTGTTTTATATTTTATACGAATGACTTTTAAATGAAATAAAATTTATTTTTGAATGACTAAGATCAGCATGATATGCCTGCTGAGTAAAAGGGCACATTATACTAGGAACACTTGCAGTGTTACATTTAGGAAAATCCTGATATTAGACTTAAAATAACCCTTAAGAATTTGTAAATTTCAAATAAGTAGTTAAAAACTTAGATTTAGAATAAAACTGCTAACGACTTACTGCCTCCTAAAATCGACAGCAAACTAATTGTCCTTGACATTTGAGCCAGCATCAGCCTACAGTTGATATTGTTAAAAATTAACACCAAGTGGGGAACCCATATACAAAATTTTGAATTCGTATTGTCGTCCTGAAAATAGCATTGATTATTTTTTTGAATTAACAAAGTTGGCTCAAATTTATTTTCAAACCACGATTGGAAGAGCTGACCTACCTCCCCGCTAAGAACGAATAAAACTTGAGGCTCTCATAAGAGAACAATAGTAATTATTTATTATATTTAAGATTTGATAATAAATTGTTTGGAATGAAAACAGCAGATTTAATTAACCCATATCGTCCCAGCGATTTTTTTTTTTGAGTAACTTTATAAAACTTGGTGGTTTATAGGTAATTTGGGACTAGAAAACACGAATCTGAAGTCAAAATTTTTTTAAAATTTTTTGTTTTTGAGAAAAATGGTGTTCGATTAATCGAACATTGGGCACTATTCAACATTTTTTTTTTTATTGTTCCCATATAATGTAAAAAAAGAAAACAAAGTTTTTTATAAACTGAAACTAATTAATTTTATTAAATAAAAGAAAACTAGAACAAGGAATTTAGTTAAATTAAAAATATGCAGTTGAACCTCGATTATCCGACTCGCACAGGACCGGGCTGAGCATTGATAATAAAAAAAACTGGTTTTTAGATATATCGGGTGATTCATCGTGAACTTGATATATTTATTATCAGTTAAAATAAAAATTTATGGCATTAACTGTATGTAAATGATATCATGAAAATGTTGGACATGACTTTGTCTGAGGTGGTCCATTCGGGTCGTCCAATTTTGGGCGATTCATTCGAGCATAGCGGCTAGTATTTCGCGAATAACACGAGTAATGTTAGCTTCCAAAACGTCAATCGTAGCTGACTTATTCCGGAAGACCCCAGACATTACATATTCGCAGAGAAAGTAGTCTAAGGTGTGATATCGCACGATCTAGGTGGCTAATTTACCAAAGCAAATCATGAAATTAAATTAAAATGTATGGCTCAAAGTGCCGTCCTGTTGAAACAAGATCTCACCAAGATCATTCGTTTGATTTTCAGATTGCTCTACTGGATACCTTCTGTCCCTGTTATCATTTTGGCGAAAGTAAGGGAATTGCTTAAGATATTTCCAAGTCTGACAGAGTCTGATATGGTGCACTCTTGTCAAAACTTGTTGCATTTGGTGTCGGTGATAATTTCTCTCGATTAATATTGAGTTTTCTCAGAGATCGCACTATACGAGTTGTTATAGATGGAGTTTCGTCAAACTAGTTCAAAATTGGACCTCCTATGTCAAACTTCCAACCCTATCTACTCTTTTTCTAATGACAGCAACCCGTGCCATTCGTAACCATTTGATTATAGACCAAGCGTGTCCGATGTTGGTGGTATGAGTCACAACATGAATGATACACTTGGCCGAGACCGAAACCCGTACGTTTGTTCGTAACGTTTTTCCTCAAAAGCCCATACTTTTGTGGTCGATTGACCGGTAAATTGTACAACGTAAGTTCCTCGAATCTCACGAAAAACATTTCTCACAGAGCGCTGATTGTGCATTAACTTTTTATTGATCAGCAAAAACAAAATAAATATATTTCCGTTTATTCAAATGCGTGAAAAATTTATATTATGGTAATATGCGATGATTCAGTTATCATTTCAGAGAAAAAACAAAAGTGCTAAATAGTGCCCAGTGTTCGAAAAATCGAACACTGCTTTTTCAAGTCAAATAACAAAAAACACAATTGAAAAACGCGGAAATTGTTTTGCTGTTGTAGAAAGTTCAATCGTTTTTTAATGGACCTACATTTTCACTTTTTTAATTTTTTTATATTTTATACAAAGTTTTCAGTTTTTAAAATGATGCTAAAATTAAGGGTTTTTCTTCCCCCTTGCTATACAAGGGAGGAGTGAAGTGGGTAAGAACTTTTATTTTTATATTTGTAGCTAACCACTTACAATATATAATTGTTTAAAAAAATTAGTTCTTTGTCTTACCTAAAAAGAGTAAAAAAATTACAAAAACGCGTAAAATTTACTGTTCGAAAAATCGAACATTGGGACGATATGGGTTAATAAAAAAAATATTTAAAAAGCAAGAGAAGGATGTGTGAAATAAACGATAAAATTACGTTTAGGATGATAAAGAAAATTTCGAAAAAGTGTTTGCTATAGTTTTACATCGATGGTCCTCTGTTAAAATTTAGACTACAGAAAAGAAAAAATGTAAATTCTTTCACGAAAGCAAAAGGTACTTTTCACATTAACTTTGTAATGATGAGTATGTGAGAAAATATTTGCACACCAACTATATAAGTCAATTGTGTTCCTTAAGCTAAGATCCCACTATCGGCTCAAATAACACAATCTGTGACGATTTTTATCGTGCTATATCGGCGCACATTTAAAAACATTGCACAATTTATTCTTGGGTGGTCCCATTACCGTCGCACATTGTGACAATTTTTTTCGGTTCATAACGGCCAAAACTCAATTGCGACAATAATCGGTACAATGCGAACACACTATCGTGCTATTTGGGCAAATAAAATCATATGTTTTTGCTTATTTGCTTGTTGGCAGACTTAATTTTTCTTTAGAAATTCGCAAAATTCTCCGTAATATTCCATTATGTTTCCTAACAATTTTTAATAATATATTAATATATAATAAAAAAATGTATTCCATTTTATTCAAACTAACTGCACTTGTTCTTTTTTTTTTGTAATTGGGATGGCAACATCGATACAACTGCAATGCTTTGTTAAAGCGAATTGTTTTCTTTTATTAAACAGTACAAATGTACTATTTAACGTTTTAATACATAAATAATAGATAAAACAAATGTAATTTTGGTACAATTAAGCTCAAAAAAGTAAAATTTTAGTTGCCAGTTGGTGCAACTTAAAAATTTCGTTTTGCCATCCCTTGTATCGGCGCTGATTGGCGACTGTGATCGGAGCACAAGTGGCCGATAAAAATCGGTACATATTAAACAATTTGACTGCTCCACATTGTGCAAAAGAGTGTTCACATTATCGGCGCATCAACGTTAATGTTGATTGTGCACAGTCAGCACAATTTCCAGATTGTCGCTTTTAAAAAAATTTTGACCGTTCACACTATCGGCACATGAAATACGACAAAAATTGGTACATTGCGCCGATAGTGGGATCTAAGCTTAGACATTTGGAAAGTGAAAACAGTTTTTAATAGTGAAAAGCGTATTAGGCGTTATTGCTTATGGTTGTAACGCCTTAAAGACTTTAACCAGCCTTATAAAAAGTGTTCCTTTATTAAAACTTTACTTTAACCTAAAGTGAGCGATAAAGTAAATTAAGGTTCATCCTACATGGTATGTTAAAGTAAAATTGTAATAATGGAACACTTTTTATACGGCCGATAAAATCATACCTTTGTTATTGGTAAGTTGTGATAACAGGCTTTTTTAAATCGATCTAAGGATGTCCGTCCGTCAGGCTGGCTGGCTTTCAATGTAAACCTTCTGCACAGGTCGCAGTTTTGTAGATAATTTGATGAAATGTTATACATAGGTTTTAATTGTCACAAAAAACCAAGCCTAATAATTATTTACAAACTTCTTTCCGGAATAGGGTATTTGTGCCCATAAACCACCATATTATGTTGGTACAGTACTTTACGCTTATAGTCCACTACTATAGTTGCACAGCTTTTGTGGACTATAAGCGAATTTGGACTATAACCGAGCCATTTTATGGATAATAAGTAAAACCTTGTATAATCCACATTTTGGACTATATAAACATTATTTTCTTCAATAAAACTACTCTTTTTAAACAAAAGAAAAGTTTATTTGAAACATAACCAAATATTGATTTAATTTAAATAAATAGTAAAAACAAAAATCTTTTCATTTATTAATTCAAATGCTTTAAAAGCTTACAATAAAAACAAAAATGTTAATAATTTCAATGCTTCATAAGCCTTATGTGATATTCATTTAAATTCTTTGGATGACGAAATCAAACACAACATAAATATCCATTTCATTGGTTCTTTACGCTGGGTCTCCACGTAGCAATATTTATTGCTAAGTACAAGCAAAAACGTCGGCAGAACAATGACAGAACAATGGAGCAATAATTGCTGATTATATTGCTGGAGAACACTTGAAATTGCTTTGCCATAAATTTCCAATTGTCCAAAGTTTTGTGGCTGTATTTATAACATTTTTTTTTTATTTCGTTTGAAACAAAAATTGCTATTTTAATAAATAAACAACCGTACAGAGAAATAAAATGTCAGATAAATTACAACTGATTTGACAGCAGATTGCTAAGCAATAATTGCTAAAGCAATCAGAAGAGCAATCATTGCGCAATGTATTGCCACTCATGGCAATATGCGGTCTATACGTCGCAAATTTAATGGAGCAATCAATTTTGAAGTTTGCCGCAATAAATATTGCTACGTGGAGACCCGGGGTTATAAAATATAAATTGCGAAAATTGGCATTGATAGTATGTAGTTGCCAGAAAAGTTAATAAAAACATGTTGCCAGTTGATTAAAATAATTTAAAAACAGAGTGGACTGTTAGGGAACATTTTTGTATAAATAGTTACATACGCATGCTAAGAAAATGTGTCTTTTAAACGAAAATGGACTTCAAAGGAAACGGACCTAAGAATAAATAATTTGTATGAAATTCGAACAAATCTGCAAGTGAATATGACAGCTTTGGCTTAAATCCGTTTTTGGCCTTTAAGCGGAATGGACTATAAGCGAAAAGTACTGTATTTAAATCAAATTTTAGCCCAACTTATTAATTTGCAATCTAGATCATCTTACCAAAATTTTGATCCCATACAAATACTACTCCTGAGCTTAGTTTTTTTCATAAAAATTGGCGACAATAACTTCTACGATAGCAACACGCTGAGAAAAACATGGTTGTGGTAAACATATACTGAGTCAAAACATCTTATGATTATTATTTTTATTAAAATCATATTTTAATCTGACGTAATCATTTTATGATTCAAAATATGAGTACTGTAATTATATTTTACTTTCAGAATAATAAAAAAATAATAAAACATTTTTTAGCAATCTTATTTTATTTTGTCACACTCATGGTATAATAAGTACCAGTTATGTTCCTTAGGGAGAGTTTTCATTATTTACCCATGTAATGTCAAAAAAGTTTATTTGATTTCTGACGCTTGTTTTAATTGTTTCCCATATTTTTTTTGTTTGACGTTATATGGGTTTTGAAATTGAGAACAAAATTTCTAATGACTATACCTTTTACTTATTCTACCATCGTCACACTGAAATATTTTTGTATTGTACAAATTGTTTATGTTTTTTTTAATTTCATTAAACTTTTAATTTTGTCTTTTTTTAATGGGTATTTTTTTTTTTTTAATTGTTTTACCACATTGTTTGCATTAACATATTATTTGGTATAATACAAACGACAGAACTGATGCAAAATTATTTTACAAATGGGGATATAAGAGGTAAGATATTTTGTTTGGATTTAAAACATACGATAGTTGTTCGAAAAATAATTATTAAAATATTGCTGATATTAAATAAAAATAAAAATTTCTTGTATGCGACAACAATATATTCTTAGAATAAACATTGTGTAGTTGCCGTAACCATGCCGAAACATATTTTTTCTCTGCGTGTACTATGTCATGACAAGATGTTATGCTGGTAAGCCCAAAATTAACAATCCCAATACAAATTTTTATCATTTTGCGAAGCACTAATGGTACATTTAAAAAAATAAGCGCACAATTATGCGCTACGCAACAAGACATACAGAAATGCAGTAAAGTTAATGAAAGAACTCTTAACAACTTTTATAAAAAAAATAACATTTCAACATTCCCTTACTACGAAGCAGGTTTGTAAGGGAGAATACTAAAAAATAACTATATCAAAACATTCAATGTTTAAAGCTGATCGTAACATCCAACAGTTTTTATATGCGCTGAATAAAGCGCCTTATGTGTCAAAAATGTATTGCTTCAAAGTGGGAACTTTTATGTTTCTCCCTTACAAACCTGCTTCGTTGGAAGCTCCATTTTTTATTGGGAATAGGTCTACATAAAAACCCTTCCTAAAATCACTTAAAGGAAAACCAATATCATATAGATGAAGATATCTAAAAAATAGTCAGCACAAATAACTTTTAGATGAATCTTGACTTCATAAAATAATTTTGTTTAAGCGGCTTCAAGATTGACCAGGGGTGCCAAATAGGGCGCACTTTGGATTTTTTTTTTCTTAATACTGAAGTGTAGAGTTTCATATGGTTGGACTTGACCGCCTAAACTTTCTTACTGGTTTTTTTTTTTGTTTGTTTTGCAAACGAATTTCCCTCCTGAGACTCTGGCTGGTGTCACTGCAATGCGTTATAGTAAAACAACATAATTTATGATTGCTTCTAATTAATGAATAATTTAAAATAAAATATACATTTAAGGTACCACAATATGGCTTATACTAAAACCTTTGTAAAAAGATCTGAAATTTATTATAATTAATCGGAAATCCTACTAAAGACTTATGAAATAAAACACTTTATGAGGTGTTAACCTTTAGGAGGCAATTCCTCGTTAGCTAATCTATTGAAATCTACTAATGAGTTGTCTGATTTTTATTACTTTACTTTGATTATATACAAAAGTATATTCAAGGATTTCCTGCAAAACTCTGGTGCAAAATCTCTTTTTGTATTTCTTCTTTGCCTGAACAATTGAACTTGCCTTTACCTAATTCCTCTAACTCAGTGTATTTTTCTCCCGCTGTCTATTTGCCATTCAATAAATATTTGAATTTAATTTTAACGCAATTTGATTTGAATGTCAATTTTCAGTTTTTCAATTTTTTTGACTAGCAGCACGTTTTTTTTTTTTTTTTGTAAAAATAACAGTGGGATGAAAGCAGAAACAATTCAAGTGTTAGAAATTTTTCTATGGTCAATGACCATGTAACCTTAAATAAATTTTTCTCTTTGTTTGGCCAAACAACAAGCGATATAGTGCACCCACGGAGTGCTGATTTTATGCCTGTTAATATGAGACAATACACAAGGAATTTTATGTTGTCCTTTAAATACTAGTACATATCGCTCCTTTATTGCAACATTGTCATGTCTCGAAAAATAAAATTTTTAAGTTACTTAAACAAAAGTGTTGCTTTATTCCATCTTTATATGTTAAACAAAAATCAGCATTATATCTCAAACAGAACCGAAGTAATAGCAAAATATATTTTATTAAATCTGTACATTTTGAAAACTTTAATCGCATTTTGCAATGTTTGATTTTTTTTTGAGATAAGACTATGTTGCAATTAAGGAGCGATATGTAAACATCTGGTTATTAGAAAAGAAAACATGAAAGTATTTAGAAATAATTTCCGACTTTGCATTAAGAATAAACTAAAATATAAATTTTATTTTATTTAATTAGGTTATTTAACTAAAGAGTTATTTAATTTTGTTGACTTTATTTTAAAATTACTCAATTTTTAATTTAGTATATGCAAATTCAATTTGTTAAAAAAAAAAAAAAATTTTATACAGCCAAAATTCTTAAAGTCTGTTGTCAATTAAATGCCAAAATTTGTTTGTTATTTTTTATAAAATGTTGCCCAAAAGTTAACAACTGGGTTTTAATGGTTTTCATAAAAAAAATTTGTTTGAAGAAAAGTTCATACTTAAAAACCAATTTATTTTATGTGCTAATTATACTAAAGAAAAATTGGAGACAAACGCTTGCACACCCTACTGCAAGTTAATTTTGGTAGGCAACATTTTAATTTGTGTTTCAAATCAAGTAATTTCAGAATAACTCTAAAAATATACACTTATAAAAACTAGAATCGAATGTATGTCGGAAAGCCAAACGAGATACGAGTAAAGACTTTATTGAAAGAGTATTTCTCTAAGGCACCTTAAGTTGACGGAATTCTTATTGACCGGATATGACCGTAAGTGATATCCAAAAAATAGGGAATATTAATAAGTTATTTTTTGAGCCCCTAAACAGTTAGATTAAATACAAGGTATTATGTATTATCTTTTAACTTAAATTTCCATTATTTTTCCAACACAATATTATTCCTATATATTTTACGGCTGATTTCAAAAGAGCAGTCTGTTTATATAAAAACAATTTTTTCATTTTGCAAAGGCACTAAGCCATGGTAACGAAAAGGACGACCTATACTTTTGCATATAAAAACAAAACTCCTGAAGTACCTTCTTCCTGGATAAAAATACTTTTGTGTTATAAATGCTACTCCACTAGTAGATTATCAAATCATATTGTAAATGTCGAACCTCGAATAGCCGATATGTGAAGTCAATTCTTTATCCATAGCAGTTAAATAAAATGCTCAAAATTTTAATAAGAAGGCAAATCCGAAGCGTTTAAGAGAGCAACTTAAACAAGAAAGAATATAACCAAAAAACAGAATAGTGCCTCATCATCCAATAATCGAAAACAGTACAACTTTTACAGTTGATCCAGACGATCTTGGAAACCGTGCTTAAGTAAATTTTGTTTGCTAACTTTATGTGGAAATAGTTAAATTAATATAAGAAAATATAAAATTGATTTTAGTATATACCTTCGGGTATGCATTAGAGATAATGTCGAGTCAACCTATTATCTTTTAGACGTCCCTGTTCTAAGATTTAAATTTATAATTTAAAATACCGAAAACAGCGGGTCTAACTAATCTTCACTGCAAAAGTCGCTTCTACAGAAAGATATTTTTGTCAGCCGAACTATTCACTAGGAGACGGGGATATTTTAAGCCCTAACGCGACATCTATAAATCCACTTGATTCAAGATAGATTTTCACTAATAAAAATGGTGAACTCTACTGGGATCATATAGAGATTAAACATACTTGTTTTTGTATTAAAGATTGCTTGAATAGGCCGCTCTCTTGATGACTTCAATTACACTTCACGTTTTCATACACATAACTCAGAACAAATTTCTTATCGAACGATAACCGCATAATGGAAAGAGAGTCTTAAATACTTTTGGTTACCATAATGTGTAATCAAAGTACGCTTAGTTTAAAACTACACTAATTTAAAATATCGACCATTTGGTACCCTACACAACGGTACATGAAGAAAAATTTTCGAGAATGTACCGTATTTGGAAGGTTAAGATATATATGAACTCATGTCGAATATTATCTAAACATCAACATCTATGTAAGATTATGGGGGCCATGTGAAATTATATACCGATTCTAGCATTTTCAATAGGCTTGGTACTTGTGACCAGTGTTCGAAAATAAACACTAAATATCGCTCCCTAGTGTTCGGTTCGGTAGATTTTTGTGGAAAACACAAACGCTAATAGTGTATTTTATTTCAGTCGATACTGAACGAATCGAAATTATTTTTTCTTTAATGTGAAACTCAAATTAATGCTTTGCAACCCTGAAATAATTAGATATAAAATTGCTTTCAAATCGAGAAAGTACTCGATCACGACTGCCACAATAAGGCCCCTGTTCTTATCCAACTCAACAAAAAATGAGAGCATTTAATTGCGTTCGGTTTATTTTAAACCACAAACTTCATTGTGTTCCGTTCAGCTCATTATTTACAAAAACAAAATACACATACGAAAAAAAAACAAAAAGTCAGCAAAATAATTTAACACAAACAAAACTTATACGCAATACACAGACAAGCTGTTCGTGCTGCGGTCGTTGCTAAAAGTTTTTGTTTCTTCTTTCTTTATCATTTTAAAGAAGAATTTTATTCCCAAAAATTCACATTTCTGGAATTACCTTCAACGTATTTTTGCGATTGCATAGTATCTATTAGTTATTGTCGCCAAATTGTATATTAATACCAATATTTATAAGGAAGTTATGACATTAAAGGCTGTTTTAGGTTTATGGGGACATAGGCTATATTTCGGAAAGAAATTTTTAACATACTGTGTCAAATTAAAGGCACGTAGATACCAAATTTTATCAAGTTTTTCTCATTAAAATTGCGATCTGTACTTCAGGAACAAGGTTTACTCTCCCAGTCAGCCAGACAGACAGAGATACGGACATCGCCAGATCGACTTAAAAAGAGGTTTTCCGTTTGCCAAGTCTGAAATTTGATTTGCGAATGTTTTCATAAGAGATATATGCACTTTATAAGAACTGGCAACCCCGCAATTAAACAACAATTATCTTGAGTTTGACAGCTTGAAATTATTAGTCAAAAGGAATGCCCTGTCCGACATGCGCGGAAGATTTCGACTTTGTATTTGGGATTGCGTAATCTTTATTTCAATCATTATTGAAGTAAATCATTTCCCACTGCAAAGTTTATTGAAAACTAATTTAATTTTTTCATGATTTTTTTCAGCTGTAATAGCACTTACAAAAATTTTGTTGAAATTAAAAAAAGACATATCGTTTAACAAACCTAAAACTACCGAACCATTCCAAAACTTTATTTAACTTTAAATTAAGTTTAAGAAAACAGTTTTGCAATTAAGAAAAGGAATATTTTCACTATATAAACATTTTAACAAAATTGCAAATAACAATTTTATCTCTTGCCTCAAGCTAATTTTTTAAATGCAAATATCATTTAAAAAACATTATGAATCTTGGCGAAAAAGAACACAACTGACTGATTGACTTCATACATTTTACGCACTTGCTACATCAACAACAAAGTAAATGCTTAAACATGAAGACGAACTGTCATCTAAAGGGAAAAACAACACATCCTCATTGCATGAATTTTACATCAAATATTTCATTGATTTATGCTAATTTCGTTTATATTATAATCAAATATGAACTTATTCTTCTGTGTTTTGGAGTGTCTACTTCGTAATTTTGGTTTTCTTCTTCTCTGTCAGAGTTTGTACGTTTGACAAGTTTGGTGTTAAATTCTACACTTGACCATCGTTGTACAAGTGTGTCTTGTACCCCATGTCTGTTTGGCTGTCAGTTAGTTTGGGCTAAGCGTGTAAAAGCTTCATTTATTAACATCACTGATCAATTAACATGCAAGTGTGACCCACAAATATGCATTCATTCCTGATATTCTTCTTTGGCCAAATTCATCTTTGCTTTAAAAAAAATAAAAAAAAACACTTGTTGCTTTTAATGCTTTGAAGTTTTCTTAACATGAAATTCTTATTTATGGTTCTTTCCCTGTACCATTTATTGCTTTTTTATGGTTTATTTGTTTAACGTTGCGAAAATTTTCTCAAAGAAAGAAATAAGAAATTATTCAATTTGTTTATGGTCCTTAGAATAATGTCTTTTATTTTTTTTATTTTTTTGGATGGAAGGACATGCCTGCCTGTGTGCGATTAGTGTGTTTATGAGTGCGCTTTTAACATGTAAATTGGGGCGCTATTTTGCTTAAGGACATAATAATTGTTAAAAATAAATTATTTGTGTTGGTACATATGCAAATATGTATAGAGACGGAACAACTTTTGGTTAATTTACTTTGAGAAAAAGGGGAAACTATCAAAAATAATTTGTAATGATGACTGATCTGAACAAACTGTATAAGTTTTAGGGTGTGTTTTTTAATACAAAACAAATAGTAGTTTTGTTCCAAATAGTGATAGTGATTCTGATATTTAAAGGAAGTTTTCAAACCAACACTTAAAAGTTACAACTTGATCATAAATTACAAAATACTACACACAATACAATTTAATTTAATTCAAAAATTTTTTTTGATTTGCAACTTTTTTAATTCTCAGGTAAAAAATTTTTAACTATAGGCTGACTCATACCTTTAAGCAGTATTCGAAAATAAACAGTACATTATTTAGCGTTCAGCTCACACACCCAAGAACGATATCTATTTTTTTAGTGATTGTGTAGACGAATAATCTTAATACCGTTCGTAACTATTTTCAAGAAAGAGCCGAACATCTTCGTTAAAAAACAGAGCAATTGTAGTGATACTGTAGACAAGCATTATGTGCCAGGGACACAATGTCGACAAGAACAATTCTTTCGCATAGTTATATTGAAAACAATAACTAAAAACTAAAATTTGTTTTTGTGGGCCAGGCAGTATATTTTAATGTTCTATAATATTTCTTTTTCACTTTGATAAAGAAATGAACAAACAAAAAATTTTAGTAACGACCGCACCACGAACAGCTTGTGTGTGTATTGTGTATATGTGTTGTTTGTATAAAATAACTTTGATGGCTTTCGAACATTAATGAGCCGAACACAATGAAGTTTGTGGATTAAAAAAAAAACCGAACGGAATTAAATGTTCTCATCTTTTGTTAAGTTTGATAAAAACAGTATTGTTTTTGTGTTCGAAAGATGACTAACAGGTAAACGTTATTTTTTTATGATTTTCTACACAAACACTATTACCGTTTAAGTTTTTCACAAACCTACCGAACCGAACACCAAGGAGCGATATTTATTGTGTATTTTCTAACACTGCTTTTAAGCTTATTAATCTCAACGTTTATAAAAAAATAATGGGGCGTTAGTTAAAGTACAGATGAGAGTGCAGTCCATTCCATATCATAAAGATGTCGCGTACTGAGCCGATTATTCAAATAACCTTGGGCGTTTTTTGGCTGTTGACAGGTTTCTGCGGTTGATATAAAGTCGTTGCTAAGATATACGTCATTGTTTCAGTTTTCATTATTCTTTGGTCTTTTTACACTAGAAACGCCATGACGTTAGACATTTATTTTTTAATGACGGATAGAATAGATTTTAATTTCTTTATCTATAGTAAATTTCTTAACATTTTAAAGAACTTAGTTTACAAAACTCTTTCTCTATTGCGAATGATTTTTATACCCTACAGCATATTCGCTTTCCCCTCCTTAAAGTGGAAATATTGTATATATAGCTACCACTTTGTATACCGAAGGATCCAAAAACAGTTTTAAATCGATATAACAATGTCCCTCCGCCCGTCTTCCTGGCTGGAAACTTCTAATTTATTCTGTCCCCATGTTCTGTAACTGTAGTGAGAACTTCTGGCATCGAAAAGATGTGAAACAAAGTATTCCATCGCTTCTCGAAAAGTGAGAAAAAAGTGTTTCTGTAATTTATGTCGAAAACTATCAAGAGAGATTACGTCGTTACGTTACAAATGTCATAACATTGCACTCGAAGCCGATGTGACATTGCAGACGTTGAGAACGCCAGTAACACATATCGTTGACGGCGGCCAAAATTTACTAAAATTTACATTTGCTTATTTTATAAAAATGTTAAAAGCAAAATAATTTAAAAATAAAAAATGTGCCAAGAACAAAATTTTATTATTGTTATTCTTTTTATTTTGCATTTTTAAATGTTTTGTGTTGTTAAAACTTTTTCTCGCGCCATTTTTATTCGTGAGTTTATTTGACAGTTCAAAGCGGGAACTTTTCTCACAAAAATATAACAGACACACTTTTTCAGTAAATTAGATTGTTATCTGCTTACGTGACAGCTAGTATTCACCAAAAAAGTAACAGACACAGTTAAGTGAGAAAAACAGCTGTTTGTTTCAATGTATGGCAATTTTGTTTCATTTCACAAATTTCAATCGAAAGGTTTCTCGACGCAAGAGTTACAGACAGAACATGGGCACTGCCCCCTAAAAAATTTTCACCTCGAATAGACCACTTCTGAATCTTTTTATTATGTCAGTCATCGTCTAGACTTGTAATTTTTGTTGCTGCAATTGAACAACAGCCGCGAATAACGTTGTAAAAGCCACTTTTTGCAAAATTTGTTTTTTTTTGCAAATAATCGTTAAAATTACTCTCTTACATTGTTTAAACATTATATCATTCAAAATTATGCACCTTAACCTTCAAAATGCAATACAGAGAGCCAGCCAATGAAAGAACGTTGTAAGTTACTACAAATATGATACAATCTAATGATTTTGCAAATTGTAACAACGTTTTAAAAGCAGCTTGCGTAGTGGAAAAACGTTTTAAATGACATCGCGGTTGTGGATATGAAACGTTTTTCCACAAAAAAAAAAATTTAAACTGTAAATTTGTACACAGAAAAAAATAATTTTCATATTTGAATACGAAAATCGCATATTTGGTTACAAACATTTTTGAATTTTCTGCGATGACGTTTTTTGCGGTATTAATAAAAAAGTTTGTATGTATAATTGTTAAATTTTTAGTCAACAACCAAGTTTATTGAGTCAATAAAAAAAGTTGTTGCCCAAAATAATTTTTTTCAACAAAATGTTTACTTGATTTGTTGAAAATGTTGAATAAATATGTTGAATAAATCAAACAAAATGTTAATCGAATCTTTATTTTTTTTATTATAATGATGATGTCATAAATTTTCAATTTTTATAAAAACACTAAAATTTATTATGCGGGGATGAGTAAGTTCCTATGCGCATTTCACTGGTTGCTTAGGCCAGATCATCAGGAAGCCTATTCCAAAGACTTTGGCAAAACTAAATATATTATTCAAATAAAACTGTAAAACAAATGAGAATTATGAGCTATTTAAAAATGGACAAGAGTTGTTAAAGTACTGTCTTTACTTTGATTCAAATATTTTTTTTATTAAATATGAAGAAATATTTAAATATTTCATTATTAAATATGTTTTATTGAGTGCTATTTTGCAAAGTGTAAATTTGATAAATTTTTTCTTTGAATCCAACAAAAAGTTTGTTGACCTAAAATTTTATTTTTATCAAACTGTGTTGCTAAAAATTTTCTTGAGATATTTTTTTCTGTGTATGAATTAAGTTCGTTTTAAATTTTTTGATATTTTGCTTGCAAGTTTTTTTTTAACATTAATTTTGATAATCTTAAAACAAAAATGTAAAAATAAGTAATCCTGCCTTTTAAAAACGTTTTTTTTTTGCTCTCCTGAAAAATAATTATTTTGTCGCGGCTGTGCTTTAATTGTTGAGTTTATAGATGAGAGAGGTGATCAGATTGGGGAGGGGTACTCAGTTTCATGTACTTTGCAATTCTTTTCTGTTTTGTAATTCTCACACTTTTTAACTTGAAGTTGGCTGTAGGTGTATTTGTATTAAAAAAATATATAAAAAGGGCAAGATAAAAATACAAAAAATGCAACTCTAGAATTTCATTATCTGGAAATAAGTGCAATTCAAAGCAAAATTTTAAAAAGTTGCCGCAACAAAAATTGCAAGTCTAGAAAATTGCAAGTCTAGACGATGACTTAGTCACTTAATAAAATTTAGCCAAAAAATAAGTTGTTGTAACCGTATTCATACTCATATTTTAAAATTTAATGGGAATCAGTTGTCAGTAGCTCAATATATTGACTGCAGGTACGAGTGCCTAAAAATACTTTTCCTCCAATAAAATCCTTATAAATATTGCTATCCAGATAAAATTTGGTAAACATGTCTTTTAACAGAAGATCAAGAAGTGACCATTAGCATTATATGAGCTCCTACCTTATGTAGATAAAATTTGCCTTAAGTGACTCTTATATAAATCTTACGGTCATAACAAAATTTTGTGTTTGTGGGTTCATAATTCCTTATAAATCCCAAATTCGATATAATAAAGTTGGGCTTGCTCGCCTACACTTTCTTACTTGATTTTAATTTTACTTAAATTTCTTATAATCCATGGGGTATTTTTTAATACACTCAAACTTTTTTAAAAACCCTATTATTTTGTTGACGCAAATGGTTATTTTTAGACAAAACACAGAGAGAGAGAGAGAGAGAGATAGCGGAAAATTATTTTGATCAAAATAATAAGCAATAAAATTGTTTCCGAAAAATTTGTTTATGTATTTAAAGCAAATAAAGATTGACTAATCTAATCTCGTAAAATGAAATGAGTAAAACTTGTATGTTTATGACGCACCTTTTTATAACATAATCATAGACTTTGAAGATAATGTATATTTCTACGGAAATCTATTTGTTAAGCAATATTTTATATTTGCTAATTTAAAAAATTATTATTTAACTTTTGTAGAAAAATATACAGTTAAAGATAACGAGTTTTATTTTAAACGTTGTTAGTATTTAAAAAACAAGTTTACGTTTTATGCACATGCAAGCACCACAATGAGGTGCCCAACTTGTCCCATCTCTGCTAAGCAGAAGTTTTTATTTCTTTAAGCATATTTCTAAGAAAAGAAATTATTATGCCTTAAAGTCAAAATGACATGTTTAATTTAACTAACCACAAGACAAACAACCAACAAAAGGAACTTTTTTTATTTTATAGTTCCCCTGTTAAGAAAATGATATGTATATTATTAAAGCCCATAAAATACTTTTTTAAATCAATTGCAAACTAAAAAAAAAAATAATTTACCCAAACTTAACTTAAATTATTTAGTTAAAAGGGAAAACAACAATAAAATTGTTAAATAAACAAAAATTAGTCAATTTATTTATTAGCTTCTAAAATCAACTATTTTAGTTTACAACACACGCTGTTGATATGCGAACATAAGATAAGATTATTAAAACTTATATTCAATATTATTTGGTAAATTTTTTATCAAATCAATATTTTGGATTAAATAACAGAGTAACTTAATATTTGGTAAGGTAAGTAATAAAAAATAAAAAATCCTTTAAGATTAAATTACTTAGCAAACTAGTCCTGGGCCCTGTTTCTTAAAACTACAAGTTACAATTCTAAAAATAAAATACGTTAAAAAGCAAAAATTTTACAACTTTTGTTATTGTTTCAAATGTATTTTACTTGTAGTTTTGAGAAACATGTCCCTGATAATAAAATAGTTTGCAGTAAGAAAATTAAGAATTAAGCTCGAAAAATAAACAGGCCTGTCACACATTCTGATCGAATTTGAGTTGCGTCTCTCCTCTTGTAGTCCTATTTTTGAAAAAAAAAAAAAATGATTCGGAAAATGCAGAAATTGCCCCTACCTTCACGCGTGGTTCTTGTTTTGAAAAAATAAATAGTCCAAGACCATCTTCATGGGAAAAATACACCATCACAAAAGTGCGCGTATAACGCATATGCGTAGACATTTTTCAAACAGTGAAAGTATACCATTCCAACGAACGTACTAGTTTATAAATCGGTTGAGTGGTTCTCGAGTTATAAAGTGACAATTGATTACTTTGACAGTCCGGCCCAGTGTTGGCACTTTGTGGGTAATTACTCGAATTGGGTGTAGAGCGTAGATAATTTCTTATATGTGTTAATCAGGTCTAATTTGAAGTTATTTCGTCTTAAACAAATAATTTAATATTTGATTTCGGAAAAAAATTATAACATTTAAAATTATACCATATAAAATATTGGGGGTATTCACGTCACAAGTTGCACCCTTGCGAAAAAGCAAAAGTGCAAAAATATAACAACAACCACACAAACAATTAGTTGTGCGCAAATAATTGTCCTTGTGGTTGTTGTTATGTTTTTCCACTTTTGCTTTTTTACAAGGGTGCAGCTTGTGACGTGAATACTATTATTGTTGGTCCAGAAAAAAGCACAGCCTTCTCAACCAAGGTCACGGTTTCTTATTAGGAAGAGATTTCCATCGTTTAATATAGATTTTCGAAAGATTGACAATGAATGGCGCCAGATGGACTCTTAGATTTCGATAAATATGAGCTACACAGTGATTTAGAACCCGCAGTTATAGAAGAAAGGTATTCAACTAAAATGTATGTTTCTAATATTTTTTAAAATAATACATTTTATTATAATTTGCCACTTTCAAATGCTTAAGTTGGGAGAATATTTAGTTCCCTTAACAGTTGTGGAACTGATTTAAGAAACAGACTGTTGTCTGAAATCATAAAGAACATTTTTTAAAGCCCATAAAACTTAAAATTGTAAAAATAAGTGCAAGAATAATTAATTTTATTCAAAAGATCAATACGTGGCATTAACATTTGAAAATTTTTTCGGGCACATGGGCAGCCGCGCCGCGGCTGTTCTTGACGAAACTCATTCTGGATGTACAATTTTGGGCCTCTTTTTCGAGCATTTCTGGCCGTATGTTACGAAGAACACGAACAATGTTGGCCTCCAAGACGTCAATTGTTGCTGGTTTATCAGCATATCCACAGGAAATTATTGAGAGGTATTAAATCGCACAGCCGTGGACACTAATTGACAGGCTCTTTTCACGAAATCAATTTGTTGGTCTCATTAAAAATAAATTAGGTTCGATGATGATAGCAGCACCAAGCGGTACATTTTTCTATATGTAATACGGTCTGTTGTAGATTGGTCTCGCTCCATATGCGGTAGTTTTGTTCACTATCAAATCTTTTCAGACGGTAACTGATTTTCAAAGGATATTTGTCTAATTTGGAATCATTTTTCTAAAATAAAACGTTAATTTTATATCAGGTGTAATTTTCTTTGAATCGCGTAATTTTTCTTCATCTCAAGTGTAATTTTGAATTTTACTGGTGGTAACACTAGTCCTTTTAAATGACTTGGTGTCAGGATAAATGCAAATAGCATGATGAGGCAACAGCAATTGGTTCTTCAACTTGAGAACAATTATTATTAATTACTTTCGAAAATGCAACCTTAATTCTATTTATTTTAAATATTTCGGATTTGAAGCAAGCAACAACGAAAGGTATCAAGATGGGATTTAATTTACACAGAACAAAGCCTTTAAATACTGCTCGGTATAATACAGAACGGATGGTCACCGCACCTAAAGCCAACTCCCGAAAATACTTCAGTGCGACTAAAATGTTTTCAAATAATGATAATATTTTGAAATTCGGTCCAATTAAGTCTTATTAGACCAAAAATTACTTTATTAAATTTAAAAATAATGATCGGTCTATAACACAGTGCAACAAAATTCAGGTCAACGCCGCCAGCCTCAATACTTGCAACGTGAAATGAAACTAGACTGTTGGTAGAGCTAATCTGCCAGGGTTTTAAAAAGTTAGCTCGGGTTCCCGAAATATCGGCCCCTAAGGCATTTGAATTTTTTGAAAAGGCGTTTGGTATAAGTCAAAAAGACTATTTCAGATGTCTTCAGTAGAATTGTACGTCGACTCTTTTCATGGAATTTATTAACCCTCTAACACTAATTTTAAGCGGTAATTTTTGTCTAATTGGAAGCGTGCCGTTTTATTATACTTTTGTGGGGAAGTTAATAAAAAGGACAAAAAATGACCCATTAAAATGAGTGTTAGAGGGTTAATATATTCTAAGTAAAGAAGCGCCATACAATTCATCTTAAATAGTATTTTAGGTCAGAAGTACATTTATTATATTTTTTTTTGACTTCAAAAAATTCAAAAACTTTAGGGGCCGATATAACAGGAACTCGAGCTTACTTTTCAGTGCACTGAAAGAAAAATGCTTCATATATTTAATGAATCGTTTTCATAAAAAAAATTTCACTGGTTAAATGAAAATATTCATTGTCCAAATGGAATTTCGTAGTTATAATGAAGTATTTTCGTTAAAATCGATTTATTGGATTTCGTAATAACGTTAAAAATTTTCATCGGATATATGAAAATTAAAGTTTGTCCAAGTTAAACAAAAAATTTTAATTGGGAACATAAAAAACAATATACAAACATAACTATATTCATAAATTAATACAAAATTATAGTTTCCTCAAAAATATGTTTAGTTGTTAATTAAAAAATGTAAGATTAAATTATTTCATACATCTAATGTAACATGCCATTAAATTTATGAAATCAAAAATTTTTTTATAAAAGCAACATAATTCAATAATTGAAAAAAAAAATATTTTTAACATTCAAATAACTCTATAGTCTCAATAATTAAAAGTATAAAAATATTTCGAAAAAGCATGCCTTCATAAATTTAAATTTTCATTAAGACAATGAAAAATGTCATTATAGTAATGAAACAAAAGCTTTCAATCCATAAATACGTATGTTTTTAATTTTCTTTAATATGTACATACCTACCTACATATAGTATGTAATAAGTAATGAAAAAACAAATGTTCTCCTTTAAAAAAACACCCCCTTATTTTAAACTGTTGTCAACCAAATTATGTATACGAAAAAGCTTGTTCTCTCTTTTTGTGGTCTTTTTTTGTTATGCGTTAGCAAAAAAAATCAACGTTGTTATTGTTGTTATGTTATGACAATTTAATCTCATATTTACACTCTTAGTTGAGCAATGTCAAAAAACATAGTTTTTTTATTCAAAAGCTACACTGCCCCTGTAGGCTAGCTGGGAGTGAGCTAGTCTATCAGCACCGAGGTTGCGGGATCGATTCCCGCCAGCGACACTCTGGTTGAAAAAAAAAAGTTGAATAAAGAACAACTTTGATGAAAACAAAAAAAAAAAAAATTTAAATAAAAAAAGTCTATCAGCGCCGAGGTAAGCGGGATCGATTCCCGCCCGCGACTCGACTCTGGTTAAAAAAAAAACTTGAATAAGAACAACTTTGATTAAAAAAAAAATTAAAAAATAAAATAAAATTTTTTTTTTACTTTTTTGAAAGTATTCATCCAATGAATAACATTCATAGATCTAATGTTATGTTTCATTAAAAACATTTTAATGAAACTGGTTTCATTGATCCAACGAAGCGCTGCCTAGGTTCCTTTTTAATGCAATTTTTATGGGATTAATGTCAAAATTCATTGGTATTCTGAAGAAAATTCTTTCAGTGTGGTAGATTTGCTTTACCAATAGTCTAGTTTCATTTCGTGTTGCAAGTATTGAGGCTGTTTTTTATTTTTTTTGTTGCACAGTGTAATTTACCATATTACACATATAAAAGGCCTTTCCCGCAACCACTTCAATGCTCTTAAAACCAAAACGAGTAATAATCCTAGATATCTCGAAATTTAGGGTACACTAGTTTTATATAAAAAAATACAATGGCAGATTTTATTAAGATTGATAAATAATTTATCATAGATCCAACATAAAGCCGTTTTCTGAAAAATTTTAAAAGTTATAATTCTTGGAGAAGTATATCAAAGTATCAAAAGTTCACCTCAGCCATTTGTATCAGTATTTACAAATACATATTAACCTTCTAATAACGTTATCAACTTATATTTTTTTTCAACTTTTGAACAACCCTTTATTTTAGTATAAGTTATCGGTTTATATTTGATCTAAAATTTGTATATAATATTTAATTTTTTTCATGCCGCGGTTTATATTTGATCTAAAATTTGTATATAATATTTAATTTTTTTCATGCCGCATTTAGTTTAGTTCCTAACGATCTAATATCGAGTAAAGTTCTTTCGAATTAAAAAAAAAAGAAAAATGAGTTTAACGAAAATTATTTTAGGCGTTGCTTTAATTGCCTTTTGCTGTATTTCTATGAGTATGTAAAACAAGAAATTAAAATAATTTGAAATTTTTAATTGAAAAACTTATAAAAATTACCTATTGTTATATAATTAAAAGAATAAAGAAATATAGTATTAAAATTTTATTTTAATTTAGTGAAAAGTTTATTTTATTAAAAAAAAAATTTCAATTATAAAAAAGCTGTCTGCATTTGAAATTTGTTAAGAAGCTGAAATCTTATTTTTTAAGCAGTTAATCATAATTGTTGAAATGTTTTTATCTAATGAGAACAGAAGGTGCGAGTTTCCTTGCCGAGAGTGCGTATAAAGTGTTGTTAAATATCGTTGACGAAAATCAGTTGTCACTTTGGCTTCTCCCGGGGGCTTGTAAGGATAACCTTAAGGATATTTCACCTATAGGTGTTACATCGTACGGAAAAATCAGGTGCAGTCAAGACCTGAAACTTGATAAAAATTCAAAATAAACAGTTAGCAAGAGATCTGTGCTATGTTTTCAGTAGCCCCTGGTAACACGGCACCATACTGACTATTTGTTCAGGCCTCCGAAAGTGTACTTCTAGCGGGAAATGCTTTCTGTCCTTCCGGAAGATTATCTTTGCGGGTAGTTTTACTTGTCCATTGAAAATATACTATCGGGGCTCACGTGGGGTTGTTGTTTAAATCGAATGTCGCGGGAAGAGACATTCTAAAACACCCATTCAAGGACTGATTATTCACAACTTGTGGGAGCTTTCGGCCTGAGTGACGGATTATTCCTAGGTGATGTTGCTAGTTAACAGGTGCTGCCTGTTAACTAGAGCTCCAGCTCCTTACCTAGCGGCGGTTGTACAGTCTTGCCGGATTATAGACTCAAATTGCTATTCGTATGTGCTGGTAGCTCTCACACTCAGAGGCGATTGCTAAACGAATTTTTTTATCACCCAGTGGTTAATATCTACAATGAGATAGGGCTATATGCCAGTTGATCATGTAATTATTTTCGACATCTGTTCACTTAAAGAAGGCCACCATGGTAGGTATTCGCGTGAATCTTTCGTATTATTGTCCTTATGACTTAGATTGGCTATTACTCAGGAACCTCGGAGTATGATATCGAGCTAAGATAATAGATTTATCTAGTTCTTAAATACAAGGTAAAGTACCTGATACAGTTACTAATGTTCAACAAATATCACTTGAGTATTGGTCTCCATACACAGGACGTTGTTAGGTAAACATTGTTCATTCAGTTTTAAGGCTCAGTTAGCCGGGAGTAACAGTAGCTTAACCTTACCGTAAAAAAGTAGGACCAATTTGTTTCTTACAGAAAGAGACGTAACAAGTAGGACCAATTTGTTTCTTACAGAATGAGACGTAACATCTTACTGCTAACTATAATCGTTCTACTTGCTTTACATACAACAATATGAAGCAGCTGATTTGTAACGTTACTGTTACTCCTGGCTAACTGTGTCTTTAGGAACACGTTGAATATACTGAAGAAAATTTAATCTGCCTGTTCTTTCTTAAATTTTAATCTTTTTATTAACTTAACTTTTATTTAATTTTAAGATAATATTTTGTTCAATATTATTGTATTTTATTTAATATAAAGTTTGCAAACAATGGACAACTCTAGCACATGATTGTCTGGATCATGTATCTAGCCACTGATTAAGAGCTTTAAACTCGAAACCTTGCCAAAGATGCAACCCTGTTGGATAGCAAACGACTAGGACGAGAATCAATCTTTAAAATGTAAATCACTAGAGCTGCGTGACTCCCAAATTTCCCCACTAATAACAACACTCCAGCCCCAAGATTCTATAGCTACAGTAGGAATATGCTTCTATTAAATTTTCCATTACTAAGCATTTTACATATATTGCACGAACTTTTGGTCTTTCAAAACCCCTAGTGAAATTTGATGCAAAAAATATTTTGACCCTCAAAAGTGCCGTTTCAGTACACTTTTGTATAAAAGTCGGGAAAAAGGACAAAAATTACCCCTAAAAATGAGAGATAGAGGGTTAATATATTCTAACAAAATAATCGTCATACAATTATCAGAAGTACTTTTAGTATATTTTTTTTGATTTATTCCAAACGCCTTTTCAAAAAATTTAAAAACTTCAAGGCTCGAAATTTTTAAAACCCGAGCTAACTTTTTAAAACCCTTTGGCAGATTTGCTCTACTGGTAGTCTTGTTTTATTTCACGTTGCAAGTATTGAGGCTGGCGGCGATGACCCGAATTTTGTTGCACTGTGTTATTGATCACTTAAATTAATTTCGAAAACTATTTAATTTTAATATGATTCGAAAAAGTAAGTTAACTAAATCAAAAATAAACACTGTATCACATTCGAAACTTATCTAAAGAATTTAAATACGTATTTGGTACTTTTTAGAAATTTGAACTGTTAAGGGGTAAAATATGTAACTATTGTTGGTAATTTTGTTTCAAAGCATTCTTCTCCATTTTTTGGCATATACGTATTAAATGGGCACCAACTACCATAATGAAATTTTTTTTTTACTTAAATGGGGAGAAAAAGTACCAAAAAACATACGAAACATTAAATTTCTTTCTTTAGGTTTTTGGTTCTACAACTGGTACTTTTTTTAATAACCGTTAATATTGGACCTAGAATCATAAAATTGAACATTAAATATCCTGAGTAATAAGACTCTATGGGAAACTTTAAAGAACTTTCATTGTCTTTAACTGGTACTTTTTGAATTTTCGTTAGTATAGGACCTGAAACACAAAATTAAACATACAAGGTCATGAGTGAATGAGAATCTTCAAGGGTATCTTTTTGGTACTTTTTCGTTCTTTAACTGGTACTTTTTTAATTTTCGGTAATATTTGGCCTATGAACATAAAATTAAACACTCATGTCCTGAGTGAGAGATAATCTGTAAGAGGGGCTTTTTGGTACTTTTTTGCTCGTTCACTGGTACCCTTTGAATTTCCATTAGTATTGGATCTACATGGAATGTCTTGAGCGAATACGAATCTGTAAGAGGCGCTTTTTGGAACATTTTTGTTCTTTAACTGAAACTTTTTAAATTTTCGTTAATATTGGACCTACAAGAAACATCAAGTTAACATGCAAAGTCTGGCGTGAATGAGAATCTATAAGAGGGATTTTTTGAACATAGAGCTCAGGCCCGCTAAAACCCCTATATTCAGAAAATATTAATTATTGTTTTAGAAAAGATCTACTAAAGCAAACTCAAACGAAAAGGAAAGCCATTTTAACGTTAGTATGCTGTTCACCCTCCATTCCGCCACCAGTTTATCTCTCCGCTCGAATGTCCCCTGACCGAAAGCGACCAAGAGGGGACATACGGAAAATTACTGCCACTCCAAAAATATCTAGCCAATTTTGATGAAATTTCAATAAATAGATAAGCGTTATTAAAACACACAGGGTTTATATGTTATTCAAAGCTAGGAATATGAAGGGACAGATGGGCGATTTCGATTTTGGTGAAATTTAAATCTTATGAAGAAGGCTTTATATAGGGTGATTTTTTATGAATTAAGTTGTTCGTGCTGGCAGCACTGGTTGGTAATTGTGTCCAAATTACATCTGTGAAAGTGAAAAGTCTTCAATATACTCTGCCATTTTATCATGGAGAGACTCACAAACGAGCAACGACTGCAAATCGTTAAAATTTACTATCAAAATTCGTGCTCTGTGAGAAATGTCCATCGTTTGTTACAAACTTTTTATGTTCGTCATAATCGACCTAGTAAATCAACAATTCGTGCTATTAACACCAAATTTCGCACCAAATTTACTTTGGTGAACATTAAACCACCGACTCGCCTTCGTAGAGTGCGTACCGAAGAGAATATTGCAGTCGTATCGACCAGTGTTAATGAGGATAGTGAAATGTTAGTTCGTGGCGTTCTCAGGTATTGGGCATGTGTTATTCAACCACGTGCCATGATACGCGACTTTTTTTTTTGCCCCAATTGGCTGAGTTGGACTTGATTGTTATTTGGTTTCAACAATACGGTGCCACATGCCACACAGCTCGTGAAACAATTGACATATTGAAGGATGAATTTGGTGACCAGCTTATCTCTCGAAATCGCCCTGTGAGTTGGCCAAGATCATGTGATTTGACGCCTCTTGACTATTTCTTGTGGGGTTATGTGAAGTCTTTGGTCTATGTGGACAAGCCAAGCACGATTGGAGCCTTAGAGTATAACATAGCACGTGTATTCATGGAATACTGGCCGAAAGTGGTGCAAAATTGGACATTACGAATGGACCATTTAAACCGGAGCCGCGGGCAACATTTACATGAAGTTATTTTTGAAAAGTTTAAAGGCAAAGACCAATTTATCGATTACAATAAAAATTTTGAATATATGATGAAAATTTGAGTGTTTTATTAGATTTAAAAAAAACTACGCTTAAAAAATCACCCATTATTTCTTTATAGTAAAGCAAAATATCATTCTGGGCGGGTAACGTCGCCGGAACAGCTAGTATAATATAAATAAGCAAAATTGAGGAAGAATAGGAAGAAACGAAGAAATATTATCGTTATATAACCCATGCACGACCCTAGAGTTAAATTTTTTCCTACATAAAATGAACATATCGCACTGCTTCCTCTAAAGGAGGTTGGCTCAAAATGTATATATATTCAGTAGAGACAAAAAACTGTTTTCTTTTTATATGTTCTCTTATACTTCAAAAGGGGTTTTATTTTATTTTTTTTTTTTTTTTTTTTGCAAAATACTTAAGAAACTGATCTAAGATTTTTACAGTGCGTAGATAAGACCACTGTACATCGATTTCTTGCAAAAAGTGAAATTTAAAAAATTTTGAGTTGACCCTCTTTAAAGGAAGCAGTGCGATATGGTTGTCTTTATGTCTATATTTTCAAGTTTTTCTAAAAAACTAAAGAAGAAGGAAAATTAAAAAATACTTTCATTATTTTCTTCTAGACAACAATTTGGGGATATTGCAAAACTATTGCCTTAGGGGATATCTTCCATTTGTTTGCAGGGGATCTTTGTCAGACTCATTATTGAAACCAATATCTAATTATTTAATATTTAATGTCGAGATTAATAATAACGTATTATGCTAGAGTATTTCGTTTTACCAATTATGGCAAATTCTTAATAATATGACATAATTCACATTAAATTCCCAATCAAACATTTTTGCGATAAAAATGTCATAGTATTTCTTCAAACGAACTATTGATTCATTTTTATAAGGAAAAAAGTAACAGCAATTCAGTTTTTACCTGATAACTTAAATGTAAGTTAGATAACAAACCGCACTTGTTCAACAATACTGTATTAACTCAAAAAAAATTAATATATATACAAAAAAAAAATTTTCGGTACAACAGAACAATTTTTAATTTGACACTAAAGACAAACCGTTTCATTAACAAAAAGTAGACAAATAGCGCGATATTTTTATATGAATATTTAGTGTCGATTTTTTTTCAAAAAGTGAATAAATAATAATTTTGAGTTATAACACTATTGCTAAGCAAGTGCGATATATTGAATGTTGTTTTTGTTTACTATCTACATACATATATTAAATAAAATATCAGTTTTTTAATCATGTAGATTAAAAAAAACAGCTTTCTAAATTTCAGAAACTTGTTGGTATTATCGGTTGAAAACTAGAATTTTGGGAAGACGTTTATTGTTTTTCTGAAAACTAGTTCAATAAACTTTTTACTTGAAAATGTACAGATTATATCAACACGAGAATTTTAAGTGTCTTTTTTCAAATTACGGGTTGCATTCTTTAATGTTTTTTTTTAATGCTAAAATGTGGGCTTTACAAAACATGGTTTTAATCTCAATTACCAGGTTATTCTATAAAATGCTACATTTGTGAAGACAAGAAGTCCTGTAACAGGCCCCAACAATTCGAATGTAACTCCATGTTGGCCAACAACACTCGTGCTTATCTCCTAGCCTTTCACAAGGGTGTAAGTGCAACTGCAACATCCCCATTCTTCGACTGTTTCCGTGAATATATCGAAACTCGTAAGTTTTGACTTTAAATCGCGGCGTTTTGATATCTAAACTAATATTTGTTTTTGCTACTTATTGCAGCCACTACCAAATATTATTACAAAGGTTGCACTTATGCCTCAATAGAGGGTTGCAAACTGCCTTTAAATGACTTTTTAACAGGCAACAAATTCAAACAGGAGTGCTATCAATGTCGTGACAAAAATGGTTGCAATCCTGCCGGTCGTGCTAATATTGAGTTGATGACTGTCTTCGCTACAATTATTACAGGTTATGCTGCACGTCATGTTTGGCATTAAATTTAGTTCAGATTTATTGTAATTTTTTTTGTGAGAATATTTAATAAATCGATGTTATTTATTTGTTATCTAATATTTAATAAACTTAAAATTGTTTATATAAACACTCACAATGAGAAAATTATTTTAAAAGGCAACTAAAAGTCATAATTGATAGAAATTTAAATTAGTTTATTTTAGATATTTCTTGTTAACTAAATAGAATTTCGTTAGAAATATTAGTATTTCTAATACATCTTTATAAACTTTTTACTGGAGTGGCAAGTATATGAAGTAAAAGTAAGAGTAAGTTCCAACACCTTTGTTGCAAGTAGGCGGAACCAGTGGTTAAAAATTTCTTGAGTTGTTCGGAAGTAAGAATGATTTCAACCGACGGACATGTCTAAATCGAATAAGAATTACTCAAGGACCTAGAATATATAAGTATACTTTATTAGATAAATAGTAAAAAATTTTCACACGGATTGACAAACTCAAAAATATATATATAAAAAATATTAATAAATTTTCGAGCTAAAGGTCTTTTTTTTATATATAAAAAACTTTTAACGTTTATTTAAAACCAATATTTCGGCACTTCCTTGAGTGCCTTCTTCAGGGTTTTTTTTCTTTCTTAATTTATAAATTTTTAACAAATTATAACAAATTTAACAATAACTGACAAATTAAAAAATTTTAATTCAAAAACAAAAAAATATTTTTCCAATCAAACTTGATCTATTACAATATAAATAAATTTTTAACTTCCGTTTATATTTTTATAAATTAAGTGTCCATAATTTTGTGCTACATTTTCAGTGTCTAACTTAAAATTAATTCTCGAAATTGTCGGAACCTTTATAATTTGTAACATTTCTAACATAAATCTTCGTTTCTAATTATTTTCTGTGTTTAAAACAGTTGTATTTTCAAAATCTGGATAATGATTTAGATTAGCACAATGAGTTGATAAAGCTGTTTTTTGTGATATATTTCTACACAGAAAAAATTCTCCAAAATTTTTCACCAATTAAAGCATTAATCAAAACTATAATCAGTTTTAATTAAAAATTTAATCAAGTGAATTAAACGTTTAATCAAGTGAATTAAACGTTTAATTAATACTATTAACTGGTTTAATTGATACTATTAATTTGTTTACTGGTGCAAATTTAATTAATTTTTTAATTAATATTACAAATTTTTTAATTGAAATCAATTTTTATTTTTTTCTGTGTATATTTTTGATCTGATTTATGTCCTGCTATCCTAGTTTTTAGTTTATTTTTTGTTGTACCTCTATATACCTTATTACACTGTGCACATGGTATTTTATAAACAATATTTGACATATCCATCTTCTTTATTTTGTCTTTCATTTTAGTAAATAGTTCACCTACTGCACAGAAAAAATGTTCAGCAAAATTTTTTCAATTAATTCAATAATGCTGTTTTAAACAATTTTTTTAATTGTTCCAATTAATTTGCCTTAACTGAAAACAAAAATTATAATGTTTGTGTGTATATTTGCAAATATGAAAACATACACACAAACTTCAAAATATTTTAAATTCTCAAACAATTTTTTAATTGTTTTAATTAACTGTGTTGATTGAAAAAAAAATATTTTGATTTGTGTTTGCGTTGTATATAGCCTCTTTTACTGGTGGTCAAACTTCAATTAAACCTATTGATTGAAACTGAACAGCAAGAAAAGCTCAAACTTACAAATGCGTTAATTGATATGATCAATTTGTTTGCAGGCGAAAAATCAGTAAAGAATTTTATTAATAGTACAAATTTCTAACAAATACGTTAATTGAAGTTGGTTTTTCATTTTTTCTGTGTGTGTTAAAAGTTTTATGAGCTATTTTGTATATTTTGCTATCATATATATTTGATTTTTCTAATATTTCTGAAAATGTTGCTATATATGTTACCGACTTATAAATCCTCTGTTATGTAATACTATTTCGGTTATTTATTCTACAATTATTATGTTGTATTAATAAATCTGTTATTAATTGTTTAGGAACACAGAATAAAATAAAAATTGATTTCAATTAAAAAATTTGTGATATTAATTAAAAAATTAATTAAATTTGCACCAGTAAACAAATTAATAGTATCAAATTAACCAGTTAATAGTATTAATTAAACGTTTAATTCACTTGATTAAACGTTTAATTCACTTGATTAAATTTTTAATTAAAACTGATTTTATTTTTGATTAATGCTTTAATTGGTGACAAATTTTGGAGAATTTTTTCTGTGAAAGCTATTATCAGTTAAAATAGCTGAAATCTTCCTTTTATTATCTCTAAGAAATTCTGAATCACTTATTTTTAGAACTCTTTCTATAAAATTTTTAGCTGTATTAATAATTATTCTCTTTGGATGTTTCGAGAAATAATTAATAATTCTACCAGAAGATGTTGGTTTTTGATATCAATCTATTAATACCCTATTTTCTCTTCTAATTATCAAAGTGTCCAAATATGATATTCTTGAATAAGATTACCTTTCAATTGTAAATTTAAAATTTAAATGAAATGAGTTAAAAATATCAAACATTTGCTCCATTCCTGATTCAGAAATTATACCAAATAAATCGTCAACATATTTTGTCAAGATCTTCGGTTTAATAAATAATTTTTCAACACATATATCTAATAACCTTTCCATAACTATATCTGCTACAATCGGAATTCCTTTCATTTGGCTATATATATGATTATTTAATTGAAAATATCTACTTTCTATTATACAAAATTTAAGAATACGTAAGAATAAGTCCTTCTCCATATTCGTATGTTCCCTTAATATATTCCATTTATCCTCTACTATATTTATAGCTAAGTCTATTGGAATGCTAGGAAACAATGAAACTACATCGGTTAACCGATTAATAAAGTTTTATTATAAATTAAGTAATTTCAATTAATAAAAATGCAAAAATTATTTATTATTGGAGTCTATTAGTGAAAAACACAATAATATAACGAACAAAACAATTCTTGAACTAAAAGGAGCAAACAAAAAAGTAATTCATAAACATAAAAAACATATTTTATAATTAATACATAATATTTTTATGCATTTATTAAAAAATCAGCTGAGATTTTTCATTAATTATTTAAATAGTTTAAGATATTATAAAATGATCTTTTGGAAAAATAATTTGGTTTAAATGTGTAGGATTTAGGATTCTTCTCTTTAGTTTTGATAAGACTTGACCCGAAAAAAAATTCTTTCAATTATCGAAGATGTTGGAGGAATTGAAAGCAACCCATAATACAGATTCAAGAATGATAAAAACAAGATTACGCATTGCACATGTTTACAAGATTCAACTGTTTGATATGACGTCACTTAAGCATATTATACACATTTTTGGTTTCTTGTGTTTCTATATTTTAGCTGTACTTAGGCGCTGATGTGACGCAGATGAGCAGAAACATTTCATTTTTAAAAGCTGAATGCGTTATCTTGGTTTCTTTGTATCATGATACAGATTATCTAATTTCTCAGTCCTTTTCCAGGATTTCTCTCAACATATTACATTTTCCATTATGCCATTATTTCGGCTAATTTTGTTAAAGATAGTTTGTGTTACAATCGAGAGTTTCTTCTATTGTTAGGTCATCATCTGACTCATCTTGGCAAAGCAAAAAATGTATTTCCAAACCCCTAGTTTCTGTTTTTGTACTGTATTTGAAGAATGTATTGCTGAAATACATAAGTATTGCTTTTTTATATGAGACGAAACAAATAATTAAAAACACTAAAAAATATGTTATAATACTACAAAAAATTAAAAAAATTTGTAACATCGGTTAATCGACTGAAAGTAACCGGTTTAATCGTTAATCGAAAATTGTAAATTTTAAATTAACCGACCAGTTAATCGGGTAGTAATTAATCGGTTAACCGATTAACGGTTAGCCGAATGAATACCCTAATATTTACAAAGTTCATATGATGGAGAATTTATTATTGAACATATTGGCCTCAATGGAAAATCCATTTTATGAATTTTTGGAAGACCGTATAGCCAAGGTGCCATTGTCGTATAAGTTTTAAGTTTATTCCTTTCTGTTATTGTAATTATATCATTTTTCAAAAGTACCTGAACTAAATTATTATTTATCTTTTCCAGTTTATTAGTAGGGTCCTTATCCAATATCATTAATTCGTAACTCATAATCAACTCTATTCATTGCCACCGTTGTATTCCATTTAAGCTCGAAAATGTAAATAATAAATAATAAAGGTGGAACAAAATACATATTATAAAAATATATATACATATATAAAAAATATACTTTTCTTATACTTTTAGGTAACTCTCTAAAATGTTTTGTTTGCAATAGCAAAGAGAGCTGCAAAAACCCACAATTATATCAATGCGATCAAATGTTGGCCAATGCTACACGTTCCTATTTACTACAATTTCACAGTGGTGTCAATTTAAATGCCACTTCCTATTCTTACAATTGCTTCAGAGAATATTTACAAACTTGTAAGTTATTATTTGGTTTTTAACTAAAAAAATAAAAAAAAAATTTAATTTGTTGCTGTTTTTTTTTTTTGTTATTCTAGCTTCTAACGACGTTTATTACAAAGGCTGTACTTATTCAAATGTATACGGCTGCAAATTACCTTTATCTCCTTATATGTCCACAGTCACAAAGAAGCAGGACTGTCATCAGTGTAGTAACAGGGATGGTTGTAATCCAGCCGGTCGTGTAAGCACTGATGTAATGATTGTACTTGCAACAACTATGATTGCTGTTGTATTACGTTGTGTATGGCATTAAGTGGTTCTCGTATTTAATACTTATTTTAAAAAGTTTAAAAGGTATCTTAAAAATAAAGAGAATACAGAAAACTAAACTTTAGAGTTAAAAAAAGCAGATTTTCTCGTTGATGCCTTCTAGTTTGTTATTGCAATTTCGAATATACATATTTTTGTGACTTGAAATGAAATAAAACAAAAAATTATTTACTATAGAAGCCTCACTTTTTTTGTAATAGGCACCTTTATTAAAACGCTTTGTAAATTAAAAAGTTATGAGTTCAGTTATTAGACTTCAATCTTCGAGGTTTTTCTCTATATTAACTTTTACAAGATCACGTTATGTGTTCAATGACAAATGAAAGTTAGTGTTAACTCCAAAAGGAATAGAAAACAAATAATGAGAAATAATTTTTAGGGTTTACAAATTGGGCAATAGTAATAATTATGTGGAAATGCTTAAATATAATATACTAGCATTTAACTCGCTACTTCGTAAGCGTCTCCCTTTTCTTCGTGGACATATCTGTATGCCAAGTTTATTTTCTCATTCACTCAGGACATTGCATCTTGAATTTTATGTTTCTAGGTCCAGTACTAACGGAAATTTAAAAAGTACCAGTTAAAGAACAAAAAAGTACCAAACAGTTCCGTAATAGATTATTATCCACTCAGGACATTGCATGTTTAATCTTATGTTTTAAGGTCAAATATTAACGATAATTAAAAAAATGTAGAACCAAAAAGCTAAAGAAAAATATCAAATTTCCCGTATTTCCTTTTTTGGGTCCCTTTTTCCCCCCATTAAAGTATCAAAAATTTCAGTATTGTAGTGGAAGCCCATACTTTAGTCCGAATGTGTCAATGAATGGAGAAAAATGGTTTGTAAAAAAATGTACCATAAATAGTTACGATTTTCACCCCTTAAATGTTCGAATTCCAAAAAAGTACCAAATTCGTATTCGTATTTTTTTTTTGATAATTTTCGAATTTGGTATTAACTTTGTTTCTATGTTAATTGGTTCAAAAAAGTACCAAAATTCAGGTTTTACCCGTTTACTCCCTAATAGGGCTGAATTTCAAAAAGGTTCCAGACACCTGTCCGCTTATTTTTCTAAAGAACAACGATAAGTATTACATTTTTTTGTATCTCCTTTAGTTTTGGAGATATAAGGTTACCGGATTTTCTCGTTTTTCCCCATAAACATTTCAATTTCCAAAAATCCCGTCTTAGTGGATCGACTTGAAAGACAAATCTCCGGTCCAAACTTCAAGTTCTTAGCTTCAGGCGCTTAGGCTGTGCGATGTTGAATACAATTTTATATATGTATATAGATGACAATGTTTGCATTACAATGTATAAGATATTTATTGATAATCTAGCTCGATTAAATCATGGATACTTTAGTGTCCAATGGCCATTTTCTCAATGTATCGTCAAACTGTCTGTTACTTAATGTCAACATAAATTTATTAGACCGATAAACGGTCCGTTATCGATTTTTTTTATATACCGACAAAAAACATTGTTTTCAGTTGGCAACACTTCTCAAAATACACGTAAAAGTTGGGAGTCAGCTGATTGAATTTATCTGTACGGCATATGAAATGAAAAAAAAAAAAACAATTGAAAGATGAGTGCTGGTTAGCTTTGCGACAGAATAGAAGCAAATGAGACAATAAGAAAAGCTAAGCTATCTGTCAAATAAAATTTACCAACCGGGTGGTATCCAATTCGCATTCTAAAAATTTGTTTTGTATAAATTGTATGCAAATGAAATGTTTTGACATACAAAAACCGCTTGCCGCTCTTATGTAGGTAGCTCAGTTAAAGTTAAGCCGCGAAGAGGGAGATCTGAAAGATGTTGGCCTTTTCCCAGGTTTTTTGACAAATGTTATACTTTAATTTCATACAATTGTTTGGAATATAAATCGCGTGTGTGAATAGTCGCATCATATAGTCGGTATTGACCGATTATTCTCTTGTTATTTTGTATCCTGTAGAAAATTAATTGATTTCTCTAGTAAAGCTAAAACATAATCCTGTGATAATGCACCAACATATAGACTATTTTAACACATGTTTATTCTTTAAAAACCCCTCACTTTGAAATGTCTCTGCTTAGTGAAACTAAAAATCTTTCTTTTAAAAGCGCTCTATAATTTTCCTCACAATTATTTTTCAACAGTTTTATAGGTGTTTAAGTAATTTATTTTACACTAATTAGCATATACATAGAAATTCGTAAAGGAAAATTATGTCTAGGTTTCAATTATCCTGTTTTTATACATTTTCCTTTGCTCTGATACAAAATCAGCCGTCAGCTTTGATTTAATTTGTTACAATTTAAATTTATTTTATTAATTTGTAGTTGTTATAAGTCGGTTTTGTAAGCATTTGTTAAGCCTTTCATCGGGCCCAACTGTATGGGTGTTACCAATTCAAGTTTTTTTCTCTCTTTTTAGAATTTAATTTGTGGTTAAAGAAGAAAAATGCTGCGGCACTTTTAATACAAGAATATAAGAGAACAATGTAAATTGGTTTAGATTTATGACGATTAATTTGTGCGTATAAATATTTTGATTGTTAGTCAAAAGGATGTTTATTAGATAAAACAGTTTTTAACACATCGGTAAACGTAGTATTTAAATACGATGGCTAATTGGTTAAGGAATCGTGATTAAAATTAAAATTTCGAATTGGGAGTGTTGAAATAACAAATTGGTAGATTTTAACGTTATACTACAAAGGAGTTTCACACTTAAAATATTGTAATGAAATTGTAGTGATAGCGGGTAAATTAATCTAAAGTAGGAAGAAGCAGTAATTTATCAAATTTAATGTACTTTCTAAATAATGGATAAAATAATAACTTTTATGGTTAACAAAACTGATATTTTAAGCGATACATATGCAAGTAAAACATGGTTCCCATTAAAAAGATAAATGATAATAAAAAATTAAAGACAAGTATCTAAAAATATTTAAAATAAATAAAAAGATTTAAAAAAAAATCCAAGCTTGTTAAATTTTACCCTCTAAGAAGTTGTTTGTGCCCCCAAATAAACAGTATTTTTTTGAGTTCCCGGCGCTTAACGTACATATGTGCAAAATTCCAAATGATTCATTATGAATTGCTTTTAAATCTTGTTACTAAGAAAGTGGCACCTTCTACACAGGGGCAATATAGATTTTTGTATATATTTGGAGAACGGTATGAGTAATAGTATCCAAATTTGGTACAAATAGTTTAGTTATCAATGCAAAATGTCTGATAAAAAGTGGGCTGATTGATACAAGTGAACTTGGCACCACCAATACAAAGACAATATAGTAATCTTAGGGCTAAAAAATACACTAACTAAACAAAAAAAAAGAAAAATAAAGTACTTATATATTGCTTCTTTATTGCAACATAGTCATATCTCCAAAAATTTTAAGATACTTAAGCTACAGTGTTCCGTTATACCTTCTTTGTATGAACAAATCAGTAATATATCTTAAACTGAACCGAAGTAATACCAAAATATATTTTATTAAATTTCCACTCATCAAATTATTACAGTAACTGATTGTGGGTTATTAAATTCGTTTTTCCGTACTGTTAAAATTTAATAAAAGTATAGTTATTTTACGAATAGTTTTATTTTTTTTTTAAAACCTTTTCTTTAGCTTCACTTCGGAAAATCAAATCTTGTAACGTTAATTTAACCGCCTTATACTCAATGCAAATGGATGAAACTTTGCAGGCATACATATTTCCGATGACAATACACGAATACATGGGCGTAGCCAGGATAAAATCTAGGGGGGCAAAATTTTTTTAAATGCTTTTTATTAGCTTCACTTTGGAAAATCAAATCTTGTAACGTTAATTTAACTGCCTTTTACTCAATGCAGATGGATGAAACTTTGCACGCATACATATTCCCGATGACAATACATGAATCCATGGGCGTAGCCAGGATAAAATCTAGGGGAGGGGGGTTAAAACCTTTTCTTTAGCTTCACTTCGGAAAATCAAATCTTGTAACGTTAATTTAACCGCCTTTTACTCAATGCAGATGGATGAAACTTTCTAGACATACATATTCCCGATGACAATACATGAATACATGGGCGTAGCCAGGATAAAATCTAGGGGGGGCCACAATTTTTTTAAATGCTTTTTATTAGCTTCACTTTGGAAAATCAAATCTTGTAACGTTAATTTAACTGCCTTTTACTCAATGCAGATGGATGAAACTTTGCACGCATACATATTCCCGATGACAATACATGAATCCATGGGCGTAGCCAGGATAAAATCTAGGGGAGGGGGGTTAAAACCTTTTCTTTAGCTTCACTTCGGAAAATCAAATCTTGTAACGTTAATTTAACCGCCTTTTACTCAATGCAGATGGATGAAACTTTCTAGACATACATATTCCCGATGACAATACATGAATACATGGGCGTAGCCAGGATAAAATCTAGGGGGGGGGCAACATTTTTTTTTTGGTAAAATGCTTTTTTGACTGCCTTCTACTCAATGCAAATGGATAAAACTTTGCAGGCATTCACCAGGATAAAGTCTAGGGGGGGCCAAAATTTTTTTTTTTATAAAATGCTTTTTTGACTGCCTTCTACTCAATGCAAATGCATAAAACTTTGCAGGCATTCATACTCCCGATGGTATTACACGAATACATGAGCGTAGCTAGGATTAAATCTAGGGGGGGCAGAATTTTTTTTTGTGAAATGCTTTTCTTTACATTCATTTCGCAGCATCAAATCTTGCATCCATTTGCGTTAAGTAAAAGGCGGCTAAAAAAAGCATTTTACAAAAAAAATTCTGCCCCCCGTAGATTTCATCCTGGCTAAAAAAAATTGTCTAATGAATTCCTTACTTACTGCAGTTTTTACCCCTAAATATTAAAAATATTTTCATTTAAATTTAAAACTATTTTCGTAAATTTAAATGTAAATTGTAATGTATTAATTAAAGCTATTCGTTACTAAAAAGTAAAAAATAAAAAAGAAAAAAAAAATTTTAAGAAACGCTTTTCTTTACCTTAATATATTGATCAGTTGTGAACACAGAATAAATATGAATACCAAAAAAATCGACTAAAAGTCAAAAAATAACAACATTTCAAACAACATAAACTTTTAAATCAAAATGGAAAACAACTCACACATCCCTTAAAGAAAAGCGTGGGGCGCGTTGTTATGAAACAAAATGCTCAATTATTGAAAATTGGTAGCTTTAAACATGATTGGTTGTATTTCTTTCGGTCTGAAATATTAAAATGTACTCACGGCAGTCATGTTTTTTTTTTAAGTTCAGGTTGGTATGGGCGCCCCACGCTTTTCTTTAAGGGATGTGTGAGTTGTTTTCCATTTTGATTTAAAGTTTATGTTGTTTGAAATGTTGTTATTTTTTGACTTTTAGTCGATTTTTTTGGTATTCATATTTATTCTGTGTTCACAACTGATCAATATATTAAGGTAAAGAAAAGCGTTTCTTAAAATTTTTTTTTTCTTTTTTATTAACATTTATGTTTGTTATTCAAAAAACAAACTACCAAAAAATAATATTTTTCCGTATTTTTTTTGAAAGTAAAAACTATTCAATTTTAAGGAATAAGCTGTTTAATAAATAAAAAATTAATGTAAAAGTCATTTGTTTTAAATGAAATATAAATGATCCGTTTTTTAAATGAATTTTAAGTTGTTTAAAATTAATTTTGTTTGAATTTAACTACATAATATTTTGAGTGTGTCTATTAAGGTACATTTTGAAAATTTAATGGCATTTTGCCAAGTTCGATTTTGTTGATATATGGCTATGTTGCAATAAAGGAGCGATTTGTATATCGCAAAAACTCGGATTAAGAAAAATAAATGAATTTCATATTCGTGTTCAGCGACCTTAAATTAGCTAAGAAAATGTTTTTTTATTTAATGACAAAAACTTAGGAATTTAAAAATTTACCGCTTCAGTTTGTCGGAAATCTGACCCCTTATGTATAAAAATAGTGGATATTTGGAGTATCATTCTTCCCAGATTTTTATCAAATACATATTTGTCGTCATCAGTCTGAGATTATCATATTCTTAATCACCCCTATCGTGAATAACAATTGGAATTTTTGTTCCCATTAAATTTTCATTCCCCTCGAAGGGAAAAAAGCAATCGTGAATCTCATGTGAAATATTGTTCACGCTATCAGTTCCAGTGAATGTAAAAAAAGAAGAAAGATTAGAAAATTAAAAATTAATGAAATTTTTGTTTAAAAATATACACGTATATATTTTAAAGAAAAGTAAAAATAATAAATCTAAATAATTAGGTTGATTACAACGTTAGTTTTTTGCACTTTTTAAATTTTATGTAGTAAAATATTTTCCAAAATTCTGCCACCACGTCTTTCACAAATCCGGCGGCAGTCAACCTGTTGTTTTGCATTTTGTTGACCAATATATCGGTTTGTGCCTTATTAACGGATCTAGCCCTTAGTATTCGATTTATAGGAGGAACTACTAACATACATGTTCTATTCCCTAGCAAAAATAAAGTGAGAAAATCTAAGGGAAACGTGAACAAATTACGTGGGAAAAAACTTTTCACGATAAGGGGAATTTATTCCCGTGAACACTTTTTCAAGTTATAATTATATGTGAAAAGGGGAAAAATTACGAAGGAATAATTATTCACGATAGGGGTGAATATCTCTGCGAATCAAGACATTTCCAGTAAAGTGGCATCGATTTTTTAGTGCATATTTTGCTTTGAATGCATATTTTTACATATATTGTTGATATTGCATATTTTTCTTGAGTATTTTAAAAAACAAAACTTGTTTTAATTGCCTTTTTTTGCAATGTACCATGTTAAAGGAGAGACAAGAGACATCTTCGATGATATATATTTATTGATTTCTTATGGGAAAAAATATTTTGTAAAGCACCTTCGCGTGTTGCCGCATATAAAGATAAATAGCTTCCTCCACAGCCTATAACAACAAGGTGGGGTACGTGGTTGAAAGCAATTTTGTATTTTGCTGAAAACTTTTGCCAATTCAATGATATGGTAAAAGGGTTCAACAAGGTGATGCAGAACAAATAAAAAATTTCAAATTTACCACATTTAAAAGCTCAGATAATGTTTGTGTCTTTAAATCATGGGCACTATTGTAAAATTCGAGAAATCTTATCCATAATTTTGAAAAACAGGAAGTAAACTTTACTTTGGAAAATATTAAAAAAAAAAAATTATGTTCTTAATTCATTTTATATGTGGGTTCAAATATCTATCTAATAAGTAACTTAATTTACATGATTGTTTTACTTTTGGTTTTTTTTTCATCCATTTTAACTTCTACTTTTTTAGTTATTGTGACTTATAAGTCTATATAGTATATATAAGTCTATATAGACTATAGTTAGTTTATGAGACCGAATTTTTACGTTTTTTATGTTATTTTTATGTTTTCTATCAATAATAAATCTACAATTTTATATTTCTTAAATCTCTATCGCATATATTTCTATTTTTAGTGCATTTTTTATGCGCATAAAACGTTGATTTTAACTGCATAAATGTGCGGGCCCTAGCAATGAGTTACAACAACCAGCGTTGCCGTTTTGGTTACTTTTAACCAAAACTGGTTACTTTTTTTCTCAATGTGTACTTGTGTACTTTTTTTCCATTTTGGTTACTTTTTTTCAACACAAAAATAACCAATTTTTTGTTTTGGAGCAAGAACTACCCGCTCCGCTTTTTTGACCTTTAACAATTGTGTGTGGTATTTGTGCATCTTAAACCAATACTTTTTTCATCTAGTTAAAAATAATTTTTTTAGAAGCTTAAGCTTTAACAGACTATCAAGTGTAAATGGCCATTATCTGCTACTCTTCTTGCTTCATATGGCTAACTGAAACACTTTTCTAGATAAATGAAAAGGTCAAAGGCCCTTCCGATCCGATCCCGTTTAATATGAGTATATACCACTGGGCTAAAATCATCTATAAATTAAAGATCTACCGCAAAATTTAGCTCAATTTTGCACTTTAATAATATAACACACAGTAAGAGCTCTTCATATAAAAAGAATGAAAACTATAGCTCATAAAATATTTAAAAATGACGAAAATAAGTTTGTATAGGAAGTGCCACTTCCACTAAAAATTTTGAAAAATTGTATATCCTATTGTTCTTTCCCGAAATCGGTCCAGCGGCTAATGAGCCTACAAGATACAAACAAACACAATTTCTTCTTTAGACATATTTTTAAACTGAAGTGCGAACAAAATAGTACTTTAGATACAAAATAATTTTGGTTACTTTTTTTCGCTTTTGGTTACTTTATTTTTACATTTTGGTTACAAAATTTTTTTGGTCGTGGCAACGCTGACAACAACTTTAAAGCAGCCCATACACGTTTCAATTAAATTTTCAACTGAGTCAGTTGTTGTCCAAATCAAAGCGTGTATGGCTTTGTCAATTGAAGCACAGCCGCGAATAACGTTGTAAAAGCCACTTTTTGCAAAAACTGTTTTTTTGAAGATAACCGTTAACATTACCCTTTTAGACTGTTTAAACCTTAAATCACCCAAAATTATGCACCCTAACGCCTTCAAAGTGACATACAAAGAATCAACTAGTGGAAGAACGTTGTAAGTTACTTACAAAATGATACAAAGTAAATGGTTTTGAAACGTGGAATAACGTTTTAAATGACATCGCGATTGTGGATATGAAACGTTTTTCCACGTTTTTCCACTAAAAAAAGGTTATAAACTGTAAATTCGCATGTAATTTAAATTTTAAATTTTTTGATATTTTAAATAAAAGTTCTTATTGCCATTATTTTTAATAATCTAAAGAAAAAAAATAAAAAATGAATAACCTTGCCTGTTAAAAACGTTTTTTTGCTCTCCTGAAAAATAATTATTTTGTAACTTAAAACGTTATTCGCGGCTGTGCTTCAATTGATTAGTTTGACAGTTGCCGAGTTTGTTGAAGAAAAATCAAAAGATTTTGCTTTTTTCATGTTGACTACTAAGCAGGGACCGTAACAGTTATTCCTTTTTTCATAAAAGTCAGATGAAAACAGTTATTTTTTGATTTTTATTTTTTCGAGCTAAAATAACAATTATTTTTTTATTTTTATTTTTTCTAGCAAAAATAACAGTTATTTTTGGTTTTTTATTTTTTCGAGCAAAAATGACAGTTATTTTTTGATTTTTAGTTTTTTGAACAAAAACAACAGTTAATTTTTGATTTTTATTTTTTCGAGCAAAAATAAAAGTTATTCTTTAAAGAAATGGACGTGTAATAATAATTTAGTTGACTTTAAATATTTGTTTTAATGTGCATAAGAACTCCCAATGATGATTACACATTAAAATAAACATTTAAAGTCAACTAAATTATTATTACACGCACATTTCTTTAGAGAATAACTTTTATTTTTGCTCAAAAAAATAAAAATCAAAAATAACTGTTATTTTTGTTCAAAAAATTAAAAATCAAAAAATAACTCTTAATTTTGATCGAACAAATAAAAATCAAAAAAAAAAAACAGTTATTTTTGTTCAAAAAAACAAAAATCAAAAAATAACTCTTAATTTTGATCGAAAAAATAAAAATCAAAATTTTAAAAATCAATATATTTTATCATAGACAAGTTCATAAGGATCAATATGGTATACTTGAATCAGTTTTTCCACATTTACTTCTATATCCTTTTGTTGTTTTAAAATTCGAATATAACTGTTATTTTCGGTCCCTGCTACTAAGTCTTTCAATTCGATTGGACTGTGTGTGCTCGAGTCTCTCGATCAGCTGTCAAAATTAATGTTTGTAATTTTCTTTTGCAAAAAACAAAAAAAAAAATTTAAGTATTTTAAAAATTTTCTTTTTTTCATTAAATTTTAAAATTAATATAAAATCTTTCAATTCAGTTAATGAAGTGTGTGGCCAAGCATCAATTCAGTTGAAAGACTGAGTTGGCAATTGAATTGAAACTTGAATGGGGCGCATAACAAAAGTTTTATGTTGCAGCATTTGATGTTTCCCAAATAATAGATTTAATCTGATTTTCAAAATCTTGTTGCCGCGGGTACAGGGCTAACAGTAGAATCCAAATTTTTTTTTTTTTTTTGCATTATTTTTTCCATGTTTCTGTGAATAAAATTCAACATTTTTGTGCCATTTAAAATTGAAATTCGCAAATGTAAATTAGTACATTAGACCAATTATATCAAAATATTAGATTTGCCTTATATATGTTCTCACTTCATACTTCAGTGAATGAATTTTCCATAGAATAAATTCTTTAATGAAAACTACAACTTTTTTAAAGAAGGTTTTTAAATAAAAATTACAAGCTGATAACATCAGGTATATTAAAATAAAAACTTATATTCTATTAATTTAGAAAATAATCAAAATAATGAGAAAAAACGCCAACATATTTTCATGTATGCACATGTATGGCAGCTCTTTACAAACCTACAAGTATGTAGCATATTAAAAATTTATTGCTCTATTTCTTTGCGAGTATGATTTTCCACATGATTCTCAACAAAAGTCTTCTTAGGGAATAATTAAGAGTGTTCTCCTGCATAAAACCGGCTAAGCATACGGCACGCGACTGTTCCAAAAGACAACAAGATACAATTTTTAAATAAAGTCACGTTAAAATAAATTTTAAACACATAAAAAGTCAATTTCTGCAAAAGGGGAAACACTTCGTACAACTTTAAAACTGTTTCCATTTTTAAAAGGTAAACAAATTTCCCCTGTTAATGGCTGCACAGGTAAACATAAATATAATAAAATAAATAATTGAACTCTGAGCTCAATATTTAAGAAATAGAGAACAAAATCTGAGTGAATTGAGTTTTTTTAAGGTAAAATCTCAAAACTATAAAGATTTCCTGATCATAATACTCACTAACAGAGACTAAAGAGCAGAAAAGGTAATTATTGAGAGTTTTTAAAGGGATGCTTGCGAGAAGACAAACTCTTGGTCATAATATCCTGCTAAGAGTTTTATGTGGCAGAGAGATCTTTTGTTAGTAAGTAGAGGTGTTTAAATTTAATCTCAGATTTTGTTACCTGTAAAGAGCCGAAAACAAGCAGGTAAAAATTGTGCGTATTTAATGAAATTTCTTTACTTTGAGGATGCCAGAGGAAATCATTTAAATACCTAGTCGGCGCAGAGAAGGGCATCATTACATCTCAAGCATCCAAAGAGTAGACAACTAAAAATTAAAGAAAAAAAACTAAATTTTAAAAAGTTAACATAAAACCAAAAATAAATTTTAAACATGGCTTTGGGTTCAGAAAATATGGTTTATCATCAGCAGCCCACACAATATCAGTTGCAGCAACAACCACAAAGGGAAGTTTTAAGAACTCGTAACGTCAACCACCAAAGATCTATAGCACCTGCACCGTACACAAAACCTTCGTTGGAAGGAACTACCTTGGACTCTAACAATCCGGCTGTAGTGAAACGCAATGCTCGCGAACGCAGTCGTGTTAAGCAAGTCAACAATGGTTTCTCTACATTAAGACAACATATTCCTACGGCAATTGTTGCTGAAATTAGCAATGGAAGACGAGGTATTGGCCCTGGCGCCGATAAGAAGCTTAGCAAAGTTGACACATTACGCATGGCCGCTGAATATATACGTCGTCTTAAGAAATTGATTGATGAAGTGGACAACAGCGATGCTTCCAGTGTATCTTCTTATGGTACAACATCCATGTCATTGTATGCCTCCTCAACCAGTAGCTCACCACCACCTTCTCTATACATCAACAACAGCAGCAGCAACAACAACAACTACTACTATCACCAGCCTCAAGCTCAACACACCTCATTACAATACTGTCCACCTTTAAGTTATGCCGGCAGCTTTCAACAGCACAATTTAATTTCTCCGGCCAATTCCTGTGCATCCAATGAATCCCATCAATTCCATCATTCACCAAATCATTATCAATCATCAGCCCTATCGACATTTGCATTGAATACACCAAACACAACACCCATTAAGATGGAACCATCATCATTCAGTTTCGATGATTATCATCAAAACAATACCAGTTCTGCATCGTCTACAGATGATGAAGAACTTTTGGACTACATATCCTTGTGGCAAGAGCAATAAATGCTGCAGCCTCAAGCAAAGATTTTGATAATCTAGTCTGTTATGGAAATTACATTGATTGGAAAAGTGAAAGGAGCGGAAAGAGAGAGAAAGAGATAGAGAGCGCGCGGGATGTTTATTCTACCTCATGAATAGTTATTGTTAAAAGAAAATGTACAAATTAGTTTTAAGTTCTTAACTGCTGTGCCTGTTAAATTATATATACATATTTATTTTTAAGTTACAAATATTTTTTTTTAATTTTAAATGGAAGACAATGATTAAAAATATTTTACTTTTAAGATTTTTTTTAGTATTTATGAATTGGAGGACACTAAACTTAAAAGACAATAATAATTTAAAACAAATAAATAAAAAAAATTATTTATTAACAATCAAATTTTAATGGAGTTTTTATTTTCAAATGCTTGATTTAGGTTTCAGATTTACAAGTCATTACTTTGGGACTTGATTATTGCCTTTGGCGAGTTGTGATGAAACGGATTTTTGGAAGAGGGTTTTGCTCTTGAAAGTTTTAACCAAATATATTTCTTTTTTACTCTGTATCAATGATCCAATTCAGAAAAATCAGATTTAAAATTATTGTAAAAGAAAAAAAAAAATTAATAACTTCAACGAAAGTAAGTTAGAATATTGTTTAATTTGTGGATTATAGGTATTAGACACAATTAAAAAAGAGATGATAATTTAATTAAAAAAAGGGTAAAAATTGAGAAAATTACGAACGGGTTTTGGGGCTCATGGCACCGTACACCATTAGGTCTAAGAAAGAATGGAGTGGTTGTAAGAAGATGGGCAGGAGGGATTCCTGATTGGGTTGGAGATTATGGGCAGGAGGGGGTTCCTGTTCTCTGGGGATCTTTAAATTAAAAACCAAGGCGATTCACTTTAATTCAGGTTACTTACATTTATTTAAGTATACTTATTTGGTTTTGGTTTGTACAATGTTGGAAAAAGGTTTTTGATGATGTTGCTGAGGGAACCGAAGAATGCCTGGTTGGTTTGATTGTTCAAGAGGAACTGAACTGCATACAAAAAAGCGACGAATTAAATTTTCTCAAACGCGGCGAATATTAATAAATAGGAAATAAGTCACAATAGTTTAACCCAGAGCTGGAGACGTTAATACATCCCTGTTTTGCTTTAAACAAATATAATGTCGGGCCAGCTCGCCCATTAGATTCTTTACACCCCTTGCGTGTCAATACAGAATCTATATATAAATCGGCAAAGGCAAAACAGTTAAGAACACTTTCTTCCTCTGTATGTCAACATTTGAACAAAATATACACAATTTGTAAAATATTTACTTACAGAAGTGCACAATATATATTTTATTAAAATCTGTTCAATATTTTCGGAGTAATAACCCTGCAAATAATATTGGACTACCTGATCCATTTTGATAAAATGGACTACTCCATGGACTGGTCTAATTTAATGCAAGCATGGACCATGTCATTGTTAAAAAGTGTTTGTAGTGAGACGACATGTCTTCGTTTTCTAACGACATGTTTTCGTTTTCAAACGACTTCAAAACTAATCCTCTTAAGTATACCATGGAGTAGTTTTAAGACTACTCCTTTGTAGTCCACAGCTGGGTTATATGGTCCTGCCCTAGGACATCGTAATGTTAAATAGACCATACGTTTGGGTTTCCTTTGGACTAGTCCTAGTCCCTTGTGGGCTACATTTTACACGCGTGTTTGGACTAGTCTTATTATTTGCAGGGAATCGTTCAAATTTACTACTAACGAACTTTGCGAACTCTTTTCAAACTGTGACTCAGTATGGGAATCTAAACTTAATGTGACATTTAACAACATTGCTAGATATGTTTTTGCCCGTAGACGTCTTGATAGTATCTCTCTATGCTAACTCAAAAAGAATCTACAATTTAACACTCGAAAACCTGTTGAAAGTTCGTTCATTATTGTTTCTACAAAAGATGATTTTTACTAAACAACCTGAATATTTACACAGAAGATTAACTTTTTCAAGATCTAACAGAGGAACAAATATAAACTCCATTCGCTACCGTAGCCTTTTATCCGTTAGACATTTTTGCATTTCTACAATTCGTCTGTGGAAACGACTACCTCCCCAAATTCAATTCATTAGCAATGCAAACAGTTTTAAATCTGCCATTTTTAAACATTTTTGTTAAAATTGTTTGGTTAATTATTTTAATAACTTTTTTTTTCTTCATAAAAATAATTTAATCAAAATTAAATTTGATGAAAATATTAAAAATTTGGATTAAAAACCATAAATAGTTCAACAAAATAACCACGATACTAATTATTGTTAAGGCTAAGGCACGAGCTCTATGTGTTCATTTGTCCTTCAAGTTGTGCAGAAAAAGGTCAACAAGAAAAAGAAAGACAAAAATGAAGAAACAAAAAATGTACTTTGGACTTCAAGAAGAATTCTTGACAAAGGTACGAAAAAACAGATGTAAGGAAAAACATGTAGAATCAATTAAGGGCCATTATTACAAATAGTTATTTTTAGGATGCTATCTGACAGATAAATAGTTTTTGGTTATTACAAGTTAACATTAACCTAAAAAGTGACTGATAAGCTAACATCAGGTTTGTCCTCATGGTAACTTTACAAGTGAACTTTAAGAACTTGAAGATGCCATATTTTCTGCTGAAGATATGGTAACTTCAATGATAGTCTTAAATTACTCAACTTTTTCAAAAAACACAATTTAACACAAAAAACAAAACAATTTACCATTAAAACCAAAAATAAAGCACAAAAATTTACTTTTGTTTTTAATTAATAAATAAAACAAAACTAAGTCGTTGCCACTACGTATTTTAAACAACCAAAAGAAGTCGGTATATACTGCAATGTTGCCACAGTATATAAATTACATTTTTTATTTTATCGGACAGTTGTAATAATGGAAAAAACTTATTGGTCACTTTATCGTTCAAGATAGCTATTGTTCACGTTAACTATCAGCAACTTTATCATTAGGTTGTAATAATGGCCCTAAAATGGATAATCCTTCGAAAAAGCAAATTAAGTTAAAATACAATTTGGTTTAAGGATTGATGTTTGACTATTGACGTGAGCAGTCGTCGATGGCTGCGAGTGTAAGACGACAAATACATCTGAGAAGATCGAGTGGTTGCGATCGAAACATGTCATGGTAACCTTCTGGCCGTGGTTCGAGCCCCGGCCACGGTCAAGAATGAAAGATTATCAATAACAATTTTAATTAATTTTCATGTTATAAAATTCCTTTCTTCATAAAAATAATTAAATGAAAATTAAATTTGATGAACTTAAGCCTAATTAAAATATTTAAAATTTGGATTAAATAACTTTTTTTATTTTTTTTTTGTCATTAGTCAAAATTTTTTTTTTTTAAATTAAATTTTCAACCCCGTATTCATAAACGATTATTACATTTATCAAACGTTCATTTAGGAAAATTTTCATAAAATATTTTTATGAATACGGGCATAAATCTTTATTTTTATATTTCTTTACTTATTTGTATTAATCTTTTATTTATTTATTTATATGTTTAATTTTAATTTTTTATTTTACTGTGCCACATATGGATAACATTAATTCTAAAGTACTGTTATATAAGACACCGCTCTTGTTGTACTGTCTTATCTAATAAATAATCAATTCAATTCAATAACACATATATAAATACAAAATTTGTTTTTTTTTTCAATTATGAAATAATAAAAAATGGGGTTTTATTCGAAATTTTTTAGAAACCGGTTTTGGAATATTTCGACTATATAAATACGGGGAATTTAAATTCTTTCTTTTATTTTTCCGTGCTGCATGTGATAATTATTTAATTTTCTATAATATTTAACTTGGAAACATAATATTTTAGTTGCAGGGTTTTAAGTGAATTAAAACCTATTAGATAACAAATTATGGTACTTTTTGAATTTTTGTTAATATTCGACCTATAAAGCTAAAATTCTACATTAAACTGGGTGAATAAGAACATGCAAGGGGAGCTTTTTGGTACTTTTTCGTTCAACATCTGGTACTTTGATTAATTTTCAGTAATATTAGACATATAAAAATTAAATTAAACCAGCATTGTCCTGAATGGATGACAATCTATAAAGGAGATTTTTTGATACTTTTTTGTTTTTCAATGTTCTCTGATATTTTTTATACTGCACTAACAAATTAAATTAGCTCACGTGCAATATCAACTATGAACTGGAGGCTGATCCCTCGCCAAATCGATCCACAAAGACGGAAAAAATTAATCCTTGAAACATGCAAATTCATATATGCTTAGATGCAATATATGTTTTCTTCATATGTACATACAAATTTATTTTAACCATTTGGCGATCAGTAGTTATTTTAAATGAGGGCCTAATTGTAACCTTAAAACTATTAGTGAGGTATAGTTTTGAAAAGGATTAATAAGTGGCTGGATCCATTATATCTTCTATGGGGAAGTATGGACCTTTCCAAGAAAAAAAAACATTTTAAGATTAGAATTTTATTTGTGACATTTGTGTTAAAGCGATTTTGGAAAAGTTGTTTCTAAGAATCGTATAGTACTCTTTTGACGTACCCCTACAAAGTTTTTTCTTGAAATAAATACCACTATATGATACTAGATTTAACAAAATTTTTATGATATTATTGTTAGAGCTATTCTTAAATACTAACACATTTTAACAAAATCTTGTTATATAAAATAACACGTTTGTTTTAAGTTAAAATGCTTTAATATAAATATACATAACATGTATATTTATGTTCATAAGACATATGGGCATTTCCACAGAAATGTCAACCGCAGCCAAATAATTCAAAGTCTATAAAAGTATGTTGTTTTAACATATTTTTATAGGGAATCTATCAACTCTCAATGATTTAAACAAATTTTACATTTATTCATAACACACTTTGAAATATTCAAATGCAAAGTCGAACAAGTGAAAAAGTTCTGTTTTGAACATTTTTATTGCACATTTTGTTTTGCTAAATGATCTTAATGAGAAACATTATGCATTGACAATTGCTTTTTAAATCTCAGTTTATATTCAAACAATAAAGAAAAAATGTAAACGGAAGGATGCGCTTGCCAGTTACGGCAAATTTTTTCTTTGCTTTACCGTATAATTCGATGTAGCGTGCGACATTGAAAAAGAACAGTTGTTATCAGTGCGTCGAGGGTATTTGGACATTGCGTTTCAAATATTAGTAACAAACAGATATTTTTATTGCAAATTTAATTAAAAAAATTTTGCTGGAAAATAATCAGTGCTTTTTTCTTGGTACTTATTTTAAGTTTGTAGCGTGCGACATCGTAAGTGTAAAATGCATAAATTCAAAAAATTTTTTTTCCTAAAATATCTTTATTTGCGATGGCCAACAACTACAAGCATCATGGACAGCTTATTCCCTTAAAAAAAAACTTTATTTGAGACTAGCAATACTATTTTGCGGCCCTATGCTACTTGCAGGAGTAAAAGGAACAAATACTATTTTCAGTTAAGATAGTTTTTGATCTATATTTGTATTTTTCAATAATTAGTATTGTGGTTATTTTGTTGAACTATTTATTGTTTTTAATTCTTACTTCAGCAGTCGTCGATGGCTGCGAGAGTAAAACGGCTAATCCATCTGAGGAGATGGAGTGGATGCGGTCGAAACATGTCATGGTAACCTGCCGGCCGCGGTTCGAGCCCCGGCCACGGTCAAAATTTAAAGATTATCAATAACAATTTTAATTAATTTTCATGTTGTAAAATTCCTTTCTTCATAAAAATAATTTAATGAAAATTAAATTTGATGAACTTAAGCCTAATTAAAAATATTAAAAATTTGGATTTGTATTTTTCTTTATAATTTTATAACTTTTGTTGAGAAAATGAATATATTGAATGAATTTAAAATAATGTAGAATCATCTTACGCATGTCTAATTACATAAAAAGTAAAAACATAAACATAAAAGTATGATGGAACAAAATGTCGCATGCAACATGTAGCGTGCGACAGTGATTAAAATTAAATAAAATATAAACTACACCATATTTTTGAATTAAATAAAAACCATTATTAAGATACATCAATGCATAATATTTTAAAATTAGTCGCATTAAAATATTTTATCAGGTTTCGCTGAAATCAGTGTTTTAACTGTTTGCCGTAAAAACAACTTTTGTTTTTGTCGCATGCAAATGCCTTGGGTTTTTTTAATTTTCTTGAAAACGAACAATTGCTCAAAATCAACCTAAGCACAAATTATAGTGCTAATCAAGAGCTATAAGTTTCGCCTTTTGTCAAAATAAAATTAATGTTTTGGTATATATTTTTTTCACTTTTAAGGCGTACGAATGTCGCATTCGACATTGGAGAAATACCCATATGACTATAGATGGGATTCTACTGGGTATGTATCTGTTGTCTGGGTAAATACCGGGAATACTCCTTTTTAAGGAATATATTTGAGTATTTATAAAACATTTTTATCAAGTTTTGCACAAAACCTTTATACGCCCCCCTTTGGGTAAATACCATGGCATTTACCAGTTCTTGGCCAATTTTCAGTATTTACCGGGTATTTACCAATTGGGAATTAACTTTCTTCCCATCTATACCTATGACATGTATATATAATATATCACAGGTAGGTTTTTTTAAGCAGTCACTTATATTTTTTAATTTTGTTCCCATAACACCCGGCCTTAAGGACCAACTATAATATGCATAAACCTGCTACTGTCAAAAATTTACAAAAAGCCTCTCAAGAGTATATAAAAAAACAATAATTAAATATTTTATACGAAAAGTGCAATCTGTTTCGAACTGTGCTTAAGCAAATGCCAGTTTAATAAAATAAACTAAATCACTTTAAGATACAAAAAATTATAGGATTATTTGTTTTGCCAAAAATGAAAAATGTGGTGTAGGGTCTCAAAAGCGGTGGGCTTGACCGACTAAGCTTTCTTACTTGCTTTATATCTATTGTTGAAGATATAATCAAGGCAGAGGCCTTGTCTTTGCTAAGAAGTTAAAATCTTGGGTGGCATTATAAAAAAAGTCTAAAATTTCTGAAAAGGTGCTACAGGGTTCAGATTTGCCTTCTACTTCTCTTGCTAATTTGCCTTTACCATCTAATTTTCTTCTATATCTTAAAAGCGAATGAGCATTTTTACTTCCGGAGATTTTAGAATATAATTTTTAAAACGAACTTAAAAACAATTCAATGTTCACAAAATTAAAATTTTTATAAATTAATGCCATGTTTTCCGGGGACTTAAAAATTATTTTTTGACATAAAAAAAAATATGCGGTTGCAAATTCTTTCAACTTTCTCCAAAAAATGTGTATTAAATGTCAAATATTTTAATATTATTGTTATATTAACACACAATAAGTTTAACTTGAGGGTTACACGATCAAGTTTTGCCTATCAAGTTTTAATACACTCACACTTTTTTACCAATACACTCATACTTTTAAAAATTGATGCGAACTTGCCTTTAAAATTCTCATGCCAGTGAGTGTTTCAATTTACGTTCAAGAAAACAGCTGATTTGAAGGTTAGTGAGCAAATTTTTCGTTTCTCTTTATAAATTTTTTTCTTGATGGCATCTTGAAAGTAAATTGCTCAAAAATTGAATGCAGCCTACGTCACAACTATCAATTTTTGGAAATTTTGACAAACAGTATATGTAAAAGACTATCAAGAACAACTTGACCGTGTGGCTGCACTGTTAAACAAATTTTTTTTTGGCAATAAGCTGGCAATAAAAAAATATTTTAATCAAATAACACAATTAGGCTATATCGACTTTAAAGTATTTTATGATCAAACTATATGTTTTTATTAATATAGAAACGAATTGCTAACAAGGCCTCTTTAGCGGCAATACTATTTAAAACTTATTTCATTTTCTCACAATATTTTATCCCAAGAAATAAACTAAATAATTAATGTGGGTGAAAATTTGTCACATTAATTTTAGAGTTAATGTTCTCAACTGCTAAAAAATAAATGAAACGGAAAGATTTGACATTTTGCTGTTCTTTTTGTCTTTCCTTTTTACTGCAGTAATTCCAATATTGTATGGAGGAAACTGGGGGAGATGTCTCTTAATATTTGCATAACATTTGATTAAAATCACAGTTTGTTTTTTTTATACTAAGAGAAGTATACTTTATGAGAACAAAATGTGTCAGGCCATTTATAATAAAGGCCTTAGGTATTTTGCTATACAACTTTTTGTTATGATTGTAAGTGGAAAAATGTGAGAATTACAATGAAGCCATTTCAGAATTTTTTTACGTATTTCATTTAGATATTTTGAATATTTGCTCAACATTATTGTAAGTACCTGCATTTATAACCAAAGCTTGCGGTGCCCTCAACATCGGGTAAACACAATGCAACTATTCACAATTTCAATATGTTCCCGACTAGGAACTGGAGCTATCTAACCTCCACTGTATGGCAGCTTCTGTTAAATGGCAACTGCATACATAAACATCTGTTTACAGGCTGATCTTAACAAAAGTTGAGGGGCATTACTCAGCCCCTAACCCGCCATTTTTAGGATTTTAGTAGCAGTGATTTAGATACGGGCTCAGAAAAGTTCTCGCAAATTTTTTTTATCAATTAAATTATTAATAAAAAATGAAAACAGTTTAAATTAAAAAATTTAATCAAGTGAATTCAACGTTTACTTAATGCAACATCATCACTACAGAAAATTTTGTAAATATCAAAAAATTTAAAAATGGCAGATTTAAAAAAAAAAACAAAGAAATTGGCGACTTTTTTGCTTAATAGCGCTAATATGTACTGTATTTGCATCACTGCAACACTTTTTTAATCAGTGCATACACAAAACTACAGAACAGAAAAAAAAGAAGAAAAAAACCGGTTTAACAACAATAAAAACGTGAAATTATAATGATACACAGAAAAAAATTTTGCACCAGTAAAAGAATTAATCAAAAATAAAATCAGTTTTAATTAAAAATTTAATCAAGTGAATTAAACGTTTAATCAAGTGAATTGAACGTTTAATCAAGTGAATTAAACTTTTAATTGATATTATTAATTTTTTTACTGGTGCAAATTAATATTTTCAATTAAACATTTAACACACTTGGTTAAAAGTTTAATTCACTTGATTAAACGTTTAATTCACTTGATTAAATTTTTAATTAAAACTGATTTTATTTTTGATTAATGCTTTTACTGGTGCAAAATTTTATTCGGTGTACATCATCTAAGTAGTAATTAAAATTTATTTTAATTAAGAAAAAAAACTATATATATTTAATTGATACTATTAATTTGCTATTTTATCAATTTTTTATCAATTAAAAATTTTTTTTAAAAAGTACTTCAATTTAATTAATGTTATAATTGAATCAATTATTTTTTTGTTGAAAGAAAATTAAAAATATAATCTTGATTTAATTAACATTTTAGTTGTTTTAAAATAAATTTTTAATTAAAATAATAATTAAATATTGATTTTTTTCGTTTGAAATAAAATAATTTAAACTTGTAGTATTGTTATTGGGAATTTTCAAAACCTGTGCTATATTTAATTATATCAATCAACGCATTGTTTGAAACGGCTAAGTTTTTTGATAACTTTTTTCATTAATATTTAATATATCATTTATTGAAAAAAAAAAAAAAAATTCACAATTATCAGTCATCTATATAATCAAATTGTTTGCTTCGTTCTATGAATTTGGCTATAAAAGACAATTTTGAATTTTTTCTGTGTAATTAATACCACAAAGTTTTTAATTGAAATCAATTTTTATTTTTTTTCTCTGTGGTACGCAATAGGTAACAGATAGGACTCTGCTCTTGAATAGATCAACCAATTTAATGGCAGTGTCTTTGTTAATAATCATCACCGTCAACATATTATTGTTAAATAATTAAAATTTTCCTGACGATGCTAACCGATACTTAGCGAAATATCGAAAAAATAAATAATTTAAAATTTTTTTTTTTTTTTTTTTTTTTTTTTAAACAGTCCTAGAGCTTAAATAAAACTAATCAGTTATTAAATTAAAAAAGGTCAAACAATAAGATATATATATAAATAAAAATTTAGTTAGCCAATTTTCCGATGACTATTGGTTTTGGTAGTATCAGTTATAACTCTGATCAGCCGGTGTTTTAGCCCCAGATAAGCTTGAGGTGTTGGCAAGACGCTATTTCCGAAAAGTGGAATTCAAAGAAACATATTTTCCAGACGCAGATATTGAACCTACGGGGCCAAAGATTTTAAATGTATAGAGAACATCAAAAATTATTCTTATCAAAGCAAAACTCGAGCTGGGAAATCTTTGAATTGAGTTTAAGAGAAAGTTGTACAGGAGCCCCTTTAACTCCCTTGCCTTTAAACCATTCACCTACCTTTTATCCTCAATTTGTACTCTAAATCTTAGTCTACAGGAAGCCAAATATCAGCCGTATTTTTTAAAACTTAATAAGCTCAAAAGCGTTAAAGTATTTATGCTGCCAAAACGGATGCTCATGTTTTGCCAACAGACATATCGACCTGAAATCAACATGAGTTGTTAATATAAAAAGCAACAATAATAAAATCTTACTCTACTAATAACATTTGTTAAGAGCTTAAACAATCAGAACAACAAAAATTAAAAGAAATCTGTACAATTCGGCGTCTGTGAATGATTTTACAACAGTTTTTCGAAGTTTCAAAATGTCCCCAATAATGCTGCCGTAAAATGACAATTTCTGTTGCCTTTTTTTATTAAGTTGTAAAGGGTCAAGAGTAAAGGTAGAGAAAGATAGTTGATAAAAAAAAATAAAATAAATGACAAAATACAATGAATTTACTTAAACATTTTCAGGTGATCAATACATTACCACTTGAATAAAAAAGATCTTCATCAGACTTATTTGTAGCTGTTGTTCATGTTATAATCATGTTTATTTTTTTTTTTAAATTTGTTGTTTTAGTTTTATTTCTGAATTAAACCAATATCTTTATATCGATTTCAAAGCTTCCGTCGTTAAATAAAAGTTAACAAACAAATGATCAATTTTTTTATGTTTTTTTTTTGCTGTTTAAATCATGAACTTATTTTGCATACGATCAGGAGGTAAAAACAAACTACATCCTACTAAAACCATTTCCATTGATGTTGACGATATTGCTTAGTGGTGGTGGCGGTTATTGTGGCATGTTGTTGTTGCACCAGCAGCAAATAAATATATTAAATTGGTCCACAATAATCTTGTAAACGATTTATGCTTTTGTTCATGTTTGTTTCTTAATCTGCATACGTTGCAATCGACCAACAACAATAACAACCACGGCACAGAGAACGAACGGCACATGCAACACAATGTGAAAACATAATAAAGCAACCAACCAACAAATGTACAATAGTGATTTGTTTACATGCCTTGTACTTACTTAAGTTTAAGTAACTATATATTAATTTGTATTAAACCATAAAAGGCAATAGAGGACATTCTAAGCTTTTCTAAGGAAGGCGATTTCATTGAGTTTTATTCGGCTGCATCTTTTGTATTCACTTATGTCAAAATGTAAACAAAAGTTTTAAGCTAAATAACAATTCAAATCTTGTTTTAATTAGTAGAGCAGTTTAACAGAATACTCGTATAAAGCTAAAGCTCGAGGTCAACACCATGCATTCTACGCTTTCTCGCAGCCTACTCCGCTGTTTAAAAACGTAAAATCTGTATTGTTTTACGTTGCAAGTTAGATGCACAAAACCGTAGGATACCTTGAGGCGTTTAATGCGAAAATTAGTTTTACTTTCTACTTTTTAAAGCGTCAACAAATCAGCTGATTTTGACAAATGAAATTTTATTTTTACTTGTAGTGATGCCGCATAAAAAACGTTGGATGTAACTTAAAACGTAGAACGCAAGTAAATCATGAAAAACATGGAACGCATGGAGGCAAAAACGTGTAGCTTGGACTTCCAGCTTAAGCGAAAAAGGCCGCATAACGAAAATATTAAAGCAAATTTGTTTAAAACGCAGTCCATGTATACGATTTTAAACAAATCTTACGTAACCAGAATATTTTTGTTAAAAATTCAAAACTTATCTCGCAATTGGATTTTATCGTATATGCAGGAAATATTTGAGAAATAGTTTTTCCAAGCCCATTATTTGGCTCATACATATTTGTCAATCATTTTATTCAGAAAGAACATTTTCATGTAAGTATCGTTCTCTCGGGTAAATTTTATCGCGCTTAGAACGAACATAAAAATTGTCCTTAAATTTTATAAATACCCAGAAAGTCTTAAATTTTTATATGTTAAAAGCTCCCAAAATTGAAGGTAGTACTATAATAAAATAATTTCCCAAAACAAAACCTCTAGAATGTGAAATCTAACCCAAAAACTAAAAATGCGAAAAATATATTTTTCAAAACCGAACAAACTTTCTTTCTCTTTGATTTTTAATAGGCAAGCAACTAAAGTTTAGTTACTAAACATATTGGTGTTTCTTTTTAAATGATTTCAGGTTAGAGGGTTAAGCATTTTCATTGTTGCTGTTAAATTTGTATTTGTTGTTTCATTCTTATCGTGTATCCAACATTTGGCCGACTTGTTATAGTTTTTTCCTTAAATTTCTTGCATTTGTTACGAATCATGTTGTTTAACAGAAAGTTATCGGTATTCGATTGATTAAGTGCTGTGAAAATGTTGTTACAACATGTTACCGCAACAGCAAACACAACAATAACACAAACAACATTGTTTACATTTGTAGATACAAAAACACATTTATTACATGCATTTTCCGTTATTTATTGTATGTATGGAAGTTTTTTTTGTTGCTGTATTTTAAAAAGATAAATTTATTTTGTTTAATTTTTTGAATAATTGTTTAAAATGTTCAGCGAAATTTTTGTTGGTGTTTAAGAGCTGCCATACGGCGACCAAATAAATTACAATCATTGTGTAAACATTTAATCAAGCTAGAGAAGCTAAAAATAAAAATGCGGAATTGTAATTAATTGGCATTATTTGAAGAAGCCTTGGCTATAATTAAAGGATTTCTTTAAGAGGTAATTTATATCATGTTTTACATTTACAAAATAAGAAAACTTCTTTAATTGTTTAAATGTTCTAAAATATAGGTATTTGTTAAAGGTGAAGTCGTAGTGTTGAACCGTAAAAAAGTAACCAGAAAATACCACGGAAACATATAACAAGGGTACCCGTGTACATATATATTTTCCGTAGTTCCCTTTAGGAGTACCCCATTATAATTTTAAGCTTCACAAAAATAATATTTAATTTAGAATCATTTAATTTAATATATAGAAAAATGTATTAAACAATGTATTATATTTTATTTTAATATAATCTTTCAGCAACCTCTTATTTGCTCCTTTTTTCATAAAAAAAACCAATTGGTACACGGGTACCCCGGCTATCCGCCCGCGTAGGTATCATGCAGCGTTTAAAAAACTGCTGTCAAAGTAGAAAAACTGCCATTTCTTCAACTTCTTCATTTGTCATTGGCCAGAAAAAAAAACTGTTTCTTTTACTTCTGATTCATTAAATGTAAACAGTCGCTGTCTAACCAACTAAAAAGCCAAAAGTTGTACGCGCATTTTCATTTTTAGTTCGACAGGTTTTAGTTTCGACTGCAGTTGTTTAAACCCTGGTATCATGTTTGGATGCTTATAGCTATGGAACAACTAAACCGAATGTTATAATCATAAATAGTCAAGAAAACGACACGAAAATACTTTAATACTTCTACAGGACAAATTTTTGCGGGGACGTTATTTCACTTAATTACCGAGCGGCAGTCGACTGCGAAAGTTTGGTTTCTTAATAAAAAGAAGTCTGCTACACACAAATATGCAAGTACAAGTTTACTCATTTAGTGGTTTCAAGGCCGCCTGTCTGTCACGACTGTCAGCTCTTAAATATTTTTCATCGGAAGTGTCATTTATTAAGTAAAAGGTTTGCCATTTACGAATACGGATCGTTTAACTGAACGCGTAAAAAAGTTTAAACTTAAAAAAATGGTGGTTCAAACTTGGCCCTTTTTCGAGCATTACGGGGTGATTATAGTCGTCATAATCGATCTACTGTGCAAGGAATTGGCAAGACTATAAATAAATTTAAAGATACTGGATCCGTTACAGATGTGTCAGGCCTTAGCAATATGTGCACTGCCGAAAATATCACTTCTGTTATTGAAAGTTTGGCGATTGGTGCAAATTTGTCGATTCCTCGTCATCATGCGATTTGACGCCGATTGACTTTTTTGTGGGGCTACGTCAAAGACCGTAACAAGGAGGATAATCCCCGATCGTTGAAGCATTTAAAAACTAAGATTCGTCAATTTATCGCCGAAATACCACCCGAAATGTGCAAAAATGTGGTCGAAAACTACCTCAAAAGGAACGGCTGCTGCAGCCAATTTAGAGGTCCAAGCAACATAATATGTGTACAGGGGCATTGGGTAGAAAAATTTCTCCAGCTGTAGACAGGAAAATTATGTTGAGGACATAATGGCAGTCACCCGCGATGAGCATGAAAACAATTGCAGCCTATTAGCAACTTAAAAATAACCTTTGAATTATATTTATCGTTGGATGTGGTAGGAGTATTTAAAAAAAAACTTCAACTCAAAATAAGAGTTTACTAATAATAATATAATGTATTGTAACCACTCCAAAACAAAACAAAAAAAAAAAAAAAAAAAAGTCATTTCGAAAATTTTAGTTTTTATGTAAAACAAATTCATCAATAATTTTTCATTGTCACATTGATGATGTATTATAGTCAGATATTATGTACATATATGTATAACAAATCATCTTTTCTTTCCTGGTCATGTATTACATCAAATTCACATCACATCTCTCATCAGACATGTTTGTTGGGGTGCGATCTGATTGATCCTCAACAAATACGCTTTTTTTTTGTTGTTTGCCACAGTTTGTCAACGTTTTACTTACAAACAAATGAAGTTTATTTTGATGATGTTTAAATAAATTTTTCATACATAAATATTAAAGGAAAAAAAAAAAATAAAAAAATGAAGCGAACATGTTAACGAAAAGCAAACGATCTTGTAATCAGAACATCCTTAATAAATCATAAATGGTACTTGAATTTAATACGAGAACTTTGTTGTTTTGGTATTCCTTATTTTAAAAAAAAATAATAAACAATACTTTTAAATATATTAAAAAGAAGATTCAATGAAAATGATATTCCTATACTATAGTAGTCAACGAAAGTTTTAAACAGGTAGGTCGGTTTGGCTAATGCTCTATAGAAGGAGATCTAATATAAAATCTAATATAAAGTTTTTACCTTTTCAGGATATTGACGTCTAATCATATTCTGATTCCAACATTTGTTGAACATTTATGTCAGTAAACGTAAGATTCAAAAAAGGAGTGCCTTATGGAGCCCCAATTGAATTCTAATTCCAATACCTGTAATTGATTTAAGAAGGTCGAGATAATAGTAAATACGGCTTCTAATAAAGATAACTGCCCCGGGAGGCTAGCTGCTAGAGAGCCAGTCTATCAGTGCGGGTGTTGCGGGTTCGATTCCCGCCAGAGACTCTGTTCTCCTGCATACAAGCGTAGAGCTTCGCGGGATGAGCTTAGGGAGAAAAAATTTTTAGTAAAAGTTATTTTTCTAAGAAGTTCTTAAGTAGGAAATTTTAAATTGATATGGAATGTTTTTCTTCTGTAATAATTTTTTTAAGTCAAACTTTTATTTTTGGGTACTTCCACAGAAGTGTTACGTTACGCCACTAAACAATTAGTTACCTATTTTAGACCAAGTTGTTCAACTATTTCTTCTCTTCATTAAATTGCGCTTTATACCAAAATTTACTATTCTTTGAGAAACAATTTAAAAAGGTTGGTCCCGTAACGTTACAAAAAGTAGACTTTCCTGTTGAAATACCTATTTTTAAGATTCTTTGAGGCTAACAACACTGAGTTTATTGGTACTTACAGGAGCAGTACTATGTACGTTAGTGTTACAAAAATCTGTAAAAACGTATAATGCCCTAAAGTCCTGGTAGTATAGGGTATACAAAAATGTCCGTCCTTCAGCTTCAGCATGTACTAATGTCCGTCTGCCTGTTAGTGAAGCACTTTGATCTCAGTGTTTTTGTTTGTATTTTATTTTTCATAAATATACTATTAAAACTTGTTGTATGTCTGTCTGTCTATCCATTCATCGATCCATCCGTCCATCCATAATTCTGCATATATTTTTTTTTTTTTAGTTTTAGTACTGCTTTCATTTGTTCGTTGTCCAACTCACACGCTCTCCCTCTCTCTCTTTTTATGTGTGAAAGCATTGGATGAAGATGAAGAAGAACATGACAAACGTATTATTAAATTCACACAAAAAGCGTCCGTTTTTGCACCGTTTGCTGTCGCATTGAATGTCGCCTGTTTCGTAACCAAGCCAAGAAATAAATGAACAGCGTTAAGCGTACAATCGTTTAATGCATGAAATGTTGGCTGTTTAATACTTTTTTTGGTTTTACCAAAAACTATATGATCTGTGCATCCGTTGTGTTTTTTTTTCTCTTGTCATTGCATGTTTAGCTTGAAAAAGCCACAGAACTTTTAAGTTGTTTTAGAAAAGTGGGTATTACTTACAGAATATGGGGTATGTTAAGTTGGTTATTTAAGTGGTTTGTTAATGGTGAATCCCAATGAAAAGTCATAAATCACATTAGAAAGATAAATTACCGAAAGGTCTTAAATTTGGAACTATGCTATAGTTTAAATTAAGATAACTTCTTCAATAATCAAGTGGTTTAATATATTCCTCATAATTTTCTGATTTATCATTGCCTCTGGTCTCTTTTTTCTAATCTCTAATTTTAGATATATTTTTTTTTATTTCAATTTTTTGGTTGGGAGGACAAGTATGTCTTTAAATTTTGGAAGGTGAAGTGTTTATAAAGGGATGCGGGTTAGGGATGCCGATCCCGAAAAATCCCGGGATTTTCGGGATTCAGCCTATCCCGAATTCCGGAATTAAAATTGTTTAATCTCGAGATTTTCGGAATTTAGTCAATCCCTAACTAATTTTTTTTTACCTTTTTTTATAATATGACATTCCGAACACAATATTGATTTTTAATATTTATTTGATTAACTTTGTTAATACTGTCATTGAAAACGATAGAAAAAATTTAAGCTTTGTTATTCTTTTTAAGCGTGAGAAGTGCTAAAAACAATTAAAGAAGAAAATTAATTAAAAAAAAAAAATGTCCTTTGAAAACATTTTACTGGTGCACCAAATTAAAAATTTAAACTTTACTCTTTACAGGGTTAGGATTATTACGGTTATTTATGGAAGGATTTCCTGAAATTAAAAAGTGTATTTTATACACTACATAATTTCTACCACTAGTGGTGGTGGGAAAAAAAATGTGTTTTTGTAAAAATAAGATTTTTTATGGCTAACAAAATTGATTTTGTTAATTAATCTCGAATTCAAATTTTAATTACACTACGTGACAAAATTTCATCAAAGTCGTGACCAAATGAATCTGACAGCTAATGTAACATTTTCCGCTGCATCCGAATATGAGGTCAGAATTGTCAAAAGTATAACACATTGTTTTTTTTATCATATTTTTTAACTAAATAAATCATTTATTTAGAAAAAATCATATGTGCTGTTTTCACAACACAAGTGACTAAACGTGTAGTAAAATTTATATGAAAAACACTCAAAAAACTGAGTGCTTTTCATATACATTTTACTACACGTTCAATCACTTGTGTTGTGAAAGCAGCACAATAATTTTCAATTTTTACAAATTTTAGTAATCAATATAATTTATATGTATTTAACTTTAAAATAATAAATTAGTTATAAAACTTTTGTTTGTGAACCTCTTTTAAAGACGTTTTTTTAAAATAAATATCTATAAAAAGCATTTATCTCTTAATTTTAAAAAACCTCGAATCCCGAAAAATTTCCATATTCCAAAAAATTCCGGGATCCCGTGAAATCACAGAATCCCGGGATTCGCGAAAACCAGTCCCGATTGGCATCCCTAATATCGTTACCTTAAACTCAAAAAGCCCTTACTAACAAAGTATTAAAAACCGCTTTTACATTGATTCTGATGTATTGCAATAACACAAATGTCCACAAAAAAATTTTGAATCTTCCGACCAAAATTGAAGATTTTGTTAACAAAAAACATACGTCGGTCAAAACTAACAGTTTGCATGTTGCAACATGCAACATTGTCAGCTGTCAAAACCACTGGTAGATTTCACAAGAAAAACTTAAGAAAAATAAATTATAAGAAGTTAAAGCCAATTTTTTAAATTATTATATTTAAAATTAAATAGTTTTTTGCTTCTCCTCTAAAGTTATCAAAATTTTAGATAGAGCCTTTTGCGTTTTAGGTAACGATATGTTAAGACTTTTAAAATCCTTCTCTTGCAAAATATGTTTAACACTTAAAATAGCATGGTTGTTTTTCAACCATAGCATGCTGGTCTGAAAAAAAAGGAAAATACTATTGTTAATTTAAAAACAAATTATTGTCATATTGAACCATAACATGTTTAGAGCCAACCATAATATGGTTGATGGAAGACTAATTTAACCATAATATGGTTGTCGGTGACAATAACAGGGTCAAATTAAATATAATGGCGCATAATTATAGTCAAAAATAAATTCGACTTTATCTAAAGTAAACTGTGGAACAATTGTGTTCCAATGCATTTAAAGCCGGTTTTAGTTTAAAGTATACATTATATTGACTATGAGTATGTACCAATATGTTTAAAATTTTCTTTAAAAATAGTTCTGTTGGATGTGACCATATTTTGAAGCATTTCTTTTTCTCTGCGTGTAGTTTTTACCGTAATGGATTTCTAGTAAAGTTATTCTTACCAAAAGGACCTGAAAGTTCTGCCACCGGCAAATCTTTTCAATTCTCACGGATATCTGTTTTTAGTAGCTCACAAAAACTTCGTTCTATTTAGTTCATATCCAAAAATAATTCTTACGCGTTATTCTTTACAAGTAAAACACGTACACAGATTTTTAAAAAGCCATCAGCCAATGATTTCATTACACCAGCAGCAAAGAATTGAATTGAAGTGAACAGATTTTGTTTGATGTGGTGCTAAAGTACTCACCATGTAAACTGTCATGTTATATTTTCTCATTCATGGCATTGATTTTTTTGTGGACCAATTTTTTATTTTCTTAGTTTTTGCGTTTCATTTTTAATAAATGAAATACAACAAAAAATTTATAAATGTATTTCATATGTGACCGCATGTTTCCCGTTCAAGAGGAACTTTTCAAAAAAAAAAATAAAAAAAAAATTTAAATGAAAACATTATTTTCGTTTTATCAATAAAAGCATTTTATTCATCCAAAGAAAAAAAAAAAAAGTAAAACGAGGTACTAAATTTTGCAAAAACATGTTAAAGTACTTGATGTAATTTACATAAGAAGGAAATCATAATTTGCAAAATCAAAAAGAATAAACAATATTTTTTAAAAGTTTTAAAGGTTTTGTCGTTAAAGGGTTGTTTAGTAAAACGAATGCAAAGTTAACTAAAATGTTTCAGAATGTCTTAATTTTTGGTTTTTTTTTTGTTTCTGACAAATAAATGAAACTACATACATACTTCTTCTTCATTTCCCGGCTTAGCGGTATTGTTTTGGCAATCCCGGGACTCCCAGGGCAATCCCGCCAAATATAAAACCTGGAAAATAGTATTTAATTTAATTAATTTAAACAAAAACAAATAAATTTTTTTTAGATTTATTGCATAAGTTTATTAGAGCATTAAACGTTAATCCTGGTACACTGTTCAGTATGTCTTGCTTATTTATTTTATTTTTTTATTTATTTTATTTAAAGTCTATGGAATAATCCCTGCAGACTAATTAAAATATATATATTACAAAAGAAATTGAACAGTACAAACATATAATTTAAGACTATCTATTTACTTATTTATTTAAATGTAATATGATATCTCTTCTTACGATGTCTAAACTTTTATTAAAATCAATGAACGGATATAGTTTATTAAATTCATCACAAATTTTACGAAATGGATCAAAGTTGGCATAGTTACTGCAATAATATTTGATACTCAATAAATCATAATTTCTTAGTGACCGATATGGTATATTAATGTTAATTTTACTGAGAAGAAATTCTGAAGTGAGGCTACCATTCATCAGTTTCAAGAGGAAAGAAACATTTAACATGTGTCTGCGGCTTTTCAATGTAGGAAGCTTAATGAGAGCAAGACGATTCTCGTATGATGGCAACTTTTTATTTGGATCCCAACCCAAACCACGAAGACAAAATAGCAAAAATTGAACTTGAACTGATTCAATTTTGTTAGAGTGTACGTGATATTGTGGATCCCATACTACAGATCCATATTCAAGAATTGGTCTAACCAGTGTAATAAACAACTGTTTTGTTGTGTACGGATCCGAAAACTCCTTAGCCCATCGTTTAATGAACCCAAATACACCAGTAGCTTTATTAATTGTTAACGAAATGTGACTCTTAAATTCCAATTTTCCATCTAGTAGTACGCCTAGATCGTTGAAACTATCAACCAATTCGAGAGCTGTATTATTCATAACATAGCGGCCATTAATTGGAAATGATCTTGTAAAAATCATATATTTACATTTTTTAACATTTAGTTCCATTAAATTAATTTTACACCAAGTAGTTAATTGGTTAATGTCATACTGTAAAAGTGATTGTTGATCAGCATTGTTGAAGGAAATAAAGATTTTTACATCATCGGCATACATTAACATATTTGAGTGTTTAAATACAGAGGGAAGATCATTTATAAATAATGTGAATAAAAGCGGTCCTAGGTGACTACCTTGAGGTACACCCGATATTACGTTAATATTATTGGAGTACGAGTTTCGGAACTTAACAGCCTGCTTTCTATCCTTTAAATACGAACTCAGCCACTTTATGATCGATGTACTAAAGCCCATACGATCAAGTTTAAAAAGTAATAGATCATGATTTATTGTTGTCAAACTCAATATAAACCATTTTCTGAGAAATGCATACGAAAAAATAGAGTTGTACTCTGTTTATATTGCGAAAAACATGTAAAAAGTTAATAGCAAAATTTTTGCTTTCCGTGCGAAATAAAGTTCTACGGCAATATTAAGCGGTACACAACCCCTTTCCAACAAAAACCGAATATTCGTCTTTCAGAAAATGGAAATAAGATATTGCAGGAAGATGAAAAATTAAAAATGTAACAGTAATACTTTTGTAATTTGATAAATAACGACTCAAACATGGAAGCCGATCCCTAGCTTCAGTTGCACACTGCAGAAAATTATATGACAACGCCTACATTAAGGGATATAAAAGAAGTAATTAGAAAACTTAAAACTCCCAAAGCTAGCGAAGTTGATTTTATTACAGTGGAGCTGATTAAATCTGAAGTAGAAACTCTACATCGCCAATTGTTCGGTTTATAACATATGGGAGAGTGAGGTTATCCCAACAGAATGGTTGGGTAGTGCATACAAAGAGGAATAAAAAAACTGCACAAATTACCGGAGAATCTCATTATTAAACTTGGAGTAAAAAATATTTACACACGTCTTTAAGAACGACTGAGCGTAGTTGCGGAAGAGATCATAAGAGATTATCAATGTGGTTTTCGAAAAGGTAAATCTACAAGTGACCAGTGTTTTGCACTTTCTCATATATAGGGATGAGATTTTCATGCACTAAAAAATCGAAAGTATGCGCATAAAATATGCACTAAAAACTCCAAAATATGCATTATAAAAATAAAATATATGCACTAAAATTTTGAACATTTTCAATTAAAAGCGTTTTTTTAAATTTTATTTAAAGAAAAAAAATAAAAAATTCAGTAAATTTTTATTCATAGGTACAATATTTTTTAAAACTTAATTTTAACGTTTGTTTGCATAAACAAATAAATATTTTTTTATATTATTAAAAGTAAACCTGTTCGGACGCAAAAACTTTTGTACAAAGAAAACAATCTCTCAACGTCAACCGGAGTTATAGAAACATACTTGAAGGATGCCAATTCATTTAGAGAATATATTTTTTATAATTCAGATCCCATATTTGGTTCCAGATCTAAAATTGTTGAAATTTGTTTTATTTTTTTGCAAAACGTTTTGGACTTTTTTAATTTGTGGGGCTATTCCTCCTTCCATATTGTTAATTTTACTTTCTGCATATCAATTAATTTAACTTGAGTATTAAATGAACTAGATCCCTCCAATTTAGTTATTGTTTCAGCAATATATCCGTTGTTGGCAACATGTGAAGGAGCCTTTACAACTATTTTTTCACCGTATGAATCCAATAAATCAATATTACCGAGGTAGATTCTTATTTACTCTGCAACTCGGTGTAACGCATGTGCCAAGCAAGTAACATGAACCGTTTTGTATAAAATATTTTAAATATAGCCCAATGCCAGCCTTAGCGTTGGTTAAAAATAGAAGGATCTTATGTCGAAATCTTGTATCTTGCTCCAAAAAAAATTTGTTATTGATTTAAATTTGATTTTTGGAAGATTTTTTTTTGTTTACATGGAGATTTGTCGAAGAATTTTTTTTTATTTTTATTATTTATTTTGTATAATTAAAAAAATATATATCACTCAAAAATGTTAAAATATGCAAAAATATGCATTTAAAACCAAAATATGCAAAAATATGCAACAATATTAAAAACAAATCGATGCCATTTTAACGCTAATTTAATGATTCGGAAAGATAATTGGTCGAAATCGATCTTAGACTATCGACAAAAAACATGCATTTGCATGGAAATCGCATCCCTAGTCATATATTAGAGAAATTTGCGTACTGCCTTTTAATCAATTTCCAACAATCATTCGACTCTTTTCAACGAGAAAGGATTACTGATATATTATATATACTGATATAAGGCGTATTTTTGCAACATTAGAGCAAACAAACGCAAAAGTTTTTATTCAAGGTCAACTCGCAAAAGAGTTCGAAATATGATCAAGTATGGAAGAAGTTGGTGCACTCTCAACACTAATATTTTTTTTATGCTGCACTTCGCAAATAGAAAAGTTGGCCAGAGTGGGACTTTATTCTAAAACTCCACTTAAATTTGTGCATATGGGCATTTCCATTTTGACGTGACGTGATATTTGTACGACAAAATAGTAAAAAAATAAAATGCAGAAGTCAAATTTGTAAAAAGGGTTTTTATATATGCAAAGTAATGAAGTAGCACTATATTCAGAAAAAAAAATTACAACAATCCACGCTAACGATAAAGGCAAAAATATGAGCTGGCGTGACGTTAAAAAAACAGATGTGGATTTTGACTTGCATTACACAACTGAATAAGACTGCGAATTGAGCAAGACGTTTTGTATAAAACCTTTTTTAATAAGCTTTGGTCTTATATAGATTAATTGTTCCATCTTTCAAATATTAAAATCTTTGCTCGTTTAGAGCTACATATGGGCATTTGCAACAAAAAGGCTCCTTTTTTTAATATAACGGCACAATGCAAATAAGGTTGTATTTTAGGACCATGTTGTTCAACTGTTATCCCTTTTGTTACTAAATGTAGAGCTAGTTGTGCTTTACACCAAAAATATAAAAAAATAAACTATACAAAAAAAATTTGGTGAGAAAAAATTTAAATTACTTCTGGCGTTGAGTTACTAAAAGTAGACACTGCCCATATGCTGCTGTAATTGACAAAGTTGCGTTTAAGCTAGAAGTGTTGGTCTCCAAGTTGATGTTGACAGAACTAAATATTTCATCAATTCGAGAACAAACATCCCAAATCTCCCGATTGATGAATATAGCTTTAAATGTAAACAACAGTTTGAATACCTATTCGTTTCTTTTTCCAGTGCAGAGGAATCGTCATAAGATATAACAGAACGAACCACCTCTGCATATAGTAAATTTTTCTGCGCCCTCAGCAAGCTCTTCAAATCTAAACTGCTAACGAGAACTAAGAAATTAAGAATATGCTACAATTGTAAGGGCAGCGTTAACATACAAGAAATAACTACAGGCAATTGCAATTCTTTGAACAGAAAACTTTAGAAAAATCGTTGCACCTTTTCAAAAAATGATGGTGGAAGATACAGAATAAGATAGAACGATGCAATTGAAGAGATTACTGGTCACAAGACGATAGTAAGGTATATTAAAGCGCAACGGTTGATATTGTTTGGTCATGTTATTCACATGCCACAAGAATCTTTAAATAGAAAAGTACTCAAAGCTAATGAGCACGGTACAAGATCAAGAGGAAGACCAACAGCAAGATGCATAGATGGCGTACTAAAAGATGTAAATGTTTTAAGAATTCAGAAACATAAAGATGTTTTGGCCCATCCTGGGCTGCGAAGCTAAGAATGAACGAATTTGTGTAGTATTTATTATAACAAGCATTACAAAAAGGCGAAAAATGCAAAATTAAAAACCAAATACAATTTTTATTGTTTATTTTACTTTACTGTTTTTATGAGAATTAAAACAACATGGGTTTTACTCTCTTAAAAGAATGCTGTGAACTTGTAAATAATAAAAACGTTAAGTTTTGAAAAACCGCGCATGTAAAAATTTTCTTGTGAAATTATTAATGTCGCTCAATATTTTTCGCAAGTTCAAACAGGTTACAAGGCTTAAGTTAAAAAAAAATTTAAATTTCAGTCCTTTATATCGTTAGTTAAAATGCAAAAAGGTGAATTTAGCAAAAAAAAATTTAGAATCGAATTTTGATTGATTATTAATAATGCCATTAAACTATATGTCTTCACAAAATTTTAAACTTCTGCCATCAAAAATCAAGCTTTTATTAACAAAAAACAAAGGGACGTAACTACAAGTGTTTTTATTTTATATGCAAAACGACGTAATTACAAATTTTTTCTAACAATATATAAAGAAATGGGTTTCCTTGAAAATTGTCTAAAGAATTCCGTAGACGACTTATCAATGCGTGTTTTTCGGACATGTTTATAGTTTTCATTTTACAAAGATTTATGTTTCTCCTGTAAAATTATATATATTTAATAACGCGTTTTTGCATTTTAGCTAACGATATGTTTAGAAAATATAGGCTGACTTCCAAAACGTCAATTGCTTTGTATTAGAACAAAGTATAATGTTTCATTGCGCCGCAGTACAATATATATACAATGCAAACTTTTCCAAAACGTCACTGCTAAAGCCCTTATGACACTACATTTTTTATTCATTAATTGATATAGAATTGATAGAAAGAAACAGTAAATGTTAGAAAGAGCTAACTATACATAATGTAAATAAAGATTTTTGTTTTTTTTTCTCTTGTTATGGTTTTGTTTCAGGGATGGCGTTGAGAATTTTTAAAATTGTACCAACAACCTTTAAAACTTTTACTTTTTTACCCTAATTGTACTAAAAGATTTTTTTTAGTTGAAATTAATTTTATTTATGTTCATAAAAAACACCAAAAAAAGGTATTATAAATTTTAGTTTAAAAAGTATCAACAAAAAAGTACAATTGAAACAACTTAGCCATCCCTGTTTTGTTTATTTTATTAAATGTTGCCAACTTTTTGTTTATGAGAAACCTAAAAACAGAAAGCGGTAAATCGCTGAATTTGCCCATAAACCGCTGATTCAGCAACACTTTTAATATTTCAAGCTGGAAATGTCAATTTTAAGTTAAACAATTTTACATTTTTTTTGACATAACTTCATTTTTTATCGATAACTTCAGTAAAATTTTTGACGGTTTGCCATTTATCTTAATACAGCTTAACTCTTTGCACTTGGTAAATTTTTGTATTACATTATATTTGTACTGCTCACCAAAACTTGAACAATGCATTAAAAATGTAGTGTCATAAGGGCTTAAGTATTATTTACGCATCAAAAAAGCAATCAGAGCATCGGTTTTAAAGTTGATGCTTTGTGACATTTAACATTTAATTTGTATTTTAAAAGTATTATGCATTGCATCACTTACATTTCAAAACGTTTTAATAAACAAAACACATAGTTGCATTGTTTCGGTACTTTGTACATGTACATTGTTAAAATACAGTAGTAAAATTGTGAACGAACTTTGTATTAGTACGTTTTGGAAGTCAGCTAAAGTAATGCAAAGCTTTGATAAACAGAAAACCAAAAAAAGCTAAATAATCCTAATGTATATTATAAAAATCTCGCTCAAAGGGCTGACCGATTTTGATGAAATTTTGTGGCAAGCTGGCAAGAATGGCTATAGGAAATAATTTTGGACCAGAAAGAGACAAAATGGTAAAAAGGGGCAAAAGTGGAACTTAGTTTTTAAAGTAACTCTTCATTCTAAATCAAAAAATTTTTTCGTGCAAATTCATTTAACTACGTGGGCAAGTCGCAAAAAAGACAGTATTAAAATCGTATTTTTAGTGCGTCAAAGTAGGCAAAAAGAGAAATTAAAGGTACATAATCAACGCCATTTAAACTTCAAAAGTTTAAAAGTTTTTTTTAGTATTTGGCTGAAACCATCACAAGGGATATAGATTTTTAAATTTTAGCCAAAAAGGTCATAAAAGGGTTTACATTTCTACGTTTGGTATTTTTTGTAAACCAGTTTTTTTTTAATTTTTTTAAGATCCTTAATTAAAAATTATTGTATGTATGAATTTCTATAGCTACGTCGGCACGTCACATAAAAAGTTCATTTTGAAAGTCTACCTTTCACGGGTAAAAAGAGAAATTTTTGGTACTTTTTATCAACTCAATTTAGATTGGAAAATTTGACAAGTTTATTTATTCTTCATTAAAAATTATTGTAGTTATGAATTTTTATAGTTACTTTACATAAAAAACTAATTTCAAAAGTCGACCTTTCACGGGGTAAAAAGTGAAATTTTTGGTACTTTTTATCAACCCAATTAAGATTGGAAAATTAGAAAAGTTCATTTATTTTTATGCTAAAACTATCACCATTGACATAGATTTAAAAAAATTTAGGAAAAAATTCGTACTTTAGGTACTTTTTGTAAACACGTTTTTAAATAATTTCTCGATCATAATTAAAACAATTTTTGTTTGCATAAATTCCTATAGCTACGTCGGAATGTCACAAAAAAATTAAAATCATGAAATTATTTTCTCTTAATTAAATTCCTTTTTATCGTTCCCTAAAAAATTTTCTTATCTTTAAAGTCAACCGCAAAATTAAGAAATACAATGAAAATGTTAACACAGAAGCTGTCACATAAAAACAAGTGCAAACTTACCGATTTCTGTAAAAATATTTTCCCAAAAACCATAAAATTGTCACCAAAATGTCGTGTGAAATCTATGATAAAGAGTGAGAAAAATCGCATACATTCAAACAAGAGATAAAACCATAAATTCAAGCAAATAATGAGCGGAGATTTTACTTAAAGGCGGGACTTTTCTAAACTCAACAAGTTATTACAATAGTTTAAATGTATTAAGGAAAAAAAAGAAAAAAAAAATAACAAACTAAAAAGGTTCGTTTAACGAAAACGCCCACCTGTTACGTTTACAGCCAAATCAGTCTGGGCACTTGTTCAACATAACGACAAGTGCAGTACAAGTAATTCAAACAATGATGCTTCCTTATTATATTGTAGATTTTATTATTTTGTTTCAATTCCTAATTTTGTGTGTGCCTCTAAAAAAAAAAGCAAATATATAACTGAAAATTGAGTTTACAAGATCCTTATTGCCAATCATCTTTTGCTTGTTTTTTAATATTTTCCCTGGTCAATTCAAAGCTATTTTTTTCTCAGCTCGTATACAAAAAAAAAAAAAAAAACAAAGTCCTTGTTTTTCTGTTAATGTTGCAGGTGTAATCTTAGAGTTTTTATTTCCTTCAGAGAAAAACATACAAAAAAGACTCACTCATCCTTATTATCAATCGTACTGGTCAAGTTTAAATATGTATTTAAGGATTTTTGCGTAATTTTGTTGCATTAGTTTGTTTTTTCTTTTTTTTTTATACTTTGTTCCGAACGGTGTTTGTTTTGCGCGTCGTGTTTGTCTTGTAGCCTCACGCACAACAGGTGCACGTTAGTTTACGTTTTCAATTGAAGGCTTTGGATTTCAATTCAAACATTCTGCAAGTCGAACATTAACGCGTTAATACTCTACCATTAGTTGGTGTGGTTAATATTTTTGGTTGCTTTTGTCCCTTGTTTTGAAGCCTGTTTTCTTTTCGATTATCCTTTTGTTTGAGAACTTGTGCTGGTTGATTTATGTAATTTCATATGTCAATATTAGATTATTTAAGCTTTTGTTACTCTTTCTAATTGTATGGTTTTCGCAAAACAAGGATGGTGAAAAAATAATTTGGTAATACAATACAATTGGCATGTTATTTTTTAGGGAATAATGCACAGAAAAGGTTTAAACTCACTTTGGCTTTAATAAACTTCTTACAATTTTTTTTGAAATTAATAATGAAATTGATAGCGAAATAACTTTTGATGAAAATTGACTTAACTTTTTTCTTTAATTGGTAATAAATTAAAAAAAAAAATTGACATTAACCCTTTTATGCACATGGAGCAAAAATGACCCAATACTCTTTTGACGTTAAACACGCAGTTTCATTCAAATGTCAGCATAACTAACGTAAAAATTTTTAATTACAAATAGAAAGAATTAGAGATTTACAGCTTTATACACTTGGAGTGTAAATGGCTCAATATTTCTTCATCAATTGAATGTACAGTTTGGTTCATATAATATGTTCAAATAATGAATAAACTTTTGTTAAGAAATATAAAAAAATCAATATATTTATGTTGTCAAATAAAATAATGAGCCAGCAAATTCATCTCACTTATCGCACTCACTTAATTTTTGTTGTAATCTTAGTTTAACTGTAGGTAATTTTTACTTCATGTACATAAAACAGTTAATCAGTAAATTTTTCTTTTTATAAATGAATTTTTTAGTTTAATAGTGCAAATATTTGAATAAAACTGCATTTTTAATGTTTAAAAACGTATGGGGTTATTTTTTGCCCCCAAGTGCATAAAATGGTTAATTCAAATTTATTTCTTATGAAATACTTATTACTAATTACAGAAAGTATTTAAGGCAACTTTTATCAAAATATGATAGTATCCCAAAATATTTCGTTATCAATTTCTTGACAAATTCAAAAATTCCATTAGCATACAAATAAATGTTAAACAAAATGATGCAAGTGTACTTGGCATGCTTTGGCTTTGAACTTCTTTTATTTAATAAATTAAAGCATATATAAAATAACATACAATAAAGTCGTTGGACAAACATGAAAGTTGCAAAAGTTGAACAATTTTTCATTAATTTTTTTCTTACAATAACATATAACACTATTAGGCTATTAATTTTATGAATGTAAACTTCATAAAAATAGAGCACAATAGAGCACTTTGGGAATTGCCCATATACATATGGGGGATTTCATGTCAAGTGACCCAATTTTTAAATCGATTAAATGAAATTTGAACCAAGGCTAGTCCTATTAGATAGTAGCTTAGACACAAATTATCAATAAGATCGGTCAAAAAGTGTCTGAGTTAAGGGGGATCTAAGTTTGACATTTTGGCCAAAAAGGTGTTCTTTCTCATCCATGTAACTTATTACCTATTTGTGTTAGCAAAATTTGTCCCAAGTAGCTTCGTTAGCTATTTGATCAATCTTTTGAAAAAAATTTTTTTGTTTTTTAAAAAATTTTTTTTTAATTTTTGGTTTTTTACAAGATTTTGTTAGTCGTGCTTAATTCCCAATTTTTAGTCTTGATAAAAACACTGAAATTTATTGTTGAAGGGATAAGCTATTCCTATGCGAATTTCACTGGTTGCTTAGGCCAGATCGTCAGTAAGCTTCATCCAAAGATCTTAGAAAAACTAAAGATATTAAACAAGAAAAAACTGTTAAGCGAATAAGAATAACTTACAAGCAAAAGTCTTACTTGTAACCATATCAAAGCTTTAACAAAAACAACAACAATAAACAGTGAGTTTATCTTTTCTTACATTCTCCACTACAATAGGTTGGAATTCTTCCAATATTTTAGGGGTTGTTTCCGAGTTTTGAAATTTTAGCGTTGCTTTGTTTCTCGTTAAGGCAATCGTCGCCGTTTTAAAAATAGCCCCATGCATATACTGAAGTCACCTTTTTATCAACACTGTCGATTCAAAAAAGGGCAAAATGTTCAATAACTTATGCCATTATAAAGGGTGAATTTTTTAGAATAAAACATGCAACTATTTAAAACAATTACAAGAAACGAACACCAAATTGCATTTTTTAAATATAATGTAACATTTTTTTTTTTTTGAAAAGAAACCACCATAAAAAAAAATAACATATATGTATGTAGGTATTGAGTTATGTTTGCTTTTAGGGAAATTGTACTTTACTATCGAAAATCTTATTAAGAAGTACTTTTTAGGAATGTGCGTTCCTTATTTTGTTATTAAATCTTTACTTGAAGTCCATTCCTCCATCTCCGCTTCAAACAAATAAGGAGAAGAAAGCATGGAATTGTAAGATTATACTTTGAGTCTGTTTTATATCAAGCAATGCTTATTTCGAAAATATTTGTTTTGCACTACTGTTCCGCAGTGTTGTCAAAAAACAAAATGGGAGTGCTATTTCCAAAAAATGGTCAAAAAGTGTCACAAAATAGGTGAAAATGATGCAAAAGTATAATTTAAAAAAAGGTTATAAAATGTATCAAGTCCATCAAAAAAGGTTCAAATTGATACATAAGTATCATAAAGGTAACGCTAGTTCTATTGGATAGTAGTTTAGACACAAATTTTCCACAAGATCGCTCAAAAAATTTCTGTCTTAACTACTACTACTTAACTCTTAACTACTTAACCTTGGTGCAAATTTCATCCAAATCAAAAGACATCGATTTAAAAATTGGGTCACTTGACATGAAATCCCCCATATGTTTGAAGAAAACAATATATATAAAATTTCAATGTTTTTTTTTTTTTTACCAACGTTTATTTAAAGAAAATTTTTATAATATAGGGTGTTTTTTTCAGTGATAGGTTAGGTTAGGTTCCATTGGCAGCCGTGATCAAGCACAGCTCACGTGGGTCCATTAATTAGTTCCCGTTGTGTTACCATGTCACACCGTCTCCCATGGGTCCTATGTTGTCTGGCTGCTAGTGTTCCCACGCAGCCATCCGGTCGATTCAGTAAAGGAGTGAATCCTGTTTACATCAACATCAGAGAGACAAGTTTTGTCCCCAAGGGCTCTTCGACCAAACATTTCGAGTCTTAGATCTCCGAAAGCCGGGCAATTACAGAGAAGATGTTCCGTTGACTCTTCCTCCTCCTCATCGCCGCAACTTCTGCAAAAGTCATTGTAAGGGAGCCCCAGCCTCTGGGCGTGCCTCCCAATGGGCCAGTGGCCAGTTATAACCGCAATCAGGTTTCTTAGATGATGTCTGGACAGCTGTAGTGCCCGACGTGTCCTTTTTTCATCTATGACGGGCCAGATTTTCCTGGTTTCCCCACAGGTAGTTTCATCGTGCCACCTCCGACTGGCGATAATATGAAACTTATGCGCTATAAGTTGCTTGCTCCTTGGGAGCGATGCACCTACATTACATGTTGAACCGTCTCGATTCAAGGTGGTGCCTGCATGCGCCAACGAATCCGCCATGCAGTTCCCCAGTATGTCCCCGTGTCCGGGGACCCAATTAAGGGTGACCAGTGAATGTCTCGCTATCTCATCCAGAGACATCCGGCATTCTCGGACAATTCTCGATGTGATGAACACATTCTCCAGGGATCTTATGGCCGCCTTGCTATCGGTAATAATGTGAATATCCCTTCCAGATATTTCACCGTACCGGATGCGTCTCGCGGCTGTGTGGATGGCCATTATCTCGGCCTGGATGACACTGCAGTGGTCCGGCAGCCTCATAGGAATGCTCCAGTTTAGCTGCTCGGAGTATATGCCAGAACCGACACCATACAGTGTTTTAGACCCGTCCGTGAAGATTTTAATCGCATTCGCGGGAATTTGTAGGTCATCATAGTGGACCACGTTATCCAAAATGCTTACCGTGAAGCCAGGATCAAAGATCGGCTCGGGTGTGACATAATCAACATCCATGTGCCAATTAATTTCGTTCAGAATATTAGCATGTCCGATATTGAAATCCCTCCATGCTCCGGTGGCCCTTAGTCTTACCGCCGCGTTCGCAGCCAGCCTTTTGGCCAAAATGTCTGGTGGTAACCAGTTTAAAATCGTAAACAATGCCTTAGAGGGGGTTGTTCTAATGGCACCTGTTACCGCTATCGCCACCATTCTCATTGTACGTTCAAACCCAGTTTGATGACTCTTCACCTTGAGTGCCGGCCACCAAACAGCTGCCCCGTAGAATAGAATGGGTTTAATGACACATTCGTATAGCCAGTATACATTCCTCGGGTTAATTCCCCAGTTAAGACCAATGGCCCTCTTGCAGCAATACAATGCAGTTGCCGCCTTATTAGTCCTGGAAATGGTGTTCATCCTCCAGTTCAGTTTGCTGTCCAATATTAGCCCCAGATACTTGGCGCTGTCAGACATTTCCAGTGAGACCCCCTTTATCCTCGGGGTATCAAATTTGGGAATTTTGTATCTCCTTGTGAAAAGTACCAGTTCCGTTTTGGCAGGATTTACATCCAGTCCACATCCCTGGCACCATTTTGTTAGGACGTCCAATGCGGACTCCATTAGTTCAGACAATAGTCTGGGATCTTTACCCAGAGCCACAACTGCAACGTCATCCGCATATGCAACCGTTCTGCAGCACGTCCTTTCCATGGCCCTGAGTAGGGTATTCATATTCAGATTCCAAAGTAATGGTGAGAGTACACCACCTTGCGGGGTGCCCCTAGTCGCAACCTTGGAGATGTTCGAGGCGCCTAAGTTGGATTCGATACGCCTGAAGTGCAAGATGCTGCTGACAAATTGAATAATCGCCGGGTCGATTTCCAAATGTCTCATTGCGTTAATAACCGATTCAGGTCTAACGTTGTTGAAAGCGCCCTCAATATCCAGGAATGCAACTAAAGCAAATTCCTTGTAGTGCAGGGATCTCTCTATGTGGCCCACCAATGAGTGAAGCGCAGTTTCAGTGGACCTTCCCTTCGTGTAGGCGTGCTGAGCCAGTGACAAGGAATTGTGTCCCAATGATGATCTAATATGCATATCCAAAATCCTCTCTAGTGTTTTCAATAGAAAGGAGGATAGACTAATCGGTCTAAAGTCTTTAGCCATAGTGTGAGATGTCTTCCCACTCTTGGGGATGAAGACGATCTTATATGTTGTCCAAGTTGATGGGACATGTGAGAGGCTCAGGCAGGCTCTAAATATTGCCAGGAGCCATGGCATCAATATTCCCAGGTTCTTTTGCAGGTCCGCTGGGATAATGCCATCCGGGCCTGGAGATTTAAAGGGATGGAAGCTTTTGACCGCCCATTCCACACGATGGCAAGTTATCGGAATATTAGAAATATCCCGAGTGCCACTAAGTGTTCCTTCCCTAGGCAAATCATCAGTGCAACCTGGGAAGTGTGTATTCATCAGGACCTCAAGGGTGTCCCGACTGTTTGTGGTCCAGGATCCGTCCATCTTCCGTATATACGATGGAATAGCTGGTTTAGAGGATAAAATCTTACGTAGCCGACCAGTCTCCGAGGAGTTTTCCACATCGCTGCAGAATTTCCTCCATGACTGTCTCTTGGCCTTCCTGATAAGATTTTTGAATCCATTTACTGAGGACTTGTAATTGTTCCAAACACCATTACGCTTTGCCTCATTAAAGAGTTTCCTGCTTTCTTTGCGTTTTTCAGCAATCTCCGCATTCCACCATATGGGCTTAGCTTTGCCCTTCCTGTCGATTCTTTTACAGGATTCGTTTGTTGCCTCAATTAAGACACCAGTCAGTGACTCCACTGCGGAGTCGAGCATGGACACACTGTCTATGAGAACCGGGCACATAGGCAGCTTGTCCCCGAGTACACTCGCATAGATAGACCAATTGGTCCTTCTTCTATTCGTGTAGGGTTTAGCTGAATCAGCTCTAAAAGAAAAATTGAAATCAATATACATGTGATCAGAGAAGGAACAGTCCTTTGACACGTTCCAATCGCTAATCAAATCTGAGAACTTATCACTAATAAGCGTAATATCAAGAACCTCCCTTCTGTTAGTCACAATAAAGGTGGGCTCACTACCCCTATTAACTACTGTTAGTTCATTTTCTACTATGAAGTCCAAAAGCGACTCACCTCGTGGATTGACATCCGAGCTTCCCCAGACGGTATGATGTGCATTAGCGTCAGCACATATTATTAGAGGGATGTTGCGCCTGTTGGCATGCGACATCGCCTTCCTGGTTGTGGAGTTTGGGGGATTAGCACCCTGGTCATGTGCCATGTAGCAGCTCATAAACCAAACTGTTCTGGTTTTGCCTTCTACTGCGACAGTGCAGGTGTCCTTATCGCTAAAATCAGAAAGAATGAAAGCTTTAAGGATGTTTTTGACCATTACACAGGCCCTGGTCTTACCTTGATCGGCTGCGTACAGAGTACTATAGCCGTCTAAACTGAGTCCGCAAACCCTGTCTTTATACAACAATGGTTCTTGGATGCATACAAGCTCCTCCGTGCCTGAAGCCAATCGGAGGAGAAGGGCAGCTGACGCCGCTTTAGAGTGATGAAGGTTGATTTGTGTAACCTTCATCATAGCTCATCGCTATGGACGACTGTGACGTTGGCATCCTCTGGGTCGTCGTCCGATTCCAGTAGGATGTCCTCATCGTCCGCCACTTCCATCTTGCCAAAGAAGTCACCCACAAGCCCACTGACCGATTGAGTGTCTTCATTGGCCGATGACATAGCGGAATCGTCTTCCATATGCTCCGTTGATGCTGTTGACGTGGTGGTTGAAATAAAACACAAGAAAATCGTTTTAATGACCATCAATTTGGCTTTATTGGAAGGATAATTTTATGCCATTAATGTTTAAATATGATTTCAGGCATGTGGCCGCCGCATCTGGCTCGAATAAGGCCAATTCTACAGGTCCAATTTTCAACCACTTTTTCGAGCATATGGGGCCGTATGTCGGCAATAACGCCACGAATGTTGGCTTCCAATTCCCCTAACGTTTCTGGTTTGTTGGCGTAGACGAGCGACTTCACATATCCCCAAAGAAAATATTCCAATGGTGTCAAATCACACGATCTTGGTGGCCAATTGACAGGTCCATTCCGCGAAATCCAATTCGGGAACAAAATAGTCGGTTATCATGGCTCTATACCGGTCTCCATTAACGGTAACTGCCTCTCCAGCATTATTTCGGAAGAAGTATGGCCCAATGACTCCACCAGCCCATAGAGCACACCAAACAGTCAGTTTTTGTGGATGTAATGGCGTCTCAAGGGTCTCATGTGGATTCTCTTCACATTTCTTCGCATTTGGGCAATTTTGCTTGTTGACGTAGCCATTCAACCAAAAATGAGCCTCATCACTGAACAAAATTTTGCGATGAAAATCAGCATCGAGATCAATCTCATTTTCGGCCCATACACCAAGCGTTGTTCTTTTGTCAACCTGTTCATGATGATATGGCAAACCAAACTGAACATAAATGACATTAGAGTTGCCAGATTTGACAACAAAATGCCAGTTTTATCTCTATTCGAAAAACAAACCTGTAAAAAAACACCCTATAATATCTGTTTTTTAATAACATATGTTTCGTAATGAAAAATTATTCAAAAAACATTACTAATTAAAAAAGGTGCAAATTTATTTATATATAAAACTTTGCACCAAAAAATATTCGGACAGCTGAAAAACTACTTGCTAAAACTTTCGATAAAATCATCTAGTTTATTTGTAGAAAGTTCTTTGCTCTCTTTGTACAGATTAGTCTATTATAATATAAACAAGGAAGAGTGCTATATTCGGCTATGCCGAATCTTTTATACCTTCACCATGGTGAGAAAAGAAGAGATACCGTTCTTTAAACATAAAAAATTCAACTTTGTTCCACGCCCACTTGTCCAATCTCGCCCAAATCAGATGTTGTGTATTGATAAAGGCTAGTTTACACTATTACACCTTTTATTTATACATGTAAAAAACTCAAGTAATATGAGAAAGTGTGAATGTGTCATGAAAATGAAAAGTATTACAAAAAACAATTTGACATCCCATACGACTTCATCATTTTTTGAAATTTTTCAAAACAAAAATACTTTTTATTTGATCGGGGTTGCATTTTAATAAAACCATGTTCATGTGTTATAGTGTGAACAGAAACTTTGTTGAATTAGATTTTTTGAGAGTCGCAACAATTCTCGTTAGATTTCTATCTCACAACGTATTATGGAATACGTTAAGACTTGTGTGATAGTGTTAACTAGCCTTAACTAGCCTTCTACCTATTTTGAAAACTTTGGCTCTTGCCATTCTTCACATATACAGAAATTTATAGTGTTTTTGTTTGAGGAGTGCCAGGCCAATCCAGCCCACATTATGTCGGAAGTTGTGTTTTGATAACCAACATGCTTGTGTCTAATTTGGGAACAGATATGCACAAAAATAAAAGGGATTTTTTGTTAAAATTTTTTTTTTTTTTGGAATTCGTAGTTTTTTGCTCATATTTGTAGACCGATATTGATGAATTTCAATAGCAAACAATTCCCGACTATACGCGTTAATGTATAACTCCAAGTCCCCGTCATGTCTGGGGTCTTCGGAAAACCTATTTCAACGGACAGACAGACGGACATCGTTATATTAACTTCGCTACTTATAAGGACCCAGAATATAAATGTATACTTTATAGGGCCTTACATCAATATTGTAGAAATTACAAACGGAAATACAATATAATATATCGTCACCTTGAACGCAAAAAGCCCTATCTTAAATTTCGAATATTTTAAAGGAGAAGCAAAAACTATTTAAAATCATAAATTGATAAATCGACTGAAAATGTTATATATTTATCTCGCACCAGTTGTTTTGACAATTGACAATGTCGCATATTATGCAAACTGTTAGTTAAGTTTTTTAGCGTTTACCATATAACAGTTTGTAGATAGGGCCTTTTGTTTTTTGCTAACAAAATAGCAAATTTTGGTCGAAAGATTTAAATTTTTTTGTGGACATTTGTGTTAGTGAATACATCAGAATCAATGCAAAAGTCGATTTTTAATTTAAGGTTAGTTAGAGCCTTTTGCGGTTTAGGTAACAATATACCCTTTTCTACCACCTGTGGTGAAGGGTATACAAAAGTGCAATCAGGCGATTCGTTCTCGCGTTTTAGTCGATTTTGTGCAGAAACTTCTTTTTACAAGGGGCCTTTAAAACGGATCTGTGCGTACAAAGAAACCGAAGACAGAAATGTCTACCACATTTAACTTAACGTACAAATTATATTTTTATTTAAAGAAGGATTTTATTGCAGAACAGTTTTTTGAAAGTAATTACGATCTGGAGTGACTCAGGGGATAATCATCATGCGAACAAATAAAGTTACGTGCACATTACTGCCCGTCTATACCAGAGATAATTATTGCGACATATATTGCAGTAAATGTCAAAATTATGTTATCTTTAATGTAGACAGCAATATTTTGTACATATTTATTGCCGGCAATTTATGTTGCAATAATTGTTAGTCCATTTTTGTTGACAATTATTGCTAACATAAAACGTCAAATTTGGTTGTCAATTTGAAAAAAAGAGGCAAAAAAGAAAAAAAAATAGAAGCAAATTGTGTGGGAAAGAAAATAAGTTTGTGATATTGTAGCAAAGTATAGATGTAGTAAAATAATTATATTAAAGAATTAAGTAAACATTAAAATAAAATGGCAAAAATTATTTTTATATATATAATTTTTTTCTTATTCGATCTTTATTATTTAAATTTATATTAATTTGTTTAAGCTTCAGTTTTTTTTATGCAAAAATATACATTTTTTCTTAACAAAAATAAAATTAATTTAATAAAAATTAATATTTTTATATAAAAAAAGATCTCAAGCTTAAACAAATTAATATACATTTAAAAAATAAGTCGAATAAGATAGAATTTATATTTTAAAATATATAATTTTTGCAAGGTGGCCTCAATTTTACACTGCACCTTCTTCCTTGATTTCTTTAAAGTTATGAGTTAACATAAATACGTTTTCCCATACCTTTAACATAAGCTGAGCAATAAGAAATATTGCTCTGTTATTGCCAACTAGCTGAGATATTTATCTTTAATGTAGGGTTAGAGTTTACAAAAAATCACTAAACTTTTTCTTAAATGCACATCTTTATGGCAACACTGGCTGTTATACGATTTGACTTAACTTCTAGACAATTTTTTTAATGGTTTTTATTAGAATTTGGTAAACTTCTTTTACAACACATTCATATAGCACAAGACATTCGTATTAAATAGAATTGAAATCGGAAAGCACTTACTGTTGTCAGTTATAATTTAATTCGTTTATTCTTTATAATTCCTATAAAAATAGTATGCAGCTAAAAAAGGATTAAACATTTCAAATTAAAATTTAATCGCAATTTATAGAACCTGTAACAAATACAGTAACCGCCACCCAAGTAAGAATAAAAAATGAAAACCAATTTTAGTATATCCCCCTTGAAAGGGGTGTCGGCATAGTCAATGAAGTAATATTTAATATAGAGACATGAAATTACCAGCAACAGGTTGGTTGATAAATACAAAATTTTCAATATCTCTTTACACAAGAAAAATGTAACATAATCGGATTAATTTAATTCAATTTGAGGACAAGAAACTGTTAATAAATTTAGATGGAGAACACTTGAATCGTACTCATAATGGAGAAAATCTTAAGGAGGCAGAAAAAGCACTTAATATTAATCAAGGCACTGGCATAAATGAAAATGGTTCTATTCATGAATGAATTAATGAAATAGTTTTAAAGTAAATCGGATCAAATAAGAAAAACTAAAAAAATGAATTTAATTCAAAGTGACAATCATGTGCACTTAAATGCAATAATTTTAGTTCAGGATATAAGAAAAGCAAAATTAATCCGGTCATTATTATAAATTATAGGCTCAATATAAAATTGAATAAAAAAACATAAAAGAATTTAAGAAAAAACTAAACACACATACTCCTCAAACATTTCCAGGATAAAAGGTCTTGTTAGTAAAGGATACTTTTCTCTAACAAACTGGAAACGCCTAGAATTTTATATCTAGCGCTTTTGTTGTAAACTGTTATAAAAGTGTACCTGCTAGTAAAGTCATAAAGTGCGTGAGTGTACTGCAGCTCAAACACCATCATCATTATTATCAGTAACATAATCATGATATTGTTTAGAGAGGACGTGTCAGGACAATAGTTTGAATAGACCGTGTCATATCGATCACTGTTAAACAATAACTGTAAGATGATTATATCCTGAAGCAAAATTGTTTTTCTTATTTATAGACCAACTAATGATTTCACTTTTTAGTTTTATAAAAAGGCGGCAGTTTTATATTTTGGAACAAAGACACTTTGTTTTCCAGCACGTATTTGGGGAGTTGGATGATTTGTCCAAAACAGAAAAGATTTTTTAAATGCATTCTAAGAAAAACGCCTTATTTTTAGCGTTTATAAAGAATTTTTTGTTTTCAAAAATTACCAAATAAAACCTCCTTAATTTCTTTTTTAAGCAAAATAAAAAACTTTTCTTTATTTACTTTCCTTATTGAATTATGGCCTTGCGTTGCAACTCATTATGATGGCAATTTAGAGAACTTTCTCACATTAAACTTAACTAAACTTTCATTGATGAAAGTCATCCGGTTTGTTTACTTTACTCCTGTTTGATCACTGGGTGTATTCCAAGGTTGTTGCTGGCAACCTTAATAATTTGGTGATCGTGAATTCTGGCGGGCATGAGCCTTGAGTAAATTGCATATTACCAATTGTTCATTAAAAAAAGAAGATAAAATCCAAAATGTAAAAACTAATGATTTTGCAAAGTTGGTTTGCAATTTTGTATTAATGTTGGTTAATAAGATTTATGATTTCTATCATGAACTTTGGCTGCAATTTACATACTTTTAATAACTAAAAAGTTAATCAGGTATGTGATGGAAAACGATTTTGAAAAAATACGATTTGAAAACGATAATGTCGTTTTCAGTATCTTTAAAATTTGATTTCCAATAAATTTCCTCTGTTTTCTTGTAAATATTCTTTTAAATTCTTTATTATATATGTTAATTGAACTGTATTTTGAACAAAAAATTAAGACTTTACTTCAGAAATGGATTTAAAACTCGGTCGAAATTCATCACACCTGCTAAAAACGATCATTTTGAAAACGATCGTTTTTCATCACATACCTGAATATTTTTTTTACCAATCCAATGAAAAATTACATTAAAATTCGCCCTATACTACGCTACATTGGATTATTGAAAAATGTTTTATCAGCCCTCAGTTAATGAAATGTTAAATATGATCGAAGTTTTTTGAATTTTGCATTAATTTAATGCAAGATATTTTATTAAGACCGTGACTATTTGTCATCACATTAATGAAAACTCTCATTAAGATAATGATGCAGAGTCAAACGTTTATTGAAGTTTTCATTGGTTTAATGAAGTTAAATTAATTACTTAATTTTTTTATTTTTATTTAAGTTTTTCATTGTTACTGATTATTGTTGTTTTTTATTTCATACCCTTATTTCAATGTGCGTTTTAACTTAAAACTTTTAAGTTTTTTGTGATTTTTATTTCGTTCTTTTTCTATTCCTGTTACAAATCATCAAATTATATTAATTTTATTTAGTTTTTATATTCCTGTTACGTCATCTTAAGTTTTACTTTCATAAGCTAAGCTTTTAGAAAGTTGAATTTAATTAATTCAGCCCGCGACGACCTTAATCCGATTTTTTTCCATTTGACTGGTTTTTACTACTTCTTAAATTTTATGTATTTAAATTAACAATAAAAGGAAAAAGAATGTGAGAATTATTTGTTCTTCTTTTTTCTTTCTAGTTATTTGTTTTTAAGACGATTACATACTAACATTAAGTTAAATTACTATTTCGCTATAGTTATGAATTTTTTTTAATTGATATTATGAAACATTAAAATTATCTATTTTTTTCACAAATTCTTATGTCAATTGCCAAAAATTTAATTAAAAATACTTTTTTACAACATTTCTAGGCAGAAAATATTTTCTTGTTTTAAGTATTTTGTAATTAGAGAACTTTATTTTGTTTTCCTCAATTAAGTGACATTTTTCATTGAAAGTATGAAGTTACAAAAGTTTCCTTTTGTTTCATTAATTTCAAAATATATGAAAATTTTAATTAATACTCAGTAAAAACTTCGCCTACAAAATAATGTGTTGAGTAATCAGAAAAGCATAAAATCACTATTTACAATTCTACTGAAAGAACTGAATAATTTTACAAAATGAACGCATTCAAAAGTAAGTCATTGTTTTTTTACCTACATACATCCAGAAAAAAGTAGTTATAGAAGATGATATAGAAGCAGTTAAAAAAGAAAGCTAATAAACAATGAAAGAAAGAAGCTATTCATTTTGAAAAAGTAAGCGAAGTTTTTACTGGGTAGTTCACTTCAATATTAAAAAAGCTATTGAAATAATGTTCCACAATAAGTTGGATTTCTATTTGAAAACAGATATTAAATTGCCATTAATCCAATGAAAAACTAAAACGAAAATACGAAACTTAATTAAGTGGTGTTAGTAAAATTGCATCATTAAATTTGTAAAAGTTCATTCTCGTAATGAAATTTTTCATTGGACTAAATAAAATTTAAAGAAATTGATTTATTTTATTTCTTTCAGTGTAGTCATAGAAAAAAACTAGCAGATTTATTCTTTATCAATATACAAATTTGAAATTAAACGATAATTTTCCTCTTACTAATCTTATTTTTCTAACAATATAAAGAACATAATTAAAACCTTAAAATATCGAAATATGAAAACCATAGAATTGAAATTTCTCGTCAAACGAATTTAGATAATTTTATAAGGAAATTATAAAGGTTAGATTATATTCCTTTAGACCTATTAGCTTATTATATCAAAATTTATTATTTAAGGATATTATTAAAGTTTACCTCAGCTAATTGACGCTGAAGTCCCACAAGAAAACACAAACACAAGCGCTAATAGTGTTTGTGTAGTAAATCATTAAAAATTAACGTTTCCCTGTTTGTCATCTTTCGAACACAAAAATAATACTTTTTTTCTCCAACTCAACAATAGATGAGCACATTTTCTTCCGTTCGGTTTTTTTAAGAACTTCGTTGTGTTCGGTTCAGCTCATTAATGTCCCTTTGGGCTAGAGGTTTTTTTCCCGGTCTTTTTCGATTTTTTTAAATTTCCCGGGATCCCGGGATCCCGCTCCATATAAATAATACAAAGTAAATTTTGTTATTAATTAATGAAAAAAAAACTTTTATAAAAAACGTAAGGGAACTTGCTTACAATGAAAGTCAAAGAAATGGTTCAATACTAAAAAATAAATTGAAGATTGAAATAGGAACTTGAATTGTTTTTACCTCAAAGCGCTTTGTAAGTCGTCAAAAAGTATATTCTTGATTTTATTTACTAATTATCATGTTTCCGAAATTTTCGTTCATTTTTTACCGAGGTTGGACAAGTAGTTAAAAGTGCACCGTTGTAGCATGCTTCGGATTCACAATCAGAAGCAATTTTTTCTTTTTTATAAACAACGTCTATATCAGTCAAATGTATGTCAAGGTTGATGCAAAAATAACATCAACTGGACTGCTTCTTACAAACCTTTTTATTTCAAAAGGTCCATTCGTAATCTTTAGGACAATGTCTTTTTCAAGTTGTATGTTGTAGTATCTTACACGAGTTTCCAAAATGTTATTTTATTTCGGTTTCCCGGCACTTCACGGGTATATAAACCAACACAAATTGAAATTGAAAATTTGTGTTTATCAGTTAATAAACATATCGACCCCTTTGCGCGAAATTTTTGATATTGAGTTTTTGATGCAATCTTGTTCTACATTCAAAGAGACGTCACCTGACAAAATATTGTAGGCGAATTCCACTTCTTTGCTCCAAAAATTGATTGTATATTTTCATTTTGATATTGCAAGCGAATGCAGAGAAAAGTAAAAAAATGGCTGTCCTGTAAAATTTGGTTTTTGTAACATACGATAATTTCGCGCAAAGGGGTCAATATCGCTCCTTCATTGTATCATAGTCATATCTCAAAATTTTAAGTAACTTTAGCAAAGTTTTCCTTCATACCTTCTCGTATTATATCTCAAACTGAACCGAAGTTATAGCAAAATATATCTTTAAATCGGTACATTTTGAAAATTTAATCGAATTTTGCCAAGATCGTCTGTTTTTGTAGATATGACTATGTTGCAATGAATGAGTTTATGTTTAGGAGATATGTTTAGGTATCTCCTATTTTTAAGACTTGTTCATGGACAATGAAACTTTACTGCCTGCATCTTATTTTGAATTAATGTTCTTTATTAACTCTTCACTTCACTAAATGTAAAAATTATTAACTGTTGCACTGCCCATTCTGCTTTTAGAAGATTTATTGCATCAGGAGACATTGATTAAAATACATGTACACACTTCTTGTAATTGATCTAATCCACAACCCATCCACAGATGCAAATTTGTAGAGAATAGAAAACTAAATTTCAAAGTATAAATAGCTATTTTCTGAAATTATGAGGAATTTTTTTCCCGGGATCCCGCAAGAAAAATCCCGGGAAAACGGGAAATAAAATAATTGAAATTGAAAAAAACCCTACTATGGGCTGGTAAAAAAACCAAACATTTTTTACAAAAACAAAGTACACATTTGAAAAAAAAAATCAAAAAGCCAGCAAAATAATTTTATACAAACAAAACTTATACACAATTCACACACAAGCTATTCGTGTTGCGTTGCTCATTTCTTTATCAATGTTAAAAAAGTAACATTATAAAATATTAAGATATAATGTTTATTTTCAAGAAAGAGCCGAACATTACATAGTGTTGTGCTCTTCGTTAAAAAACAGAACAATCTACAGTATCACTACAATTGTTCTGTTTTTTAACGAAGAACACAACACTATATAATGTTCGGCGATTTCTTGAAAATAGTTACGAACGGTATTAAGGATTAAAAAAATAGATATCGTTCCTGGGTGTGTAAGCCGAACGCTAAATAATGTTCTGGTTTTTTTTTCGAACACTGGTAACAAGTATTGTCATGATCATGTAGGCTTGAATTGCACCTAAATCTACTTGCTCGAAATATTTAAAATGATGGCGGACAAACGCTTAAGAAGAAGAGATACTGCAGAACTTATCCGAACAGAAGAGCGCTAAACACCCATGTGAACAGAAAACGCTATTAGAAGAAGTTTCGTCCGCCATTGGCAAGACCTAAACTAAAGAATTAGAAAAAAATTTGATAAATTACACTGTGTAACGATTTCGAAGTTTTTCCAAAAAATAAAATTAGATAACTTCGGAATTTTATTTTAAATGGGGTTAAAGTTTCCCCCATTTTGGCCTGTTCGTGCAGCATATCGGTGTATGGAGCTATGTGTTCTTTATATCTAAGATATAAGGTTTGTTCCAATAAATAAAAAAAAAAATTGTGATAGTTAGAACATGTGTACCAAAACGAAAATTTTTTTCCAAAAGTCACGTAACCGCTACTTTTCACAAATTTAATATGAATATGACCTGTAAAATACTTAAAAAATAAGACTCATATCAATTTTATTTTACAAATATTTTACGAAAAAATTCATAAATCAAAGCTAGAACAAACTTAGTTTTTATTTTCAAAAACCATCTCCCAATAACAAATGGAGCTTCCAACAAAGCAGGTTTATAAGGGAGAAATGTAAGAGTTTCGATGAGTTTCCACTTTGAAGCAATACATTTTTGACACAAAAAGAGACTCTGGTCTCCTGCAGACAAGTGTCGAGCTTCCCGGAATTAGCAAAAAACCTGCTTCGCAGTAAGGCAATGGAGTGCCACTTTCAATGTTATTTTTCATAAGACTTGTTAAGAGTTCGTTCACTTACTTTACTGCATCTCTGTATGTTTTACATCGTAGCGCAAAATTGTGCACTTATTTTTTCAAATGTTTCATTTTTTATTCGCAAAGTGGTAACATTTTTTATTGGGCTGTGACTCGGCTTCTAATTTTAAGGAATCCGATGATCCCCGTTAATATTTACGCCACCGTCTACCATCAATATAAACAGTAACAGTTGAATGTACAATTTTAAGTCCAGAAACATTTACAAATACTCACAAGAAAATATTTGTATTTAACGTTACCCATCGTAATCGGTTAGGAATTCATATGAGTTCACGGACTCCTATTAGGAAAACTCTTAATAAATAAATACACAGAAAATATTTTCACAAAAATTTCAAAAAATTGTTTAATTATTCTAGTCGATTTGCCTTTATTGGAAATAAAAATTATATTTTTTGTGTGTATATTTGCAAATATGAAAACATACACACAAACTTTTTAAACAATTGTTTAATTGTTCAATTAACTGTGTTGATTGAAAGAAATATTTTGATTTGTGTTAACCTTTTATATAGCCTCTTTTGCTGGTGGTCACATTTCAATTAAACCTATTAATTGAAATTGAACAGCAAGAAAAGCTCAAACTTACAAATATGTTAATTGATATGTTCAATTTGTTTAGAGGCGGAAAATCAGTACGGAATTAATTTAATAGTACAAATTTCTAACAAATACGTTAATTAAAGTTGGGTTTTAATTTTTTCTGTGCACCGGAAATCTTTAGGAAATTATACGAACCTCTAAAGGGGGTCTTTTGTGCAGCCACCCCAAAATGAGATTTTTTTTTTAAATAAATAATAAAATCCAATAGGAAGCGACACAAGTGTTTTTGTGAACTTTTGTGGTTATTATTATTTTGTAATTGTTTACATACCCCTGAAAATATTGGGAACAAAATAAAATGATAAAATCAAAAATCACGAGCCTTTATTTATTTTGTGGGGACATTGAAAAGAAAAGAAGATGATCAAATAATTTTAATGATAGAAACGGGTCAGAGATCAGTTTTTTCGCTACTCATACTGACTTATGATATTGTAAAGCTGAAGGTCCACACCATGCGTTTATGCGCCTGTCCTTTTTATGCAACTGACAAAAAAGTAGAATCAGCGTAATTGTATGTGACAAGTTACACAGCAAAATGCACAGAATGCATACACGTATCAACGCATCCAAGTAGGTTTACTTTCTACTTTTGTATGCGTCGCATGTGTGGTGAAAAGAAGTCAGCTGTTATTGATGGCCATGGATAACAAATCATATTTTATTTTCAATGTTATCGATAAATATGTTTGTGTGGGTGATTACTTTTTGCTATTTTGTTGCATTCAAAAGGTTTTTAATAAAAGAAAAAGGTTACAATAACTTTCAAGAAAAAAATACATTAAAATTAATTTTATACCATGTTCACACGGACAGCAATATTCGTGTTTCGCGCTCTTATTCCTGTTTCGCGCCCTAAACATGATTGAAACGACTTGTTTCCCCATACAAAATTTTGAGAGCGAAACAGGTCGTTTCATTTTGAAACAGGCTGCGAAACAGGAAAAATGTACTATCATCTCCAATTTTGATAACATTTATCGTTAGTTTATCTGAACTAGCTCTCAAAAAAAATCAAAACAAAGAAAAAAATTGATGTTTAATAAAATAAAGTGATAATTATAACATAATAATATTAATAAAAGTATTAAATATTATATTTTCAAGTATTTTTTACTTTTTTTCCCCTTTAAAAAAAAATCACACTAACAACACAAAAAAAATGTCAAAATGAAACAAGAATGAATCGTATGAACAGCATGTTTGGTAAACTAGTTTCAGAGAGCGAAACGAGTGGTTTATATCGTCGTATGAACATAGCATTAAATACAATTTTTATATTTTGTATACTATGTATCGATTTGTATTCTATTTATCGATTACTTTTAAGCACTGAGTGCCATCTCTGTTGTGTTTATTATTATTTTAAAAAACAAGTAATATGGAGGAGAATCTTATGCTGTGAAAATAACGAATATTTATACAATAAAAGCTTACTCCTTACATATGTACTTATGTATGAACTCCATAAATTCTTTTTAAATAAAAATTTCACTTCCCATTTTGCCAAAAATGTTTTTATTTGATAACAATTTTAGCACAACAGCTGATCCAAAAAATTATAATATGGCGCATTAAACGCATGGCATGTAACTTGAATTAAGAAACGCATAAAATGCACAAAAAGTATCATACGCATCAACGCATGGTGTGGACCTTCAGCTTAAGTACAAGTGCGTAGACATCATTTAAAATCAACTTCTCACATTCACTCATACTCACGAGAGCAATAAATATGAGTGCGAAGTCGACATTATACGCATACTCATTAAGGACCTCAGTTTGATTTCTAATTTAAGGAAAGCACTTATAATACTCACATTGATTCAGCTGATTCAGCTCATTCATTTTCCGTTTTAACACAACAGATCAAACACACAACTTCATAATCAGCGCTGCCAAATAAATTTGCCGAAAAATCGTCTACTTCATATATATAGTTTTAGTAAACTGTAATTGCCAAATCGTAACTTTGCTACTTCGGGGTAAATAAATGTTGCTTAGTATGAGTACGATGAATAAAATCAAACTTCTGGGTAAGTATGAGTTTCAATACCCTGCAGATTATACGACTAGTTCATACACGCATGTAAAATATAGCCCATAAGGGACTAGGACTAGTCCAAAGGTTATCAAAGTGTATTGAAAAAACAAGGTCTATTTTAAATTACGATGTCCTAGGGCTGGACCATATAACCCATCTTTGCATTACAACAGATTAGGCCTAAAACCATGTTCATACATACTCCCAGTGGATTAGTTTTGAAACTACTCCATGGTATACTCCAGAGGATTAGTTATAACTTCGTTTAAAAACGAAAACATGTCGTTTAAAAACAAAAACATGTCGATTAACTACAAACTCTTTTTTAACAATGACATGATATATGCTTGCATTACATTGGACCAGTCCAGGAAGTAGTCCATTTGTCTAAAATGGATCATATAGTCCAATATTATCTGCAGGGTAACATTGCGATAAGAATGAGTGCGTACAACTACAAGATATTATGAGTCATGATTCAGCTCACAACTCACTTTTTCACTAATCATTGCTGATCTCTTAAATGGGTACACATTTTTTTATTAGCAGTACTTATTGATTGATGTTGAGACGTTTCTTCGACTTGTGTCCTCGAGAATAGTTTTGGCTGGTATTTCTTTATTTTAAATATTACAGTACACTTACTGCCAACTTGCGAATTCCTACACTAAAAATACTATCTTTAGCTTAACCTCTGGCAGGTACCACTTTTTAAGTTATCATGGTCAACCTTTTTACAAAAACAATTAAAAACTAAACGACAAGTATTGATTCTTACACTTTTGAATATTTTTATTGTAATTTTTTCTTTCAAAGCTTTTAAGGCCACCGCATCGACTAAATACCAATTACTCCATTAATTTAAGATAAATCAGCTTTAATTTGCTTTAATATTTCGAAGTTTGCACTTGTATTTGAATGATATAAAAGCATAAAATTTAAATTAAAAATTTTTCTGATAGAAAATCAAATTCAATACAATATTTGTCAATCAAAAACTTATGAAATGTTCAATATAAATGAAAACACATATGATGTCATTTATACGTCTTCAATTTACTATGTATGAAAAGAGGAGTTGAGCTTTAATTTTAGTCATATCAAAGATATGATACCCTACAGTAGATCATAATATGAAATACAGTAAAAAAAAAGAAAAAAATTGTTGATGAATTTTGTTTCATTTACAGTAGTTATTTTTAAAGTAATTATTGCGGATTTGACTAAGAAGCAACATTTTTGCTTTGATTCAGAGTATGAAAACTTTCCCCACAATTTGAAGTATAATTCAGGTGAATTCACCCATTTGTTCCCAAATAGTTTTTTTTCGGAAAAAAGTAATTTTTGTAGTTTGGCATCTCCCTCTGTCTCTTTGTTCTGGCCAAATGGGTGAATCCGCCTTTAGCTCTCATATTGTTTAACTTTCTTAATATTTCTGCCCAGGGCAGAAAAATCTTATTTATGTGGTAAATTCAAGAGATTTGTTTTCACATCCAGCCTTCGCCTACAAGGAAGGAGAAGAACGGCTTCGCTTACAAAATCCTTATGCGTTACCTATTCTCCGTTGCTATCAAGAATCCTCACCCTGAGTATTAAAAACAAACCTTTTTTGAGCTTTGGTTAATACACTTTTCTACTATGTTTTTACCGAGCGGTAGGGCTTTCTCCTTGGGTTATGACAAAAAACTTCTTTACTTCCTAAATGTGTCTTGGATAGCCATTCTTATAAGAGACAATTGACCCGATGTTGCTACTTTTTAGAATTTTTTTTTCTCAAATAAGTTTTATGTTTTAATCTTATTTAAACATTTCCATTTAAACACGCAGATAATAACATTGTTGAAGTATGGAAAAAAAATCATAATATGGTCCCCGCATTGGCTACAAACAAACTACTGTTATTTTTAACATTACTCTTTTTCCGATTAATAAAGTTTTGTTTCTATTTAAAATGTTTACCTCCCTTGAAATTTGTAACCGTGGTTAGGCGACATAACCGGCAACCATATTATGTTTAAATTTCTCCTCTATTATGGCTGGGTGCGAACATCTTATGATTAAAAATAACAATAATAATAATTAGTATTGTGGTTATTTTGTTGAACTGTTTATTGTTTTAAATCCATTTTTGATATTTTAATTAGGCTAAAGTTCATCAAATTTAATTTTATTAAATTATTTTTATGAAGAAAGGAATTTTTAAACATGAAATTAATTAAAATTTTTTGATAATTTTTCATTTTTGACTTACCTGGGAATCAAACCCAGGTTTTTCACGGACAGCTTACACTTACATATTTCAATTGCAACCACTCAATCTCTTCAGAGGGTTTTGCCGTTTAACACTCACAGCCATTGACGACTGCTGGCAGACAATACTCAAACCTCAATCATTAAACCAAATTGTATTTAACCTTTGGTAGATCGAAATTTGCTTTGAATGCTTATCTATTACTAATTGATTTACATGTTCTTCCTTACTTCTGTTATTTTTTGTCAAGAATTCTTTTAAACTTGAAGGAAAACTGTAAACATAGAGCTGGTGTCATAGCTTTTAACAATAATTAGTATTTTGGTTATTTTGTTGAACTGTTTATATATTTTAATTAGGCTTAAGTTCATCAAATTTAATTTTCATTAAATTATTTTTATGAAGAAAGGAATTTTACAACATGAAAATTAATTAAAATTGTTATTGATAATCTTTCACTCTTGACCGTGGCCGGGGCTCGAGCCCGGGCCGGCAGGTTACCATGACATGTTTCGATCGCAACCACTCGATCTCCTCAGATGGATTTGCCGTTTTACACTCGCAGCCATCGACGACTGCTGACGTCAATAGTCAAACATCAATCCTTAAACCAAATTGTATTTTAACCTTTGGTAGATCGAAGTTTGCTTTTTTGAATGATTATCCATTTTAATTGATTTTACATGTTCTTCCCTACTTCCGTTTTTTCGTACTTTTGTCAAGAATTTTTCTTGAAATCCAAAGAACATTTTCTGTTTTTTTCATTTTTTTGTCCTTCTTTTTCTTGTTGACCTTTTTCAGTACAACTTGGAGGACAAATGAATACATAGAGCCCGTGCCCTAGCTGTAACAATAATTAGTATCGTGGTTATTTTGTTGAACCATTTATGGTTTTTAATCCAAATTTTTAATAATTTTAATTAGGCTTAAGTTCATTAAATTTAATTTTCATTAAATTATTTTTATGAAGAAAGGAATTTTACAACATGAAAATTTATTAAAATTGTTATTGATAATCTTTCACTCTTGACCGTGGCCGGGGCTCGAACCCGGGCCGGCAGGTTACCATGACTTCGATCGCAACCACTCGATCTCCTCAGATGGATTTGCCGTTTTACACTCGCAGCCATCGACGACTGCTGACGTCAATAGTCAAACATCAATCCTTAAACCAAATTGTATTTTAACCTTTGGTAGATCGAAGTTTGCTTTTTTGAATGATTATCCATTTTAATTGATTTTACATGTTCTTTCCTACTTCCGTTTTTTAGTTTTTCGTTTTCGTTTTTCGTTGATAATTTTTCCTTATTGACTGCAGCGGGAATCGAACGCAGGCTTTGACGGACAATATAACAATAATATATTAAATATTTAAAATGCTAAATTCCTAGCTTTCCCTCAACAATAAATTTCAGCGTGTTTATCAAATATGAAAAATTGGGAATTTAGCACATCATACAGAAATCTTATTAATAATGAATTTTGTATTCCCAAAAAATAACTTTTTTAAAATAATGTGGTTAAAATAAGATAATTATGGTTGTTTTGCTCTCTACAGAAGTTATATGTTCTTCAATCACGTGCTTGGTTTGCTTCAAATTCTCACATTCTTTGTTTTAATTATTGATTATACTACATAAATTTACACAGTAGAATAAACCAGTTAAATGGAAAGAATGCTGCTAAAGGTCGCCGTGTGCTGGAAGAAATGTTGACCATGTTATGCTTGATTTCGATTAAATCATTGTTAATTTTAACCATATTACGGTGATGTTTATTTATAATATGGTTACTTGTAAGCATAAACATTGTTCAAATCTAATCATAATATGATGGTTGCTATTAGAAAATGGTCACCCTCAACCTTTTTTTTTCTTTTCTGTGAGTACAACGTCAAATTCCGTGGTATGGATATTTCAGTACTACAAGTCTGCAAATGAAATAAATTTAAAACAAACCAAAAAATGTAAAATGGTTACAAAATTTAGTAGTTATGAGAAATTGGCCACTGGACTGGATATTGGTGATGCTCCTTCGCATTATGAAGTGAGTGTGATGTAAATCCAAATCGCGAAGAGGGTGATCTTTAAATTTCACTTAACCTAGGCTGAATTTCGGCTTTCTGCGTGCTTTCGATATTTACCAGAAGTTGTACTGCAGTAGAAGCTTTAGCTTCAAAGAAAGGGGTAAGTGCAGTTTTCTTTCAGGCACACACTAAAGTCGTCATCTGTGTGTAGGAGTCCATACATGAAAGGTGTTGGTAGACACAATACGCTAACTTTGTTCTTAGAGCACCATGAGGTTACCTCCTTCTATCATATCATAACATATCTGTACTTTGTGCGGGAGTTTCTCATGAGCTTATTGATGAACTACATTGAAAATATTCTAAAAGTGATTGTCGAACGATATGGGAGTTTCAAACATAACTCCAAACACACTATAGGGTATATCTTTGTATCTACTTTACTACACAAGTACGAGTATATAAAAAGAGGTCCTCAACATGTTTATCTTACTAAATTTAAAAATTCTGCGATTTATTTCCATCAAAATGCATTAAGTATTAAGGAATTTGCCTGGCGGTGTATAAACAAAAAAAAAAAACAAAACTCAAATTGCCACTGTAAGTAGTATTTTCGCAGCCAAATGAGTTTTGGCTAAATCTAAAGTAAGCGCTGAATCTTAAAAGGCGCACACACTAATGAATCGCAATACACTTTATACATTAATCTACATATTGAAAAAAAAAGAAATAAAAATATAAAAATAAATGTATTACAACTGGCTCGCTGTAATCTCAATAGTAGACCAAGTAAATAATAAAATATAATAAAAATGCATTTCGTGATCATTACAATTATAATAAAAAAATTAACTTTGTTTTGGAAAAATAATTAAAGACACCAAAATATACAAAAAAAAAAAATCATATAAAATTAAAGAAGTGAAGGAATGATCATAAACCGCCACCACACCAGCCAGTCGGCATTAATACACTTTTGATTTCAATTCCATGAAAACGGCAGCGAAAAAAAGGCAACATAATCTGATCTGTGTTAATATTATGGATTTAAAATTGCCAATACACACGCATGGAATTATTATTTTCCATTTTACAGAATCCCAAAGAAACGGAACAACCTTGAACAGTTGTTGACCACAATGGAAAGTGTAACAAAAACAACAGTAACATTTTGCAAATGAAACAACAAAAAATCTAAAAAAATAATTTTGATTTGTCTGTTGACTACGGAAACTCAACACTTAAATTTATTTACATAAATTAATGAATAAAATGCACATAAAAAAAAATATGAGAACAATTTTTTTCAATAATTTTTATACACTTGTAATTTTACACTTGGCATTTTTTTTTTTTTTTTTTAATTATACACCCCTGTTTATGGGGATTATTTTTTCTGTCATATTTTATAGAGGAAAGAGGCTGAACAGACAAATTGAATTGAAAATGTTTAAAAATTACAATGTTACTTTAACAAACGTTAAGCCCTGTAATCATTTACAATCATTTTTATTGTTATTTATCATATGCCAGGCCAAGAAATGAAACCAAAGTATAGTTTTTATGATTTAACAGACAATAATAAAATAAAATGAAAGACGAAATAAAACAAAAATTTCAATATTTTTTCTTTATGCAAAAATCCTAAAACTCTGTCTCTAAAACTTTAAGGATGGATTAATAAAATGCATTTTTATTTTGGCCTCTTACTAGAGCTGCTGTTTGAGGCAAATTCAACTCAACTTCTTCCACTATCACAAGTGATTAATAAAATGTTGAGTTGCAAGTCTTTTTTTGAAGAGAGTGTGTGAGATTATGCTGTTGCACTTAGCTTAGCTTTTACATCTCTTAAAGGTTTCATTATGCCTCTGGGTTATTTGCATAAGCCAAGTTTATATTAAATGAAATGTTATGACTCCAGTGACAGTTGAATAATGTTCACCCAGTTTTTAGATGACGTTGCTTCTAGGCTTTGTTTGTACTATATAGTCGAACATAGAGAGTTTTAAACTGGAGTGCTAGATTGTCAGGAAAATATAAAAAACAATTTTTTTGTTGACGACGATGATGATGAGGATGTGGATGACGACGACAAGGTTGTATTTAATTGCTGGATTTCTCTTTATTTTCTTCAGGTTTTACAATTTTAATTGTGCCAGCAATTATTGCAATTATAATTCATCATTTTATTTTATTAAAATTAAAAAGCTTTTTGTTATTGTCTGGCTATGATGTAATAAACGAAAGATTTAGCCAACAAACTTTAGAATTAAAAAAGTCTTATGCGGGGAAAATTTTTTTTATTCATGGAAATAAAAAAACAAAAAATCTTAAATCAGCTTAAATTCCGGAAATAAGTGTTAAATTGCAATAAAGGCTTAACCTGTGATTTCACACAAATTTCATTTTTTAATATAACTAACACACAAAATAACCTTAAATTTTATGGAGCAGTTGACGTTGGACTCTTTTGGGATATGCATAAGTAGCTTGTATTGGGCCTAAAGTTTGTCAGATTTCTAGTAAAAGGTGGACATACAAATTCCTTTCTTGTGCCATGGGAAATAACTAGCCCCCAGGACTTTACAAATTGTAGATTGTTTATCGGTAAGGGAACTTTGGAGATCACGTAGTTTAACCCAAATAGCGCTGGGGATATATTAAAAAACATAATATTTTGCATGACAGCAGGTGGATGACAATCAAATGTTTAAACCAGCGTTCGAAAATAAACAGACCATTATTTAGCGTTCGTTTGACACACCCAGGAACGATATGTATTTTTTAGTGTTTGTGTTGATGAACACAACCCTTAATACCGTTCGTAACTATTTTCAAGAAAGAGCCGATCGGTTTAGAAAACAGAACAATTGTAGTGATACTGTAGACAAAAATTATATTTTAATGTTGTGTTTCTTTTTTAAATTGATAAAAAAATGAACATAATGAAAAGTTTTAGCAACTACCGCAGCACGAACATCTTGTGTGTGTATTGTGTATAAGTTTTGTTTGTGTAAAATTATTTTGCTGGCTTTTTGTTTTTTTTTCGTATGTGTATTTTGTTTTTGTAAAACATGATTGGCTTTTTTACCAGCCAAAAGCCCGCTAAGCACAACTGAAGCGAACGAACACTAATGAGCTGAACCGAACACAATGAAGTTTGTGGTTTTTTTTAGAAAAACAGAACGGAATTAAATGCTCTCATCTTTTTATTGAGTTGGATAAGAACAGTTTTATTTTTGTGTTCGAAAGATGACAAACTTTATTTTTTTAAATGATTTTCTACACAAATACTATTAACGTTAATGTTTTCCACAAATTTACCAAGCCGAACATTAAGGAGCGATATTTAGTGTTTAGTTTCGAACACTGGTTTTAACTGAGCCAGTTTTTATCGTGGAGGAAAAAACGAGGAAAATGTATTAGAAATAAATTTTTAAAGATTCTGAAAACCGACATTATCGTTTATTTGCAAAATATTTTTCCATTCGATAACTGATTATCTTGTTAAATTCTACCATACTTGAAGTTTCAAAGCAGGCAAACACTTTATTGTTAAATAGATACAAAATATTATAAATCGTGAAAAAAAGTAAATTTTGAAAACGAAAATAGTTTGTTTGTTGCCATTGTGGGACCATAATAAGTTTGTTTAACCATACTTTAACCATGTTTTTCTCTGCGTGTAGATAGATTAGGATATAGATCGACTTGAATAACTTAAATCGCAGTTTATTAAGTGATTTTTTTAAGCAAATTTTGTTGGCTTATTAAAAATTATAGAGTATAATAAATTTCCTCTATAATCTAACATATGCAAAAAAACTTGTTCACTTTTTACTTTCTTTAAGTAGTTTTAAGAAAATTTTAGTGGCACATTTGTTCTTAAAGAAACAAAAAAGTGTGAAAATCTTAATTATAAAATAAAATTAATAGATTTATAACGAGAGCGTAACCACAAACCCACATGTGAAAAGAAGTGAAAGGAAAGAGACTTGATTCGTTCAACAATCAAAGCGTGAGAATGCAAGAAATCTATAATTTTGTTCGAACAAAAGCGAAATTCAATATAAAAATTCAAGACACAAAACACAACACAAATAAATTCAATAACAATTAAAGAAATGATACATTTAAAAGAAGTATTTACAAAAGAATTTCAACGCTTAAAATATTAAGCGGTTTTGGTTTGCTACAATACAAGGACATTAAGGTTTTATGCACTTGTTCGTGTAAATACGTCTACAAAGCGAGAAAGGATCAAAGGACGCCAGCCGCCATTTAAGCAACAAAATAGATCATATTCGTGAGTAGTTAAGAGTAAAAATGTAAAGAATGCCGCCGCACTACAACTGATTGCGTTTTGAACTACTTCTACAGTTTATGAATTGAATTGAAACAGAATTATTGCTGTTGCTCATTCTTTTCGATCACTGTCTTCGAACAAGGTGTTAAATGGGGCGTACTAATGAGATTTGTTAACACAATGACACAGACAATACCAGTTACAAGGCGGCGTTGTTTTTTCACTGTTTTTACGTTTTCTTTTTTTATGGATTTATTAAAATAAAGCGCATAAAAGAATGTCCTTATTAAAAACTTAATAAGTGTGTCTTTTCAACACAATATGAGATTATTGTTTTAAATTTATATGGTTTTAAGTACAAAGAAAACAAATTATTAAACACAAAAAAAAAAAAAAAAAATATAACAAGGTTAATAATTATGGCATTATGCTTTTGTTAGAGGATAAAAAAACAGGTGATTTTATATTTATGTGGATAATTCAATTTTTATTAAAACGCTATCTCTCAGTTAGGCTAATGCATATTCATTTGTCTATTCATGTAAACTATGCGGTCAAAGTCAGAATTAGTTTTTTTTTTATCTTATTCTAATCCCGCTAAACTCTGCGCTGCGGAATCGAACTCGCAACCCCCGCACTGATAGACTAGCGCATTACCAACTAGCCTTCCGGGGTACGAGTTTTACCAATGATCCAAAAAAACCTATGTAATCCTGGGACCCCTTGGACAAATGTAAAAATGTTGCTTAATCTTACGATGTTCCCCTAAGGTGCTATGCCACTTAGCAGCTGAACGCTATAAAAACTCTTCGGTGGTACACAATTATACAATAAGGAGTGCTTTTTTTAAGGCCGATGGAACTTGCGAATGGGTTAGCAGTTTTACAAACTACGCTCATTTTTGGGCATTTATGATCATTTTACTTTACCAAATAGTCCAAAATTATTTTGAAAATCACTCATCGTTTCGCGCAACTTATAGACCCAAAATTCCGTAAGAAAAATCTACTATATAACGTATAACTATCAGAAAAATGATCAGTGCGTGTTTCAAAAGGATAGCGCTATGTGCCATACAGGTATCTTGTCATAATGTCCAGTGACATAATGTCCAATGACAAAGTGTCATGACATTGTGACACTTGTGAAAGTATAAAAATTTCCATCAGGGCAGTGTCGTAATGTGTCTAGAAATAATGACACTCTTAAGTGAGTTATAATCCATTAGTTGTTGATTCCACTATTGTCAATCTCTGGGTGAAAGATTAATCAAGATCCCGAATTTTTTTTAAGTCTCGAATTTAAAATTTCTGAATCCTGAAATCCCGAACTTTATTTTTGAAATCCTTAGTTTAAAAAATCCCGAATTTTGTAACTTAAGTTAGCAAAGCCGGTGTTTGTTACCCACCGAAGGCCGGCTATGCAGGAAAGCTTGAGTCAGCGAAGACAGTGTATGTTATGCAACGAATGTCTCTTATTTGGTATAGAAGCACCGTTTTCGCTAACTTAATCCTCCCTGCATTGCACTTGCGTTGGGCGCAAGCATATTCTAATCTATGGTACAACAAACACCGGCTTCGATAACTAAAGTGGACATTGCGACAAAGTTGAAAGTGAAGTAACGCCAAAAAGTGTCATCATGTCCGCGGACCTTATGGCACTTTTAAAAGTGTCATAACGTCCATGACATGCCGCCGCCATACATCAATCGCAACCATCGACTTATTGACATTCGAATTTGGCGAAGAGTTGATTTCAAATCTCTCGATTATTTTCTGTGGGACTTCTTCGAGTTACTGATTAATGCTAATAAGCCCGCAAAAATTTAAGCCCTGGAGGCCAACATTATTCCTGTTATCCGTGACACTCGGCCAGCAATGTTCAAAAAAGTGGCCCGAAATTGGATGTCAAGAATGATTATGGCCAATTTCGAAAATTCTATTTTAATATTTTCATAGCTTTTCATATGTATAAAAATCGCACTGCTTCCTCTAAAGAAAGTCAACTTAAAATTTTTCAATTTTCACTTTTTGCAAGAAACCTCTGCATTTTTAAGTATTTTGCAAAAAAAAAAAAAAAAAAAAAAATACAATTGTATGCCCCTTTGTAGTATAAGAGTACTTATAAAAAGAAAACAGTTTTTTGTCTTTACTGAAAATATATAAATTTTGAGTTTACACCCTTAAAAGGAAGCAGTGCGATATGTATACATATGAAAAGCTATAAAAACAAATTTGAAACATAAATTGATATTGAAATAAATTGGTTAAATTGGCCATTAGTCTTTCAAAGAAACAAATTTTTTTGATTGAAATTAATTTTTGTTTTGTTTTTTTTTTACAATAATTTCCTAGATTGAAATCTGATTAAATGTGCTCAAGATCGGCGAAAGTTTCGCTATTAGATAACGGTGTTTTGTTGAATGGCGTCAGCATACGAGGACATCTGCCACCAGCACAACTTTTGCTCTAGATTGCGGGCGAAATGACCAGCATTTTATTGATCTCCCTTCTATTATTGAACTTTTACAGATATTTTTGGAATCAAAATTTACTTATAACTTTTTTCCTTAAAACTATACTCCACATTCCGTATTTATCACCAATGCATACAATTTTTCACATCAACCTTCAAAATTGATTTCATTTCCGTTTGCTTTAAACACATTTTTTTATGTTTCCTACATTAATTCATTTATACTTTAATAGCTCCCATAAAAAGTCATTAAAACATTTTTAAATAAAACAAAAATTTTCAAAAATTTCCTTTCTTAAATTTAGCAGAACCACCCACCCTACAAATTGTTCATTAAATTGATAAATAAATTTCCTTTACATTTATTTTATTTAAAAACAAAATAAATCCTAAATAGACAAACAGCAGCTGTAAAGCAAACTCAATAAATTTTAAAAATATTTACAAAAATTTCAAGTGGAAAAATGCATCGTGAAGTGCTGGTTGTTTTCCTTTTCTTATTTGCTTTGCAAAGATGATCAATATAGTATATTGATTGGAGTTTTACCGTTTTATTTGTAGGTGTTCCGTTTTACTTTCCAATCAATTTATATTCATTTCGATCGATTTTATTTTATTGACATTTGGTGGGAACCTTTTGAAAACAAAAAAAAAAAAAAAAAAAAAAACAAAAAAAACAAAAATGCAAAATGTAAAACAATAATCCTGAAATTTACGAGCGAGAGATTGTGTGCATGAAAATCAGATTTTGGTTTTATAGTTTTTGCAATTTTAAATAAGTTTCCTTTTGTCTTAAATGATTTCCGTATTTATGGGAAATTATGCAAATTTGTAACTCTTTTTAATGCTGCTGCTGTAAAAACAGTTTGTTGCTTAAGTCTTTTGTTGTATGACTTGCACATGTTTTAGTTTTATTGCGAACAAGGGCGGATCCAGCATTTAGTTCTGAAAGGAGAGGGGTCACATAGTGGTTATTTGCTCGGTAGCGCCTCCAAACCCAGTTTTTTATTTTGTAATTCCCGTGCTCGACTAGGCCTCTGGAGGGGTCTAATCTTGGATCCTTACTTGTTTGCTTGATATAATTTATAACAAATGCAAATAGTTGTTTTACATATTCAATAGTGCGAATTTTAATAAAATGAATCAGACTAGTCAGACAATTTTCATAATATCTGAAATGTCTAATATGTCATGACAAAATGCTCTGCATGTAGGTCGAAAATTAACCGTAGGTCCCATAAAAACCACCATCCTGAAATTACTTAAAGGAAAAAATATCTTATAGTTGAAGATAAATAAAAATATTCGGCACATAGCGCTTTATGATGAACGAAGTTAATTTATTAATGTCCGTCTGTCCGTGGTTCGTTGAAATGGGTTTTCAAAAGACTCGATTTATGGCGAGGACTAGGTAGTCATATATTTATGACACTTTTAGTGCGAATTTGTTTGCTATTGAAATTCAGCTCGATCGGGCCCTCAAAGGCTGAGTTATAAGCGAAAACCTGGGCAACCTCGACAGATTTCTTGTGTTTGTCTAGAGATTGGCAGGAGCCAAAGTTTCCAAATTAGGTACAAGCATCTCGGTAATGAATACCCAACATCAGACAAAATGTGGGCGCAAAAAATTTTTGTTTATATCTAAAGAACGGTTTATATTACCTTTGTTCTTATCTCACCATTGTAAAGGGTGTATATAATTCGGCATAGCTAAATATAACTCGCTTACTTGTTTTTTTTTTTAGCAGTATAATTCTTTTAAGCTTTTCTTATAACTTGGAATTTTTATTCTTAGTTTGTCGGGTAGCTTTGCATTTTTAAACAGAGTTGTACTTTGAACGAGAACTATACAATTTTCCTATGAAGTTTTCTTTTATACAGTAAAAGTAACTACCTTCGGCTATTAAGTGCTCATATCTCAGTTGACTACCTCCAGTACGGAGGCAAATAATCGATACTCAGTACCCACAACTAATTTACTAGTACTACTCCACTAGCGTTGTTCAGAAGTACAGTTTAAGCCAGTGTTCGGAAACAAACAGAACATTATTTAGCGTTGGCTCAAACAGCCAGGAACGATATTTAATTTTTTAGAGTTTGTGTAGTCGAACACAACCCTTAATACCGTTCGTAACTATTTTCAAGAAAGAGCCGAACATTATTAAGTGTTCTGTTCTTCGTTAAACAACAGAAAAATTGTAGTGGGACTGTAGACAAACATTATATTTTAATGTTTTCTAATGTTTCTTTTTTTAAATTGATTAAGAAATGAACAAACATAAAATTTTAGCAACGACCGCATTACGAACAGCGTATGTGTGTATTATGTGTATGTTTTGTTTGTGTAAAGTTATTTTAATGGCTTTTTGTTTTTTTCGTATGTGTATTTTGTTTTTGTAAAAAATGTTTGGGTTTTTTACCAGCCAAAAGGGCGCTAAGCACAACTGAAACGAACACTAATGAGCTGAACCGAACACAACGAAGTTTGTGGTTTAAAAAAAAAACCGAACGGAATTAAATGTTCTCATCTTTTTGTTGAGTTGGATGAGAACAGTATTATTTTTGTGTTCAAGATATGACAAACAGGAAACCGTTATTTTTTTAATGATTTACTACCCAAACACTATTAGCGTTTGGGTTTTCCACAAATCTACCGAACCGAATACCAAGGAGCGATATTTAGTTCTTATTTTCGAAAACTGGTTTAAACGAAATCGTATGCTTAAAATCGAATGCCGAAAAACTGTAACGGCGCAAAGTTGTGTGATGCCGAGACATTAACCATTGTGAGATTAAAACGAAAATGTGAGTAGGTAAATAAACAAGGATGACCCGGTTGCTTAAAAAGATAAAGTTAGTAACGCTCAGGCTGTTAATTTATCAGAATATATAACAAGTTTTTTGCCTAATAACTTCTACAAGAAAAAAAATTTTGGTTATTTCATTAATTAACATCAAAGCAAACTTTTTTAATTGAAACTCCTTTTTCATAACGCATACAATAATGTGTTTTAGAAACTCTTTAAAAATTTTTGTTTCTTTTTTCCATTTTGGGTATTTGTGAGTTTAGAATTTCTGTTGTCGGGTGAGATAAATGACACTTTACGCATGCCAAAAACAAAATTTAATAACAAATTACAATATAACAAGAATTTAATTCCCTTTAACAAACCACCATACGTTTTACATAATATGAGGACAATGGTAGTAAATAACAGAAATAGAATAATATGACACACTTTTCTTTCATAAATGAACATAATAGAAACAAAGACCTGAGACAAGCTTGCTGCTACTCTTGTCTTAGATTCTGCTTAAGAAATTTTTGCAACAATTGTAATTTCATAACAATTCACGCCTTACCAAATTTACCTAGACACTGAGTATAGAATTTAGTGTGTTTTGCCTGATTTTAAGGCAGCATAAAACCATGTATTCATTCTTATGCATTTCGTGTGCATTACAAAGTAAGCATATCCTTAAAACTAGTTTCTTTTATACAATTTGCATTGTCTTGCGTGGCGCATGCTGGGTGTTGTAATATTTATAAATCCCATTTAAATTTACCATTGTTGTTTTGTTCTTTAGTTTGGACACTGATTTTTTTTGCATTGTTTTTCCAATTTGAAAGAATAACCGGATCATATTTGGCATGGACAACAAAATTTGCAAAGGAAAACATCTGTTAAGTAATTTTTGCAGTACGAATTTTATGATCGGTAGCCTTTGACACGTTAGTTAACTCAGTGGCTAACTTTATGAGGAAAAACTGTGGTTGGTACTTATTACATCAATAAGAAGTTGGGATGAGAGGGCCAAAATAATGAAAAAAACCAGGAGGCTTTTCAACAATTGGACAATGTTAATGAGGAAACTATCAAATGTTATGTAAAAATTTGTTTTGACTTGCCGAAAAACTTCCTGGAAGTAGAGTACAAAATTGAAAAAAGATTGGATTACAATTAAAAGGTGAAATATTTTTGAGGAATAAAAAGTACCTTCAAAGAAGTAGTAGTTGAGGTGAATGTTTAAAATTGCTTTTAATTCTAAATAGTGTTTAAAGTCATAGATTTGACTTTTATTAAATGTTGTCTTGAATGCTTTATTTCAAAATCTACAAATCACAGTACAAATTATATTTTCCCCCTAATTTTAAGGCTCCAAATATTACGAAAGGTTCAGGGCCTATCAACGTTCCCATGAGAAGATACCACGTCACAGCTCGGTTGAATTTTAAGAACACTTTCAGCCTGACCGTAATCACATCAAGAAGCACAAAGTTTTAAAATTTTCGAAATTTCTTGATATGAGAAAAGAAACTGGCGAACAGCGAATTTAAAAGTTTTATTCTTAAGCTCTAAACAAGCTCGATTTATTGGCTGCACATACACTGAGCGAAAAAATATCCTCTTAAATGGCCAAACGATGGTAGCAAAACGTAAACGGTGGCATTGTCAAATTTGTAACAAGTTTTGACAAATCGGGAACAAAAAGTAAGAAAAAAACTTCACGTTTTCAACAAAACACAAATTAAAAAAAAAAAAAAAAAATTTAGACCGGAAAAGCGTTGTCAAATTGAAAATAAATCATTGTCGAATAAATAACAATCCATTGTCATCAATTGTTTGTCAAATTTATAAAAAATTTATGTCAAATCGGAAGTATATTAATAAGTAAGTGATTCCAAAAGTTTTCAAATGAAAAAGTTGTCAAATTGAAAGTAAATCATTGTTAAGTTAAGAACAATTCGTAATCGCACATTGCGTTATGAAAAATATGTGCCAATGCAAATAATTTTTTGTAACTTGGTTGAAGCTTAGATACAGGGATAAACATTATATGTTAAAAGTTTATTTGAGCTTGGTAAAAACTGTTCTAGTTTGGAATTTCACAAAGGGTATGATAACAGTAAGTTGTTGAAATGACAACAACATGGGGTCAATTACCCCTATTATGAAAGTCGACGTCGACACAAGTCGATGGCACCTGAACAGTAATTTTATTTTCTGAGTCATTATTGACAATAATCAATTATTATTGACAGTTAACTGATATTTTCTAAGGCTATTTTAAGTCGACGTCGAGCAGAATTGTCCCTGTTTCAGAGGACAGGATATTTTGCGGCGACTCAAATGAAAGTTACAGAAATTTTAAATGAAATGAAAACATATTTATGAAATACGTTTAAAATAAAAATGCAAATTTAAAAGAAGTTATGGGCACAAATTTTTTTTAGTAAATTTAACGCGGAAATTGCGAAAATTTGGAAAAGTTTGCTAAAATAGCGACAATTCGCGGAAAATTTTAATTTAAGACGATCGCCTCGTAGAGCCAAAATTCGAAAAGTTTGCATAAATAGCGAAAATTCGCGAATATTTTTAATGTATCAAAAAAGCCATAAAATTGATTGAAAGTCATAAAACTATAAGGAAATGCAAAAATTCGGTAAAAACTGCCAAATTAGCGGAAATTCGCAAAAATTTGATAGCAAAGTCTAATATACATTAAAATTCGTTAAAGCTGTAAAGAATCAGAAAACTTGTAGGAAAAAATCGCTTCTATCGCGAACATGGCTAAAATTTGCGAAAATTGCAAACTTGGAAACCAACCCTAAAATTTGTTAGCAATCGCTAAATCGGATAAAAAAAACAAAATGTTGGAAAATAACAAAAAAAAAAAAAAATTATGCAAAAATAGCGAAAATTTTTAATATTTTAAGCAAGCCATAAAATTGATTAAAAGTCCCTTAAACTATAAGGAATGGCAAAAATTAGGTAAAAATTGCTGTATTAACGGAAATTCGCAAAAGTTTGCGGCATGATAGAAAAGTCTTATATTTATAAATAAACGTTAAAGCTATAAAGAATCAGAAATCTTATAGTAATAATATCTCTTATCGAAATCATGGAAAAAATGTCGGAAAATAGCATAAATAGCGTTAAAAAGTGAGCTATAAAAATGAAAAACAAAAATAATTGGTGATGGGATTTTTCTTTTTGTCAAATTTTCGATAACTAGTCGACTTCGAAACAATATTTTTATAAAATAACAAATTAAGATCGAAGTGAAGTAGTCGTCGGCTTGATGTGAAAACAATTTAAAATTAATATCGACGTCGACGACGACTTACATAATAGGAGTGAATACAACAACGGCATGTTGTGAAAATGAAAAAAAATATTTTGTAAATTTGCATTAAATTAAAGTCCTTAAAGTTAACTTAACCGAGTTAATTTTTAAAAATCTATGCGACTGGCGATCTTTGCTAAAATTTTAATCGATGTAACAATTAATTAAAAAATGTATGAAGGGACTATTTAAATCAAAAAATGGTTGTTTCATTTCATTTCATTTTCACAAAAAATTAGTCGTCAAGAAGTACCAACCATACAACGGTGGCCTCCGAACATAATATGGTAAATAATAAAAATAATTTGTTTATCAATAATCGTTGTATGGCGTTAATTTAACAATAAGATATTCCCTTTACCGCTATACTATTAGCAGCAGTAAACGTTTTATTGCTATTTTTAATCTTAATATGGTCGAAGGCAATCACAATATGGTTGTGGCTCCTTCATGGACAGCCAATTTAACCATAATATGGTTGCCGCAGATAATAATAAAGTTAAAATAAGCAAAATATATTCAAATATTTTTTATTAAAAATAGTTTTACTGGAAATTGGTTTTATTTACGTATGTGGATTCCCCGAGAAATCGCTCTCTATGAATTCGTAAGGTGGGACAGTTACAGAATAGATGTTCAAGTGTATTATCGTCCATATCTCAGAATCTGCATTGTTTGGTAGTAACATGTCCTAAAATATGGTATCTGATATCCGATTTCTTAGACCACAGTGCCCAGTAAATAAGGGAGCAAGAGGCTGATGGATAGGAGTATTTTAAGGAAAAGAGGGCCTTCTTAATTTGTATAACAACGCCACAAAAGTGTGGGTTGTCATAACTTCCCTACATATGTTAGTATTTACTACAGTTGTCAATTATTCGCCTTTCAGCTTTGTTCGAATAATTCAAATAATTGTTTTTGTTCGTTCGATCAAACGATTAAATCTGAAAAATTATTCGACTAATCGATGAAAACAACGAATAAAAAATTATTTAAAAAAAAAATTACATATTTTAAATAAGATACACCGGTCCCTTAATTTCCAACTATGGAAAATCTTCCATTTTCTTCTTTATTTTTTCTCAAATGACTTCTATGATTTTTTTTTTTTTTTTTTTTTGTTCCGTACAACTTTTCATCTTAACACCATATCGTTGTATTACTTCAAGGAACGGTAAAATCCTAAATTCTAAAATAATCCGAAACAACTTTGGATTTTCGAAAGGCGTTTGCAGACCTTCCATCTTCAGTCAAACGTCTGCGTACAGTTTCTTCTATAGAACAACCGCTGTCTTTCTTTATGTATTTTTCCATTGGAACAAGTTCGACATTTTTCTGATATCGTTGGATTATCTTCTGCTACATCGTTTTCAATGGTAATATTGTGACACTTATACTATGTTTACACTTGGGTTCTTAAACGCGTTCAAGCAACTCGAACGTGATTAAGCTCTAACCTCATCAAAATCGAGATGATTACCATATATTGAAGTAATTTGTTAATCACATGATTACAACTAAATCACTTCATTTATCACATCGAATCCTCTGAACATACCTCAAACTGAGTATAATATAGAATCGGTCACCATGAACGTACCCCTCACGTGTACAACCGATCACGATTTCTTCTTAATGTTTTTATTTTTCCTTAAATAATTCATAAATTTTCAAAATTCCATAATTAATATGTTTAAAATTTTAATTATCTCAACTGTAATGTGAACGGCTCTGATTAACTTAATCAACATTTTGCTTAAACGCGTTTAAGAACCCAAGTGTGAACAAAGCATTACGCAAATAGCAAAAATATATATAATTTAAAAAAATATATAAATATTTAAAAAATTTGTTATTCGTGCTTAATTCCCAGTTTTTATTCTTGATAAAAACACTGAAATTTATTGTTGATGGGATAAGCTATTCCTATGCGCATTTCACTGGTTGCTTAGGCCAGATCATCAGGAAACTTCATCCATAAACATTTTGGAAAAACTAAAGATATTAAACCAATTAAACCAACAGCTCTACTTGTAACAAAATCAAAGTTTAAACAAAAACATCAACAATAAACAGTGAGTTTATCCCTTCTTACATTCCCCACTAAAAAAACGGCCTAAAAAACTACCTGGCAACATGCTTTTGCAAGTTGTTTTTTGCATTTTGTTTTTTCTTAACCTACTTACAACTACAATTAATGTTGGAAGAATTCCAATCAATTGTAGTGGGAAATGTAAGAAGGGACAAACTCACTGTTTATTGTTGATGTTTTTGTTTAAACTTTGATTTTGTTACAAGTAGAGCTGTTGCTTATGATTCTTATACGCTTAACAGTTTTATTTGGTTTAATATCTTTAGTTTTTCCAAAATGTTTATGGATGAAGTTTCCTGATGATCTAGCCTAAGCAACCAGTGAAATGCGCATAGGAATAGCTTATCCCATCAACAATAAATTTCAGTGTTTTTATCAAGAATAAAAACTGGGAATTAAGCACGAATAACAAATTTTTTAAATTAAAATTTTGTATTCCCAAGAAATTACTTTTGATAAATATATAAATATATATAATATAATACCAATATTTTCTACTTTCATGATTAAATCAATTCTTTATTAATTAACTTTTTGTTTATTTCTAAGTTTTTACCCGCGAGTAAAATATCCCATTTCTTGAAAATTGTTTAACGTTTGATTTAAAAAGAAAAAAGCTGTTACAATTGTTTGTCAAAGATTTGTTTAATAAGAACATAAAATACATTTTTGAAATACTATGAATACTCACCACGGTATTTGCTAACTAAACATTGATATTAATTATAATCAGGGCTATAGCTACACTATTGTTTACCTTTCCTACATTTTGTATAAAATCGCTAAAAACGCTAGTTGAAAAAACAGACAAGCCGGGCCCTTGGCGTTTTAACATAATTCGGGTACGCTGAATCCAGTGGTGCCCGCCGTTTTTTTTAGATTGGCTCTGGTTTTCGAGATATACCGTCATTTCGAAAATGGGTGAGGTTGCACAACATATGTTCGCGTAACTCAAAAACGGTTTAGTTTATTGAAATTACTAAAAAAACCGAAATTCCGCTCTTTTTTTTTCTTAACATTTTCTCGAGACATACTTGCCCTTTATCGCCACTTTTTAGGGGGGCTACCATACAAATATTGCATTTTATGAAATTCTTAAATTAATTAAAATTTTTCAACTTTTGTGAATCAAATAAAAAGTTGGTAACAGATTTTAATCATTTATGGCTTGTTTAGTTTGCAGCTTCGTTTTTAATTTGTCTGCAAAAAATTTCGAAATTTTGATAAACAAATTAATTTTTTAAAAAAAAAAAAAATTATGTTTCAAAAACGACTACTCATATTAGAAAAAAGTTTAACTTTTCTTTAAGGAAAAATTATTGCGGAGTTTCGGTTTTTTAGTAATTTCAATAAACTAAACCGTTTTTGAGTTAGGCGAAATAACGGTATATGTCGAAAACCAGAGGCACTCTAAAAAAACTGCGAGCACCACTATATTCAGCGTACCCGAATTTTGTTAAAACGCCTTGTGCCCAGCTTGTCACGAAAAAAGTGTCAATTTCTTGCACAGTGTTATAAGTCTTTTATTATTAATTTATTTTGTAATAAAAAAAAAAATTGTTCGATTAATCGACATAATTTAATCGATTTATTCGTTATTCGAAAATCGCCATTTAAAAATTTTTCCAACAAGAGTTTGTTTTTGTTTGATCGATTAATCGAGTTATTCTTAATCGGTTGACAACTCTAGTATTTACATACAATTTGGCGACAATGGCTTTTTTCGAAAGACAAAATGAAGTGCCGGTGGGCCTTAAATTGACCACAGGTCCTATAAACCCCATTCCTTAAAACACTTACAGGCAAACAAATTGCATATAGATTACGATATTATTCCGCACAAATAAATTGTATATGAATCTTAAGCTTGCAAATATTTCTTATATACTGTGGTGTAAGGTATCATATTGTCGGACTTGACCGACAATACTTTCTTGCTTGTTTTTTCTAATACCTTTTCTTTCTTCTTAAGCAGAACATACGTTAATAAAAATAATCTTAAATGTTAAGTATCTTTAAACTCACTTACCTGTTGACCAACAATTTGGTTGGAAACATGAAAAAGACAGAAAATAAATAGCATTAGAAAATATGTAATTTCTTTCAGTTAAATTAATGGCTAACAAATCTACATCGGCTAAAAAATTAATTAAACCTTTTAAATAAATTATTTATGCAAAAAAATAAAAATATATTTTAAATTCTATCAAAAGCCAATCAAAATTGTGTGGATATGCAACCAGTTTATTAGCATAACCAGCAAATCATAAAATCAGAATTCCGTAAAAATAAAACTAAATAAATAAAAGGCCAATTAAGAAAACTGCATCATGGTTGAAACTAAAATGACTGACTACAGGAGGAATGCATAAATATATTAACCCACACAGATTCAAAACAGCATCAGAAAAATGTTCTGATTGAGTAAATCAAGACTCGTGTGGTCTTCTTTTTTTTCGATATGAAATATTTTGAATGTAAAATTATGTTAATTGCACAGAGAGCTTGAAAACGATGATGAACAAATGTCAAATATTTAATAAAATAAGTAAAAAGTCATTAAATAAACAAACATTCATTAGGGAAATACATATAAGAAAATACTTTTAAGCCAAATAAAAACATAAACATATAAACTGTTTCACATGTAAGCACGATTATGTGAACTTTATTTAATGGAAATAAATAAAATACTACGAATAAAAAAAACGCAAAAAAAAATGATGTTTCAAGTACATATGAGTAAAAAAAGATATAAAAAATAATGTCTTAATCAACTAGAACTTTTTTCTTTATGATTGTATGAGCAAAAAAGTACGTGTAGTTAGCATTTATTATAGTCAGCTAATTAAAGGTATCAAATCGTTAGCTACAACCAAATAATATCTTACATACGGAAGAAAATATGGGACAAAAAAATGTAAGTGTGACAACTTAATAAATGGCTGTGATAAAATAAATAAAAACCATGAGGCTAGTTCTAAGCGAAATAGAACTTAAGTTACCAAGTCCAAGAAATGTGTTTATATTTCATTTACTGTATCCATCTAATAATAAGAAATTTGGGATGCCAATCCCGATCCCGGAAAAAGCCCGTAATTTCCGGGATTTAGCGAATCCCGAAATTGTTAACTTAATTGTTTTGTTTTACCTTTTTTTATAAATCCGGTATCCAAGGACAAAAACAAGCGATATAATTTTAAAAAATGTGGCAGATCTTATAAGATGAAGAGCTTCATAAAAAGTGTCAAAGCTGCCCCAATCTCTCCTATACCGTATTTATTAAAAGAAGAATAAGAACCAATTTTTTTGTTTTTACATCATAAAAAGTATGCTATATTTTGTTCTGGGCCATTTGCTATCTCTATAACAAATTTTTCGAAAAGCGAAAAAATTCCAAAGGTATAAGAGTACCAAGTCTACCAGTTGTTTCCCCATTTAGGCTCCCAGAACGTACACTGTATGTTAAGGTAGGCTTTAACCAAAATGTATATCAAATTTATCGAATATGGAAAAAGTAAAAATTTTATCCCGTTTTTCCCATTAAAAAGTACCAATTTTATACCTTAAAAATTACCCTTTATTTTAATCCTGACCATATGCAATCTGCGTACCAAAAAAAGAGAACAAATTTTTTCTGAAAAGTACCCAATATTTGAAACTTGGCTATGTGCTATTATTCTAACAAATTTCATCCAAATCCATTTACCAATCTCGTGATTGAGCCACAAACTTACACACATCCAAAGATACAAACTTTGGCATTTATAAAAAGTTTTAATTTGGACCGGAGGTTTGTCTTTTGCCAAAGACTAGATTTTTGGAAATTCCATTGCTAAGAGGGTAAAAAGGGTAAAAACCTGTAAATTCGCTAACCTAAACTAAAATATACACCAAAAATATTTAATACTTATCGTTGTTCATCGAAAAAAATAACTCTGATACTTGTTAAAATTCGGTCCTTAAGAGGAGTTAAATTTTTTGACACCTCATCTATCTTTAAAACCAATAAGCATAGAAAGTAAAATTATATCACATTCGTAACTTAACTAAACAATACAAGAATTAATTTCGTACTTTTTTGAACGTTCAAGGGGTTAAAATCGTACCTATTTTTGGTAGTTTTTTTACAAGGCATTCTTTCATTCATTGAAATCTAGATACGTATTAAATTATGGACTCCCACTTCAATATTAAAATGGGGAGAAAAAAGTATTAAAAAGAGGAAATACGGGATATTTATTTTTTATTTTTTATTTTCAAGTTGTTCTTTTTGAATTATCTATACTATTGAACATAAAAACATGAAATTATAGGTGCAGATTCCTGAGCGAAGGAGAAGCTTTAACATGAAAAATGATGGTACTGTTTTGTTAAAACCTAGGACCACAAGCTTTGACATATAAATATGTCCAGGAAAGAAAGACAGACGCTAACGAAGTAGCAGGTTAAATAAAAAAAATGTGAAGAGTTGTAGTTGCAAATATTTACATTCATACACACTATTAAAGAAATAATTTCGTTTCGTATTTCAACAAGATCCCTCAGTAGACATCCAGAACACAAGTGACAAATTTTGACATTTTTGGGCGAATAATATTTCATATTAGGGCGCGAATTTGTATAAAAACTGTTATGTTATCGCTTGTTTTAATTGTCGACCGACTTGTCGTGCTGGAAATTGATAGTGGGGAGTAGGGTATTCATTTGGTTAACCGTTAATCGGTTAACCGATTAATTACTACCCGATTAACTGATCGGTTAAGTTAAAAATGGCTTTTTTCGATTAGCGATTAAACCGGTTAATTTCAGTCGATTAATCAATGCAACAAAATTTTTGGTATTTTGTAGTATTAACCCTATTTTTTTGTGTTTTTAATCATGGGTGAGTTTCAAAACGGCAGTTGCAAACCAATTCGCTTCTTTAAATCCATTCTACAATGCAATCATGTCGAATTTTACAATGTTATGTGTACCAAAGTTCACCAAAAAAGTTACTTAAGTGCACCAAAAGTTGTGTTTAGAAATATTTTTTCATATAATATATTTCCTTCAAGAAATTCATTCTTAAAATACAGTACAAAATAAAAAATAAAGGAACTTTGAACTTTTTTGCAAAATGCTCGGTGCTGTGTTAGATAATGACCTGCCAACAGAAGAAACTCTCGATAGTAACACAACAACAACTATCAAAACTAAAGAAAAGTGCCAAATTAACCCATTCTTTTTCTAAAAGATTTTTTTATAAGATCTGCTTAAACTTTTGAAATAAAATGATCACGCAGTTTTTTTTTTAATTATTACATAAAACATATATGTATTAATTTAAAAATATGTATAACATAGTTAAAAATTATTTATTTGTTGTTTGCTCGTTTTAGTTCAAGAATTGTTATGTTATTATTTTTTTTTTTACTAATAAACTCCAAATAATAAATAACTTTTCATTTTATTTATTGAAATTACTTAATTTATAAACAAATTTTATTAATCGGTTAACCGATCAATAGCAAAATTAACCGATTATTAACCGATTAAACCAAAACCTCGATTAATTAATCGAGCGATTAACCGATTAAAGCAAAAGCCCGATTAAATGAATACCCTAGTGGGGAGCAAATAAGCTAATGTTTAAATATCCCGATTATACTAATTATTTTGAATTATGGAGAAGAAATTACTCCTTTCTGCACTGACAAAGGGGAGTTGATGCTGTGATTTTTGCTTAAATGGATGATCCCCTTTCTATATTCATTCACATTCACTTATTGCCTGCATATTGTTTATTTATGAATGTCATTCAATTTATTATGATTTCTGTATTTGTTTTTGCAGTTCTTGTCATCTTTTTTTTTTTTTTTTTCTTTTTTTGTTGTTGTTGAGTCTTCCTGCCTTTTGGCCATATAAATGATTATTTGTCCAGTCTCTTTTCGTTCAGTTTATTTAAGAGGGAAATGATCTTATTTAGGCATCATCAAGAAAACAATTCTTCTCTATGGGGACAATGTACCACCACATTCATTTCTTTTATTAAATAATATTTTGTCGTCTTGATCATCATCATTTGGCTGGACTTTTAGCTTGTATTTGCATTGCTCGAATACGTCGTAAGTTTTGATTTTGTAAATATCTGAACTTGGCCTTCTAAAGAGACTCTTAACAAGTTGTGTATTTGTTTATTGTTGCATGTATGTATTAATAACCTACGCACAATTTAAGCCAAACAAAATTCTGTGTTGTAGTTCTTCGATTTTGGAATAAGCTACAGTACATAAGAGTGGTATAATTGTAAGACTGTGGGTAGGAAGTTATCATATTCCTTGTTTGAATGAACTATGGAATCAATGTGCCTGTGTGATCTGTTGTGGGTTTTTTGCTGCTACTTTGACAAAACGTTTATGTGGTTGCATAAGCATAATTTTTTGTTTTTTTTTTTTTTCTTCTTGATTTGGTTGTTGGAGCTTTTAGGATAATTGGCTTGTCTTTGTTGGGAGCATCTTTTTTCGTTTGTTGCTGTTTATTTCGATTTATGCATCCGCGTCATTTTAAATATTTCTTATTGATATGAATATATTTTTATATCGGACAGTTATGATGAGTCCAGTGGAAATATTACACTAATAAAATGTTAGAAAATTAATGGAATATCGCTTGTTATCCAACTTGAGTTTGAGTATCTAAAAAGCAATTTTATTTCAAAAGAATTCAGAGAAAGAGTGGGCTTCGCAGTTCATTAAAGGAAGCTTAATCTCAAATTATGATGGAGGCTTCCAAAACTATATCGTTTTCCAGGCGGAGATACTTGAAATAAAGGAAGCTATGGCCTGACTCAAATTATTTGCTGTTACAGCGACTACTAACAATATTAACACTGATAGCCATGGCGCCTTAATGGCCTTGGATTCCTCCGCCTCCTCCTCCTCCTGGGTACTCGAATATCATGACAGCCGCTTTTTAACGAGCTTTTAATAAGATAGCTGATACTTTATGGGTGCCGGAGTACAGAGACATACTGGGAACATTAGGATGGATGAGCTAGCTAGACGTGGCACTACTTCACGGGTTCCACTGGTTTTGAAAGGCGTTGAGGTACCTCTGCTCTCCTGATAACTCGAACTTCAGCGATTGACAATCGATATTGATAACGACTGATTAGCCAACTATGTCGACGACTAAGAGCGACGTGTCACTTTTGTTATCCGTTATCACAGGACGCGGTTCTATCGGTAGGCATGCACAGCTGTGATGAATAAATTGAGAAGGAAGACGTATAAAAGCTCTTATGTCACTGTCTTGCAACGACGTAATAGGATGGCCTTGGATTCCTCCTGCCTGGGAACATGAAGAGCACGCTTATCTCAAAACGTGATGGCTGATATCAAATGGACACATGCACATTCTGGGAACATTAGGATTTATAAGCTTGCTAGATGTGGCACTAATTTACGGGTTTCAATTGATTTGAAGGCCGCAACGGTTGACTATCGATATTGATAACGACTGATAAGACTGGCAATGGTGGCCCGAATGGATGACGGCCCAACTATGTCGATGACTAAGAGGGACGTTTCACTTTTGGTGTCAGACCCTATTATTACTGCCGCTGCTATGATGAAAAAATTGAGCAGGAAGACGGATAAAGTATCCTCTGTCACTCTCTTGCAACGACGGAGGGGCAGTGCATATGGAACATAGTTAGAAGTTCGGGCTGGTTCTACGGGAGTTCTGTTTAATGGAACTCCATTGTTAGATAATGGATAATTGGATTTAAGTGCTTCAGTTGAGTACGGATTACTATTTCTACCTTATCTTACCTGAAGTCTTAATTCCTTTACAACAATTGAAAATAATTTCTCTCAGTGTCATTTCCTTGTTTTGGATTTTTTAAACTCAAAAACCAGTAGCCCTATTTCCTTGTGCCTTTTTTAATATGTTGTCAATTTAAATCACAATTTTCTGTTCATACATAAATACAAACAAGTAAGTACATGGTTCCCTTAAAGAAAAGAGCAGAAAATCAAGCAAACCCAACTAAATAATGATGTACGAAATTGTAATTTTTTTATCTTTAAATTCGTGCAATCAAAATTTTGCAAATGATACAAAATTAAGTTGTTGATCACTTGCATTTGGTATGAGAAATTAAATTTATATTCAGACTTTAAGGAGATCTGTGTATTTCACTTAAAACCAAAGCCAAATTTAATAAGGGGAATTACTTACGGTGGCTTGTGATTGAAATTGATTATGAATGACATATTATTGTAATAATTTTACAAAAATTTAAAAACAATTAATGTGCATCAGATACAAATAATGATTTTTGCAAGTGTAACCAGTTTTAAAAGTTTAAATAAGGGTGGCCAAGAAATGTTGTAACAAGTGGCTGGGTATATTTAGTTTTAATTAAAGAGACATTTAGAGATTTTAATAATTGCACTGCAAAAATAAATTGTGTTTGGTACGTTTTATTGGCCTGTGAAATTATTTGTTCCTACTTTATGAATGAAGACAACAAAACTGTTGCCGTTGGATCACAAAATTTGCTGAATTCTTTTTTTATTTATTGAGCTGTTGCACTATATATAAAATTAAATTTAAATAAGACCTCAAAACCCAAATGTGTTATTATTGCACTTTACCAAGAGAACAGTTAGGTCTATTGAAGGATGTACTTGTGTGTTGTTATAGAACATAAGCTGATTTGTGGTAGAGTCCAGATTGACTTAGCTCTTAAGCATAAAAAAGTGCATGATCTTCGCAATCATGGCCAAAATTGCACTGTGTGTGTAGGTGTGACTCATTTTCATAGTGTTCAAAGTATTTTAAGTTACTCACTTTAACCTAGAGCATTTCTGTACCAAGCGCTTTTCTGCAAAGTCGTCTTTACTCAAAAAAATAAAATTTTTGAGTCAGTGATGCAGAACTGTTCGCTATGTTTTTCTTTATATTTGGGCTATTCACAAGGTAGTCATAAAGTTGTAAAGTCATATGTCTTAAAATAATTACAAGAAATATATATGACTGCTGTGGGCCAGCGCTTGTAATTTAGATTTGTAATGTACAGCTACGACGAAATAATGAACACAGCATTAAAATTTTTATTTTGTTTCAAACAAAACAATATTTTTTTTAAACAATTGTAAAATATTATTCAGGACATTATAACGATATGACTTGATAGCACACCTTGTGAATAGCCCAATTGTGTATATGACTTATTTAATGACGCTGCAGCAAATCAGCGAAATATGATTATCCGTAGGGTTGTTGAAATGTGCATTGAGAAGTACCAACCCTTTGCGTTGCACTCTCTACGAATATATGTATGTAAGTGCAGGAAACACCAACTTTTTCTGAGGTTAAAATTGGAAAATCTGCAATTATTCTTATTAGTTAGCATCGGAAGCAATAGCTCCCAGTTTCATGTCTGGGTTTAATTGGTTATTGCATTGTGCAACATTCACCAAAATTGTCCGCTGCAGTGACTTAATACAGTAGGCTTAGTAGAGTTAGAATGTGTACTGCATCAGCTGAGGGTTGATAACTTCGTTAATTTTGGAAATAATAGAAAAAAAAAATTAAGTAAACATATTTGTAGCGTTATGATTGGTCCTGGCGTTGTGTATAATCGCCTTAAGAAAGAACTATCTCTTGGTCTTGCACACTAAGAGGAAATAGAAGCGAAATATATATTAAGTTTACTAAAGTTCAAAATCAGCATATTTTTAACAAATTGGGTAGAAATAAAGTCATTTGAAGTGGTTGAGAATTTTAATTATTTAGGCTCTGGTGTCAATGCCCAGAACGGCTGCACAGCTGATATTAAGAAGAGAATGATAGCTGCAAACATAGCATTCTGTGCACTCATGATATATTTTAAATCTAGACGTATTTAAGCTCAGATTAAGATCAATTTATACAAAACGGTGATCAGGCCAGTACATATGGGTATTAAACGTAAGACAACCAGACGCGGACTCTCTGTATATCGCTAAGAAAAAATTCCTAAAAAGGATCCTAATACCAGTAAAAAATAACAAAAAATGTATACAGGATTAGAACGAATGATAAATTTCAGGCAGAAATAAATAAATCATCCCTCTTAGCGCTAACAAGATCACAAAGAATTGGATGGGCTGGTCATGTAGCACGTATGGATACAAACTTCACCATCAAGAGAATCTGTTTGGGCAAACCAGAAGGCAGGAGAGCAGCTGGACGACCTAAAGTCCGATGGGTAGATGGTTTCAATGCTGGTTTGAAAATGCTTAATCTACAAGACTGTAAAAATGTTGCGATTGTTGGAAATAAATGGAAAAGTATTGTTTGGAAGGCCAACGCTGAACTTTAGCTGTTGCGCCAAGGAAGTATTTAAAGTCTATGCTTTTATTATAGAACACAGTATGCCAAAAAGGAAAAACCTAGCAGGGGTTTTGGTAAAAATTCTTTGGTTATAAAGTCATAGGGAACGTGTTCTTAAAAATATCGAGTTAGACTCTGAATTTTGCCCGCAGCATGGGGTAATATTCCGCTTGTTGACGTGTGTACATTAGGGATATAGCATTTTTTGACTTGAAATTTCCCAAGTGCTGCGCAGTGGGTAAAACTGTACTCATAAAAAAACCGATTTATAAGATCAGTTTGAAATAAAAACATTCTGCTCCAAATGCGATTTCTAAAACCTTCCAAAAATTTTTATTCAGCATTATTCCGGTTGTCGTTGTCGTAATCGATCAAGTCGTTTTTTGTTAGAAATTAAAGTAACACACAACCAGTGTTCTTTAATCTCTTACAAAAAAACGACTTGATCGATTACGACAACGACAACCGGATAAAGGCTGATTATTTATTTCAATCAAATTTAACAATTTTGTATCAAATGCGGCTCAAGGGCTTTCTTTATAAGATATTTTCGACTAATTGCAAAACAAAATTGTACGGCGAATGTAAAAAGTTAAATTTTTTTAAATATTTTCAAAACAATCCAAATTCCGAACTTCATCGCATTTGGTGCGAAACCTGTGCCCATGTTCTGTAACTCTCGTGTCGAGAAACTTTTCGATTGAAATGTGTGAAATAGAACAAAAATGCCGTATATTGAAACAAACAGCTGTTTTTCTCACTAAACTGTGTCTGTTAATTTTTTTTGGCGAGTACAAGCTGTCACGCAAGGAAATTACTCGCCAATTTACAGAAAAAGTGTGTCTGTAACATTTTGGTGAGAAAAGTTCCCGCTTTGGACTGTCAAAAAAACTCACGAATAAAAATGGGGCGAGAAAAAAATTTTAACACTAAAAAACAACTAAAAATGCAAATTGCAAAGAATAATAATAATAAAATTATGTTATTGGCCCTTTTTTTATTGTTTAATTATTTTCTTTTACCATTTTTATAAAATATACGAATTTTTTCAAAGCTCGTTTACAAACAACAAACATTAAAGTCGCACTTTACATTATTTGGCATGGCCGACGGTTGTATTTTCGCCGCCGTCGTTGAAAATTTTTCAATTTTAGTAAATTTTGGTCGCCGTTAACTATATGTGTGACTGGCGTCCTCAACGTCTGCAATGTCACATCGGCTTCGAGTGCAATGTTATGACTTTTATAACGTAACGACGTAATCTCTTTTGATAGTTTTCGACATAAGTTACAGACACACTTTTTTCTCACTTTTCGAGAAACGATGGAATATTTTGTTTCACATCTTTTCGATGCGAGAAGTTCTCACTAAAGTTACAGAACATGGGTACTGTTTTAGCGATCGCGAAAAAATAAAAATGCAGATATTCATATTTTTTCATGGTTTATTCATCCCCGAGAGGTAAATTTTGATATTTGCAAAAAAATTTATATCCCCAGTATACATGTGTGATATTTGATATTTAACACAAACTTCGTTTTAGTGGTGCAGTTCGGCTCCCAAACAAGAATTGCTACCCGGTTATTTATGGAAACGGGGCAATATGTAGACGCATTAAGCAACCCTGCGTTAGAGCATCATGAAATAATGCATCAACAAGAGGTACTCACTAAAATTGTATATGCTTATATGGAATATGCAACTAAGGAACGAGAATACTCGACGACCTTCATTAGTTATTGCAGTTTTTGACTTTTAAAGCAAACCAAATTTGGTTAATTTCATCGGTGGTGACCTTAAAATAATTGTAATTATTTTTAACCCAAATATGTTAATTCACCCAGAGGAAAAAACATATTCTTGGAGTCAGACAAGACTTTAGAATTTTTAAAGCACTCCTCAGAGGAAAAACCAGGGTTTTCTATTACAGAAGAACACCCTCCGGGGGTTGTCTTTGCAGAAGCATTGCCTAGTAGTGGCTGAGGTTTGAACTCAAAATCAAGGGAAGTGTGACGTCCTGATAAGGACTGATTTTAGGTTTAGGTCCATTAAGGTATTCTTAGGTACTATTTCAATTCGACAGATGCTTCCAGAATTAATATGAAAAAAGCAGCGGAGGTCAGATAGCTCCGGCCCTTTATTGCTACCTATGTGTGCAAATCTTTTCTAATTCACAAGGGGGCATTTGGTAAGCGCTTACATTAACTCGCCAAATGCTAAAATCCATCATGAAATAAGGCCATAGATGTTCATGTAAATAAAGAGCATTTCGTAGAAAGCCTGGGTGTAGCTAATAAAGTCTACGGAATTGGAAAATAAAACAACTAAAAGTGCTTCACACAGAAAAAAATCAAGTTAAAAACGTAGAATACAAGGTTGATTTAAAATTTTTCGGTGGTGATTTTGCTTTATACGTTTTTCATGTTAATTCAACCTGGTTTTACAATAACTGCGAACAACATTTTTTTTCTTTTAAAATAACTATAATTCATGTTAATTTAACATTGCAGTAAAGTTAGAGCAAAATGTAATTTATATTGAAATAACAATCCGAATCACGTTGAATGAAAGTTATTTCAAGTTGAAACAACGTGAATTTTATGTAGAATCAAATTGGTTTGAGTGTGTTATAACAGTGTGAAGAAGCCTCAGAGACAACATATGCATTTATTTAAGAATAATTCAATACACTTACCCCTGTAACACATGTTTCACTTATTTTGAGTTCTCCTTTGTCAACAGAAGCATCAGCATCGCCCGATATGGATTTCGTCATCAATATACTTTGAAAACTTGATGCACTATTTAAGTAACTAATTTTAATTAAAAGAATACGGGAATTGTCCTCTTTTTATAACATATTTTAAGAATGAAAATAAAAAATGTACATACTTAAGTATGAATGCATGTTAATTTAACAAGATACACTTTTGATTTTAATATAAAACTGGTTTTTATGGATTCAATATTGAATCCATATTTATTTATATTTTAATATTTTTTTTTTTTTTTATTTTAACAGTGAATAATATTAAATAAACATGATTTAAGGTTATTTTATTTAAAATTATTATGAAATAATGATAAATTTAAAAAAAGGGCATACTCTTGCAGAAATTTACTATGATTCTCAATCAACATTTTTCCATGTTAATTTTACATTGGTATTTTTTTCTGTGTGTTGAAGTTATTTAATTATTAGACATATTTAAGAAGAACATTTATTATAAATAAAACGTTATTGTTACATTAAAGCGTATTTAATCCAGTGGCGCTTAAATAAAATTACAAATTGTCTTAAATTCTATTGCAGACAACCACATCAAATTTCTCCGCATGCCTCTAAAATATTTCGCTCGAAAGTGTTAACATTACACTTTCAAATTACAAAATTCCTTGAAAATTTAGCACATTTATTCGATAAATTTATAAATTCATGAATTTTCTAAACAAAATTTGAAATACAGCATGAGTTTGCACCTTAATAAGGTGCGAAAATGAGTTAAATAAAGAAACAAATTCTCAAAATAATTCATTTTATGGACAACAACAATCCAAGAACTTTAACATGAATCCTTTATAAACGTGCTACTGGTATCAGTAGAGAATAAAAAGAAACACTTGTTAGATGCTGTTTGCGGTTTTTTATTTTAACTAGACTTCAAAACAAATAAAAAGAGTTAACAAGCGTAGTTAACCGTGACTGAAAGGATACAACAGCAAAGAAATCTAAAGCGGCTTAAAACAAAGACTTGTATCGTGTAGCTGATGTGTAGGTGCAAAACGTGGATAGTCATGGAGTATAAAAAACAAGTGTATACAGCAGTTTTTCTTTTTTTTTTCGTGAAATAAGGATCATAAAGAAGGGTATGAATTTCAAGAATTCATAAATACCAAATAATCGCCTGATTATCGCTTAATAAATGCCAAAAACAAAAGTGAACAAAAACTTGTAAGATTTTTTTCTTCTAATGTTGCCTAATATTTTTATAAACGTTTTTATGATCTTGAACAAAAATTCTTAGAATAAAACGTCATAGTTTTTAAGGCATCTTAACAAGAATAAAATAAAAAACCCTTTCAACGATTTCAATCTACCGCTATAAAGCAACACGAATTTAAAGAATAAAAAAACCCCTGATATAAAAAACTTTTAAAAAAATGATGTTTTCATATTTTGTTGACGTTTATTTTTATACTTTTTGCTATCACGAGTGGTGAATTAGGATAAATTAAGTTAGTTATTCCGTATGTAACAATGAGAAAAATTCATTAAAGGGCCTACAAAAAGCATATTGTTCATTTACTACAACAACATCATAAGACAAAAATTAAGAGTTTTGACCAAATATCACTAATAAAAAGTAAACCATTCTCATGAAGATATTGTAAAACCAACTCTTGAAAGAAGATTCGTTTTTGTTGTGTTATTATTCCGTATTTAACAATGAGAAAAATTCATTTAAGAGCCTATAAAAAGCATATTGCTCATTTACTACAACAACGTCATAAGTCAAAAATTAAGAGTTTTGACCTAATATCACTAATAAAAAGTAAACCATTCTTATGAAGATATTGTAAAACCAACTCTTAAAAGAAGAATAAAATATTCGTTTTTGTTGTGTGGAAAATTAAAACTTTAGTCGTTTCCTTCAGTAACTCGCTTAAGATAAATCCATCTGTCTGTCCTGCCAATAAATAATTGAACGACTCAACAGAAATGAATAATTTTGATGTAAAATTTTTTTCTAGCTTTATATAAAATTGATTGTGAACTCAAATGTGAACCGACCTCCCTCAAAAATTTATATTTTTATGGGGCTTACTTGGTATATACTACTAGCCGTTCCCATGGCGTTGCCTGCCCAGAATGAAATTTTCATTAACCATTGAAATTGCCCATCTGCCCCTTCATATTCCTAGCTTTGAAAAACATATAAACCCTGTGTGTTTTAATTCCGCTTATCTATCTATTCAAATTTCTTCAAAATTGGTTAGATATTTTCAGAGGGGCAGTGATTCTCCGTATGTCCCTTCTTGATCCCTTTCGCATTCGGTCAGGGGACGGTCGAGCGGAGAGATAGGCTGGAGGCGGAATGGAGAATGAACAGCGTGCTCGTGTTAAAATGGCTTTTATTTTCTTTTGAGTACGGAAACTATTGCTTTAATGTATTTCTTCTAAAACGATAATTAATATTTTCTGAATATATATAATATGAAATTAGAGAAATACAACGTACCAAAAAAAAAAAAATCCCTCTTACAGATCCTCATTTACTCAGGGCCTTGAAAATTCAAAAAGTAACAGTTAAAGAACAAAAAAGTACCAAAAAGCCCCTCTGACAGATTCGTATTCACTCAGGACAATTGCAATACTAATGACAATTTAAAAAAGTATCAGTTTAAGAAGAAATAGTTACCAAAAAGCCCGTTAGAGAATCTGATCCACTCAGGAAAGTGCATGTTTAATTTTATGTTTTAAGTGCAATACTAACAGCATTACAAGAAGTACCAATTAAAGACCAAAAAGTTCCCCCATAGAGTCTTATCACTCAGGATATTGTATGTTAAATTTTATGGTTCTAGGTAACTTAAAAAAAGTACCAGCTGTAGAAACAAAAAGTTAAAGACAGAAATTTAATATTCCGTATTTCCCCTTTTTGTACTTTTTTCTCCCCATTGAAGTATCAAAAATTTCAATATTGTAGTGAGCGCCCATTTAATACGTATAATCCAAAGAATGGAGAAAAAAATTTTTGAAAAAAAGGACCAACAAGGAATGCAGAAAAATTCTATGTAAAAAAGTACCACCAATAATAGAATTTGTATTTCTGTGGCCGTATGGAAAAACTAGTTAACTCCACTTTTTGCAAAAAATGAGATAACACCAAAAATAGAAAGCGTGTTTCATTTACTATCACTCTATCAGATCGAAATTTTAATATAGTTTCTCGTTTAAAAGTTATTTGAAAAACAAATATCAGAAAAATACCAATTTTTATGTAAAAACTAGATAAGTCCATACATTTTTTGAAAAAACAAGATAACTCCATAGTGTCTTAAGAAACAAAAAATTAGAAGTTAAAAACGACGTTGTGTCGATAACTAAGAGAAAAAGAGCGAAATAGAAAAAATTCGGGTCACTAGCTCTTTGGGTCAAAATTTTAAACCTAAAATTTGCCATTCCCGATAAATCAAAGAATATTATAGAATATAGAATATTATATCATTTCTGAAGTTCTTGATACATAGAATAGGACTGCCAAACACCCGAAATTTTTCCGAGTAATAGTTTTTAACCCATAAAGATCTACCGTACTCTATATGGTACAGTAACTTTGAAAAATCTTTCGACAAATATTGAGTGCCCCGGTAGGCTAGCTGGTAGTGAGCTAGTCTCTGGCGGGTTCGATTCCCGCCAGAGACTCTGGTTTCTTTCCTGCAGACAAGCGCAAAGCTTCGCGGGGTTTAGCTTAGGGAATTAAAAAAAAAAACAAATATTTTTTTTCTGTTGCAAAGATAAGACAGGGTTTTTGGTCAGCTAAACTAAAAAATAATTTTATAACCCATAAACTGGCCTATCAATTTCATAAAATCAAGAAGGGTAAGCCATAAAGGGTAAACCTTTTATTTCAGTTTATAAATAAAAAAAGACAAAAACTCGGCTTATCTATAAATTTAAAATTGTAACGTTACTGATTGATTCATCACCGCACAGCCTAAACGCCTGAAGTTAAAAACTTGAAATTTGGAGAGGAGGTTGGTCTCTCACCAACTAAGACGGTTTTTTTTAAAATTCGAAAAATATCTCCAGAACTAAAAGAAATACAAAAAAATGTAATATGTATCGTTGTTCTTTAGAAAAATAAGCGGACAGGTGTCAGGTACTTTTTTGAAAATCGCCCCTTTTAGGGAGTAAATGGGTGAAACATGTATTTTAGAACTTTTTTGTCACCCCATCTATATGATTTATATGAAAACTCTAGAGGTCCATATCTCGAAAAATATGCGTTCGCGCCACTTTTTTCACTTAATATTTTCTTCTTATTTTTCAATTTGCTATTACCCTAGGGGCTTTTATTTTATTTATAGCTGCGTCGGTTAACTAGATTTAAGCCCGAAAAAGTACGAAAATTAAGGTTTTACCCGTTTACTCCCTTAAAAGGGCCGAATTTAAACAAAGGTCCAGGCACTTGTCAGCTTATTTTTCTAAAGAACAACGATAAGTATTAAATTTTTTCTGTCTCTTTTGGAGATATGAGTGAGGTTAGAATAGTTTGTGGTTCGCTAGTTTAGTAGAACACCCCCTTCCCCCCCATCTTACTTTTACCCTCATGAAATTTTTAGCTCAAACTTGATTTCTTCTAAGAACATGTAATTTTTGTCATGTCTATATCTCGGAAACCAGTTGGAATTTTGTTTTTTTTTTGTCTTCGCCACAATTTTAGCTATACACTATCGAGTTTTTGACGGAAAATACATCTGTAAAATGTGAAAACATAATTTTCCTGTGTTATAATATTCTAAAGAATTATGAGCAATATTATAGGGAATATTTTTTCTGAGGATATCTTTACTGAATTTTCCACAGTTTGGCAGCAGTGGCACCGGCCCAAAAATGTAGAAAAATATATAAAAAATTAACATTTTTGGTATTTTGCCAATTTTAAGGCACGAGGTTCCATTTTTTTAGGTCAGTTGGTTTAACACTTCTTTTTCCTGGTCTAAAGCTACGTTTGAGCCGAAGATAGGAAACCAAAATCCCCATTGGTTTCCGAGATATAGCCGTGAGAAAAATTGCATATTCTTCGAAAATCTAGTTTTAGCCAAAATATAAATGAAGCTATAAAATCCGAGCAGAAGCTAAACTAGCGAAAGCAAATAGGGTTTTGTTAATTTCGATTAGTTTGAGAAATTCCGCACTAGAAGCAGTTCAGCCGGTTCAGCCCACTTTACCTACTTAATACGCCTTTGGCAGAATATTGTGATAGAATTTCGCTCAATTTAGTTTTGAATGGCAAAAAATTTCAACTGCTGAAGTAAACTAACAAATCGGTCCAAAACTTATTAAAGGTCCCATTAAAAGCACATTCCCTAAAAAATACTTTAACACGCCTTAAGCCTTAACGACTTATTTTACCAGCATAACATTAAGGATAGTTCAGATTTTAATTACTTTAATTAGAAAAAATATAAGGACGATTCGCTGAAAATTCTGTGTGAAGGGTATTGAAGATTCGTTGTAGTGTTCGTAATCGTTTTTTGTTTCTCTTAAAAAAAAAATAAACAAAAGCAAAACAAAAAACTTTCTTCCAAAAACACCGCAAATTTTGGTATAATTCGTTTTTAATAACCCGCTGTTAATCCTTTGGTCGCATTTCTCTATCTCTGGCTCTTTCTCCATCAATATTTTTAAAATAAGTAATAAATTTTCTTAATATCACGATCAACTATATTTTAGTATGTGCTTGAGTAAAATGTCGTACATCTATGTTCGTATTTATCTTTTAATAAACGTATTCTGGTTTACCAAACAAATTGACCATAAATTTTCATTTTCATTAAGATTTTTATCTCTAAAACATTGTGTTTCTGCAGTTGTATCCCCTCAGCCTCACCGAGAGAAAAAGATACGGATACAGGTCGAGTGTAATGTGATATAATTTTTATTTGTTTTCGATTACAAAATCTCACTTGGTCATTTGTTACTTCGTACTTTGAAACACTGAAACTCATATTTTGTTGCACACTCTGATAAAGCAATAAATTTCCATCATTATCACAAGACAAAACAGCGGTTTTGTTAAATCTTTCCAATGTGGGCGTTTCTTAGTTTAGCGGCAAATAAAAACGCCTGTTTTATAATGTGTTTTCTTCATTTATCGCTGACTAGTTTTAACAGCGAAAAGTAAAAGTTATCTTGTGTTCTGATACAAGAGATAAAATGTTCGTGGAAATCTTAGCAGGATATAATTTATTATTTAATTAGTAAAAAAATAAGGTTATTTTATTTACGAAAATATTTAGAGTTTATTGTTTAAATAATATTATAGCTAAATAGGCTGAAGTATTTTGGTCAAACCGTTTTTAGTAGCACAATATCAAACTGTGACTGAGGTTCTGGGAAAAAGGATTAAATTCAAAAAATGAAATTATGTTTGAGTTAGTATTAAAAAAAAGCCTTACTATTTTTTAAAATACATACTAACATAGTTAAAAAAAACAAGAACATTTTCTTTAAATAAATTAAAAAGATTTTTGCTTTCGAGTTAGTTGTACAAAAAAAAATTTTCCGGAAAATATTTTTTAATTCGCTTACACTTTCTTATATATTTCTTTACTGAAGTTCTCTTATCCTTGAATATTAAGCCCGAAAAATTGTAAATCCAACTATAAAAGTCTATGAAAACAATTAAATTTAAAATTCGATTAAAACAATTGTTTGCTTTCATTCATGAGTAGGTTTAGTGTAGGGAGTAAAACTAGAACGATTTCAATTCGATAAATTTAAAAAAGTTTTCCAATACCCCATTCTTCTCATCGTACAATAAAGTTTTTTATGCTGTGCGGAATCTTTTACACCTAGGGAGATTGACTATTCAACTTTTTTCCAAAACCGGTTTTCAAATATTCTAAATAGCTGCTATTTAAAAACAACCGGTAACCGGTTTTAGTTCGAATACATAAAAATACAAAAATCAAATTAGTTTTTATAATAAAAAGTTAATTTGAATAAAAACAAAAGAATTCAAGATGATAAGGAACCAACAAAATATATAGATATGACCTAACAAATATTTGACGTTAGAATCCAAAAAAAGCATGACCAGTAAGTAAATTGATCAAACTTAAGTTTATGTTTAATAATTTCTAGTTATTTACTAAACTTTTTTCCTAAGATGATAATTGTATAATATTATTTAGAAACGGTTAAGTCATGTTTGCTCTAGCCAAACGTTTTGCAAAACCAAACAATTCTGGAAGAAAACTAGTGGTTACGTGTAGGACGTCAAATATTTAATAGGCGTGAACATAGCTTTAGAATTTTGAAAACTTTGGTTTAAAAAAATTTAAGGAATTTAATAAATTTATTATTTGAGATATTTTTAAAAATTTATTTTAAATGAGTTTTAATTAGTTGGTGGTTAAGCATGTCTATATGAATTAGTAGACTTCAACCATATTTTTGAAGAGTTGCAAACAAAACCTCTTAGCCAGGATTATATAATTTAAAATATTTTGTTTTAGCATTATAGAAACGAATAGTATTATGAACATTAGGGCGGGTTTAAAAAAAAATCGTATAGCAAAAACGTTATCTAAATACATAAAATTCTAAGAAAATTCTCCGATGAAACCATGGGTCTAAAATAAAATCCTAATACGCGCCCCTCGACTGGAAAACTTATATGCTCGCATTTACAAAAAAAAAAAAAAAATGTTTAAAAAAATAGCTTTTTTCAAAAAGAAATCGAATTTTCTGAATAAAATTGGTTAGTAAGTCTGAATTTACACGTTTCATCTTTTGATGCTCAACTTCTTTTCAATTCCCTTTTAAAGATGCCAATATAATCACACGCAGCAACGGGTTTCAACTTTTTACGGTTCAAAACAATAATAATTTTAATAACAGCAAATCAAAGAGAAAAAGAAAAGAAAAAATTACACGCAGCCATCGTTGTACATATACCAACGAATAAAAACACAAAGCGTACTGACCGAGTACAGGCATCTCCGTACTAACCCCCTTTCTTCTTTCTTCCCTCACCTAAAAACATAGGAGTAGAGCATCAAAAGATGAAACGTGTGAAAGCAGACTAAGGTAGTTCTTGTGCACTTTATATTTTTTTACACTCAAAAATTTTTTACATTAAAAAAAATATTCAAACAAGTAAAAAAGTTTGTATATAATTTTATATTTAATATTTTTATAAAGAACATAGATAAAAAAATTTCTTTCATAATTTAATAAAAAAGATTAAAAATACAAAAAAAAAAAATATTACACTCAAAAAATTGTTTTCAGTTTTTATAAAATAACTTTTTTTTTGTTAACTAATGTTTCCTGACGTATCACAGAAAAGAATATAGATGGTGTTCTGGCAGTAACTATAGAAAGTCGTGCCAAAATACCTAGAATGGAAAGTAAAAACGATTTAAAAAAAATTAACATGTAATTAATAAGTAAAGTTTTCTTAGGGCCATTATTACAACTTACAAATAGTTATTTTTAGGATGCTATCTGACAGATAAATAGTTTTTGGTTATTACAAGTTAACATTAACCTTAAAAGTGACTGATAAGCTAACATCAGGTTTGTCCTCATGGTAACTTTACAAGTAAACTTTAAGAACTTGAAGATGCCATATTTTCTGCTGAAGATATGGTAACTTCAATGACAGTTTTATGTAGTCGTAGTCGTTGCCACTACGTATTTTAAACAACCAAAAGTAGTCGGTATATACTGTAATGTTGCCACAGTATATAAATTACATTTTTTATTTTATCGGACAGTTGTAATAATGGAAAAAACTTATTGATCACTTTATCGTTCAAGATAGCTATTGTTCACGTTAACTATCAGCAACTTTATCATTAGGTTGTAATAATGGCCCTTAAGGTGTTATGACACTTGCTATTTTTTGTATTTTTTCTATATTGGAGAACAGTGCAAATGTATTTGCATAGGAAATCTGGCTAAGTGTAAAGGGTATGATTATATCATAAAAAATCTTGAGATGTCAAACAAATATACGTGTGTTATCGATAAATAATCTAAGACTGTCAAAAAAAAATATAAGAATGTTTAACTTAAAATTGACCGTCCAGATTAAATGTTAGCACTGTTGCCACTTTTTTTAGTTTTTGATTGAAAGTAGCGGTTTTTAATTTTTTTTCCAATTTTTAGCTTTTTTTACCGGTTTTTGGGGGAACAAAAAGTGGGAAATATTGTTGGTTTTGTTAACATTTTATTTTGGAATCACAAACAATTTTTTTTTTAATACAACAAAATTTAATGCAAATAATGAAAAATATTACGAATTACATCGGGGTATATTCTTTAATTGAAAATTTATGATCTGAAATCCCATATGAAGGGCACCTGCTTCATTTCATTTATCAAAAACCAAGTATTTTCATCTGCCCAAGCTTTTACCATTTTTTTTTTTTTGTTTTAGTCAAAGTTAAAAATATACATGAGAAATGTCAATAAGAAAAAAGGGTTTGTTTACATATTGTATTTCTTGTTCCTTCTCGCATTTGTTGTTTCATTCAGTCAATCCTAAAAAAATTTAGTATTCTATAACTGCAAAAAAATTACTGAAATATTGTTTGAGCGAAAACACTTTTTTGTTTGTTTATCGAAACAAAAAAAAGTTATTTTATTAATACTGAAAACAATTTTTTGAGTGTAATTTTTTTTTTTTTTGTATTTTTAATCTTTTTTTATAAAATTATGAAAGAAATTTTTTTTATCTATGTTCCTTATAAAAATATTAAATATAAAATTATATATACAGGCCTGTCATAGAATTCCATTCCGATCGAAAGTGGTTTTAATTCCGTATTTTGCTTCTTCAGAAAACGAAAAACGAACAAAACGAATCTAAGTGGAATTGATTGTTTCAGTATTTTATAACCGAAAAAACTACTTAAAACTATTTTTTATGGATAATTAAATGTTTTTTTTATGATATAGATTGAAGAAATAACACACTTTTGATTTATTTTACTTTATAGTGATTTTATTAAAAACATAATAAATTCTTTACCGTTGCGTTGCCACCTTTTTTTCCTCACAAACCACTTTTTGTTTTTCTACGCTGAACATTGCCATACTTAACACAAAAATCATATGGTTTTTATGTAAAGTTGCCAAATCCAATTGTAAAACCAGAGTTGTTATAAAAAAAAACACATTTAGCAAAATCGATCGGAATCTAAAGAAGCTAAAACTAAATCGATCGGAATTGAACATACGGAATTAAAACCATTCCGATCGGAATTTGTGACATTTTGTACCCCTAGGGTCGACTCCAAGGCAGTTATGGGACTTTTTCTTCAATATGTGTCTAGTCTGTATTGAACATTTTGTATGGGAGCCCCCTTAAGAAATGGAAATAACGGAAGGTATGTTAGAAACAAATAATGAAGGTGCAAAATAAAGTGGGGTTGGTCACTGTTGTTAAAGGCTAGATTAATACATGTCAAGAACTCAAGTAATAAGACAAAGTGTGATAGTGTAAATGCAATGTGTCACGAAAATGACAAGTATTATGAAAAAAAATTAACATCCCATACGACTTAATCGTTTTTTGAAAAATTTCTAAACAATAATACTTTTCATTGGATCAGGGTTGCATTTTATTTCATGTGTAAGTGTTTATACTTTGTGTGATGGTGTGAACACAAACTGTCATGTTAAATTAGAATTTTTGACAGTCGCAACAAAACTCATTCGATTTCTATCTCACAAAGTTTTATGGTATACGTAAGACTTGTGAGATAGTGTAATCTAGCCTTAAATACTGTATTCTACTTTTTATTCAACATAATGAATTTGATCAAGCTTTTATAGATTTATATGTTTTTGTATATTGAAAATATTTTATATACTTTATATATAATTTTCAACGTTATGTATCCTTTGGATAAACGTAACGCTGTTTTTATTACAATAGTCACATATTTGACCCATCTAGGGGCATCATAGGCGCTGCAGGGGTTAAATTTAAGAATATCATATGTTTTGAGAAAATGTAAAGGATAAAAGTCTAATGGAGGTCGGTCATACATTTTATCGCGCTAGGTGCGACTCTTATGCAGTTATAGGGCTCTTATTGTACTATATATGAATTATATTCTTTATTTATGTTGCCGCCATCATTTAAATTATTTCGAGCTAGTGGATTTCGATGCAGTTCAAGCCTTTTTAGATATTTTATGGTACAGTAAGGTCTTTGTGAAAGTTCGAGTTTTTTACGTATGTACCAGGAGCGGATGTGATGATTAGAAGAATTTTTTTTTTGCGGTCTTTGGATTTTTTTAATATTAGAGACCGAGACACCAGATTAGCGTTTAAGACAAAGTTGACACGTAAGAGTTTACAGTATAGTTTAAGGCTAGAATTTCTTCCAAGGAGCCAGTTAAATTGAATTGCTTTAAGGTCCGTTTTCACAAATTAACTCATTTATTTTCTATTGATTTAACCATTCTTCCAATTGATATATATGTATAGTCGAGGAGAGCTGTTTCATCAGCAAAGGTTGATGTTTGGGTGTAATTGTTGATTATCATGTCTGAAGTCTATATGATATACAGAAGAGGTTTTATATTGCTTCTCTGAGGGACTCCAGCATTAATCGGTTTAGGAGTTCTTGAAAAATTATCTTCTTTAATAATAAATTTAACACCAATCAAATAGCTCTTCAACAGCTTGTCAGTATTTATGGGTAAGTTTATTTTCAGTTTATCTATTTAGCCTTCATGCCATACGCAATTTGAAAATGTTTGCAATTGATCAAAATGCAAGGAATTTAAGCAGCACGCGAATTGAAAGACACGTTTAAATGCTATTTTGCTAGTCTAAAATACTGTTTTGATTAAACGCCATAAAAGAACATAAGTTTTTCATCGAATCACTGCTGTTTATGAAAAAAGGATCCATTATACCAACGCCAAGCACAAGAACTCGTATGTAATGCACGTCCAACCGGCTGAGCCAATGCTAATATCCATGACGTCAAGGTAATGCTCTGTAATTGGTGAGACCAAAAGGATCCCACAGGAAACTGTACTATACACAACACAAATGTGAAGCTATTATCGTCGATCATGACAATTAACGTCAAGTTTTAAAATATTGAGAAAAAGTGATTGGGAAGTTTTGCCTTAACCGTCTTATTGTTCAGACCTTCTACCATTTAACTATCATATCTTTCGATCGCTGCAGGACACTCTCATTGGCATAAGCTTCACCTTAGAACAGGCCTTTCAAAGTTGGCTTGAAGCGTTTGAGGGCTTATAAAACGAGCAGTATTTTAGACGCCAGATCCATATTTTCACAAAATAATGGAAACTGGTCATAGCTAAAGCCCTTATGACACTACATTTTTTATTCAAGTTCAAGTTTTGGTGAACAGCTACTGCCGATGAACCCTTCGTATAAGTGTGTGATTGATATTTTACTACACACCCATCAAGCATCATTTTAAAATAAATTTTATTACGTGAAATTCCAGAAAAACTCAATTTTCTGCACACGTTTTTATTCTCAAAAACTATTTGAAATTTGTTTTAATTTAAATGGAAAATAAAAATATATGTATATATATCAAAAAAATTAATTAATTTATTTTAGTGTTAATTTGAACAGCAGTATTAGTTTATTTCAAAATCAAACCTACCCAGTTGGCCAGATTTCCGTTGACGTCATCGTCGTCAATGATGTATGCACGAGTTGTCCCCTGTCATTTAGGTTTTCTGGAAGACAATTTTCAGGAAATTGTCGTTCAGGACAGTTTGATCGACATTGTTTTATAAGTTATCTTCTATTTAGCTCTATATGGGACAGTATGAGCGACATTGTCTTATAAGTTGTCTTGTATAAAAGCTATTGACGACAAAGTTTTCTTGAATGCTATTCAATCACTTGCTTGGTTTTCTTAAAATTCACACATTCTTTTTTTTAATTGTTGATTTAAATACCTACATAAAATTTACGAATTAGTTCTAAACAGTAAAACTGAAAAATGCCGATAAAGTTATTCGAGGGCTGGAAAATGGATGACATGTAGTTAAACTTCACTGTCAACTTTAGGAATGCTTATAAAAGTCGAATATAAAACATGTAACAGAAATTAAAATTCCAACTCTACTAAAAAACTGCCTGAAATAGATAAACATATAATAATTTTTGTCGTGTATGTCAAAAAAGACGACATTGTTATGCATGTAGTCTTTGACGACAAAGTAGGAGACATTGTCTTTCTTTGTGTCGTGCACGATTTTCGCGACACTTGTTCGAAAATGTCGTTGACGATTTGTTCTCGCTGTCCCTCATATGTCGTACAGAAATTAACATTGTCGTGCATCCGTCTTCGAGGATGTCTTCAAGACGTGGCCAACTGGGTATTTTGATTTTTCATACTGCATTGTCTGTGTGACGCATACATAAATAAAAATTTTAAATTTACAAACACATGCCGATTGCATGAGCATGATCAGTATGTGTCTATAGGCCCCTTAATGTAATAGAAAAATGTAAAAGTGCAAAGAGTTGAGCTTTATTAAGATAAATGGCAAACTGTCAAAAACTTTACTAAAGTTATCAAGGCGAATTCATAAAGGTGATCGCATCATGAGATAGATTTACGCTAGCTATCTCTTTTTTTTTAAATAATAATACTATGTATTTAGTTGTTGTAAAAAGTTAGAGTGAATGTCAAAATTATTTGTTCAAAATATAAAAAAGGAATTTTTTTGTTAATAAAATATACACAATTTCTAGAAAGTAAATCTTTTTATTCTATTGAAGATTCATTGTGGCTCCACTTATTTCTTACGCATTTTTAATTCCTTGTGTTTAAATTTTATGTTCACTTTGTTTTAAATAAGTTTTTTTTCCAAGTTTTTATATTTTTACCGAATTTTAAATTTGAATTAATTTTTTCATAAAATGTAAACGAAGCTTGGCATTCAGCATACACACACAAAAAAATAAACAATAAACAGATGACTCGAAAATGTCACCTATATGAATTCGCCTTGAAAGTTATCGATAAAAAATGAAGAAATGTAAAAATATGTAAAATTGTTCAACTTAAAATTGAAATATTAAAAGTGTTGCTGAATCACCGGTTTATGGGCAAATTAAGCGATTTTCCGCTTTTTGTTTGACAACATATCATAAAATAAACAAAACCGTAATAAAAGAAAAAACTTAGTTTACATTTTTTATAGTTTGCTCTTTCTAACATTTACTATTTCTTTCTACCAATTCTATATCAATTCAATGAATAAAAAATGTAGTGTCATAAAGGCTTAACGATATCAAATTTTTTAAATACATAAAAAACTATACAATTTTACTTAGTACAAATCACTTCGCTCAATGTACATATAATTTTTCTTAATTAAAAATCGTACTTTTTCCACAACAAACAGATGGTAGAATCCTCTACAGAAGCTCTTCAAACAACAAATTTTCTCTTTAATCTTCTTGGTTTTTGCAAAACTAAACAATCACCTTAACGCAATCCTTTTGACAAAATTTGACTTCCCTAACCAGGATTAGCACAAATAAGATTAAAACAAAGCGGTGCGATAAGAATCACAAACAGTAGCCATGAAGATTATGAATAAGATAATACTAATTCGGTAATCTTTAAGAACTACATGGGATGTATGTAAGACTATTTGGAATGAATGGACAATCTATATTTTAGAATGAAATAAAAGCAAGCATAAAAGAAAGTTGACAAGGCGTGTTGTCGCTTAAACTAGACCAAAAAAGAATTTCGAACTGTCGCAAAAGTATAAAATAGAATTCTAGTATTAGAAATAGATGACTAGATTAGGCCACATGCCCTAATGCTTAATGGGTTTTAGTATATGCAAGCAAAAATAAACAACTGTATTTAAAGATTAAGTTATTAAATATTTTTTGTGGTAAAAGACATTTCAAAACTCACATTCCTGTTATTAAGTTTGTTAAAGTGTTAACGGTCTGACAGTTTGAATAATATTCATAATCAATTTGAAAAATATTTGCCTGAAAGTCGGACAACCAAGCAACCAACCGAACGTTTAGGATATTTAAGACTTCCGTCTTTAAGTGATGAGGAGCTGGGTTGCAACTTAATTTGGCTGATGATATGTGCCCAAAATGGCTGGCAGTTTAATGAAATTCTTTAAGTTTCTCATAACATTTTATTATATAAAACGACATAAAATAATTAACATTTGTTATAGTGGCCTAAAGCTAACTAAAACATAAATTTTAAAGTAAAATAAAAAAAAATCCTGAAGTAAAAAGACTTCAAGGATTTGCATTAAACAAAACAACTGCTAAACTCAAAACTGTAGTGTCAGTAGTAGTTTATGCCATTGTTAAATTCATTATCGGTACAATATTCATTCATGCCTCTTAGGCTTTCCAAGCTTAACTCATCTTCTGAAACAAAAGTGGCGGCAAAGGCTTGTCGTCAACTTAAATCTCAGTAAAAAAAAATATGGAATAAATGCAAAAATGCTTTTTTTTAAAGAAGTTGGGATTTTTATAAATTTTGCATTCAAAGAAACAAGTAGCTGAATTGCTTAAAGGTTTTCAAACCGACCACATAACATTCTATGGGATACACAAAAAGAATGACAGTGGGCTTGCCCAACTGTTTAAAAAATATATCTTAGTTTTAGCAATTAAGTCGTTTGCGTAACAATTAAATAATATAAACAACCTCCTTTTCTTTTCTCCGATTTTGAATTGTTGGTGATGTCTGAGAATGCTGTCCTTTTCACAAGCCAAATGTCAATTTGACGGAAGAATTCAAGTTTAAAACAAAAAGTTATTTATCTTCTTTTTGTCTGCTATTTAAAAAGAAATTCATTCATAATTTCTCATTAATCTCTAGCGCGCTTAATTTTTAGTCTTTAGCCTCATGTAGAATTTGATGTGTTCGGAATCGGGTTTTTGGTGCCGCATGTGTGGGGTGGACATATAGTAATTTGTTTAATTGCTTTTTAGCCTTGAGCGACACATTAACGTACGACACCATTTCAGCTTTGCCAATGCAAAAGTGTATTACGGTTGCACGAGAGTGAATTTAGTTTAAATACGGTATTTAGGTTGTTCATTTAAAGTTGACATGTTGAGTGTTTTGTTGGTAGGATGGCCAACCGGCCGGCAATGCAACAAGTGCATCTTGAGGTATTGCACGTTGCAATATGTATTGTATGTTTGTAACTGTGTAATGCTTAAGTTGGTGGCAGCTTATAATTTACGTTTATTGTTAATTGGAATTAAAAAGCGGCTAAAGATTAAAAACAATAACATTGAAAATTAAAATATTACAAAATATTTAAATAATCATATTTAAAGTAAAATTTATTTAAAATTTAAATATTTTTGATAAAAACTAAAGCGACTTTAAACTTGCGTGTGAATGAAAATACAAGGAGAGTTGGTTTGGTATGTTAACCCTGGTTTTATGTTACCCTACACAAATTTTGTGTTTAAAATATATGTTTGCTTAAACTATATATATGCTGAAATACAAATTTGTTTATTGTAAATCTATATTATAAATATCAAGTTATTAAAGTTATATAAAGGGTGGTTAAATTTCAAGGGCCGATGTTGATTTTGAATAAAACACAAACTATTTAGGAAATTATTGTAATTTTATTTTATAATGATATATTGTTATTACTAAATTATGTATGGAACAAAATATCGGCCAAATGGGCGCCGCGACCACGGCGGCACACCTCCATCCGATGGTCCAAATTTTCGATGACCCTGAGGCATAATGGAGGTTCTATGCCGTTAATGTGCCGAATTATCTCTCCTTTAGCTCTTGAATTGTTGCTGGCTTATCGACGTACACCTTTTCTTTCAAATAACCCCAAAGAAAAAAGTCCAACGGTGTCAAATCACATGATCTTGGCGGCCAATTGACATCGCCATTACGTGAGATAACACGGCCATTGAATTTGTTGCGCAAAAGAGCCATTGTTTCGTTAGCTGTGTGGCAAGTGGCACCGTCCTGCTGAAACCACATATCGTCCACATCCATATCTTCCAATTCGGGCCATAAAAAGTTCGTTATCATCTCACGATAGCGAACACCATTCACAGTAACTGCCTGACCGGCCTCATTTTGGAAAAAATACGGCCCGATGATGCCGCCAGCCCATAAACCGCACCAAACAGTCACTCTTTGTGGGTGCATTGGTTTTTCGACAATCACTCTTGGATTATTATTCGCCCAAATGCGGAAATTCTGCTTATTGACGAATCCACTGAGGTGAAAATGTGCCTCATCACTGAAGATGATTTTCTTCGAAATTTATCATCCATTTTCATAATAAGTCTGGATAACTTTAACACGTTGTTGGATTGTGTATCTCTCCATGGTTCAAATTGTGTAAGTCTGAAATAGAGAAATGTCAAATAAAATTTGGAAAAAAAACTTGGCGTTTAGGTGTGGTTCACATTCAACATCGGCCCTTACAATTTAACCACCCTTTACATACACAAAATACTGTTTTAATATCATTTAAATCAATTAGTACTTTTTCTGCACAGCGGTCACCATTTAAACATTTTTGATTCCCATCACTGTGTGTATTGTTTTATGTCTACTATTACTTTTTGTTTATGTATGTGAAAAACATATGACACGTTTTTAAACGTTCTATAAGTGCACTAACGTGCTTTCAGTACGGTGCGGTACATTACGGGTACAGCAACGTTTGCCTAACTGAGCCTTTAAAATTGAATATTAAAAGTGTTGCTGAATCAGCGGTTTATGGGCAAATTAAGCGATTTTCCGCTTTTTGTTTGACAACATATCGTGAAATAAACAAAACCGTAATAAAAGAAAAAACTTAGTTTACATTTACACTTTATTTAAAATTTAAATATTTTTGATAAAAACTAAAGCGACTTTAAACTTGCGTGTGAATGAAAATACAAGGAGAGTTGGTTTGGTATGTTAACCCTGGTTTTATGTTACCCTACACAAATTTTGTGTTGATAATTTTCAGGGTTTAAAAAACTGCAGTCGAAACCAAAAACTGCCGAGCAAAAAACGAAATTTTGTGAACAACTTTTCGATTTTTGAGTTGGTTTGACATCGACTGTTTGTGGAAGAAATGTCAGTTTTTCTACTTTGACAGCAGTTTTTTAAACGCTGATAATTTTAGTCTAAAAATAAAAGATTTGTTTTATTTATTAAACAAATTTACCTTGAATTGTCAAAAAAAAATGTTGGCTTGAATGGGCATAATATATTTACAAAAAAGATAATACATCTAACATAAGTTAGTGCTATATTCGGCAGTAACGAATCTTTGATGCCCTCCACCGGCAGTATTTCAGGAGTAGGCTCTATGTGGGATATTAACCCTCAAAAGAACATACGTTAGTTACCCTAGTGTGTAGTTTTTCACACACATGCCATGTCTGTCTACTTTGCTGTGGCTCCATAGTTCGCTTATAATCAAAGACATGATTTACGTAACATTAATGATGTATTTGTCCCTTTGGTTGTCAACAAAAAACCATACAAAGCTTGTTTGTATTTTATATAAGCAATCACTTTATAAAACATACATTGCATACAGTTCGCAACAATATCAATAATATTTACACTTGCCGACAGAGAATTTTGTCTCTAGTGCAAATTACATAGAAACTACAAATGTGTAGAAAACCACACACGAGGGTAGCTTACGTAAGTTCTGAAATATTTCGTTACTAAAAATTATTTTTTTATCAAAAAATTTGTTTTTAGTACTTAATTGATATTGCTTACAAAGTCAAAGTCTTTTGTGTACCTCAACAATTTTTTTGTTTATCGTGTAAAAATGATTCATTATGTGTGGTTTTTCACACAAGGGCAATTTTAAGGTTACGCTATTAACCTGTCTGTATATGCACAATTTGGCAGATCGCTTTCTAATCTAATAAAACTATGACAGACCAAATATTTTGAAGATAACATTACTCGTTACGGTTTTACACGACTAAAGTATTTTCTGAGAGTGGGCGTATAGTAAATTATGGCGGATTGATTTTTAATCTAATGAAATTATGACAGACTAAATTTTGCCAAAAAAATATTATTTGTTACGGTTTTAGACGTTCTAAAGTATTTTCCGAGATGGGTCTTTGTATGAAGCGTATGGTAAATTATGGACCGACCTTCACAAAATTTGCGATTTCTGGACTTATAAAACTGTAACATACCAAATTTTATTACAATGGCATTATTCGGTACGGTTTTAGGCGTACTTTTTTTTTTTTTTTTTTTTTTTTTTTTTTCTCATTATTTATTTATTGAATCTTCATATATTAAATATGAACTAACAATAATTAATCAAATCTTAACCTAATACGTTATTTTTTGTCCTGCCAGTGCCAGACAAAAATTTTCTTCATCACGGGTTCTGTTCACTTATATAGGTGTTTATCGCTCATCTAATTGGATAAGTGCTGCAGTGTCTCTTCTTCTTAAGCGAGTGTGGCCGCCATGATTTAAAATATTTCGAGCTAGTGGATTTGGATGTTGTTCAAGCCTTTTTAAATATTTTACTGCATTTTTTGTTATAGTAGTTTTGACTAATGGAACATTGAGATCCTTGTGAATATTTGAGTTTTTTACATACCAAGGGGCAGCTGTGATTATTCGAAGAATTTTATTTTGGCGTCTTTGAATTTTTTCTATATTAGAGGCCGAGGCAGTGCCCCATAACTGAATACCATAGCACCAGATTGGCTTTAAGATGGAGTTGTAAAGAAGAAGTTTGCAGTCGAGACTAAGGACAGAGTTTCTACCAATAAGCCAATGAATTTGAATGGCTTTTAGTTTCATTTGAGTTAATTTTGCCTCTATATGGCATTTCCACGTTAATCGCCGATCCAGATGTATACCGAGATATTTTACATGCGAATGTTGAGGAATTATTTGATTGTTGATTGTAATATGGGGGCAAGATTCCCGGCGCAAGGTGAATGTTATATGCACGCATTTTTGCTCATTGACCATTATCCTCCATTGTCTTAACCATATTTCTAGTTGAAATATATGATGCTGTAAGTAACTAGATGCTTCAGAACGGTTTTCGTGAACGCTTAGAAAAGCAGTATCGTCTGCAAACGTTGATGTTTGTGTATAGTTGCTTGTTGGCATGTCCGAAGTATAAATTAAGTATAATAGGGGGCCCAGGATGCTGCCTTGTGGGACTCCAGCGTCAATGGGCTGAGGTGAACTTAAGAAATTTCCTTCTTTAATAATAAATTGACGACCGACTAAGTAGCTTTCTAGCAGCTTGTGTGTGTTTGCTGGTAAATTTTGCTTCAATTTATGTAATAAGCCTTCATGCCAGACTTTATCAAAAGCTTGCGAAACATCGATGAAGAGTGCTGAGCAATATTTTTTTTCTTCAAATGCTTTTCTTATGACATTTACTATTCGATGAGTCTGTTCGATTGTGCTGTGTTTTCTTCGAAATCCGAACTGATGGTTTGGAATACATCTATTTTCACTTAAAATCGGTGTTAATTTTGAAACTAATAATTTCTCAAACAGCTTTGACATATTTGATAATAAGCTAATAGGCCTATAAGACTCAACTTTTGTATGATCTTTACCTGGCTTTGGTATCATGGTAACTAAGGAAACCTTCCATTTTTGAGGATAGTATTCGAGACGTAAAATAGCATTAAAAATAAAAAGAATAATTTTCTTTGCTATGCGAGGTAGCTCTAAAAGCATTTTATTACTGATCTTATCAATACCAGGTGCCTTCTTAGTGTTTAAGTCACAAATAGCCTTTTCGATTTCTCTAATCTCAAATCTGAGGGGAATAGCTGCTCTAGCAGCAACAGGTGGTAACTCGACCGCAATATTGTGAGATATATTTGGTGTAAATACGTTTTTCAAGTGGCTAACAAACAGATTTCCTTTTTCAATATCGTTTCTTGCCCAACTACCATTCAAGTTTCTTAATGGTGGCTTAGATATAACTGGCCTTTTTAGATTTCTAGCTGCACGCCATAATGAGTAGTCAGATTGTGGAGTTGCATCAAGTTCCTTAAGATATTTTTCTAGAGAAGCCGTTTTCTGAGTCTGCAGTAACTTTCTTAGCCTTTTTGTGCACTCTTTTAATAAATTCTTAAGTTGCGGGGATCTGTACAGTTGCCACTCTCTTCGAACTCTCCTTTTTTCAGTCAAGAGCCGCTCGACATCTGAAGAATATATTTTATTATTTTTAATTTTTTTGGGGGTAACGCTGGAATGTTGAACAGCTAGTTTAAGATAACTGTCAAAGTTAACAATAGAGACATCCACATTCTCCGGTGTACTAAGCGAAATATTTTCTAGGCAATGGGCACTGAGAAATTTTTTATATTTTAACCAATTTATTTGTGTGGCTGACGTCGCTAAGTAACATGACGGAGATACAATTCTATTTGGGTTCGATATAGTAACAATTGTAGGTGTGTGGTCGGATGATAATTCTAAGGAAGCTTCAACATGAACCGTTTCTGTGGGGATGTTTTTAACCACGCCAAAGTCGATAACATCTGGAATTTTTTGCTGATCAGTAGGCCAATATGTTGGTTGTCCGCTCGCGACCACGTTTAAACCCATTTTAGAGATTGTGTTAAACAAAACACGACCTTTTGGTGTTATAAGTCGTGACCCCCAGAAGGTATGTTTAGCGTTATAATCGCCAGCGGCGAGGAAACAGGGTCCTAATGATTTAAAATATTTATAATATTGGCCTTCTGATATGGCAAATCTAGGTGGAGAGTATAAAGAAGAAATTACTAAGTTTCGATTAAGCTCTTCAACACAAATAGTCGTTGCTTGCAGATAATCTTCACAATGATCAAACATTAAGTAGTGTTTGATTCGGGCTTTTATCAAAATGGCAGAGCCTCCACAAGCTCTATCTCGAGGGTCCTTAGTATCATATAGTATATAACCATTGATTTTAAACGTATTTCTTGAGGTCAAGTGAGTTTCAGAAACCAACATGACATCAATTTGTTTATTTTTTAGAAAGTATTCTAATTCATTTTTATGCTGGCGGATGCCGTTTGCGTTCCAAAAACAGATTTTTAAACAGTTCATGGCTTGTTAAGTACAGCTTGCAATAACATCGATTGCATTCTTAGAATTTCCTGCATCATATTACCCATTGTGTTCGTAAAATTATTAACTGTTTGCACTAATGTTTCCATGGTTTTTTCAAGACGACTTAAATTAGAAACTGGAGTTTCTTCATTAATTGGCGAAGAACCTTGCATTGGCACATGGTTTGATTTTAGAATGTTAGCGTAGGAGGTTCTGTTATTACTAGGCTGTGGAGCCTGAATGTCATTAGTGTTTAGCTGATTTGTTACCTGCATTTGAGGGGAATTAGTTTTCGGTCCAACCGACTGCTTTACGATAGTGTATACAGGGCATCCTCTATAATTGGCTGTGTGATTACCGCCACAATTGCTACATTTTTTAACGTTGGGGTCATTTTTAGATTTATCGCAAAGAACTGTACCGTGTAGCTCACCACATACTACGCAAACAGGGGGTAAGTAGCAGTATGCCTTAGTATGGCCAAATTCTTGGCAGTTCAAACATTGAACGGGACCACCTCTCTTGTGCGGCTCCTCTATAGTTACTTTTCTGTACAGAATGTATTTTAAATCATAGATGGGATGCGTTTCATTTTTTTTAAGCTTTACGTCGCCGGGTTCAAACTCCACTCGAAAAAGTGGTTGGGGAATTTTTTCTCTATTTTTAATGTTTACTACATGTTTTACCTTGAAGCCTTTTTCTTCTAGGAATGTTTTGACCTCTTCTGGGTCCACACATGAGTCAATACCCTTAATCACTACCTGAAGACCTTTACTGCTTTTCAGTTGGTATGTATAAAAGTTTTTTTTTAGTGCTTCAAAGTTGTTTATTACTTTGCGAAAGTCATTCTCATGATTGACTTGAATTTTAGTCTCGTTTATACTACCACGCTTGATAGCCGCTACGTAAAACGAATTTTCTCCTATCACTGATATCAAACTCTTTATGAGCTCATTTGAATTTTGTTCCCTAAGATATATCGGGGGAGGCTTTGATGATTTTATGACGTTTGGTGCTTCAGAGGATTCATCCTCCAGAATTGCAAAACGATTTTGAGTATTTATTTTATCAAAAGTTGGTACTTTTGAGGCCGAAGCAACTGCTGCAGAAGTAGGGCTGCGTCCCCGTTTGAGCACTGTTATGTACCTGTCCATACCAACTTGTACTGTAGGCTTTTGAGAAATTTTTCCTTGAGTTACTGAGTTGTCCATAGCGGCTGTTTTGGGGTTAACCGTATCATCACTTATTAAAGTTTTTTTTGGCTCTGCGGCAGCGCCTGCAGTTAACAAACTTGTTATTGTAATACGATCGACCGTATTTGTAAACAAAGAAGGTGAGAGGGAACGCGTTCGAGTAATAGGTTTAGCCGTTAGGTAATTGCTATCATCGATTCTTTTTTTTGTTTCTACTTTTGTTTCGTCAACACTCACTGTAACATATGCATTTCTTTCATTATGTTTAATTGTTTTTGCATTGTACGCATTCATAAGTTTTTTTTTTTTATTTTACAGTTTGTTTAATTGTAGAGTTGACGTCATCTTCTAGTCAATGCACCTTGGCTGCTATTGTATTAGTATTGCGTCGGTAACGATGATCAGTCTTAATAAGTTTTAGTTGGCTAAAAATTCTCGAATGTTTTGTTTCTGTAAATTTTGTGTACAGATTCAAAAGATACGAAAAATGTCAGGATTATACATGATACCTGAAGTAGTCAAAATATACAAAAAATTTATCTTTCCTATTCTAACGGCAACACTGCTAAATACTTAAATCTTAAAGAGATTTACTCATTTTAATGATCTTTTTGGGACAGGCATAAGTGTTACAAAAGACCTCTGCTCGAAGATTGTTTCACAAGCACGAGCATTAATTTAATTTTACAATAATAAAGTTTTGACTGTTAATAGATGAACTGTTGAAGAAGAAGGATCTTTAGGTATAAAGGTTTGGATATCTCTTGTATATTAAGTTTGCTAATGGCGCAGTCACATTTTGCAAAACATATCCATTTTTGTGCCTTAAGATTTTTTTAATTTTTATTTCAAATACTATCTATTATACTACTGTCGAGAAGAGGACTTAGATAGTGCAGTGGTACCATCCTTTGCAGTCCTTTATTTCCGTTCAACAGCTTGATAAATTACTTGTTTATGTCTGATAGGGTTTATTTTGATCCAAACGGAAATGTTAACAAGCATAACTGCAGTGTATGGAGTAAATCTAATCCAGAAATACTTCATGAGACGCAATGAATAACTTTCTGATTTGGTGTCGCAAATGCGTGCGTGAGCATGTAGATCATTTCTATCATCTTTTAACCCTGGATGGTTACTTTTCATTTTAGTACATTAATATAACTCTTTGTCAAATCGATAATCTATTAAAAAAAACTTTAAGCGGATCGAGTTTTAAGTAAAAAGTCAACAAAATTTTTTTAGTTAAGCATTTTATTCAAAAATAAAATAAAATAAAATAAAATAAAGCATACAAAATAAAAGTTCTTTTCCTTTCTTAAGATTGGATACGAATTTAAACTCTGTTTTGTGTTTTCAAATTAGTTAACTTTTTAAAGCTTTCGTCATCAGCGAACGTTGTTGAAAAGGGGCATTATTTGAATACACATTTAAAAAGTTATATGATAATGTGTGAAAGAGCTTCGTCGATTCCATGAGCAGGAGCCATCCAGGGTTAAAAACAATTAGTTATACCAAATGGAATTCAATTTTCTATATATTAAAAAAAAAATTAAAACAATGATAAAACAAGTTATTCTGGTTTCTTATTATGGCACAATTGGTGCACCACCCTGTATATACATATTTATTTTAAATACAAAATAGTGTATACCAAATTCGTTCTGTGAAAGTTCTTTTCTGCCAGCATGTTGAAATTAATAAAAACAAGTTAGAGTGCTATATCCGGCTGTGCCGAATCTTTGATACCCTCCACCGAAAGTTTGAATATTTCAGAAGTGATATCTATAAGATGTCTATTTATTATTAATTTATCTTTATAAAAACAGGCATCAGCATTAAAATTGGTTGCGGCTTATATATATATATATATATATATATATATATTGATTCCTTTAGTTCCTATAACGAGCATAGGGCCTCAACAAAGTTTCGCCATTCGTTTCTACTTGGTGCAAGGTTCTTTATTTCGTTCCAGGTTTTGCCTGCTCTCAAGGCTTCTAAGTCTAGCTGTCTTCGCCAAGTGTGTGCTGGTCGTCCTCTTCTTCTACTACCCTGTGGGTTCCAGTCTATAGCATTACGGGTTACGTCATCTGGAGATCTTCGCAGTGCATGGCAAATCCAGCGCCATTTCCTTCTTAACACTTCGATTTGTATTTGCTTCTGATGAGTGCGTTCCCAGAGTTGTACATTGGATATCCTGTTGGGCCAAAAAATTTTTAATATTCTTCTCAGGCATTTGTTGACGAAGACTTGCAGGGTGTTCACATCTTTGGTAACCATGTTCCACGTTTCGCACCCATAGAGAAGAACAGATTTCACACATGAATTGAAGATGTTGATTTTTGTGTGGGTGGAGATGACTGGTGATTTCCACACTGTGCTGAGTTGGCCGAACGCTTGTCGGGCTTTCATAGTGCGATTCAGTACATCATCAGAAGATCCTCCGGCCGTTGTTATGATGCTACCCAAGTAGCAAAAAGTGTTAACATCCTGGATTTGAATGTTTTGGATGGAAAATGGCCTGTTACATGTGGAATTTATTCTCATGGCCTTTGTCTTAGGAATATTTATTTTGAGGCCTGCCTTTGCAGCTTCTGACTCTACCATTTTTAGGCTTTCTAACATGTCGGAGTGACTATGTGTTAGTAGGCATATGTCGTCGGCATATTCAAGATCGGGCAAACGCTCGCCAAGTCCCCACATTATGCCTCTGTTGTTGGCCGTTGCATTTTTCATAACGATGTCCAGCACAACGTTAAAAAGTAACGGTGACAATATGCACCCTTGACGCACACCCGCTTTACCAGAAACTTTGTCGCTTATTGAGTTTTGGTGTAGTATACGACAATTTGCGTTTCTGTACAACTCCTGAATGATCTCAATTATTTTTCTAGGAACGCCTTTACAGGTCAGTGCTTTCCAAATGGAATCGTGTGAAAGTGTGTCAAAAGCTTTTTCGAAATCTATAAAGACTAGGTAAAGGGGCGATCTCCATTCGACTGACTGCTCAATTATAATACGGAGGCTGTTTATATGATCTAAGCAAGACTTTTGTGATCTAAAACCCGCCTGTTCACAACGAAACTCTTTGTCAAGGGAGTCAGAAAGTCTTCTATTGATAATATTAGCGATTATCTTGTTTATCATGCTTAGAAGTGTTATTCCTCTCCAGTTTCTACACCCTGTAAGATCACCTTTCTTCGTTATGTTGATGATCAGGCCCTCTTTCAATTCGTCGGAAAGCTCATTGTTGTCCCACAATCTTTTTACCACATTCTGGAGCAGGAAGGCACTTGTTTGGGGGTCTACTTTTAACAGCTCAGGATTGATGTTGTCAGGTCCTGGAGCCTTGTGGTTTTTAAGGGCGTGTATAGCGTCAACTATTTCTTCTACTGTAGGTGTGGATACGGGTATGTCGGTCCTCTCGGTGTGGGTAGTGCAATTGCGGCTTAGACCTATATTAAATTATTGACCGAAAATCTTGATCTTCACGAAATTTCACAGTATCATTTATAGTCCTATAAAACTGTGCCGAGGCAAAATTTGTTATGATAGCATTGTTAATTATGGTTTTAGGCCTACTAAAGTGTTTTCTGGGAGTAGGGTTTCTATGGGGTCTAGGGTAAATTATTGACCGATATTCACAGAATCATTTATAGACCTATAAAACTGTAAAGTGCAAAATTTTGTTACGATAGCGTTAGTTTTTACGGTTTTAGGCGTATTAAACTGTTTTCCGGGTATAGGTCTTATATGGGGCATAGAGTAAATTATGGGCGGATATTCACGAAATTTTACGGTGTGATTTTCAGTCGAATAAAACCAATTTTTGCAAAATCTTATATGATTCCGTGCATTTTTCCACCATTTATGTTAGTTTTTGTAACAAAATTAGCAGTTTTTAAAAGGTGGTGGTTCCACATTTTGATTCATAGCTCTGATCCTACTGAATCGATTTTGCTGAATTTCAATCCCAAACTGCTTAGGATAACTACAAGCAATTTGACACCCAGTTTGTTCATTTCTTTTGAGTTTTTTGAAAGTGAGCGTGTTTTTAACAGACAGACAGACGGACAGACAGACGGACAAACAGAGGGACATGGCTAAATCTTCTTAGAATTACTCAAGAAGTCAGAATATATATACTTTATGGGGTCTAAGATGAATAATAAAAAAGTTTCACACGGAATGACAAACTTAGTATACCTTCTTCCCAACTTATTGTGGTGGAGGTGGAGGGTATTAAAATTTTTAAAAGCAAGAACGTGCACAATTATAAAAAAAGTTTAATTAACACGTTACTTGAGGATATTGTTTTTATTATATATATTTTTTTTTTTGGTCTATATTTCAAAAGTTATTGTGTAGCCTGTATCTCGCAAATTAGTACATTAATTTTTATCAAAGATTTCCTGTCGTCAAAGTAAAGAGTAATGAAACTTTTGCGATTAAACTTATCATAACATTTAAGATGACTTCCAGAATATCACTTTGTAAAAGCTGTCGACAATAAGTATTGAAAGCATTTAAGAGCATAAAAGTTTGTTTAAGAAATTAGGACATTTTGTAAAATTTTACAACTTTTACCTGCATTCATCTAAAATAAATCACTGCTATAAGAACCTTTAGCTTTAACTTCGGCAAATACATAAATCATTACAATTAAAATTATAAGAAAAACCGTAAACCGTTTCCTAAAATACATTAGTATTATAAAAATTAATGGTTTTTTTTCTTACTACTAATACGATTCTAATGATTTTTTCACTTCAAAGATTTCTGTGGTTTCCCAAGTACTGCCCAAAAAACAACTGACCAGTATTGTATCACATTTTTTTTTTTTTTGCTTAGCGCCAAAACTCAACAATGACAAATATTTCTTTAAGCACATACAGTTTTATATATTTGAAATGGTAAAGGCGTGAATTTATATCAAGAAATCCTCCAGAAACATTTGTACAAAAGCGGAAACAATACAAAATCTACTTAAAAACTAAGCCGCAAAATTTTCAAGAACTTAAGCGGCAGTAGTTTTCTAAAACTATTGCAAAAAAAAAAAAAATAAATAAAAGAAACTAAAAGGAATCAATTGAAAATTCATTGTTAAAAGACAATGAGCATGAAGTACAATAACAAAAGTACAAGACAAAACAGAAGGCCAAGACAACAAACATCTTTGAAGTGTTTCTATTGTGTGTTAACAATGACAAAGACATTGTCATTGCGCATTTGGCAGTTTTGTGGGTGGGGGCTGTGAAGTAGATGGAATTAGAGTTAGCAAAATGTTAAATGTTCTATTTTTCATATGTAGAAAAACCTTTTTGTTCTGTAAGGGTCAGTTTTTATTTTATGTTTTTTTCTTTCTGGAAATCATCAAGTCAATTAATATTTTAAAAATGTTGTCTAGAGGAGTGAGTGACATTTTCTTTAATCATTTTGTATTTTTTTTTTAAACATTTCTGGAAACGAAGCACGCGTTAATTATTTTTTTTTTCAGTATAAGTTTAAGTAATATAAATAAAAAGGACTCTTGAATACTATTGGCTGTTTAGCGCAAGGTGTATCTTTATTTCTTTAGTGTTAATGTAAATAAAGGCACGCATATAACAAGGATAATCGAAAACATCCCCTAGTTGTACGCACTTTTTAAATTACAGGAAAAAAAAAAAAATGTTGGCTTTTAATAAAAGTAATTTCTTAAGTTAGATGAACTTTACTTTTTAAGAAAACGTCCAGTCCGTGTTTGGCCAAAGGTTCGACAAGTGAAAAGCGAAGGAATACATGGGTTCTCTATTGAACTGTGTTTAAATATTGGTATATTTAAAATTTTATTAAAATTTCAAACAAAACTGCCTCTACTATGCTCCTAGCATAACTAAATAGACAAACAAGGCTGAATTGGTATTAACCTATTTACGCCCGCTGTGCCAATTTGGGAACACTTCATTATTTCCGGCTTATGACAAAGTTTTTGACATTATTCAATATATGTTTACCTTATTGATAAACTAAAATTTCAGAAATTTCTATAACATCAAAAAAAATTTTTTTTTTTTAATTTTTTTTTTAAAGTGACCGTAGTGCCAATTTGGGTACACCTCTTTAATTCAAAAAAAAAAAAAAAAAAAAAAAAAAGTTTTTTGTTTATATGTAATGAATTAAATAATAAAATAAACAATATTTTATTTATTGTCCGGTAGTTTTTGTTTGGGCTTAAATGGGTTAAAGCCATTTTGGTTGAGGGAAAAGTTATGACTTTGCGAAGAGCGTGAAAAGGCTTATATACTTCTCATGCTTTTCTACACTCTTTTTAACTGAATCGAATGCTTATCCATTCAATTTATATCGTTTTTAACGAGCAAAAGGGGATTAGCTTCAGTTAAGAAGTGGTGAAATTAACACGTGAAACAAAGACCGCTTACGTCAGCCAAAAAGTTTAAAGCTGATAAATTAAAAGCAGGTTGCATGTAGTAGAACGTTGTTGTTAGACTTATTAAAAACCGTTCAAGCAGGTATTTTAAAGTATTTGCAAGCAGCAGGATTCATCCAAAAGTAAGACAATTGGTTCCACACGAGTTGAAGCCGAGTGACATTTAAAGTAGATTTTCTATAGCCAAAATAGGTCTAGTTTTATCTTGTTTGGTAAAAAATAATTTATTTTAAGTCCTTAATCATTTTTAATAAGCAAAATTTTCTTTAAGTTTTTTAAATTAAGGACCAAAAATAACATTTATGCTGTATCGAATAATTTTCCTAAATAAATGTATTAGAAACGACTAATAATCCAAAAAATTATTTTGGTGATTTAAATTTCCGAGTTAACTGCAACTTGGCAAGTAGTTTAATTACGAAACAAGCTCGAAATTACTTTCTCTTCAACCCAATATATAATCCTGTTTATAATGATCATTATAATCGATTAATTAGACTTATTTGTATTTTGAAGAAAACAAAAAAACAAGGACGGTTTAAAATAAATTGATTAAGCTCTTCGATTATAAAACTCCTAGTTAAAAAAATCAAATTGTTAGTTTACTTTTCCCGAAAGTTGACCACACCTAATGACCGTTTTAGAAATATTTAAATATTTAAACGTCTAAAAACTGCAGGATCATTATGGAGGGGAGTCTTTTTCAAAAAAAAAAAAAAAAAAAAAAAAAAAAAAATATTTAATACGTGTGCCAAGAAACATCTGCCCTCTACCATCATACTATTGATATAAAACTGTTTTTTTTCTCTTATTCTGTTTTCCAATATAAACAAAAACTCATGGCAGTCTCCATGAGTATGAGCAAGTATTCCCTCGTATGTGTCTGGTTTTACAGGAACTATACTTTTCGTTTGACGATTACGGCTGTATTTAGTAGTTCCTGTCTTGTTTTTCGTTGTCTGAGTTCCGTTCCTGTGTACAATTCTGCTGCATTTATATGCATTTCATTTATTATTTACCAATTCATCTATACATGAGCCTGAATTTGAAGACTTAAATAATTTCTTCCTTTATTTCGTCAAGCTGATACAGTTGAGTCCTTTTTGAGCCTTAGTCGTTTGCTGTTATCCAAAAAAAAAAAAAAAAAAAAAAAAAAAAAAATAGAGGGGAGAATTATTTTGTTAAAGTTGAGTTGTATGGCAGTTAGAGCAAACCACTACGAAACAATATTTTTTAAGCTACTCGTTATTTGTAACAAAAACAAAATACGACAAAATGCATCTGTTTTTCGCTGCCCGTCCTTTCGTATTTACAGTAGAAATTGCTCCTTTAGAGCAAGAAAACATAGTTTGTAGTTCAAGCCAGCAAAAGGTGCTTTTTCCATTTACTGCCTTCCCTTCAACTTCTCGTTGTTCCTCCAGTTACGAGCATATCAAAGGAATTATTTAGGTTTTTTTCTCTTTAATTATTGTTACAACCACGTTAATGCTTCTCGTTCGATGGATTACTTTACACATTCGCTGCTTGAGTATTCCTTTGATTACATTTGTGTTTTATTTCGTTCGTATTGAGCTCTTGTGCTCATCATTAATTTACCTTTTAGGATGCACCTGAAATCGTTTTGTGTTGGTTTTTCCTTATTCTGCTCATACTCGTCGTTTAAGTGGTAATCTGTATTTCTTCTTTTTTTTTCCTTTAATCTAGTAGCTGTAAATAGTTTATGAAACAATTCTAGGAATTTCTTATTTCTTTTCAGTTCTACTTAGTTAGTTTATGTGTTTTATAGTAGATATTTACATGTTGTTAAGTAATAAACTATAATTTGTTTTGGAAACTTACAAAAATCAAGTTAAAATTAAATTAAAACAGCCACATTTAAAATTAAAAATTATTGTGGGGTGAATATTTAAGCAGAAAGATTTAATTCTACTAAGACTAATATTTATTATGTTTATGGCTGTAAAGTGGAGTGCAGTAGCTGAAGGGGGTTATTACATATTCAAACAACTTGTAAAACAAAAAACTCTGAAATTATAGTTTTAAAACTTAAAAACAATAAAATCGTTTACTATGTTCTTAGTTGGTTTTACATGAAAACATTTTTATTCTGAATTAAGATGTACAGGGTGATGCTTATACAGATATGTTTTAGCTTTCGCGGAGTATCTTCTATAGTGTGCTCCACACAACTGCTACAACAATTGAAGCTTAAGGCTGTTTGGACAGGATTTGGCACAATACTTTGCTTACAATTTGACAAATAACTTAACCTCTACTGAACTATTTAAGGCAAGTGTTAAAATGCAACATTAGAACCATGAATTAATTGTCCGTATTTATGGTACTGGCTGGGTAATGAAAACTCTTAATGAATATTAATTTTTTTACAATAAAACAAAGCGTTAAAACAAAGATTATGCCGATATATAAAACTTTGTTCAAGTCCCATTTTGAGAGCCCATAGCACCAATATTAAATTTTAGGTAATTTGGATTAGTCGTTTGAGAAAGATTGATATGCTTTCCAAATATTTTGATTATTAAATGATTTTCATCGGAGATAAATACTCCTATAAAGAATAGTTTCCAATATTTTCTTCTTAAAACACCTGAACCAGTGCTGACAACTTTTCACAACTAAAGTCGCCAAGTACTGGCTGAAAGTAAAGGGTGGTTAAATTGTAAGGGCCGATGTTGAATGTGAACCACACCTAAACGCCAAGTTTTTTTCCGAATTTTATTTGACATTTCTCTATTTCAGACTTACTCAATTTGAACCATGGAGAGATACACAATCCAACAACTTGTTAAATTTATCCAGACTTATTATGAAAATGGATGATAAATTTCGAAGAAAATCATCTTCAGTGATGAGGCACATTTTCACCTCAGTGGATTTGTCGATAAGCAGAATTTCCGCATTTGGGCGAATAATAATCCAAGAGTGATTGTCGAAAAACCAATGCACCCACAAAGAGTGACTGTTTGGTGCGGTTTATGGGCTGGCGGCATCATCGGGCCGTATTTTTTCCAAAATGAGGCCGGTCAGGCAGTTACTGTGAATGGTGTTCGCTATCGTGAGATGATAACGAACTTTTTATGGCCCGAATTGGAAGATATGGATGTGGACGATATGTGGTTTCAGCAGGACGGTGCCACTTGCCATACAGCTAACGAAACAATGGCTCTTTTGCGCAACAAATTCAATGGCCGTGTTATCTCACGTAATGGCGATGTCAATTGGCCGCCAAGATCATGTGATTTGACACCGTTGGACTTTTTTCTTTGGGGTTATTTGAAAGAAAAGGTGTACGTCGATAAGCCAGCAACAATTCAAGAGCTAAAGGATGAGATAATTCGGCACATTAACGGCACAGAACCTCCATTATGCCTCAGGGTCATCGAAAATTTGGACCATCGGATGGAGGTGTGCCGCCGTGGTCGCGGCGCCCATTTGGCCGATATTTTGTTCCATACATAATTGAGTAATACCAATATATCATAATAAAATAAAATTACAATAATTTCCTAAATAGTTTGTGTTTTATTCAAAATCAACATCGGCCCTTGAAATTTAACCACCCTTTAGTTAAGGATGATTTTGTTGCAAGAAATTAAAAATTTTTGATATAAAAACTTAAAAATAATACTTTCGAAAATCAAATTTATTTTAATAAGTACTGCACAGAAGTAAAATCTTTAAATATAAAAAATATGCAAATCAATAGAACTAATAGTTAAGGACAATTCTGCGTTACAACTTAATCATATTTTTTCGAAACTTAAATTAAATTTTGCATAAAAAATTGGCTGCAAAAATGTCCAATATATAATTAAAATGACAGGACTGAGTATACCGATTGATTTTAGACACAAAAAATTCCTTTCGGGCTTTCTTAAACATGGAGGTGCAGGAGAATTGATAGTAAGAATTGAATCAAACCTGAAAAGCAATTTAAGAATTTAACAGTAAATTAATAAAATCGCGAATAAAAGGTTTCTCAACTCTGTGGAACCTATTTCCTCCAATTAAGTGCATTCTGCCTTAAAGAGATCCTGCACCATTCCATTTGAACACACATTCAAATCATTGAAAATTTTTCAAACTCCGTACTTTAGTGTCGCTGTCACAAACAAATACTGAAGAGAAGTGTAGACGACAAAATAACTTAAGTGTGTGAACCAGTGTTCGAAAATAAACATTAACTGCCAGTTTAAAGATTTCGAATGTCAACAAAATTCGAAAATTTGTTTTTGTTTTTTCTATGCGAACGTTAACGTTCGAAATTAATGAACAGGCTGTTAATATCGTTCCTTAGTATTCGGTTCGGTAGATTTGTGGAAAGCACAAATGCTAATAGTGTTTGTGTAGTAAATCATTAAAAAAATAACTTTTCTCTGCTTGTGATTCTCGAACACAAAAATAATACTGTACTTATCCAACTCAATTAAAAGAACTTTTAATTGCGTTCTGTTTTTTTTTTTTTTTAACCGCAAACTTCGTTATGTTCGGGTCAGCACATTAATGTTTCAGTTGTGCTTACCTTTCTTTTGGCTGTTAAACAAGACCAATTTTTTTTTGAAAAAACATACATATACGAACAAGAACGAAAAGCCAGAAAAAGGTTTAACACAAACAAAATATATACACAATACAAACACAAGCTCCTGGTGCTGTGGTCGTTGCCAACATTCTTTTGTTACTTATTACTTTATTAATGTAAAAATAAACACTATAGAACATTAAAATATAATGTCTGTCTACAGAACCACTACAATTGTTCTGTTTTATAATGTTCGTTACTTTCTTGAAAATAGTTAAGATAGGTATAAGAGTTTTATTCTTATACACAAACACTAAAAAAGTAGATATCGTCTCTGGGTGTTTGCTTATTTTTGAACACTGATTGTAACAACAATTAAATTCACAAACAATTCTTCGTATGTGTACGCCACATACGATACAAGCAATAAGATAATTTTTAAATACTAGGACTATAAGGAAACATTTTTTGCTTTATTGAATAGTTTTGAAAGAAACAAGTACTGCTTGGGGCGTATTTATTTGAATTTCTGTACCCTCACAACACTATTTAAATGGTGCGATGAACAGTCCCGTATAGCATTTGACATTGCTCTTGTACACGAACGTTTTGTACACACATTTGATTTTTGTTGTTTGTTAATTTTTAATTACATTTTTACATGTTTATTTACACTAGTTTTACACAGTAAATCCTGCTAGCTAACCGACACTGCTGAATTTACTTAAGAAGAGAGTCGATCCGCATAACAATGAGATGGGTCTACCTAGGACCAACATTTGTATGCACAAACTCACAAAACTCTCCACAACTATTGTGGGGCATAAATATTAAATTTTGAATAAACCATTCCAGTAAAAAATTTTAAGATTTCCGGAAACTAAAAAGGACATAAGCGCTTATATATGCGCTGGGTATTAGATACTACTTAGAAGTAGCAGAGAAGCGAAATCCAATGAAGTAAATTTTAAATTTAAATAAAGAAAATGAATTAATAACTTAGCATTATCCCTTAAATAAGCAGGTTGTAAGTAAATACAGTTAAAGTTCTATAACTCGAAACTCCATTATCTCGACAAAAAAGTTCGACTTACAGAAACCTCAAGCTAGAGAATTTTGTAATAAATGCTCAACAAAAAATCAAATTCGTGCGGTATTCATGTTATTTATTTTTATTTTGTACAAATTAATACATATGAACATATTTAAAGATATCATTTAATGAAATATTGTGTGACTTGATAAGCGTTTACATGCAAAATTGGAAAAACTTAGAATTATTGAATTTAGATTTATCAAATTTTATTTAACTAAAGATAAATGTCATATTTTAAATGCTAAAGGCTAGATTTTACTATCTCACAAGTCTAACGTATTCCATAATACTTTCCCTGCAGCCACACGATCAAGTTGTTCTTGATAGTCTTTTACATATACTGCTTGTCAAAATTTACATAAATTGAAAGCTGTGACGTAGGCTGCACTCAATTTGTAAGCAATTTACTTTCAAGATTTCATCAAGAAAACAATTTATAAAGACAAACATGTAGTCAGCTATTAAATTGAAAGTAAAATTGCCAAACAAATGGTAAGGTGAAATTGAAAGCCATCTCGTTGTCAATTGAAAAAGTGTGAGTGTGTTAGTAAAAAAGTGAGAGTGTATTGCAAATTGAATGGAATTGAAAGGCAAAACTTGATCGTGTGGCCACCAAGTTTGTGAGATAGAAATCTAATGAGTTTTGTTGTGACTGTCAAAAAATCTAATTTAACATGACAGTTTGTGTTCACACCATCGCACAAAGTATAAACACTCACACATGAAATAAAATGCAACCCTGATCCAATGAAAAGTATTCACCCTTATCGTGTTTGGCGTATTTAAAATAAGCCTACGACTGTTTGGTAATAGATTAAAGGAAATAAGTTCACGTTCTCTTTAATCTATTACCAAACAGTGGTAGGTATTACAAATACGCCAAACACGATAAGGGTGAATATTGTTTAGAAATTTTTAAAAAAAACGATGAAGTCGTATGGGATGTGAAACTTTTTTCATTATACTTGTCGTTTTCGTGACACATTGCAGTCACACTATCACACTTTGTCATATTACTTGAGTTTTTGACATGTATTAATACAAAGTATAATAGTGTAATCTAGCCTTAATTAGTTTTAAATAAAACAAAAATTTAAGATGGCAAAAAATTTTTGGAAAAAAATTCGACTTGTGGAAGTGTGGCCACGCGTGGTGCTAATATTTTACTTTGAGTTATAGAAAAATTCAAGATAAAGAAGTTCAAGAGTTCAAGTTATAGAAACAAAATCATATGAATTGGTCTGTCCACCGCTATTGCCCAGATATTCCCTTCGACTTAAAGGATTTTCGACTTACAAAAGTTCGACTTATAGAAGTTCAACTGTAATTGAAATCATTATTTTAAAGAAAAAATTCACGAACAAAGTTCTAAGTGCTTCTGGTATTCCCTTACATGGAAGCACGTTGTATTGCAATGATTATAAAATGTGTTTACGACCATTTCCGAAATATTGCATAACATAGAAATTAAATTGTTTTTATAACGCAATCAGTCATCAAATTATTTTTTAGCAGAGAGAAAAAAGTAGTTCTTCCAAGTGTGAATTCGCCACATAAAAAATCATGCGCCTTGTAAGCAGGTTTTTAAGGGGTAATTGTGCTTTTCTCCCGTACATAACTGCTTACCAGTTACCTCCATTTTTTACTGGGATAGTACTACCGCGACATGTTGGATTCAATTAAAAATTTTCAATTAGTACCTTAAACAAGTCCCTAATTTGTCTACATTTGATAATTTTAAAACAAAATTAAAAAGTAAAAGGTTTACAACTCTTGCATTAGAACGAAATACTTTGATTAATAAGGTAGAAGCCAACTCAAGTATCAAAACAAACCAAAAAATTCCTCTTAGATAAATGAGATACATCATCTTCATTGAATTCTTTTGCAACAAAATTTTTAAGAATAAAAAAAACACAAACCAAAGAAAGCTTTATTAGTGAAGTGTTAAATTCGTCCGAGTTTTTTAAAACTTTTATTGTTTATTTATTTAAATGTAAATATTAAATTTGTTTGTGTAAAATAATTTGTATTTTTAATGTTATTTTTGTTTTGTATTTTTAAAAAAACACCAGATCCCCCTGATGATGGTCAAAGATTTTGACCGAAATATTGGAAAAATATAAAAATAAATAAATATAAGAGGAAAAATATAAAAATAAATAAATATAAATAAAATTAAAAGTTTTTGAATTTTATTTATTATTTATATAAGACCTCAAGCCAAAATAAAAAATCAAAATAAAAAAAAACTTTAGTAAAGAAATACTTACGTTTAAAACTTTTTCAGAAATTATAACTAAATATTGGGACACAATTTTAAAAAGCCATTTTTCATCCCTGTCAAGGTGTAGAGTGTTAAACGAGTGCAAACTAAGCAAAAACAGTGAAAACTAAAAACATCCAAATAAGGACAAAATACCACATCTGAATACATTCTTTTATATTTTGCTTTGGGAAAAACACTTGTTTTATAAACTTTTTATTAACGGCCAGAGATCATTCTCATAAACAAAACATTCTCATAACCTTGACCACAACTCTATAGCAAACTTGAATTATAATTAATTCTTAACATTGAACTTGAACCTTTTTTTATGTTGCTAAATAAAAAATTAAAGAAAATATAAACGAAACTGCAAAAAATAAAATAAAACTTAAATTATTTTAAACATAACTTGACAAATTAGCAACATGTGAGGTAAATTTGAAAAATTTCTTAATCACCCCAAAACGATAAATGATTAATAAAAATGCCGCTTACTTCAGCTAAAACAAATTGGCTGAATACACAGTTCAGCTAAGAGACAAAACAAAAATGTACAAACGTAATACGACTACATTCTATAAACTAAAAGTAATTTGTATTGAATGTTGAATAATTTGTATAAGACAATGTAATTAAAATTATAGTAAAGTGGAATTTTTACGCCAGTTGAAGAAAAACCGCAATAAGTAACGATGACATTGACTCAACACTACACTTTACAACAGAGGGCCGTCTATTAAGTACGTCCCTCAAGTCTTTCCCAGCTAATGTGTGCGTGTTATACCGCCATATTATTCTTCTTCTGGGCTGGGTTTTATTTTATTATCACAGAAAAACAAAACAAAAAAACAAAAAAAAAGAAGAGTTTTAGAAACTATAAGGAAGATTTTTATGTTAACTATTTTAAATGTTTAAAATAAGTAAAATTTTCATTAAAGAATTATAGAGATATGGTGAGTAAGAGCGTGCGTATGGCGGGGCAACTGATGCCAATCAACCTGTTACTGCAGCCCACTGCTGCTACTTTAAGCTCTGGGATGGATGCTGTTCAATTTTTATTGCTTATTGATAGTAAATGATAGTTGCAACTCTAGCAAGTACCTTAAAAGTGCCTGTAAAGCTCGTAGATTTAATAAAACAATTCAATATAATTACCACCAATTTTAAACACTTTGACATTACAGGTTGTAGCTGCCGGTTGTTGATTGTGTTAAACGTTCAGCGGTAAATGTCTTTCAAGCTTGTGAGATTATTTTTAAACAATTATTTAACTATTTTCTTATGTTCTTTTATGTTCTGATCATTTTAATTTTTTTTTTTTTGTTTTTTTTTATGTTGTTTGGTACCATTTTGAACTATTTAAATTGATTGAATGCGTTAAGCAAAGTGCATACACCGGTTAAAGCCCATCAACTGGTGGCGTTTTTTTGTGGGGACTTCTTAGTAAATTGATCTGTGTTCTCAGTCCAGAACAAGGTCATTATTTATGTTGACTGTTGTTAAATAAAATTGGGTTATAAAAATTTTATTTTATTATTAAATTTAATGTATGCAAAGTGTTAAATATGGCTTTATGCATTTCGAGATTCTTGTGGACTGCATTAAAGTGTCTGGATAAATTTACTTTGATTAATTTTAATTAATATGTACACCATAATGGGTTAATTTTAAATATTTCTTTTAAAATAAAGAAAAGTGGAGTGCTTAAAGTTATTAAAAAAGTTATAGTTTATTTATGGGTACATAAATACTTGGGTTTAAGAAAGTTAACACAATAATGTTGAAGCATTTAATTTTATGGTCGTTTTGGTCTACGTTTCCAGAGATGTGTCGATTAAAGTTATAATCTAAATTCTTACGAATTTCTCTTAGGGAAGCTTTTCTGTATTAAATAATTTAAATGGTTTCCCAAAATAAACGATTTCGCATACAATATGGGGCCAATAGTGGGGGTTTAACAAGATAGTACCCAATACCATACAGCCCGAGAGCAATTTGCAATTTGCTTGCCAGTTTAGCACTTTTAGTTCTAGATTTAGCACATTTTTTTCTGAGTTAGCACTAAGAATATAATTATTTAGCATTTTTAGCACTTTTTTTAAATCCCAAAACCATTTAAAAACTCACATAATCAGTTCAAGTAAAGTATCAATTCTTATAACTTTTAACAATTTTTGTAAATAGGAAAAATGGCATAGCATATTCGAAAAGTGCATATATTTTTTTTTTAATCACATAAAAGTTTTCGCATCAAGCGCAATTTCCAGTTAACAATGCCAGCACTCAGTAAAGCCCTTATGACACTACATTTTTAATGCATTGTTCAAGTTTTGGTGAACAGTACAAATATAATGTAATACAAAAATTTACCAAGTGCAAAGAGTTAAGCTGTATTAAGATAAATGGCAAACTGTCAAAAATTTTACTAAAGTTATCGATAAAAAATGAAGTTATGTCAAAAAAAATGTAAAATTGTGTAACTTAAAATTGACAGTTCAAGCTTGAAATATTAAAAGTGCTGCTAAATCGGCGGTTTATGGGCGAATTCAGCGATTTACCGCTTTTTGTTTTTAGGTTTCTCAGAAAAAAAAAGTTGCCAACATTTAATAAAATAAACAAAACAGGGATGGCTAAGTTGTTTCAATTGTACTTTTTTGTTGATACTTTTTATACTAAGATTTATAATACCTTTTTGTGGTGTTTTTTATGAATATAAATAAAATTAATTTCAACTAAAAAACATCTTTTAGTACAATTAGGGTAAAAAAGTACAATTTTTAAAGGTTGTTGGTACAATTTTAAAAATTCTCAACGCCATCCCTGAAACAACACCATAACAAGAGAAAAAAAAACAAAAAAACTTTGTTTACATTTTTTATAGTTTGCTCTTTCTAACATTTACTGTTTCTTTCTAACAATTCTTTATCAATTAATGCATAAACAATGTAGTGTCATAAGGGCTTAATGCTCGTTGGAATTCTGGCACTTTTGTCTTTTATACTTATTCCGAAATATTAATTGCAAATATTTTCTATTTGTAAATTTGTATGTAATGCATAGGGCGAAGTTAAGTTTTCTGATCGTACCATCAACAAAAACAATTTCGCCAAACTACAAAAATCACTGTCCGGTTTAAGAGAAGCAAATGCATTTTTTCTCAGCCAAACAACCTCCTATTGGACCAAAGATCTATTGAATAGAACTTGCTAAGAACTAGAATGAAAACAGAACTGTGATGTTCAGTTATACGCATAAGAGAAGGTGCAAAATTAGACAACGTTTGTTGCCACACTTTAAACATATCGGACGATATTGTAAAAAAATCGGTTCATCTGAAAAGTACCAAAATGAGTTGGTATATCTTGTTCTAAAACAATCTTTTTACAAAATTATGAGCGGTATGAATTATGACAAAGAAAATGAAACATTGATTCTACAAACAAAGTAAGTACCAAGGTTGTATTACAGGGCAGTATGAACACCTTAAATAAAAGTAAGGGTAAAATATGCAACATGTTTTGCATGTTTTTCATCAACTTATTCAGAAAAGAACTTGAAAATGTTTCCCACAGTTGTATTTTTTGTACAAACGAACACAAGCATGTAGAACATGTTACATAAATGCAACATATTTCTTAGAAAAGAAATCGTCATAAAATATTTTATAATGTAACATTATAATAAGTGTTTGTATTAAACAAAATGAATATGTAAAAGAAAATTTCAAATGTAAATTTTTTATTATACTCATAAAAATCAATATTACAAAACTAGCTCTTTAATTTTTCACTGTAGAACACTTTAGCACTTTTTTTTTTGTCGATTTAGCACTTTTAATTTGAATTCTTCTGCCAATCCTGACTGTATGTTAGATTTCCTGGTCGTTTAATATTTCGCTTCGGTAATTATAAATGAATTTCGGCAACCAGAGAAAAAACATTGGTCAATATGGTCAGCTCCAACAAAACTATTATTAACAAATTTTTTTTAACACACAATGTGGTTAACCTAACTTAACATTATTGTCACTGACAACAATACACGCAGAGAAAACACATTTTTCAATATGGTAACCTCCAACCAAACTATTTTTAATGAAAATTGTTCAACATATTGTGGAACAGGCAATCATATTATGGTTAAATTAGTTCTTATCAAGAAGCCACAACAATATTATGGTTGCCACCGAAAATGTTATAGTTAAAAATATGCTAAACACTAACAATATCATGGTTGTCTTTCAACCATAGCATGATGCTCTTGGAAAAGAGGAAAATTCTATTAACCATTTAAAACCAAACAATTATCAGTGGTAAGCAACTTATTGTCATATTTAACTATAACATGTTCAGAGGAAACCATATTATGTTTGCGGCTTCTTGGTGGAATAATGTAACCATAATATGATTGCCGTTTACAATTATATGGTTAAATCAACCATAATATGTTTAAAAATGTTCGTTGAAAATAATTTTGTTGGAGGTGACCATATTGAAAATTGTTTTTTCTCGAGATGTGGTTTAAATAGGATAGCGCTACGTATTATACGGCAACCGTAAGCATAGACTTATTGAAATCAAAAGTTGGCGATTAGTTGATATTGATAAATGGGCCTGTCAATTGGGCTCCAAGGTTTGGCGATTTGACACCTTTCGATTATTTATCATGAGGTAACGTCGATGTTGTTAAACATTGCTTCTGTAATTAATGACATACGGCCAGCAATTCTTTAAAAATGGCCAAAAATTGGACGCCGAGCCGCGGTGTCCGCAAGCCCAAACTATTTATCAAATGTTAATGGCATGTATTGATCTTTTAAATAAAAAAAAAAAAATTTTTAATTAAAATTGAATTTTTTGTGTAAAACACACTTTAATAAGGGAGTTATGGTAAGTTTTCTTAACACTTAAATTCAATCAAACTTGTCTGCGAGATTATTTTTGAAAAACAGGTTACGCAAACAATAAACAGATATCAGAGATGTGGATTATGGGTCCTTTAAATATTTTCTGTATTAAACATACACTCACAATATTATTACAGTAAAGGACTGTAGTTTATTTAAGAAATATTCCGTTCAGTAATTTTTAAATAAATAAACATTTAAAATTCCAAGCAAATTTATTTTTAACTGATTCTTACAGTTATTCAAAAAACTAAGTGCATATTAATACGGATTTTCAGTTGCAGTTAATATTGTCCGTTGATTGAGTTAAATTCTTCTTTATGTTAAAGTAAATAAAAATGTAATTTAAAGCAACGAAAAGTTCATTTAATTTTTACTGTCAAAAATTCAACCGCGAATTCTGTAATAACAAATCAATATTCAGTTATCTTATATAAATTAATTGTCAAAAAATTAACTACATATTCCGTAAAAAAAAATAAATATGCAGTTATTTTATAAAATTTTATTGTCAAAAATTCAACACCATATTCAGTAAAAACAATTAAATATTCAGTTATTTTATATAATTTTACTACCAAAAATTAATTTTTACTTATCTATAAAAAATGAATTGCTTGTTTTGTGTAAGCAATTCCCATTTTCTATTTGTTAAAATAATTTAGTTAAATACATCAAATTTTAAAAGTAAAATAATTGCGTAGCCATATCGGTCATGCTGCTGGTGTCTTATAATTGAGAGTTCTTCTGTAAACAACGTGGTCAGTACAACAAAAGTAAAACAAACGTGTGTAACTGGGTAAGTAAATAAAAATATTCTCCCTCTCTCGCTTATAAGAAAAACAAGCGGACAGGTGTCTGTCTGGTATTTTTTAGAAATTCGGCTCTTTTGTGGAGTAAACCAAAATTTAATAAAATAACTGAATATTTAATTGTTTTTACTGAATATGGGGTCAATTTTTTGACAGTAAAATTTTAATAAATAACTGAATATTTAATCGTTTTTACTGAATATGGTGTTGAATTTTTGACAGTATAATTTTACAAAATAACTGAATATTTATTTGATTTTACGGAATATGGTATTAAATTTTTGACAGTAAAAATTAAATGAACTTTTTGTTAAAAATAAATGAAAAATAGGCAGACCGGTTTTTAATTGAACTTTCATTTATTTTATATTACAATTTCAGTTAATTTTACGTACAGAATATTGTGAGTGTACCTTTTATTCAGTCTATAAATAACTCTTAAAATAAGTTCCCACTCTATGGACTCCAATGACACAAAACTACCTAAATTTAGAATGCTATTGAATGTCCATAAAAATAAATTAATTTAATTAGTATTGTGGTTATTTTGTTGAACTATTTATGGTTTTTAATCCAAATTTTTTAATAATTTTAATTAGGCTTAAGTTCATTAAATTTAATTTTTATTAAATTATTTTTATGAAGAAAGGAATTTAACAACATGAAAATTAATTAAAATTGTTATTGATAATCTTTCATTATTGACCATGGCCGGGGCTCGAACCCAGGCCGGCAGGTTACCATGACATGTTTCGATCGCAACCACTCGATCTCCTCAGATGGATTTGCCGTTTTACACTCGCAGCCATCGACGACTGTTGACGTCAATAGTCAAACATCAATCCTTAAACCAAATTGTATTTTAACCTTTGGTAGATCGAAGTCTGCTTTTTTTTGAATGATTATCCATTTTAATTGATTTTACATTAATTTTTAGGAAAAAAATTTCAAATTCTTTGTAGCCTCTAAAAAAGTCATTTTTTCTTCCAAATTATTTCGTATACATACTTTATAACAATAAGTTTAGGTTTTAAGTTGCATAAATGCAACATCAACTTTTCAACACCTTAACTTATTATCAATCCCATTTGAATTTCTTCTTCGAAATTTATTGGAAACCATAAACAACAAGTGGCTTAATCCAATTTGCAACAAGGAAACATTGATTTAACAAAAAAAAAGAAAAAAACAAAAAGCTTAAAGTAACAAATTGCAAAATATTAAATAACACAAACATAATCAAATACAATATAAATATTTGTTTGTCAGACATTTCGAATAAAATGCTTTGAGGGCTTAAAACAATGAATTACCAATTTTGTTTAATGCAACAGAGGTATTGGAACAAATACTCATATTCATACTAAGCAACTGATTGAAATCTTTTTTCTAGAAATTCATTTAAAAACTCTGTAGAGAAGTGAAAGGAAAATTTAAAAACGTCTTCCTTTAAACGATGGGTTTACACTGACAATACATGTTCAAATTAACAAGAAGGCTTTCAAAACCTGAATGATATCGGGAATTTTTTTAAAAGGGGTTCACAACTTTGAGCTGTCAACACTGCTTTATTTGACAACCGTTTTAGTTTGTTTTGACATTTTATTATGGATAGACTAACGCCAGACCAACGCAAATCGTTGAATTTTTTCATCAAAATAATTGTTTTGTTCTCCGATGAAGCCCATTTTTTGTTGAATGGGTACGTTAATAACAGAATTGTCGCATTCGTAGTGATTCCATATTTGGCTTTTATCTATTTATATATTGCCTGAAATTAAGGCGACCACGGTGTCCTCGAAGCGATTCATCCAAAGAAATGTACTCTTCAGGGTAGAAGGATTTTTAAAAACTTTTTATAAAAAGATCCATTAATGCCTAGTTTTTTTTTTTGAGTTTTGTTTCAATGTATTTTTTTTTAGAAGAACAACGATGTTTAATCTTTGTAGCTGTAAAATCTACGACCAGTCATAGGGTTATGAAATACCGCATAATAATATAGTGGATCACTTGAAAGCATATCACGAATCTTAGGTGCCTTGATTTGGCCTAAGAGCCAACAAGGACCCAGAAAGTGAAACATTTCTTTTATTTTACAGGTTGGCTTGAAGATAGTGAAGCATTCGTTTCGCGTATGTGAACGACTATTAGAGTATAGGTTAAACCCATAAATATTCGTTGAGGTTACCAATTTTTTAATTATATCCGACGTCAAAATCTCTCTGAAAATATTTCTCGGACTACAATCCATACCAACAGTGATTTTTACTCCACTGTATGTTAAATTGAGTTATTTCTATTCTGTTTTAGAGCCATTCATCTTCGAATTCTACTTCCGGGCGAGGCACCACCTGTACTTCTGAGTCCGAGCTATTATCAGAGTCACCATCCTCCCAGCCGAGAATTTGTTGTCACGAAATGTAAAATTAACAGGTAAATCTGAAGCCTGATATTAACTGCATTTAGGGATTTCTGCTTTCTCTATTTGTGATCTTTGAACCCAAAAATAATACTGTACTTATCCAACTCAACAAAAGGATGAGTACATTCTTTTGCGTTCTGTTTTTTTTTTTTGAATCCACAAAACGTTGTCTTCGGTTTAGCACAATTATGTTCGTTCATTTCAGGTGTGCTTAGCACCCTTTTGGCTGGTAAAAAAAAAACAAAAAAATTGTTTACAAAAACCAAAATACATACACGAAAAAAAAACTAAAAGCTAGAGAAAAAGTTTTACACAAACAAAACATTTGCACAGTACACACAGAAGCTATTCGTGCTGTGGCCTTTGCTAAATTTTTTTGCTACAAATGTTCTGCTTCATATCGATGAACAGAACATTATTTAATGTTCGTTACTTTCTTGAAAATAGTTACTAATGCTATTTAGGGTTGTCGTATACACAAACACTAAAAAAATAGATATCTGTTCTGGGTGTGTGAGCCGTACGCTAAATAATGTTCCGTTTATTTTCGAACACTTAATTTGTTCACAAAAACTCACTAAAAAATACAATATTTCTTTATTTATTGATAAAGAATATAAATTTAAAAGCTGTACGATTTTCTTTTCATACCCTCCAACACAATAAGTTGTAAAGAGGGTATACTAAGTTTGACATTCCGTGTAAACTTTTTTATTATTCATCTCAGACCCCATAAAGTATATATATTCTGGCTCCTTGAGTAATTCTAAGTCGATTTAGCCATGTCCGTCTGTTGAAAACACGCTCACTTTCGAAAAACTCAAAAGAAATGAACAGACTTGGTGTCCAATTGCTTGTAGTTATCCTAAGAAGGTTGGAATTGCAATCCAGCAAAATCGGTTCAGTAGGATCAGAGCTATGAATCAAAATGTGGAACCACCACCTTAAAAAATTGATAATTTTGTTACAAAAACTAACATAAATGGTGGAACAATGCACGCAATGATACAAGATTTTGCAAAAATTCGTTTTATTCGACTGGAAATCAAGCTGTACAATTTTGTGAAGATCCGTCTATAATTTACCCCATATAAACCCCACTACCGGAAAACAGTTTAGTACGCCCAAAACCGTAATTAATAATGCTATCAGAATAACATTTTATACTTCACAGTTTTATATAACTAGAAATCAAACAAATAATCTTCGTGATGATCGGGCGATATAAAGCCCACTCCGGTAAATTAATTAAATACGCCTAAAACCGTATCAGATATAGATATTGCGGTTAAATTTCTTCTGAAATTCACTGTAAACGCTAAAACTAATTTCACCGCTGTATTGAAATTTATGTTTTTTAATACCAAAAATCACTCTACAGAATTTTGGGATGATTGATTCACAGCTTACGAATGCATCAATATATATTCCCCCCCTGCAAATCATTTTAGTTCGGCTTAAACTGTTACGAATCAAGATTGTCGGTCAATAATTTAATATAAGTAGGTCTAAGTCGCAACTAATTTGAATGCTGATGTCTGTTTTTATAAAGATAAATTAATAATGAATACACACCATATAGATATCACTCCAAAAACATTCGAACTGTCGGTGGAGGGTATCAAAGATTCGGCACAGCCGAATAGGGCACTCTAACTTGTTTTTTTTTTTTCAATTAAATTTACTCACCTTTACTAGCAATTCACTCGGAGTGCCCGGGCAATCTAGTAGCAGATGGGCTGGCCAGACAAGGTGGTCGCATGGATGACGTATTCATCGATCAATTTGTTGGTCTTCCAATAGCTCACTGTAAATTACTCATCGGGCGCGAGTCTTATAGAATAGCGCAGGTGCGGTGGACCTGTGAGTCCACCTGCTTGATATCCAGGATCCTTTGGCCTGGATATGATAAACGGAGAACTGGCTCTCTACTTGGGTTCAGCAGGAACCAGATTAGGACGGTGATATCGGTTTTGACTGGACACTGGCCGGTGGGGACTCATGCTGGAAGAATGGGTCTGGAATTCAACGACTACTGTAGGAGTTGTCAGAACGAGGAGGAAGAGGAGACTGTGCTTCACTTCCTCTGTCACTGCCCTGGACTGCGGGGCATTAGGGAAGAATACCTGGGAGGACCGGTGTTTTCCTGTTTGGGGGATCTGTCCGGGATGGAACTAAAATCGCTCCTTCTCTTCACTAGGAAGACGAAGTGGTTGGAACCTGCAGTGACGCCATCTGAGTAACTGCTCCAAGGGATGGGCATTGGCGCCGGGTATCACAAAGGGACCAATTTGGGACCCAAGTGAGCTGTCTTCTGATGGCTGCCCATGGAACCTAGCCTACTAGCAATTTCATTTGATTTTTTTTTTTGACAACTAAACTATCGGGATATGCCGGCTTTCTTATGTGTACGTAATCGCAAAATGTGTCTGCAAACTGTACTGGCCGTTATTTTTTGTTCAATGGCACACATTTGTTGGGACATTTACAAAACCACACCATAATTTTACATTAAATTTAGCGCGGTAGATACTGCGTTGCCCCAATAATATTAACAACTGGTGATGGTATATGCTATCTTGTCGGCGAATGGGTATAGAATATAGAATGGGTATAGAATGCTGGTGTAAACGCACTCCACTTAAATAGTACACATGTTCAAGCAAGTAGAAATAACATGTTAATTATGTTGAAAGCTTTTGGGCAAATATTTGTATACAACCACAAACATTACAACTAAACACTCAAACAACATTTAAATAATGAATTATAGGAAATTTATTTGATAACCAAGCATATTTACATACAGGCAAAAGGATTCTTAATGCTGGCTAAGACTGACCAAACAAAGTAGGTGTATTTTTCAAAGAAAATAACATTTGATTCAAGTTGCGTGGGCCTACAAAATGCGTTTGTTGATTTTGTTGTATTACGAAAGTGTTGAAAAGAGGTGTGAAAAATGTTTAATCCCTCAGGGTTATTGGAGTTATTTGTGTGGTTTTAGTTTAAACAAGATGTTATTGCGGTTTATTGTTTATGACCTGCTCAAATCACAAAAAAAAAAAAAAATATTCAAGACCAGCAAAAAATTTTTATTACATTAAATTCAGCAAAATATTAAGGAAAATACTTAAAATTTGCTAAAACATTAAAATAAAAAGTTTTTTCGAGCTCGAGGCCTCGAGCTCGAAAAAACTTTTTATTTTAATAATTTAAAAAAGGTCGAAGAAATACAAATTTAATTTAATTTGCTAAAACATTTAAAAATCATTGTTTTATTTTTCGGCTGCCAGACAAGACAGTTGATTTATGTCATTGACTTAAGCAGAAGTTTTTGTTTTATTTATCTAGAAATCCTTTTGAGAAAACGAAATGAAGGCATTTTAATTGCTGCCCTTCTGCTTGTCTAACATCAAAAAACAACAGCGCTTTTCAGTTTTTTCTGATTTGCTAAATTGTTTTTTTCTTTTCGTTTTTAAAACTGTCATCTACAAGTTGTAGTTTTCAAAAGATCATGTTTTTGTCTCCTTTTTTTTTGGTAGACAGACAGTCGTGGTATGTGTCATTTTAAAGTTTGAGGGAAGTAAATCACCTCTTTTAGCTTGTGCTAATGTGTTCTGATTAAGTTTTTTTTATGTTTGGTTTTAAATTGACATTTCGGCATTAAGATATTTATTATGTGTGGTCGTTGAATAATTTTTTAAAACATAAATCAATCTCATTCAAATTGAAATGGACTAATTAAGTGGTTGCGAAGCAAAATTGATTCTTAATTTATTTATTTATTTATTTTCATATAATCGTAAGCCAATTTAGAGAGCATATCTTTAGTATTTATTTTATGAAATTGAAAGCATTTTGTCTATATATATAAAAAATTGTAACGTTACTGCTTGATTCATCATCCTACAGCCTAAACGCCTAAAGCTAAAATCTTGGAATTTGGAAAGGAGGTTGGTCTATTAAATCGAACCACTAAGACGGGATTTTTGAAAATTTGAATGCTTAGGGGGTAAAAACGGGTAACAACGGGTAAATTCGGCAACCTTATATTTCCAGAACTGAAAGAGGTACAAAAAAATGTAATACATAGGTGTCTGGTACTTTTTTAAAATTCGGCTCTTTTACGCAGTAAACGGGTAAAAACTGTATTTTGGAACTTTTTTGTCAATCCATCTATCTTTTAAACCAACAAACATAAATAAAATAAAGCTTAAATTGCATTCGAAGCTAGTCTAAAAATTACAATTACAAATTATTTAAGTACTTTTTGTAAAAACTGTATTTTGGAACTTTTTTGTCAATCCATCTATCTTTTAAACCAACAAACATAAATAAAATAAAGCTTAAATTGCATTCGAAGCTAGTCTAAAAATTACAATTACAAATTATTTAAGTACTTTTTGTAAAAACTGTATTTTGGAACTTTTTTGTCAATCCATCTATCTTTTAAACCAACAAACATAAATAAAATAAAGCTTAAATTGCATTCGAAGCTAGTCTAAAAATTACAATTACAAATTAAATACTTTTTCGAAAATCGCAAAAATCTTAACTATTTTTGGTACTTTTGAACAAAACATTTCTCTTCATTAATTGACATATTCGTATTAATTTATGGGCTCCTACTACAATATTGGAATTCTTGATATTTTAGTGGGGGAAAAAAAGCACCAAAAAGGGGGAAATACTGGAAATTAAATTCCTTTCTTTCGCTTTTTTTTTACAACTGGTAGTTTTTATAATTATAGTTATTATTTTATAAATACATAAAATTCAACATATAATGTCCTGAATAAATTTTTTTGTACTTTTTTGTTCTTTAACTGGTATTTTTGCATTTTCATTTGTATTGGACCTAGAAACATAAAATTAAACGAGCAAGAGCCTGAGTGAATGAAACGTGGAAGGTCCTTAGTGCATGAGAATCTGTAAGAGGGATCTTTTTGGTACTTTTTTTTCTTTAACTGCTGCTCTTTGTATTTCCGTTAGTATTAGACATAGAAAAATAAAATTAAACAAGCAAGGTCCACAGTGAATTAGAATCTGTAATAGGGATCATTTTTGTACTTTTTAATCATAAACTGGTGCTTTTTGAGTTTCTGTAAATGTAAATCTGTAAATGGGATCTTTTGGTACTTTTCTTTAACTGGTACTTTTTCAACATAAATTAAGCATGCAACGTCCTGAGCGAATGAGAACAACTGTTTGGTACTTTTTTGTTTTGCAACTGGTCGTTTTTTTTCTAGAAACATGAACTTTGGCATATAAATGCATATGTCCACGAAAGAAAAGGAGACGCTCACAATGTAGCGGAATTAATGCTTGTTGAAAATATTTATGTTGTTTATTAAGAGTTACAAAGTATATTCTAACTTAATTAACCGAGCAATAGCCACTAACCTTCAGCTTTTTGCAGTGAAGCAGACCAGAGTCTCTGGTGAAAATCAAGCCCTCAACACACACGAACTGGTAGACTAGCTCACTACCAACTAGCATTCAGTGGCCGCCAATTTTAAAATATGTATCAAAAAAATATAAATAGCTGATGTTTTAAATCCAATCTAGGAAACATTTTCACCCAGTTGAATCATACATATCATTCCTTATTTAAATGCTATATTTTGCAGGAAGACAAAAATTTGTTATGTGCTATTTTTACAATTTCAAGTTCTATCGGTGTTAAAAATAACACCCTTTGCTTGAAACTACTAAAGAAAATTTTGTTCTGTGATTATTTTTTAGGTCCTGAAAACAGTACCTCAATATAATTCACCCAATTTTAACTCCACTTCGCATCACTTTATATCAAGTTTGTTTCTTAAATCTTATGTTTTCATTCAACACTTGTTTAATTTTGTTTCACCACAACTTTAAATCATGTAAGCCACACTATTTTATCTCTCTCCTTATTTATTTTTACATTTCTACTTATAGTTGCCTCAACCATTATTAAAGCTGATTACTTTTTGCCAAATATTTGCACTTGTGTTCTTATGGTTTAAAAACATCCATACGATTTAAAGTCAATTAATATTAACGACAAATCAGCTTAACGATATCAATAAGCGATTAATAATAAAATAACAACAACAAAAATTGTTCAAACATAATAAGTTCTTAAAGAAAACGGGAAAACTTGTGTAATGCCACATTAACAAAAAAAAAAATTGGGTCACTGCAGGAAGTCATACAAGATGTGGCAGAAAAAAAGTAATCAACACGCAACTTTTGTTTTCTTAATATTTTCTCATTTGTGGTTGCAAACGAGGCATGTGCCACAGATTTTAATAATAAGGCTTTCATTTAAGGGACAGTATGTATTTTGGTTTTGGCAAGAGGTATCCAACATTCAAGGCAGTACTTTGAGTTTTGTCTTTTAAATATTTATTTAAATGAAAGTGGCTTACTGTTCAGTATAGAGTGTTTCTTATTCGAGGCTTGGTGGATTAACTTATACTTGTTTGTTTGCTTTTTGTGGCATTTGGTAATGATGTTGTTCATCATATTTATATTTGTTCTTGTTTTTGCTCCTTTTTAAAATAATGATATAAATAAATCTGTGTATACTATACACGCGATTATTTGGTTCTTAAGAGTAGAACATAACATGCAACAAGTGTTTCATAATGGAAGGTACATTTATTAAGTCATTCAATTTGCAACAAATCGATTTTAATTTAAGTTAATTTTGAACCGTATTCTAAAACAAAAAGGAAGTCTAAGTATCTACTTCTAATAATTTTTGGTATCCTTACATAAAGGGTTTCTATTTGGAAACAGGTTTTCCGGTACTTTCTCATAAAAAAAAATGTTCTGCAATTTAAGGAAATTAAGTTTAGGAAATTTTCAAGAATCTGATTACAAGTTTTTGTATTAAATTTTAAGAAAATTTTTATTTATCTAACAAATTTCATTGACTGGTCATACACTATTACGAGCACAACTACATCAAATTGGACGAGTGGAATCTGATGAGTGCAGAGCGTGTGGTGAGGAGGGTGAGACGCTGGAACACTTTTTCTACCACTGTCAGGCCTTTGTCGAAATAAGATCCAAGCACTTCGGGAGCGATGTCATATTGGACTTTCGATCCCTGAGGAGTGTTGACTGGAAAACATTAAGAAATTACGTCTGGGAAACGGAGATTCTTAACGAACGTTAACCAACTCCCTACAGGTAGTGTTAGTGCTTCTTAAGGATTGCACAACAGGCCCGGTAGTGGCGTAGGTGTATATCGTACATCGAACTGATATGAGGTTGAATCTTTAATGCTCCATCCTCCTTTTGACCCTACACCCCCTCCCGGCTCCACCAAATAAATTAATTTTTTAATTGACGAAATAATTATCCATTTATTGACATTTAAAATCAAAAGTTTCTAAACGGTTTCTGTTTTGTCAAACAAAGGTTTCAGTTTTCGAGCATTATTCCAAGAAATTGTACTTATTTTTTATATGAAATATTACCGTCCAACCTAAATGAAAGCGGCAAGCGATTTTTAATCTCAAATCTTCTAATTTTCCTAACATACTGGGCCATACAAATCTTTATTTCGGTTTGTTTGATTGAAATTTTAAGGCCAATGAACTTTTCATATCCGGAACATTAATTTAGGTAATATTAAGCAAAAAAGCCAATAGAAAGTAGATCAACCACATACGCCCAAATTTGGCAAAACTAAAGAATAATACCAAACATTTGAAAACGTAACCGTAATCAGAATTGCATTCTAAATATTATTGGACTTTTATGAGTTCCCCTATAGATGTGCTAAAACGCGTTGAAGAGCATCTATCTCCTGACACTTTGTTATCAGAGGTAACTAGTAGCAGCAAATTCCAAACGCTTGGTGCTTGATATTAGCAAATTTTCCAGATCACGGCTTTCAAGGATTCAATCAACTACGGAAACCTGAAAACTGTTCCAAAAAACAATTTTTGTGCGCTTTACTTTAACCTGCCTAATTATAGAGCAGGAGGTATCAATTTTAATATATCAACCAAACCTCAATATTCTGCGAAATTTTCAGTCTAAAAGGCTCTTTGGTCTGGCTATGACGCAGGGAAAACTCGCGTGATACTTGGTTTTGCTATGGACAAGATTATGACGGTGACATCGGCTGTGACGGGTCACTGGGTGATAGGCACCCATGCGAGGAGGATGAGTCTGGATTATAATGACTACTGTAAAAGTTGTCATGCTGAGGAGGAGGAGGAAACGGTGTTTCACTTTCTCTGTCAATGTTCCGGTCTCGGGTCTATTAGTATAAGGCGTTTTGGGATACCAGAATTGCCATGTTTGGACGCTGTGTCTAGTGTAGGGTTGAGGTCGATCTCTATGACTTATAGGGAGTTGAGGTGGGTCGTTGCTGCAGTGATGTCCGGGGAATAATCTGGTGGACAGTAGCTGATTCCGGTCACTGGCTCAGGATATCATAAAGAGACGCTATAAGGACCCAAGTGAGCCATCCTCGTGTCGGCTGCCCACTTTACCTAACCAAATCATTAGTCTAAAAAATGAACAAAGTCAATATTTAAACTATTAGATATATTTGTGGTATTCCAATAATCAAGAATTTTTCGATTTGTTTCTGGTATTAAATCTCTACACTGAACAGGAATGTTAACTAGCTGGGACACCCTAGGATACGAGATGACCTTGAAGGGTATTAAAGCTCATTATATTTTTTCCTTTTTAAAGTGCAAGTCAATGTGTAGTTGGCTTTCTGGATCTGAAGACTCTTTTGAATCCGATATCAAATTTTTTTTTTCGTAATCGTAGGTAATTGCAGAATGACATATTGGGACAAAAAACTAATAAATCTAAATAGAGATAATGTTTGTGAGTATTTATATTAGTCTGAATTTAAATTCGAAAAAGAAAGCCTCAAGTATACAAGCAATTCGTCTTGACCCGAAGTATCTTTTCTTCAATTTGGTTAGTTAAAATACAAATAAAAAAGTAAAGAAAGTATTCATGGATGCATTTTTTTTTTTTTTTTTTTATAAATTTATGCAAATATGTATTGATTTGCTGTTGTATGAAATATTTTTTAATAAGAGATGACACAGTACTAATTTGACTTTTTATTGCACTCTTTAGAAACATATTCGTTTACTTTTTTTTCTCATGCAAGTTTGTATTGCTTTGATGTCGTAACTTAATTGAAAATATTCATAATACAGAATTTATACATAAGAAGAAACATACACAGAAGAAACAGTTATATTGGAGACTATTTAAACTTCAGTTGAAATGATGCCTTAAGGGTTAAGAAGATGTTAATACTAAAATTTCCGTTACAACCTTTGCAATTCGTTTAGGAATGATACAAATTTAATTAATCGATTGTTAGTAAATTCATGTGCGACATTAAAACTTTTCTCTCCGTGTAGTTCATCTGCATCCTTGAAAACCATAACTTCCCTATGGTGCCGTTGTATTTAATCATATCAATAAATAATTATATGCGTAGTAGTAAGTCAAGGTGTTGAGGACGATGACGGAAATCAAGAATGACTGTTCTTCATGCAAATGTTTTGGCCAGCTCCCTCACATTGAAACCAGTTTAAATTTATGTTTAATTGAAAAAAGTTGCTTTTTAAATGCTGCAGTTGTTGTGTTGGTAAATGACATATTTTAGCGTTATTAAACATTTTTTTGGAACTTGATTAGAAAGTACAGATTAATGTTTTTTTGCACACATAAAGAAAACAAATTAAATAGTAAATTCAAACATATTATTGTTTGCAACCATATTATGGTTAAATAAGCTTTCCATATGGAAGTCACATTGGAAACCACAAGAGTGGACCCCGTGAAACGTTAATAGACGATTTTGCATGTTCACAATACTGCTTGAACGCCATTAAAATGAAGTCATATCAGCATCGAATCATATCCGATAAAAAAATAAACTCACTACAGCAAACCGAAGGCGAATCACGGCAAAAGCCGATATTAATGGCATCAAGGTAAAGCTTAGTATTACGTGGGATCAAAGGGTTCTTATCTAATATCAGCTGCTGAAATCCGGCCATAAAACTACCTTAGTCGAATAGGATTTACGTAAAAGTCTGTGGTGCAAACCTAACCCTACGGTGCTCTCAACACTGGGTGAAATAACAAGCGTCCACCAATGCCTACTTGCCCTTTAAGTTAAAAAGCCGTGTCAAAAACGGCAAGGGTACCAATTTAAGGAATGCTTCTAGACATGCCCCTCTGTAACAAAACCGTGACTGCGAGGGCAGAAGTACTAACTAAAGGATTGCTTTTGGAGATGTATGGGCAGTTAAAGAAGGCGGAGCCTACCTGACACCTTTACCGTTCTATGGGTCACGGCACCCCGTTGCAAACACCAAACCGAAGTAAGCTGTACCCGCAATTTGGGCATAAAACACAACTACCACACGCCAGCAGTCAGGCTACAACCGAATTCACAGGGGCTTTTAACTTACTTGGTACCAGATAAGACTTTGGTCTTGAACTACCTTCAAGTTGTGCTCCAGAATGACCGGTACTAGTGACTCGGCACATCTACTTGCGTACGACACACATATGAAACAGCCGTCATAAAAGGAGCAGCCCCGACACACAGTTAGCTAAGACTACTGAAACATCGCCTTTTTAAAACCTTTCCTGCTAACTCTCTAAACGAATCAATTCCGGCACTACCAGATGGAACACCACCAAAATCATACCTATCATTTTTCCGGGTAACACTTAAAATCACACAACACTTGCATCGAATTCTCACTCCCGTTACTACAATTCCACTCACTCGGCCAGACGATTGCAGGAGCCCTGTCCCGAGCATTGACTTAAAAACGCCGGTATATGTGACCAGCAATAGAACCATAATATTCCATTATGATATCACTCAGTCAGAAAATGAGATATCAATTAATAATATGTGGAACAGATCGTTTAAGAAGTTTCGTCTAACCCGATTTATATTCCAGACCTTGCACCGTTCGACTACTGTTTGTTTCGATCGATGCAAAATGCTCCCACTAGAATATGCTTAACTTTCAAACAGGCCACACTACATTAACTTGATTCGTTATTGCTCTTAAAAAAATTAGAAGTTCAGTTGGCGCTGTGTCCTTATGTTACCAGAGTAATGGGAGAAGGCCATGTCCAACTATGGCTAGAACAAATTTATATTGTACCAATGTTTTGTAACCAGCACTCAAAGGAATACCAATGTTTATTTTACACGCACAATAAATAATAATAACGCAAATTTCTTTAAACAAAAGTCCATAATTCATGAATCCTTTTGCTAAAGCAATTTGTCACTTTCAAATAATTGAATTTTAACACCTTCGAAATTTATTGCCAACCTGTATTTTAATATGATTAAATATTCACCAATAAAAATAATCAATTTTACCCATGAGACACAGCTAAAACAAGCTCTCATGACATTATGTCCTTAGAATAACATAAAATTTCTGTTGGAAAACTACATTTGTCGGCACATGTAAGATTTTAAAAACAATTTATTTAATTAAAAAAAAAAAAAAAAAAACCATGGGAATAAATATTTAATAATTTAACTTTTTTTAATATATTTGCAGTTATAATTAAAAATTTACATACTATCGGTTGTGGCATGCCCCAAGTATGCACAAATTGGAATCAAGCCAGCAAATGCTGCTGGTAGCTGCTTGCAGACTTGAAATCTTTAATAGAGTTGAAATTATATTTTATGAATTCCCCTTGAAAGACTAAGAAAAACTTGATCTACATACATAAAATTTACAATTTAATTTAAGTTTTTTTTTTAATAGTAATCTTGATTGTTTTAATGTTTTTATTTTGTTTTTGGCCACAAACAAAAAGATGATGATGAAGAAAAAAAAAATTAATTTTCAGAATTTATTAAAATGCAATTTAAAGTTGTTTTTGTTCAGTAGTTTTTTTAAAACATCCCCAAGATGACTGTATCTGTATCTTTGTGTGTATTTTTTAAATGATGTCTACAATGGCATCATTTAAACTCTCATTACAGTTAACTGCTTATAAAGATTAAAATCTCTGCTAAAATAAAAAAAGTGCAAAATATAAAAAGCCTCAACACACACAATCCGAGAAATATATAAATAAAATCGCCTAAGAAGTGCTTTGAGCTTAATGCGTTTAAAAAAATTTTTGGATTGTGTCTTAAGACAATCCAGTTGGCCTGGAGTTGGTTTTAATTTTTTGTCTCTATGGGATTGTGCTAATCCAGCTTTTTAAAGTTTTTAATCTTAAACAACAATTTAATTAAATTAAAAATATACAATGCATTTATGTACATACCTACAAACATGGAAAAGGATTCAACTATAACAATAAAGAGTTTGTAAAAAACAAATGTAAGAGAATAAAATTTTAAGCAACAATTTACACTGACAAAAAGCCAGGGGCCTAATTCTCGCATTCGTGATCGAGTACTTTCTCGATTCGAAAGCAATTTTATTTCAGTCAATACTGAACGAATCAAAATTATTTTTTCAGTATTGTGAAACTCAAATGAATGCTTTACAATAACGAAAAAATATTTCCAATTAGTTCAGTATTGACTGAAATAATTAGATATTAAATTGCTTTCGAATCGAGAAAGTACTCGATCACGAATGCCAGAATCTGGCCCCAGATAAGTAGTAAAAAAATCTTAATTATTTTTCAATTGAGCGCTTATTAACTTGTTAAACCCATTAGTAATGAGGGTATCTTGGAACCATAGGCAAAAAAAAATATTGATCTATTTGTTCTTATTGTGGATATTATTTCTTCAATAGGTTCTTCCTTTAATTAAATGAGCTGGAGAATCGGTTTTAATTTACCAAATGGCCCCACGGGGCCATATAGCTACGCCTCTTAGGGGGTGTTTCACCTGAAATAAATAAAATAAAACTTAACCATATCACTTTCTTTATCATGAATAGAATTTCTAGCTAAACATTTATATTTTTAAACTAATCAATGCAATAAATTGTCTCTGATTTGTAAAATTTAAATATTTGTCGATTTTGTTAAATCGTCACGAACAGATTTTGACGAATTTTGTTAAAACTTTCGACGATTTTTTAAGAAAAAAAACCTAACAACCCTGGTTGCAGGCACTACAACGACACCACACAAGTAGTTAAAAAACGATTAGCTCGTTGCGTGTAGAAACAACAGAAGCAACAGAACAAGACGAAAACACATTATTTTCATGATTAAAAAGTAAAATTGAGAACTCTTGCTTCTCATTTAGTTTATATTTTCAGTTGTATAGTACATTAAGTTTTTAAAGTAAAAATAATGAATAGTAAATGATGGTGGTGTTTTATAACTGAAACACTGTAAGGTGTTAAATGGGTAAGTAAATCAATCATGAGATGACGCAAAGTTACCCAAATTAAACAAAATTACACATGATATCAAATTAAGGTTTAGTTATAATCACGTATGGGCACCACTACATTGAAAGCATTGCATGTGTGGCATTGTATTGGTTTGTTTACGTTTGCATTTGTTGTTTTTATGCTCTTTTGCTTTTTGTTTTTTGTGTATGTATACACATCGTTTGCTCTTTTTGAATTTTCATTTTGAATTTGCCCATAACTGGTTATATTATGTAAGATAAAACTTGAGTGTTTGTAATTCTCATTTACTATACAGTTTTATTTGCATTATATCTTCAGCTTTTCTAAATTATTTGGGAAAAGGTTTCCTAATGATCTGGCCTAACCAACCAGTGAAATGTGCATAGGAACTAGTTTGTTCTTCAACATTAAATTCCTGTGTATTTATCAAGAATGAAAATTGGGAATTAAGCACAACAAACAAAATCTTATTAATAATAAAAAAAAACTTTACAAAAAAGAACAAATTTAGTCGGTCAATTCCGAAGGGCAAAATTTTGTCCAAATACCAACATAACAAAATGGCTGATGGGCACAAAGACTTTATTAGGAAAAAAGTTCGTATGGGGGCTATGTGAAATTATGGACTATTCTCAAAATTTTCAAAACACGTATGAACAAAATCTTATTAAATTGTCTTAAAAATTGCGACCTGTAGTTTGCGCAGAAGGTCTACATGGAGAGACAACCAGCGAGCAGGACGGACGTCTCAGATACTGATTCTAAGCCGATCGGTATTCAACAACAAATATTTGTATGTGTTTCACACATCAGCACAAACTCATAATTCTCTATTTACTTAAAAAAGAGAAAATATTGGAAATAGGATTCATATAGTTGCTCAAAAGTTTTGGTTTCAGATAACAGTGCTTCTCAAATCAATTTATCAGATATTAAGTGGGCTTAATATTTCTCAACTAAAGTTTTTTAAATGTTAGAGCAAGCACAAAATTAATTACTGTTTGTAGTATTGGAAACATACTCCAGGTGCTTTTGTTAGTATATATACCTTCTTTTTCCTATAAACTTTGGAAATATTTTTTTTTAAATAAACAGTGACTTTGGTTAAATATGTACTGTACATTTTATAGATTAACAATATCTTAAATACTATCAATTTTATCAATAAAATTATAACATTATATAATATGTTTTAAAATTAACGAATTTCAAATTACATATGATCTACACCTCATAGAAATTAACGCAGCTCTACCCACGGCGGTAAAAATTACACCAACTGCAGGTAATTACCCACAAAGTGGCAACACTGTTTAAAATACTTGAATCAAACGCATTTTGAGATTGATTCAATCTTAGTTTTACTTAGATCAATCTAATTTTCGGATTGTTTCAAATACGAATTGGGGACTAAATCTACTTAATAGTACTTAAATCAGGCGCATTTTATGATTGGTTCATACTAAGTTTTACTTGGATAAGTGGATAAGTTAAGTATTCCGCGATTAAAAATCCGTACTTGATTCAATCTTTATGTACTTGATTTAAGAAAATCCAAACTCACAGTATTATTAATACCGCTTCGAATTGATTTGAGTACGAATGGATTGATTTTTCTTTTGAGTGCAGATACTCACATTCATTTTTCGCACCACTGCCATACGTATTTAAGCTAGCGAATTTTTTAGTTTAGTGCTTTTTACTACATTTCCAGGATTTAGCGCCGCAGAAGAGATAGGGAAATATAATATATTTGGGCTATTCACAAGGTGTGCTATCAAGTCATATCGTCATAATATTCTAAATAATAATTTACAATTGTTTAAAAAAATATTTTTGTGTTTGAAACAAAATAAAAATTTTAATGCTGTGTTCATTATTTCGTCGAAACTGTACATTAGAAATCTTAATTATAAGCGCTTGCCCACAGCAGTCATTTATGTTTCTTGTAATTATTTTAAGACTTATGACTTTACAACTTTATGACTACCTTGTGAATAGCCCAATTGTAACTTTCTTCGGTTGAAAATTACTTTAGTTTTTAGCTGTTTATTATTTTCAAAGAAGCGTTTAGTTTTTGGATTTTTTTCTTTGTATGATTCCATAGTTGGAGCCACTGTTGTTGTTAACTGTGGCAGCTGACTTTATATCAAACTAAACCCGGTGCGCTTTGCTGCCTTAATCGAAATAAATTAAGTAAAAATTTTTTTAAAACTGATCTCGTGTATTGATAACAAAGCATCTTGTACTTAATTTTAATTATTTTACAGTAACCGCTCTACAGATTTTCAGAAATTTCAAATGTATTCGTATGGGGTGCCATGCCTTCTTTTCCCGTTGAACCTACTTTTAAAAGATTTTGTGTGTTATTATGTAAGCTATTTGTACAAAATTGGAATACTTCCACTGTTACTGTACAAATATATAAAAATCTTTATTGTCTTGTATGAGAGGTGCCACGCTCACTTAAAAATAAAAAAAATATTAATCGCCCATGTTAAGCGCTGGGTTATCAGAAAATTTCTGTAAAAATTTGTGGAAAATCGGTTCAGTAGTTTAGGACTCTATAAAGAACAAAATTACATATGCTTTTTTATTTATATATTATTTTTTGCTCCCCATACACCTTCCCCATTTATTTTTATATTTAGAGGTTTAGTTTATCATAAGAGTGGGTCCTACAAGGCTTAAAGACTTTTATCTTTAGATATTCGGTATTAAATATTTTCGTTCTATGGGCGGTACTGCTCCTCCCCCGTCCACCCGGCCCATTTTTATTTTGAAATTTTTAATAAACTATAATAGTGGCTTAAACCACGTTTGAAAACTCTCGCTATAATAGTTCTTCAGTTACGCAATAATAAATATATGCATCTCATGGGGGTATTGCTACCCCTGAGCCTGCCCTCTTAATTTTAATTTTCAAAGGTGTAGTTTACCATAAGAGTGACTTCTATCAAGTTTGAACATTCTCACTAGAACAGTTCTTAAGATATTAAACATTGGCGTCCTATGGGGGCCACCACTTCCTTGCTCCTATCTGGTTTCAATTATGCGACTCAAACGATTCTTCTCCAAAAAGTTCAAGAAAATTGGTGTAGCGGCTCTTAAGATATGCGAAACTTAACATTGGCACCCTATGGTAAGTACCACTTCCCTTTTTAGTATTCATATAAAATGTGGCACTTTATTACCCGACTGGACGCTTGTTTACAAATTTTTGCTAGATTTAAGATTTTTTTTAGTTTTCATATAAATAATCAGATTTAAGTGATCATAGGTTGAACTCTTTAACCGATTTAACACTTATGGAATTAAAGTCGATATAAAATTCTGCAGCGTAAGTTAAATGACCACAAATTTAAATTCTAATTAAAAGTGATGGAACTACACGTTCAATATTATTGCATTGTGGAAACAGCACATACTGTATTTGATTAAGGATACATATTTTGAGTTTTTATATTAAATATTAAATTAGTAGTTTTCAGTACAAGATCAAGATTTTTTAATGACAAGCCGATTTTTTAGTAATAACATTCGACATTCTTTAAGAAATGTTTAGTATTAACAACGAATTTTATTTTGATCCAGATTATTTCCTAAATAAATCGATTTCTTTTTTGTGCTTTGTCCCCAACTTGTAAAGTTAAATATGTTTTAGACCAAATGTTTCTCCCAGTGTACTTTTCATAAGCAAAAAAACAAACACTCAAAAAAACAATATTATGGCTGGACAACCATATGATGCCCTACGCCATTATCTGTTTGAGAAAAATTTTTACTTGAGACTCCCGGAATGCGAATTTCGGCAATGGTCTTAATATGGGACCAATTTTTACATTTAACAGAGTATTATTTTAAGCATTAATATAACACATTTGTGTAAAATGTGAGCTGAAACCAATAAATTAGAAAGTTAATAAGTACTTAAACCCTTTATGCGAAAGAAATTTATATGAAGGCCAGATTAAATCACAAGCCGACTCAAAATAGGCCAATATAAGCTAAAATACAAAACTTTATTGAAAAATATTTAGACCCCTTTTAGACTCGGCAAGTTAGTTGCGCAAGTTACTTGCCGACAACAACAAAGTCTGCACAAATTTTTTTTCCTTACCCCGACCTAACCGCTAACGTCTACAAACCAAGAGTTTCGCAAGAGACTTGCGCAAGTAACTTGCCGAGTGTGAAAGAGGTCTTAGGTTCGTTAGATCGTCTCAGATAGTGGTTCTGAGTCGATCAATACTTCAAGTCTACATGGACACATTGAACATCGTTAGATCAAATCGATCGATAGACTTTAATGTTAATCTAGAACCAATATTTTTATACGTTACAAACTACAACTTAAACCAACAATACCCTTCCCTCCTATGGTGGTGAAGCATTTTTATAAAACCTCTCTTGTTATCTTTTCCTACTTCAATTCAAAAAAATTACTTTATAAAAAGCTTCAAAAGCGGCGATTTCTTTAATTTCTTCTCACTTCTTCTCATCTTTAACTTTAACATTCTGGTATTTATAAATAAAAGAAAAAAAAACTAAATACTTCAGAAAACAGTAATACATCACACCTTACTGGGCTAAAAATATGCTTTGTGGTCCCTGCCAAACGATAGTAATAGTGTGGCTTACAACCATCCACTCCACCACCTTTGAAAGTACTACTACTGCCTGTCCCATGATCAATGATCTTGTAATATTGTCTGTATTATGTGTGTGATCTTGATTACATTAAATAAGTTTTTTGTTAAGGCCTGATTTCATATATTTTGTACTTGATGCCAAACATTACACTTGTTATTTTTTTTTTTGCTGTTAACGAAGTTAATTTTTTTTTTACTTTTGTCCTGGCAATAACTGGACTTAATACGAAATTTTCATTGCTGCATGATATACGAACGGACAATTGTTCGAGAGTTCGGTGTTTGTATGCCTGTGTAACAAGCTTATGCATGGATTACTTGCCATTTGTGTTATCTTGAGCTGTCATCAATCGATTGAAGGTGTCAAATGTGGATTATTAATTGGTAGTAGATAGTTTTACATGATTAATGTTTGTTGGTCAGCAAGCGGGCAATTCAGCCAGCCAGTAAGCCTCAAATAAACTGTGAACTGTTCACGTTGGCTTTTATTAAGATATCCATGTATGCCTGGTACAACTCTCAGACAAAGTACAATTGTAATGTCATGTTACCTGTATATAAAAAAAAACGAGTTGACATTGTGTAAAAGATTTAACAAATTAACATGATTATTATGCAAGATTTATGGGGGCCTATTCGCAAAATAATTGAGAAATATAAGAATGTTGAATGAAAAACCATACAATATGATGAATTAAAAGTTTGCGGTTAAATTTAATATATTTGCATTTTTTAGGAGAATGATTTAGTTTTATTGCAAAAAGTTTAACATTTATACAGGCAAAATTTGGATTAGATTTGTATCAGATTTAAATAAAATAAGAATCTACACTTTAATCACGAATTTGATTTAATTTATGAGTTAAATAGATAAAAATTTACAACTAAGTACCGATGAAGGTCGTAGTGGTCCTTTAACTGAAGTTAATTTTGCTACTGTCAAAAATTACCTACCTAATATGGGTGTTTCTTAGAGGCGTAGAACTTTAAATTGAATTTAAATACAGCAAAATATGATATTTCTTTAACGAGGGCAGTTTAAACACTCATTGACTGTTTTAATTTTTTTTTAATAAAAACTATTTTCAATCGTTTAAACTTAAGCCAGTACCCATGCTCTGTAACTTTAGTTAGAACTTCACGCATTGAAAATACCCCCACAGAAAAAACATGTTTAAATATGGTCACCTCCAACAATACTATGTTTAAAGAAAATTTTAACCATATTATGTTTATTTTAAACATATTATTGTCAACGACAACCATATTATGGTTAAAATAGTCCTCCATGAAGAAGCCACAACCATATTATGGTTGCCTCAGAACATGTTATGGTTAATAATAACTATAATATGTTTACCACTTATAATAGCATGGTTGGTTTTCAACCATAGCATGTTGCTCTTAAAAAAGTGGAAAATACTATTGTTAATTTAAAAAGAAATTATTGTCATATTTAACCATAACATGTTTAGAGGCAACCATAATATGGTTGTGGCTTCTTGATAGGGACTAATTTAACCATAATATGATTGTCGGTGACAAAATTATGGTAACAATAAACATAATATGGTTAAAATTTTCTTTAAACAAAGTATTGTTGGAGGGGACCATATTTAAACATATTTTTTCTCTGCGTGTATGTAAAACAAAATATTCCATCGTTTCTCGAAGTGTGAGAAAAAAGTGTTTCTGAAACTTATGTCGAAAACTATCAAAATAGATTACCTCATTAAATCCCCTTTTACAAAATGACAGAGAGAGGGCAGACAGATGAAGTTTGTTGGTAAGCGGGCGACGCTGTATGCGTGACACACTTTACTGTTTTCCCCTCTCGCCAACAAACTTCGTCTCACTGCCTTCTGTCTGTTATATTGTAAAAGAGGACTAAAGCTTTGTACAGACGATGGTCAGATCTTACAACATTTTCATTATTCTGACAATGGTGCTATTGTCAGATGCATTAATTTTACACATCTGCCAAATGAAAATGAGCTTACAATGTTCGCACAGTTGCCAGACATTTTAAGGCAATTTTAACGAAGCTGAAGTTATAAATGTCTTAACATAGCACTCGAAGCCAATGTGACATTGCCGACGTTGGGAAAGCCAGTCACACATATCGTTGACGGCGACCAAAATTTACTAAAATTAAAAAAAATTCAACGACCAAATAATGTAAAGTGCCTTTTAAAATGACTTTTAAAACATTCGCATATTTTTTAAAAAAGTTAAAAGCAAAATAATTAAGCAAATGTGCCAAGAAGATAATATTTTTATTATTATTCTTTGAATTTTGCATTTTTTTATGTTTTTTAAAGTTGAAATTTTTTTCACGCTCCGTTTTTATTCGTGAGATTATTTGACAATTCAAAGCAGAAACTTTCTCACAGAAATTTTACAGACACACTTTTTCTGTAAATTCGAGAGTTATTTTATTACGTAACAGCTCTTACTCGCCAAAAACACAAAAGAAAAACTAAATTGTTGCCATTATTGTGAATTAAGCTTTATATTCAATAGGCAATTGGGTAATTTTTAAGATCCCTTTACCTTGCGTTGAACATTTTTTCACATAAAATTTTTTGAATTTTATGAAAATATTTTTAAAAGTAGGTGAAGAGTTTTGCACAAAAACTCCATATTTATTTTTTAATTTTAACTGGCTCTTCAACAATTTCGAACGTTAACGTTCGCATAGAAAATTTGTATGAAAATTACTCAGGTTTAAAAACATAATTTCCATACAAAGTTCTATGGGAACGTTTACGTTCGAAATTGTTGAACAGTCAGAAATTTTCTAGATCATATCAAATGATCAGTTGATTTTTATGTAATATTCAAGTCTGAATTCTGATCGTTGACTGTTTTATAAGAATTTTCCTCTGGGCTAAAACTAGAAGCTTATTTTTTCATTGTGATCGCTAAATCGGAATATAATCAGTGTGTCAGGCTTGTGAGAGAATATCGATAGTCCGTCTAAGATTTTTTGCGTTTGTTCTCTTGGTAAAATCTTAATAATAGATTTTTTTTTTTTTTTTTTTTTGGACTTAGGTGCAAAACATGTAGATCAAAAAGCCTAACCGCAGTAGAAATACGAAATAATGACCCGATACGCACTCGATGGCATGTTGAAACGTATAGTTAAAAAAACATCTCATCCAATTTTAGCTTTATATATTTGGTTGTTGACGGCAACGATTTCGCGGGATTTATTTTCAAAAATTTATTTATTGATTCAATTACCATATAAAACGCACCAAACAAATTTATTTATTTTTTTTTTTTTTTTTGATGTGAAAAATTTCTTGTGAACTTTCTATATTTCAAATTTAGCAATTTTGCGTAAAACATACCGACTGAGATAAAAATTAACCTCATCAACAGGGAAAGCGTTTAAATGCAATTACAAAAGAATCTCACAAATTCGAACCGTCACAAATTCGAACCGTCCAGAAATTAGAACCGGTCGTTTCAATGTATTGGACGCTCTGAAATGAGAACCTGTGGTTTTAAATGATTTTATGATTTTGAACTAAATAGGCGAAAAACCAAATCAAACGGATTTTTTTTTTTTTTTTTTTTGTATTTTCACTACAAATTATTTTTTTTGCCTCATTAAAGTAAAAATAAAACGGGGAATCACCGACTTATTGGTGGTGTGTTCAATTCGGCCAGATGCGTACGAAATTTGATATGCTTGTACAAATTTGTGTCAGTTGATAACTGAAGGTCAAAGTGAAGTGTTCATACGTGTGAAAGATAAAAAAAATGACAAACAAACGTTAAAAAATACCTTATCTTTAGATACTAATTTAATATGTTCAATTAGTTTAATATTATTAAATAAAAATTATTTTGATTTTAAATAAAGCTTACACAGCTATTCATTATCTATCACTATTTCATTAAAATTTTATAATTTTCTGCAAAAAAAGTGTCCAGAAATTCGAACTTTTCAGAAATTTGAACTTCCCGGTGCACAAAGTGGTTCTAATTTGTGAGATTCTACTGTATTTACTTTTCCTTGTGCGACCAAAAAAAAAAGGATAGATTTCAATAAAATAAATTTTGATATTAATTAAAAAATTAGTTAAATTTGCACCAGCAAACAAACTAGTAGTATCAATAAAATATAATATTAACAACATTTTCTTCAGAAATGATAAACTTGATTGATAAAATTTTTAATTAAGACCGATGTTATTTTCGATTAATGGTATAATTAAAAATTATGGTGAGAATTTTTTTCTTATGGAAGCAGAAACAACAAAATGATCCGTTTAAGAGCTTTTTATGAAATTTAGCATTGATTTGTAAGCGCATATTTTTTGCATATTTTAGCTTTTTGTAGCATTTATATTTATTAAAAGATCGTTTTTTTAGTTTATAGTGTATTATTCACCTTTTCGAAGCATATTTTGAAACTGGTTATATTTTTAAATGCACAAGTAACTCTTATATAAATCTTAAACGCATAACATAATTTTATTCTAGTTGGTCCATTACTCCACATGGGCCACAAAAGTGAGCACTCATTTTTGGGCCCCATACTTTTTTACTTGTTTTTTATATGCAAATAACAAAATGATTGAAGTTTAAAAATATGCTCGTATCAATTGGTGCAAAGAAATGCTCGAGAACATCAATCGGATCGATGCATATGATCTCGAAACAATACAGTAATTCATTGAAGACGAGCCAAATCCGACAAAAGGGATAACATTTTCTAGCTACTGTTAACAACACAAGCGTTTAAAATAGTCCAACTTTTAATTTTAAAAGCCAGATGGTTCCAGTAAATACTCAGTGCTGCCAAAATTAAATACAGCAATAGCAACCCTCGTACAAGGTTAAAAAGCAATTATTTAAAAATGTTTATTTTAACATCTACGAATTCCCATTTTTTATCTTAAAAAACTCTTTATTGATGAAGCCAAATGCAAAAACTTTACTGCAACAATGTAAAACTAAGTTTTTTTTTTCAGAAGTCCACAAAAAATACATTAAATTTTAAATTCCAATGCACACATAAAATTATACTGTCAAATATTAAATTAAAATTTTGATTTATGAAATTCAAACAGTTTCAAAGTTTTTATAATTTAAAAGATTTTACATACAATGTAAACTTGTGTTACAAAAGTTAAAGAAAAGTTTTTTTTTCCATTAAGAACTCCTTATAAATTTCCAATGAACACATCAATGGAGGCAAAAGACATCAAAATTTAAAAAATACAAAAATAAAATTAAATCAACACAAAATCAACGTATCAAAGTCAACTTTGTTTCAATTGCATGAAAAAGACATTGAGACATTGACACAAAACAACTTCTTCATTTCACTTATTGACAAGCGTAGACATGCAACACTTCATTGAACATGTTACACAAAATCCTTCCTTTAATGTAAAAAAAATAAAAACATCACCTAAACCAAAAAAAAAAAAAAACAAAAAAGCGAAAAAATAGCAACTCTTTTAAAATTCGCCAAAAAAAAAAATCTTTGGAACACATCATAAATCACCGATACCAAAAACTGCATACTTTCCTTGAGACAGTCGAAACAAACTGCAACACAATACAAAACAAAACTACAATAAAAACAATAACAGCAACAATAGTACCAGCATCAGCAACATTAAATCTCTTAAAGTTTTAAACTGTTGCCCCTTTTGGCTCCCCATTGTCATTGTTGCATTGTCACGTAATGTCTCTTGTGATGAAGTTGTTTGCGATGTTTTCATTTTTTTTTTTTGCATTTTTACACTTGTCGCTGGTTGCTTCACTTTTTTTCGATTACAATAAAGAAATGAAAAGCTTTTCGGTGGATTTAAGTTTATGAATGAATGAATGAATTGAACTGAAGTGCAGCGTATGAATGAATGAATGAAGAATTTTAATATTCAATCAAATCATCTTACATGAGGCTTCAAATCCTTTTACAATGGAATTTTTTCTTTATACGAATGAATATGATTTTATTGTATTTATTGATGTTTATTATTATTTAATGAAATTTATTTATTATTCACAGGTTTGTAAGTTTTTATTCAAAGTGGCTTTTGTAATAATAAAAATTATAAGCACTAAAGGACTTCTTTTTTTTAATGATTATTGATCCTTTCGTCATCCGGAAAAATTAAAAAGGTATCTAAGGATATCTTAACTCTTAAATAATCGTTACCTTGTAATTTAACTGAACAGACAGGTCTGAGCTATAAAGCCTATTTAATTGCCAGACCTTGAATCTGCTAAACATACAATAGTTTAGAATGCACTTTAGATTTAATAAAATACTTTAAAGCAATAAATATTTGTATTCCTAATATTGATGTTGCTTATTTAAGCCGCCGTAAATATTCCAAAATGCACTCCGGATTGTCATAATAAGTGAAATCACGATGGGTAGTGCAAAGTGTGCAAACGATGCAAATGCGTGCAAAAATACACACATTTGCACAAAACAACAACAAAATGTACGTATTTGCAATTTCTCTATTTTACTTCGTTTGCACTAAAAAAACCATGAGCAAAATTAGTAGTGCATATTTGCTCAGTTGCAAACAAATGTAAACAAAAACGTTTGACATATAAAGCGCCATATTGTTTTTTAAGGAAACTTATAAATTGAACATTGTCGTGGGTTTTAATATAAAATAGAGAATTAAATTTAAATAATTTAAAAAGAAAAAATTTATTTTATTTTGCTTGTGTATAATTGTAAACAAATGCAGATTTTTAACAGTGCTGCCAGAAGTTTTTTGTGTTGCCAGAATAAATTTTTAGAAAAATAGCACATTTGCACAAAAAATAAAATTGGTGTGCTCACGATCAATCATAATATGCACTCAAATTTACAAATTGCAAATTTGCACAATGACCATCGTGATTACCCTTAATATTTCCATTTTTTATTTAGTCAAAATTTCGATTTTTTTTTTTTTTTGACCACTGAAGTTGAATTCTTTATACAAAAAATGTTTTAGGTCTCTCGGTTCATTTATTGGCACTTTGATGTTCGTTTCTGTAACAAACCGATTTCAAAACACCTTTCTTTGTCTTTTCGCTTTTGTTTATGGGGACATTAGTGTTTCAAATAAAAGTAAATAGCTGACAGATTCCAATGAGTTGTAGGAAATGTTTTAATATTGAAAAGAATGTTCATCATCATTTACAAAAACTCTATAATTTTTGGGACTAATTATGCCCTGTTTTCGCTAAATTTTGGACACATAAAATGCTTAATCTTTTTAGATTAACCTAAACCCTTGGTGAACCCTGTTGGATGGAAAACTTCAAATTTGACAATGAACCTGAATGTGTTAAGAAAATATTCCGTCCAAATGTGTTTCTTTTTTTCTAAATTCAATGGGGAGTAAAGGAAAATTTATAAGGAGAAGGTTATTTTCAAGGTCTGTAACTATTATTCTAATACGTTACAAAGTGAAGGAGAACATCTCTACATGTTTCTACTATAAATAGCAAGAGTGATATATTCAGCTGTTCCGAACTCTGATACCCTCCACCGAAAGATAGAATAATAAAGAGGTGGGGTTTTTATGGGGCCTACCCAGTAAAAAATGTGCTCCAAAAGGAGCAGGTTTTATGTATGAATTCATACCTCAAATCGCTTCAAACCTGCTGACTGGATGCCTGATTTTTGTATGGGGTGTTCCCGGTTTGGAGGATTATTTTCAGCTGACAATAAGCGCTTCTTTTAACATGCAAACAAAGCACTTCTAAAGTGCTTTTTTAAGGGCTAACTAAATTAACATATTCATTAATGTTTTGCTTTTACTTGTTTAAATGCCTTTTTTCAATCATTTTCGTTAACTTTAATTTATTTTTATTTGTTTCACTTTAAAACCTTCTTCGTTGTCAGCACTTCAAAAAAGCACGAAAATTAAAATCTCTTTTGAAAACGTACAACAAAAAGCACTAAAAATTACATCTCTTTTAAAAATGTAAACTGTACACTTCTTTATTCTATTTTTCCCATTTTTCCTTTCTTGCAATAAAAAAAAAAAAAAAAAAAATCTAAACTGAATCTTAATGAGAATAGAAAACATTATTTAAACAAGTGCGTTTGCAGATTATTTCGGCTCATTTAAAAATATTATGCAGTTCTCGCATTTCTTAGGACGTTCATCACGCGATTGCTATGAAAGTACTTTATGAAGATTTATGTCAAATAGAAGATTAACTTGAATAAAAACTCGGAATAACAAAAATTAGATTTAAATTAGAAAAAAGCGGCCGAGAAGCCGAAACCAAAAAAAAAAAAATTTTTTTTCAACTACACAGAAACCTGATTGTGACTGGGAACAATAAATTGGTTTTCTGTGATAATATTAAGCACACACCCGAACATTTAACCATTGATATTCCAAGCATAGTCAGTAGGGATAATTCGGATTAAAGTTAAAAATACTTTGTATTTTATACGATTAAAAGGAAGTTTTAAGATCTAAAGAAAACAATTGGTATGTTTAAAGGTAGAAATTTACAAAAAATTTCACTAGGTGCATGACACTGCACGTCCACGTGTAACTGTACAAGCCCTCTGATATAAATGTGATCTTGTTCTCTTTACATTTCACTTCTGTTCTTGTGCCACACACATACCCATTATGCTTTAAAAACATCAAGCTTGAAATCAATTTGCACTTTTTATAAAAGAAACTATTATCGTAAACTATAATGCTTGAATTCGCATTTTAATAAGCATTAAATTCAAAAAAAAAAAACTTTAAATCACAATAACAACAATGTCAAGGTTAAACTCACAACAGTTTCTATTGTTAACCAGGTGGTCATTTAAAAACAATTGGCTGACCTCAGGTCAAGAAACTAATAGCTGGTAATATCTTTTCTAAACATAAAAAAGAAAACATTAAAATTGACAAAGAAAATGACTACAAGGTGCGAAAAATTAAATTAGCGCAGCAAATCTTTTGTCAGGAAAATAAAAATTACAAAAATGGAAAATTTGTTAAAATAAAAACTTAAAAATGGTTATTTGTTTTTTCTGAATACCTACAACATATAATATCGTTTTTATACAATTAAGTCGTTTTAACCTCTAACTGACAATATCTGGCCAAATCTTTAGCAATAACATGACATCAGCTAATTTACGAAACGTGATACGTTTTGCGTACATTTTAAAACAAAATTGGTAGGATACATACAACCTACAACCTCTGTCCACAAAAAAAAAAGAAGTGAATAATGTTTCTTTAGGCTTTTTCAAGATTTTGGTGTGTAAATAAAAAGACAGTTAATCGATTATCGTATTCACATGAAAGAAACAAGCTTGAGACAAGATTAATTTTTACACAGAAGTAGTACAGTGGTAAGATGTTGGGAAAGTTGCCAGAGATGCATTAAAAAAAATGGATTCAAGTAAAGCGATTAAAAAATAAAGATTTTAGAGAAAACAAATTCAAAAAATATTCTTTGCGTTCAACATGTAAATAAATGGCGGAGTTTATTTTTATTATTTGAGAGGGTATTACTAAAGAGCCTCCGTCACAAGCTATCAAAAGACGAACAGGATAATGATGGAAGCTGCAACTTCCTAAGTCAATCCCTTTAAAATATAAAAGCGAGTTTTGTTGGCACTCCACCAGCACGACACAAAAAACGTATGTTTAATGTCGAACACCGAAAAAATGTAACTCGATGCCAATCAATGCAGACGAAACGTAAAACACGGTATAGTTATGCGACGCCAAAGTAATAACCATTTCTTACGAAAGGATGGCAGACAGAAAGAGGTTGCCTGATATACCTTAAAAAATAATAATAATGACGCACGAGCTGTTCCCTCCCCGCCACGATGCAAAATTTGAGCCAATGAATCGTAATTTTCTTCTTTGGCAATATTTTTCATTTTTTAATATTGAAAGCTTTAGTTAGTGAAGCCGGTGTTTGTCATACCACAGAGGAGAAATGCCATCCACGCGGCCGAAAGGCCAACCATGCTATTTAAAACCAAAACTGTGCAATTATTCTGTAAGTTAAGTTCAGGATTTTTAAATTCGGGATTTTGGAGTTCGGGATTTTCGAACTCGGGGTTTTTAGTTTATGACCCCAACCCAAATTACTAATATACCTTTCTTTGTATTTTTTTTTAATTTCACCTTTTTGGTAAAAATTAAGGGTAATTTTTGATTAAGATGAATTACCCTAAACTTAGGGGCATACTTCATTTTTTTTTTTGTGATAATTGCGAACAGTTTTCCTTCTGCAGTAAAGTTATCGAAGTGTTTACTGTCCTCTATGAGACACTTTTCAATTTAAGGCAACAGAAGTCAAAAATTTTTTCGAAGAGTCTTTTGTCTTAAAGAAACTTTTTAGAAGGATTTTTGTCTTAAGAAAAACTTTAGAATTTTTTTTTTTTGCCACTTTCAGAAGAGTTTAAGAAATGGAAATTTTACAAAATTTTGTTAGTCATGCCTTTAATTCCCAATTTTTATTTTTGATAAAAACACTTGAAATTTATTGTTGATGGGATAAGCTATTCCTATGCGCATTTCACTGGTTGCTTAGGCCAGATCGTCAGGAAACTTCTTCCAAAGATTTTAGAAAAACTAAAGATATTAAACAAGTAAAAACTGTTAAGCAAATATGAATAACTTATAATAGCAATAGCTTATTCCTTCAACAATAAATTTCAGTGTTTTTATCAAGAATAAAAATTGGGAATTAAGCACGACTAAAGCCCATATGACACTACATTTTTAATGCATTGTTCAAGTTTTGGTGAACAGTACAAATATAATGTAATAGAAAAATTTACCAAGTGCAAAGAGTTCAGCTGTATTAAGATAAATGGCAAACTGTCAACAATTTTTAAAAAGTTATCGATAAAAAATGAAGTTATGTCAAAAAAAATGTAAAATTGTTTAACTTAAAATTGACATTTCAAGCTTGAAATATTAAAAGTGTTGCTGAATCAGCGGTTTATGGGCAAATTCAGCGATTTACCGCTTTTTGTTTTTAGGTTTCTCATAAACAAAAAGTTGGCAACATTTAATAAAATAAACAAAACAGGGATGGCTAAGTTGTTTCAATTGTACTTTTTTGTTGATACTTTTTAAACAAAGATGTATAATACCTTTTTGTGGTATTTTTTATGAACATAAATAAAATTAATTTCTACTAAAAAAATCTTTTGGTACAATTAGGATAAAAAAAGTACAATTTGTAAAGGTTGTTGGTACAATTTTAAAAATTCTCAACGCCATCCCTGAAACAAAACCATAACAAGAGAAAAAAAAAAACTACAAAACTTTGTTTACATTTTTTATAGTTTGCTCCAGTTTGCTCTTTCTAACATTTACTGTTTCTTTCTATCAATTCTATATCAATTAATGAATAAAAAATGTAGTGTCATAAGGGCTTAACCAAATCTTGTTTAAGAAAACGTTTATAAAAAAAACTCTTAGAAAATGGTTTCGTCCTATAGAAAACTTTTCTGTCTATCGAAGAATTTTAATGAGTTTTCTGTCTCTATAAGAGTTTCAATATAAATAAGAGTTTACTAACAGCCGTATTCATAAAATCTTATTGATGATTTATTGACCGTTTTTAAGCAAAAATTGGTAAAGTTGTATTCATAAACGAAAAATAGTCTATTGAACCTTTAATAAACCATTCATAAAGTAAGAAAATTTATTGTTGGATTTGCCCTTCTTTAAACCAAAAATAAAATGACATTTTAAAAGGTCTTTAATTTAAATGAATATGTTCAGAGGCAAATGCAGATATTCTCTTTAATTATTTATTAAATTATTGCAACTAGTTGTTTTTTTTTTGTTTAAAACAACAAATTATTGTTCAAAAATATAAAAAATAAATAAATATACAAATCATAATAATAGTGATGTTAATGAAAAGTAAATAAACTTTTTATTCGATTACTTTCTTACCCAGTAAAAACTTCGCTTACTTTTTCAAAACGAATAGCTTCTTTAACTCATTATTTAGTAGCTTTCTTCTATAACTACATGTATAACAACTTCTATAACTACTTTTTTCTGGATGTATTAAAGTAAAAAAATAATGACTTGCTTTTGAATGCGTTCATTTTGGGACATCCCTTGTAAAATTCATTGGTTCTTTCAGTAGAATTGTAAGTAGTGCTCTTATGTTTTTCTGATTACTCAACACATTATTTTGTAGGCGAAGTTTTTACTGGATATCGTATATTTAAAAAAGGTTCAAACAAAAGTTTTAATGATACCTTTCGGAAACATTTTGTTCAGAAACTAAAATAGTATGTAGTTTTATTTGATAAGAATAATTTTGAAGGTCTACAATTAAAAAAAATTATTAAAAAAAAATTTAAATATTGAATATCATGTAAACCGAATAGAAGTTTCGTGCATCACTAACAATAAAATGGCAGCCAAATATAAAGAAAGTTGCCATACTTAAACAGAAAATCGCTGCAAACAGTTAATAGTAAAAAAGCTGTTATTGTACGTTTATGAATACAAATTTTTATAAGAGGTTTATAAGACAAAAAGCGTTTACTAGTTATTACATGCTATAAGCTTAAAATAAGAACTTTTTATGAATATGGCTGTAAATGTTTACTGTCTATAGCAAACTTTTCAAGTTCTATTTCTTAAGGATTCTGTTAATAGTTTTCTCTCACAAAGGATTTCGTTAGACTTTTCTGCCTTTAACAAACTTTTAAAAAAATTTTCAAATTTAATTTAGAAAACTTTTTATGGAGCTTCTTTCTATAGCAATTTTCTGTATATTGAAAATATTTCTTTATACACAAATATAGAAAGTTCTGTCTTTCAAAAACTTTTTGAAGAGGTTTTTGTTTATAAAAGCATTTTAAAGAGCTTTATGGCCATAGAAAACTTCTCCAGACTTTTTGTGTCCCACAAACTTCTCAACGAGTAAAGTTTATTTATCGATTATATGAGACTTTTTTTTATTAAAAGTCATACTTAATTGATTTTGTGCTAATATTTTTTCGCCAAATTTGGTAACATCATTATAAATTCGTGTCCAGGAACATCTTTGTTTATATATTACACCGACTCATTTTATAAATTTACAACTATGCTCTACATATCCCATATATTTGCAACGGAAAATAAATAATTCAAATGTGTTTAAGACAAACTGCCAATATTACACAGAAAGAAAAACCTCGTATTAAATTTAACCAAAAACCAAAACCAAAACAAATTTTGAAATTTTGTTTTTGTTTTAAATGTTTATTAAACAAGTCACTTTTACACTCGCGTTCTAAAAACAGGCAGTAAGTTTTTTCCACTTACTTTTATTTTAGTACGAGTCGTACTTAAAATTTTAAGTAAAAATTACACTAACAAGAACTTACAAAAATCCTAAATGGGATTAATTTCGAAAACCTTGAACATTTAGTTTTGTGCATACGCGTGTGTCTGTAAATGTTTTTTGTAGAAACAACAACAGCACTACAAAAGTAGTTAAGAAACGATTTGCTTATTTTGCTTAGATGAGAAACATACATTATTTTCATGTTGAAAAAGTAAAAAAGGAAGTAAAAATTCCCAAATTCCATTTTTTAAAATTATTTAGTTAAATACATCAAAATTTCAAAGTAGAATGATTACGAAAACCATATCGGGCAGCTGCTGGTGTCTTATAATTGTGAGTTCTTCTGTAAGCAAAAAGACGATTACAACAAATGTGAAAAAATAATGTATAAACGGGTAAGTAAAAAATAATATTCTCTTCCTCCCTCTCTGGTTTCCGAGTGTTGGATTAAGTACGAATGTAAGATTAATCGTTCATTCAACTAACATTTAAAACAAAAACAAACTATAAAATATTGTTTTTGTTTTACACATAAGTTAAGCGAACGATGCTTCGTTCGAAATCGACAAACAAGCCATAAACCAACTTAGAAATTCTTAGATCTAGCACAGTTTCGGATCAAATTTTATCTCACTTTTACTATAATAAGTCATTCTCGTTTTTGGATTATTTTATGTAATGAGCACTTGAATAATCCGCACTTGAATCAAGCATTCTGTACTTGATTTAAGGAAATCCGTACTTGCCGTGCTATTGACACCGCTTCGGCATGATATAAGTACGGATGGATTGATTTTTGTTTTCAGTGTACTGTGATTTAGCTTCTTCACGGTGGCATTCTATAATGTATAATGAAAAATAAGACACAACACAAAGTTTATTGTCAAAGTTAAACTTTTACAGACAATTGTTTCAATTTAAGAAAAAAAAAAAAACAAACACAAAAACGCTAAACAGCAACTTAATTTGGCATGACCACCAACCGACAAAACATTGTGTGTCGCAATAACAAACCAATCAGGACTACAACATCTACTATACTCCAAGCCTACATGAAAGCGAAAAGTAGCTGGAGTAAAGGAAAAAACAATAGCCCTTGAAAACTTCTACATCTACATTTGTGCTCAATTATTGTTTAGCGTTGTTGCAATAAATTCGTTTATCGCCCCAAAAACTATAGCAAAAACAGTAACAAAAACAATTACAACAACGAAATCTTTTGAAGATCTTTTTTAGAGGATTAACTGATTTTTTTGTAGTTGCTTTTGTTGGTTATATGGCGTCTTGGCATGTCTGTCCGTCCCCCACCGCCCCACCATATTACAAACATAAATTTTCGTTTCTTTTGGTTCAAAGGATTTTTCCAATCGCTCCCAATTTTAAAACCAACGCAAAATTCGAGAACAAAGATTTGGTTTTTTTTTTTTAATTTAGTTGGTACAAATTGATTGAATTATGTTGGTAATTGGCTGTACGAATTCTGTGGCAATTGTTTTGTCTTCTTATATAAAATTTAAATACCGTCTGTTTTTAAATTGTTTTTAAGTTGATAATTTTATTAAATAATTATTTTAAATCGATATTTGGATGTTTTTGTTTTTTTTTTTTTTAATTAATTTTAGCAGATTGCGTCCTCTAATGAAACATTATTAGTAGAAATTACTTTTTGTAATTTGATGAAATTTGTTTTTGTTCTATTAAGCAAAAAACTTATTTTTAAGAAAAAGAAACGTATTAGTTTACAATAAAACCAAAATTTGTATACCTTCTACTCTAACAATTAATTAGTTCGTACGGCATTGAATTTTTTACAATTTTAGTGCTTACAATTCCTTTAAAGCTTATCAAATTAAAAAAATTAACTGCCATTTGAAAATAAATTTTTTATATTTTATTTACGGAAGCAAAATTTGTATTTCATAGAGAAAAAAGGATGTCCAAAAATTGTATCACTTTACGTCCTAACAAATGTTTGCAACAATTAATTTAAATTAAATTTAAATCTAATTTCTGCTATGTAACAAACCTAATTAGGTCCTAATGGTCAACATTGATATATAAAAAGCAAATATTAAACAAAAATATTAACTGAAACAATTAAATTTTTAATACGGCATAAAAATAAATTCAATAAAGACAATTTATTGGAAAAAATCTGTAATAATTTTTTCTGTGAACACTATGAGTGAAAATACAAAAAGAAAAAAAAAATAATGCATTCGCGCCATATTTGGCCACAGCCACGCTCCATATTTTACTACACTTTCAATCACTTGTATTGTGAAAACCGCACATTAATAAAAGTTTCCAGAAAAAAATTAGACAAGCCCCGGTTCCTTTTGATAAAATTGTTTTTAATATTTTTATTGGTGTATGATTAAATATTACATTAATATCGTTTAAAAACGTAAAATTTGTATATAATTGGATTTTCAGTTTGTTGTTTTAATAATTTCAAACTACAATACATTAGGCAATTTATATTTTAAACTTTTTTCAGTATCGCCAATGGTAGCGCAAGGTTTTTTTTAAATGTTCGAATAGGGAGCCCAGCATTTTGGGATGCCATACCATAAATAAATTAAAAATAATTAATGTTTTACCAGCTAATGTTTCCTTCAATGATTTTGAACTGCAATAAGTAATGAAAATAACATGTTCAACTTTTTGCCAATGTCGCCAATATAAAGGCAAAGGCGTCCCTAAATGTAAGCAAAAGGAGACAAACATTTAGCACATTTAGGGGCGCCCCACAGTACTTTGTTCCATATACAAAAATAAGGTGAAACAATGTTGTTCCAATTTTTAAAAAAATTACTGAACTGTATTCGTATCTAAATAAATTACATGTAGGAAGAACCTTTTTTTATGTTAAATACGTTTCGCCTCTGCTAGAGGTCGCTAAACTTGTCCTAATTTTTAATACAATTTTACAAGAAAAATTAAACTTAGCTACGAAAAAAAATTATTAAAAATTTATTTTAAACAAGTACCAAAATTTTAAAGTTAGTATTTGGTTAAAAAGACATTCTTTGTTGATATGAGCCCATACTTTATTTAAAGTATGTATTAGTAATGCTCCGGATAAATCCTAAAAAAGTGTTGCCGTAACTAAAACAAAAAACAAAAATAAACAAAAATTTTGATGGACAAATAAAAAAACTGAGTGAATACTTTTTTCAATTTTCTCTGCCGTTTAATAAACCAAGTGTCCGCCATTAAGAATCAAAAGAGAAACCAACCACCTTAGAGATATATGATCTTTTTTAGAGGCCCAAAACGCATTTAATATTTTTTATAATTTAGTACTTTAGCTTAAAAGCTATAAATATTTTTCTGTACGATAAAATTATCCCATTTTCTTTGTACCATATTTAAAAATTAACGTTCTAAAGAAATTAACTTTAAGAAAATCCCTACCGTTATTAGAAATTATAATATAGCCGTAAAAAAATTAAGGTTGTTTTTGCAAAAAATATGAAAATCGTCAATATTTACTTTAAATTTAAAAAACAACTGAGTGCACCGTTTTTTTTCATTTTTTTTAAAGAATATATGCTCCGTTGCCCTTACTATTGATGTAAAAAAAAAAATTACCACATTTTGAGTTTAAGTGTCATTTTTGTGCTTTTTCCGGAACACCAAATTGTATTTACTTGTTTTTTATATTTTTGTATAAAATATTTTATTTATGAAATATTTAAATTGTTTGTATCATATTTTAAAATACAAAAACCTTGCTAGAATTTATAAAAAATTAAGTACATGAATTTTAACATTTTATTTAGATAGATTTAGTAATTTTCAACAATTTAACATAAGAAGTGTTGCCGAATTAAATTTTTTTTAAAAAAAGGATACATGGGAGGTACATGAATCCTTTGACGGATTTTTTTCAAAACTTGAAATTTTGTTTATTATTATCATATACATATACCTCAATGCAAAATATTATTAGTCTGGGCTAACTCCTTCTATTTTTGCACAATTTTGTTTCACATCAAAGTATTGTGCGCCTTACGATAGAATTTTTAGAACTACCTAATTATAAAAGTTTAAAAAACTAATTCGCTATAAATTGACTTTCGTTAAAGAACCCTAATGAGACTTATACTATGTTCACACTTGGGTTCTTAAACGCGTTTGTGATGTTTTTTTTTTTAAAGAAAAAAAACAACAAACTAGTTTATATTTTTTTAAAGTATGTATTAAGATTATTTTTAACATATTAATGAGCAATTTGTGAAAATTTATGAATTATTTAAGGAAAAATTAAAAACATAAAGAAGAAATCGTGATCGGTTGTACACCAGAGTTATACGTTCATGATGGCCAATTCTACATTATACTCAGTTTTGGTATGTTCAGAGGATTCTATGTGATTAAGTTGGAGTGCTTAATAAATCACTTCAATGTATGGGTAATCATCTCGATTTTGATGTGAATAGAGCTTAACCACATTCGAGTTGCTTAAGCGCGTTTAAGAACCCAAGTGTGAACATAGTATTATGAGGCATTTGGCCTACTTCACCAATTCTATTAAAATATCAATTCATATTTAACCTTTAACTGTGGAGGTGGTGGTAAATTTTACCCTATCTTTATATTTTTCTAACATACTCTCTTCCGTTGCGCCCAATCAATTTAATTCTCTTAGTATCTTCTTATATCGTGAACCTTGTTATTCACTTGTGTTTGGGTTGAGCTCGACTTAGCACGAGCGGAGCTACGCAGATGCTGGTGTAAAAATTGCCACTCGTCAGAATTTATGTAATTTTTTCTTTGAAAATATTTTACCACACCGTCAGCGTTAGCGTGAGTTTTTAGTAGAAAAAATTTACCACACATCAAAATAAACGTAATATTTTCATGGAAATATTTTTACCACTCGTCCGTTTTCTTGTTCTTTTTGACAGATGATAGTTATTATTAACCATTCTATTTGTACCAAATTTGGAAAATTTTACACTTATCATTATTTAAATATACAGAATTGTATTTTGTGCCATGCCCACTTATCTAATCCCGCCCACTTTTTGACTGATGTTGCATATTGGTAGCAAAGCTATTTGTTTCAAAACTTAAGCTGTTACCGCTTGAACAATCTTATAACTTTCTCTTGCCGTTCTTTAGATATAAACTAATGTGCTTTATGCCATGCCCACTTCTATTGATAACAAATTTGAACAAATTTCTCTTACCGTTCATTAGACATTAAAAATGTATTTTGTGCCACGCGGGATGTGTATTGCTAACCCCCCGTTGACACATGCAAGTGCAAGTTCGAAAAACTCAATACACTCACACTTTTTCACTTACATTCACACAAGTTTTGTACTTTCAGCCAATCGGCTGTTTCCTCGATTTTTCGTTGATAATACGTATACACTACTTGCAAGTAATTACTTGCATGTGGAAACGTAGGGTAACCAAGATGCTTGTACCTTATTTCGAAACTTTGACTCTTGGCATTCTTCAGATACACAAATATCTATTAGGTCTCTGTTTGGGAGGAGCCACGCCCATTTCTCCAGTCCCGCCCAGATGTTGTGTATTGACAACCCTGATATATCGACCAAAGTTGGAAACTTTAGTTCTTGCCGATTTGTCTGCAATGTAGTAGACCAATGTGTATGGGATGCAGATTTTGATGAGTAAGAAACCTCCAAAATGGTTGACCTGTAGTTTCTACACATAATTATTTTTTTCATGATCTCTTTTATATCTTTAAATGTATATGTTTGGCTGTGCAAAAATGCCCTTTAAGTTTTTGTTTTTTTATATTAAAATTTCTTTGATAAGTTTTTGATGTATCGTTTTTTTATATTAAAAAAAAGGAGTGTGAAGTAAAACACCTTTTTTGTTTAAACAAAATCAAAAAAAAAAAATTTTGGGTTTCTTTATTTTTTGTAATTAAAAATGTAGTAGTTTATTTTTCAAAAACAAATAATTATCAAAAAATATTTTTTACTATTTTTTTTTTAATAAAATTTAGAGGGGTAAAATTTACCATCACGTCCTAAGGTATGCCCCAAAATTTCACCTCCACAGTTAAAGGTTAAATATATATAGTTTTTCATATAACTTTATTATTATTTGACATGTAAAACGAATTTTAAACATAAATTGATATATAAATTTAATTGGTGAAATAGGCCGGCCCTTAGTATAAATTAATTTTACAAAATTTACAAAAGTATTGGAAAACGCTTAATTTAATAAGAGGGGAGTTCTTTTTTCGGAACGGTCCTTACTTCACTGTTAAGGCCAAACTATTAAAATATAAAATAAAAAAATATATAAAAAGCCTCTCAAATGCATTTAAAAACACAAAATCAAAAAAACATTTGACTCCGTACGGAAAGTGCGTTCAGTAAACAAAAAGTTTCCTTAAGTTCAATATAGTTTGAGACATATGATTTACATGTATTCGCGCAGTTGCTTAGCCAACTTAAGCATATTATAGTTGGGCCTTTATCCTTAAAATAATTTTTTAATTATAATAAATAAAGATAATTTATTTAAAGACTTTCATATCATACAACTCATAAAACGGATATCATTTATCATCCTTTAAGTCGTTCTTAAAAGGAGTTTGCAAGATGACTAGACTAGAGATTATATTACTTCCTCGCTATGTTAAAACTCATATTCGTAATTTTTCATTCCCGGGAACTTTAAAAACTATTATCATTTTTTGTATAGAATGCTGTAGAATGTGTAAAAAGTTCGTGAAATAACTTACAAATATTAATCGGTACATGCATTAAAATGTTCTTTATCATCTTAAACTGAGTTTTTTATTGTTGTGAGGTCTGTCTAGGGTTTTCCGGATTTTTTTTTAAAAAATGAGGAGAATTTATTTTCGTAAAACAACAATAACGACGAATAACTAACAGCTTTTATATTTGAGAAAGTTGTTTGCTGTTTGTGTAAAGGGAGAGAAAAACTGTGACCATTTAAAAAAATAATTCAAATATAAAACATTCACAGCCAGTGATGCAAAATGTGGCACAACCGGGCCAATTGTGGCACTTTTAAACGTTTTATGGCCCTGTAGAAATCTATTTTGGCCCTTTCAGGTCAAAATTCAACACACTCCTTTAAATCGTTCAATACTTGTTCCTGTATTCATAAAAATGTACTAGATTTAATAAAGGTTTACAAAACATATTTTCTATGAAAATTGTCCGTAATAAACAAACGTTTGTTAAATTTAAAAATCGTTTTTAAATACAGGAGTTCTTAAAATGTTTTGTATATTTAAAAAAAAAATATATATTTTTGTTTGGTTCTTAAGAGTTTCCGATTTTGTTTTAATTTTTTTTGTAATACTAAAAAATTTTGCTTATAAATTTATAATTAGTTGGTTTCTGAAAAATTTTAATTTTTAAGATAAAAAAACTTGTAAGCCATAAATAGCCTGTGAAACAAACATTTCTGTTATTTACGAAATTGTTTTGTTTGGTCTTGGCCAAATAAACCACACAAGCGGTTAGATCTATGACATAAAAAACATATAATGCATTTTTGTACGAAAATCAAAAATTTTAAATATTCACAAGAACATCCTGGTTGTTGTTGTTGTCAAACCGCTTTTGTAGTTTATTTGGACCTTTTAAGTAGAAACTCCTTACTTCTATTTGCGAGTCTGTCTAGTATTAAATGGAAATTCTTTTGAGTAAATATCAAAAAAATAAAGTAGACTGTCAAATGATAAGAATTCTTGCTTGATTCAAAAATTAAATTTTGTATTGAAAAATTAAATTTCGTGTTATGTTTGAGCAATAGTATTTGTGAAACATACGGCCAAGTTCTAGAAATAACAATCACATGATATTAATATCGATTGATATTTTCAATTAAATTATTTTTAAGACTTCCAGCGATTTTCCTGATTATAAGAATAGTTTCTGGTAAAGATAAGTGGTCCGCAAATAATGCGGTATATAAAAGCAAATATTTTTATGAACTTTAAGCACAGGATAGTTTTCAAAATGTTGTTGGTTTTAATTTTACATGATTTCGATTTCCAGAACATGTCTGATATAAAGTGTACAAACATACATTAAAATTAAACAAAATGGACAAAAATACTTTTAAGCCATGTAAAAATGTTGTTTTTGGTCTTAAAAAAATAAGTCACATGTACTATGGATTACTATTGTTTTTATTTAAATGCAAACATAATAATCCAATATTAAAAACATTTTTTGGCCCTATCAAAAGTATGTTGGCCCTTTTAAATCGGCAATCTGGCCCAAAACAAAACAACTCAAAATGCATCACTGTTCACAACAATACAATTAAAAACTATTTTTATACTAACTACTTTATATTTTTATTTCAAACTAGCCGTTTGGTCCCGGCGCTGCTCGGGATTTTCTAAATAAAAATAAAAAAGGAAATACCGGAGAATGTTGTTAATAACTTTACCCCATCACTATCTACCATCAATAAAAAAATTTAAAAATCACGACAACAGCGCCACCTATCGGGAGCATCACATCGTCAAATGCAGAGTTTACGATTTAATTCATACTGAGTATTTTTCAATGGCGCCCCCTAATTTAGATTTTTTTTTGCTATTCTTCTTACTTGGTCAGAGACCATTCCGAATTGGTACGAATCATCGAAATCGGTCCAGCCGTTCTTTAGTTATAAACGTAGTAACTAACGCCACTTTATTTTATATGTATATATATAAAGATAGATACTATGAAATAAAAACAAAACAAAATGTTTAAAGTAAAAAGTAACTTTATTTACAAAAATGCTGAAAAACGAAAACAAAACTTGGGGTCACCTGGTTATGATATATTCGTCGATCGTCTGTGTAAAAAATATATATAAAACTATCGCTAATTTCGTTATGCACGACGATTTTTGGCCAACGCAATGATTTTGTGTATTTTCGAATAATTCTTCGTTCGTCACAGTTGTGTTTCTAGCATCAGTTGAAAAAATTTAATGTTTTATACTCCTTTTGTAAATTGAAGTGACGATTTGAAAGTAAAATTCAACATAAATTCATTGCTCAGGAATCAAAATAATGAACGTAGAAAAATACTCTTCAAACTTGAGCTGTTTAGTCATTTAATGATAAATATTAATAACAATTTTATTTAAAAGTATTTTTCTTTGCTCTTTATGTATTTAACGACAGTCTCTTCTGCTACTCAAAAAATAAAAAATTTTTCAATATCAGGATGTGAATAAAAATAAATATTTCCTTCAAAACACGCACAAACCCTTTTTCACCATTAAAGCCAGTATAAAATTATTATAATTTATTGAACGTTGAACAAAATATCTGTTTAATATGATAATCAAACGTCAGACTAATGTAAATAATAATTATGAGCAATTTGTTGTAATTGAAAATCAAAGTGTCACCCTCAAGGATTGTTGTCACATTTTTCCTTGTGTGCTTAAAGCATTTGAAAAATATCAAAGGTACCACAAATAAATATAAAAAGAAAACAAGCAAGAAAAGATGAGAGTCGCGAAAGCCAAGACATGAGATACCCTACGCTGCCGTCCGAGCCCTATTAAGGATCTTAGAAAAATATTTGCAAATTGAAAATGCAAAAAGGGGTATAACACATTGGGCTAATTGAAATAAAGAATTTATTTGAACTACTTGCAATAAAAATTTTCGTATATGTAATTTAAATATTGGCCAAATTTTGTATTGTAGCCGCTTAAGGGGTAGTGGTATACATTTTAATGGGGGCTAGCTTAAATATTAAACGGATGAAATTAATTTTCAATTCTTATCCTGTTAGTTAAGCTTAACCTTTTCTACGAGGTCGTTTGTATGGGGATTAGTTAAAATAATCAACTTATCAGGACAATTTTTGAGGGAATTGGCATGGGCTCATTAGTAATACAAAATTAAAATATGTCATTTAATATTTTTTTAAAACTTTATCTTACGGAGTCCTCTATTGCATGCCCAATCGTGCTTTTAACAAACAGACAGACAAATGTACGGACATTACTAGACATTTAAGTATTAAAGTTTCCTTTTAACGGGACCGTGATGAGGCCGAACTTTCAGAGGTCAGATTTTTCGAACATCGTCTACTTCTCAAGACGCTCAGTATTTGGGGTAAATCGGCCTCCTCTCCTGCTTTATCCTGGCTTGGGACTCGCTAGAGATATATCATATAACTAGGCGGATAAATAAAAAGATAATAGATTGTTTACGAACTTCACAGACGATATATATCTAAAAAAATGTATATGCAGTAAACCTTCCCTATAACGTAGTAACTGGGGACCGACGAACTTTTACGTAGAAAAGCTGTAATCGATAAATATATACTCATCGACAAAGTAATCATAAGACTTTTATAAGACTCTTATGAAAGAATGTGCGAAAAAAATCTTTTGATTGAAAAAAATTCGTTACGGGCAAGTTATTAAGCATATAAACAGCAAGCTACGTCCCAATAAAAGGTTCTTTACAGAGAAAAATACGCTATAGAGAAATTCATTATAGTGATATAAAAATTTCAAGAAAACATTAACAAGCAACAGTGTTCTCAAAAATAATTCGTTATGTTCGCCTAAAGTATTGAGTTGCAAACGCAATGACAAAATTAATGTACCACCCATCTTTTTGGCGGTGGATATAAAATTTACTAAATTCTATACTATTTTCCGCGATAATAATAATAATAATAATAAAAATTTCAAGAAAACATTAACAAGCAACAGTGTTCTCAAAAATAATTCGTTATGTTCGCCTAAAGTATTGAGTTGCAAACGCAATGACAAAATTAATGTACCACCCATCTTTTTGGCGGTGGATATAGCAGCATATGCTGCTCCTTGGTGGCGATATGATCAATTGATTGAAATCTGTGTGTGTGTTAAGGCCGAAGAAGAAGAATAAAACAGACAGACTTATGAAATATGCAAATTTAACCAGTTTGATGAAAATGTCCGGGCTATTTTACAACATGCTTTAGTGGGAAAATATGTCATCTTTGAGTTTTTTTTTTTTTTTGTAATTTTGCTCCTCCAGCCTGATCTTTCAAGATCAGTGATCTTTAAATGTCAGTTGAAGCACTTTGCCTTTTGCATATGAGCACAGGAACTTATTGATCGTGTTGCTGATGTTGTTTTATTTTTTTTTTTTTATCGTATATGATGTTGTCGTTGATATGCATATATCTGCTATATTTTGTATAAAATACATATTTGCATAAAATATTTGATAACAAAAAGGTAGGAAAAAATCTTTATGCAATTTATTTATGCACAACATGTCGTCAGTAAATTGTAAGTAATCCATCATTTGAAGTTTATTCATATTTTTTTTTTTTTTTTTTTTTTTTTTTTTGCTCCAGTCATTTCTTACAAAAGATTTCAATCTTTTTTCTCTCTTTTACTACATCAAACGTTTTTTTTTTTTTGTAAAGTGAAATCCTGTTTTACTTTTCGATGATTTTTTTATTTTTCAGCTTCCGTTTGTTCGCTTTCTTCTGGCTTTTCATATCTTGCGTAAAGGAAAAAATAATGATAAAAATTATTAAAATTGATTTGTTTTATCATATTAAAATCTTTAAGTCATTTTGTGATCATGATTTTAATGATCGTGGTGTGCTTTTAATGATGTTCAATTTGCGTTTAAAACAATAAATTATGTTAATCTTAATCTTGAAAGAAAGAAAGCGTGCGTAATAAATATTTACTAAGAGATATTAAGAGAGTTTTAATAGGTAAATTTGTAATAATACGAAAAATATCGCTATTATTTAGAACGATTAGGGAAAACAGCAAATTCTTAATAGAAAATATTTTAATGAATTTGTAATTTGTAGTCACTTAATAGATTATTGTCATGAGTTTTATACAAGCATCAAAAATGTGCAAAAAATTAATTTGTAAATTCAATAAATTACTATTAAGTTTGTTTAATTTTTTTCTTTAAAAACAACTTTTTCCTTAAATTTTATCACAATCAAAACGATCTGTAAACAATTCATCACACACTAAGACGACCAAAGTTTATCAACCAATAAGACAGACGTACAAAAAAAAAAAGATAGCAAAAATAAGGATCCATAAATTACCAATCAATGGCTCCATATACATACATTGGACTACAGAAGATATAAACTTTTCTTATTGACGTAGATACACGCATTGCATCCGGTTTTATGCGATACACTGAACGAATTAAATGGATAAATTGCCAATGGAAATTTTTAAATCAAACATATATCGAGCTCTTACCGCAAAAAAGCCTAAGCGACATCATTTTCAATTTTGGTTTTTTTTTTTTTTAATAAATGACTTTATGGGCAACAGTTGCATCACCTCCTTAAACACCATGGTCACATTATGTACCGCTACGATTTTATAGCAAAAACAATTTAATCTTAAGCGACAACCTTCATACAAAATTTTTATGTAATAAAATAAAAAAAACCTTCTCCTGTAAAATTTTGTTTTTGTCGCTTAAGTTTTTTTGCGGTTATGACTCGCACTTGTTCCTCTAAGGACGTTAACTCAAAATTTATAAGTTTTCAGTAGAGACAGAAAACTGTTTTATTTTTATATGATTACAAAGGGGGATACAATTGTTTTTTTTTTTTTTTTTTTTTTTTTTGCAAAATACTAGAGAAATTGATGGAAGATATTTACAGTGCGATATGACCACTGTACACCGATTTCTTCTTAAAAGTGAAAATTTAAAAATTTTGAATTGACTCACTTAAGAGTGAAAATGTTTTTAAATTTAAATTCAACAGGACATCTAACAATATGGAGAGACTTCCTAATCTAGAATTTATCGGGATGCATTGTCATGATAATCAGCCTTATTGTGGTTGTCGTTAACGACAAAAGTTTTGTGTAACTTTTATCTATTACAAAAAACCACGCTGTCGTATACGACAATGACAAACACAATAAAGCTTAATATTTCCGGAACCAACTTGTGAAATTGTGGTTTTAGATGTGGCAAGGATCTCATTTTAGTGCTACAGGTAACTTTTAGACTGCTTCAGAAACTTTCTGAACTGCACAGCCTCAAAGCAAAGTTTTGTTTTCGAAAACTGCATCTGCTCAACTGTGAATGTCAAAGGAACTAACAGTCCTATTAAAGAAGATTAATTTTTTTTTATTATGCTGATTTGGTCATTGATTTTGTTCATTGTTGTTGTAGCATCCCAACAAACACTTTGATTTGCAATTGGAAATGATTAAAAATCAAACCTTTTCTTAAACGACAAAGGTTTAATAACTAATGATTTGAAAATCATTTGAAAATCAAAGCATTTTCAAAAAACGGGAAATTATTTTCAAATTGAGAAATGCATTAAATTTGAGCTTGCTTTTAAGCGGTATTCTCAAAGGTTTTTCAAATGTAGATTTTAAATTTAAAACCATGTGGAACAAAAATGAAAAATGATTTCCTTTAATTTAAATTCATTATTTATTTTAATATACTGTCAGCTTAACCTTCGGCACCATATCTAAAAGCTGGAATAGTATTCTTTTCGTTATAAATTCTTGAAGAGGTGAAATACTGGGCTCTTTATTGCGAGGATTGTCATGGCGTAGCACCGCGATCGTACAACAAACTTATATTTTCTTTACTTTGGGTTGTTGGGTAGTTGTAAAACACATACATATAACTTTAATCGCCGTTTTTTAATGTTTACATTTACATATTTTTCGCTTCAGTGCTGCCAAGTTTATTTTTGATTTGAGAAAGACATTTGATAAAAATTTGATATCGAATTGATAACACATTGCTTATCATTGGTTTTTATTCAAATCATTATCAATTTGAATTCAAATGTTAAAATCAAACAATTCAAAAAGGTTTAAGGATTGTATCTGATGTCAAATGATACCATATTTTATAGCAAAGGTTTGACTTCACGTTTGTTGGGATTAATTTTAAAGTATAACTGAAATGTTACCAATACCTGAATTTATTTCACAGAAAAAAGAAAATAGTTGATTGTAATTTCTTCAAATACATATGTAAAAAAAAAATTTAATCAGTTCAAACTTTTATTTCTTGCTCTTTAAAAATTGTTATAAGCTCTAACTACCTCTGCATCGTAAAGTTTGAGTGTTTTTTTTTCGTTCCTCCATATTCTAAAAAAGTCTCAAGGGTTTTTATTCTATAGAAGAGTTGACCTTATAAATTGAATTTTAAGATTTTTGGTTTTGACACCGATTTTAAGGAACCTATTTTTTTTTTTTGCTTGACTTGTTATTAAAGTTTTTTTTCGGTGTATTACACAATATTATCGATTTTAAAGACTAGCAGTGAATAAAACAGAAAAGACAGCAGCAAAAATCTCAGCAATGATCGACATTCAACTACAATTTTATTTATATATATTTTGAACAACACACAAAATATGCGATACCATTCTAAAGTCTTAAAAGAAAAAAATCTGACCAGCACCACAAATTTCCCATTTCATTGCCAAGGCGTAGAGGCAGGAGGATAGATAAATGAATACATTTCTACAAAGTGATCGATAATACGTACATTTATTAAGAATAAATGATGCTCTAGTCATTTTTTACGTCTTCAACTAGACCAAGGAAGGAAATTTTATTAGACAAACAACAACAAAAAAACACTACTAAAATTTTATCACATTTTGTAGGTGTTTCCGCTTAAGAGTTTTTTTTGTCGGTGTTGCTGCAGTAAGTAGTATTGTCCCTACAATTTGCTTACAAAGTAATGATAATGACATTGTTTGCAACATTTCATTTGCTATTTAATTTTTTTTCTTGCTCTATTTGAAAAGGAGACATAAGTCTCCTCTTGTGGCAAAAAAAAAAATATACTACTGTTAAAATTATAGTAGGAAATCAAATTCTTTTCATTTTCTTAGAATTGCCATTATCACCGTCATCATCATTATCAACGAAGTAGTGAAGCTGAGGTGTGTTTGCTAAATAATATCGGACGAAGAGGGTGCATGTATTCTTTGTTTCATCTTTTTTGCAAAATAAGTTTTTCTGGGCAGTGCCAATTTAATGAATTGCTCTTGGTTTGTATTCATGGATGTTGATGTGTGTTTTGTTAGCACAACATACTAATTTTATGGTAGTTTTAACTACTGCAAACAACAACAAATCTTCCTCACCCTCAGATTTTTTTCGAGGTGTATATAAAAGAGTAGTAAGTATTTATTTATATTGGCATTAGGTTTGTTATTACCTTTCTAAAATGGTTTGTACGTGCGTGGCACACATTCGTCATGGCTTTAAGCGCCAGTGTTAATATTAGACAGAAGAAATAAAAGTAAATTTGCAATAAAAATACTACAAACCCATAAAATATTTTAAAAAATAATGAAATGCTTAGAAGTTTTATAATTTTTTTTTTTTTAAATTTATTTTAGTACATCGTTTGATTTTTATGATCTGAGTCTATTTAACACTGGATGGTTACTGTTCGTCGAATCGATGCAGCTCTTTATCATATAATTTTTTTTATGTGTATTCAAATGACGCCGTTTTCTTAACAACGTTAGCGAAAGGAAAAGAACTTTTATTTTTTAAGTTTCATTTTATTTTATTTTTTAATCAAATGCTTAACTCAAAAAATTATTTTTAATTTTTTAATTTACAAATCGTTTCGCAAGAATTTTTTTTAAAAGTTCGTCGATTTGACGAGCAGTCACCTTAATGTACTAAAATGAAGTGTAACCTTACACGGTTAATTACAATATGAATTACCACATGTACCATAAAACCCAGGAAAAACATCGCTCATAAAATAATGTGTTAAGTAATCAGAAAAAAGCAAAAATACTACATAAAATTATTCTGAAAAAATTGATGAATTTTACAAGGGATGTCCCACATTAAACGCATTAACAATTTACTAAATGCTACTTGAAAAGTAAGTCAGTATTTATATACCTACATAACCGAAAGTTTAGTAATTATAACGAGTCCACAAATAATAAGTGATTACCCATTACCTTCAAAAAGATAAAATGTCACTACACTCAGAGACAAAACATGTATAAATATGGTCACCTCCAACAAAACTATTTTCTAATAAAATTTTAAAATTTTATGTTTAGTGTAACCAAATTATTGCCACGGACAACCATATTATGGTTAAATTATTACTCCATCAAGAAGCCACAACCATATTATATATATTTTCGAAATTTTCGAAATTTTTTATGGGCGTGCCTCCTTCCATTTAAAAACAATATAGGTTTTTGTTTATCTGGAGAACGGCAAGAGCCAAAGTTACCAAATAAGGCACAAGCATCTTGGTACAAAATAGATTTATTTTAATCCAAAGAACGGTAAAAGGAAAGTTGTCCAAATTTGGTAGCCATAGCCTGGCTCTTTAATATAACCTCACTCACGAAGTGGGTATGACACCTTTTTTTACTATTGATTTCTGTCGATATGGAGAGTCAGGGTTTCCAAATGAGGAACAAGTAACTTGGTCATCAATACACAAAGCACGACAAAAGGTGGACGGGATTAGAGAAGTGGGCGGAGCACCAACAAAAATGTTTGATTTATCTGGAGTAGTCACGGATTTGCAACGCGCACCGCGTTAGACTAGTTTGTGTAAATATATATATATATATATACATATTTATTTTTATAACTTTCTGTTTTGTTGAAGGGTGTACAAAATTCGATAATTCCGAATGTAGCACTTTTACTTGTTAGTTATGGCTTTCTTATGGAAAACTAATTAAACCAGAATATAGTTGCCTGTTACAATAACCATATGTTTGAAAATTTTGTATGAGATAAATTTGTTAGCTGTAATAATATATAAAAAAAGGTTTCTTTGCGGGAAATTAATACGTTCACTATGTATGTGAGGTTAGGCCTACACACAGAAGAAAAATCAATCCATTTGTACTCAATTCAATCTGAAGAGGTATTAAAAGTACGGTGAGTACGGATTTTCTTGAATCAAGTACAGAAAAACTTAACTTAGCCATAATCAATCCCGAATTCGTACTTGAAATAATCCGAAAATAAGATTGATTTAAGTAAAACTAAGATTGAACCAATCTTAAAATGCGCTTGATTCATGTATTATAAAGTTGAATCAATTTTCGAATTCGTACTTGAAATAAACCAAACGTGAACTAAGAAGGATAATTTTATTATAATTGATTAATTAACCCGTTTTACACTTTAGAGAATTTCAATTATAAAAGACCAGCATCATTCCCGAGATTTTTTTTTTTTTTACTTAAAAAACTTAATGTACACATTTAACTGAAAATAAAAATTAAATGAGAAGCAAGAGTTCTCAATTTTACTTTTTAAACATTAAAATTGTGTGTTTCGTCTTGTTCTGTTGTTTTTATTGTTTCTACACACAACAAGCAAATCGTTTTTCAACTACTTGTGTGGTGTTGTAGTGTCTGCAACAAACTTTGATAAGTTAAATGAGATTAAAACGCTGACTTTGTAATTTAACTCTCAGAGTGACACTACCAACAAAAAGTTCCCAGCGGGAAAATGAGGAATTGATTACATAAATAATTAAAAAAATAATGTATTATTTTTGAAAGAATAATAATGCATTCATTGGAATCGAGAAGGTAATTTTTTCAGACAAAATAATTATGAATTGATTACCACGTATATTCCCACATTTGCAGAGCATGGAATGAATTGTTTCCGTTCGTGAGTATTATTAGTGTTTTTCTATTACATATTTTCCTAATAAAAACCCGTTATTTTTTGCTGTTTTTATCTCGCCTACTAGTTTTTATTATCAAGGATGAATTATTTAATTCATTCGCAGGATAAATTAAAATAATTTATTATAATCCTAGGACATGTTAAGAACAATGAATTCTGGAATCAAATATTATACAAGATATGTATTACTTTCTCGATTCCTGTTGATTACCTTTTCCCGCTGGGTTAAATCATTTTTTTACTTGGTTTAAGAATTTTGTACTTATTTTAAGAAATTCCGGGATTGATTTCCGAAAGTAATCCCATTTAGGATTGTTTTGAGTACGTTTTAATGTTATTCGTACTTGAATTTTTGAGAACGACTCGTACTTAAAGTTGGTATAAAAAACTTAATTTACCCCAAGTATTTTTCTTTCTGTGTACACAGGAGTCTTTTCCACTAGTTACGGCACAGGAGGCTTTCCCATAATATATACAAAGCCCTTGTATTATAGCTAAAGCAATCTAACCATAACTGCTAAGAAGCTTTTGTTAAATAGCAATAGCAGAGAGGCAGATTTGCCAGCAAGCCTAATTTTAGCAGGCCTTTTTAAGTTATATTTTCTAAGACCCTATCCTATCCCCTGTTGTACTAGTTTGGTCCAAACCAACGGCAAGAGAAAGGTGCTTGTCAAAACCATATCAGCACGCTGGGGCGACCGCCTCTTTAAATATAAGGACCACATCATCAAATATGTCCTGTTCCAAATTAAGATCCTATGTTCTTGAAAAAAGTCTGATGTTTCTTGCGTAGAATGTAAAATGATTTTTGATTCAAACGAGTCTTCTTAAACTTGGTTCCGTAAAATCACAATAATGTAATGGTTCTGATATTAACTGCCACCTTTTTTATTGCCTTAACTGGAAGGCCTTGTGAACTTTATTCGAACTTGAGGTTGTAAGTTTTATTGTGAAACTTGTACGATTTAGCACGAATTTCGTTGCACGCTAAAATAACCTAGAAAATAACGGTTTTAGTTAAACTCCTACTGGTAATTACTCTTGATGGTCAGGCAAAAATATTTCTATTACTTTTACGGCCAATTTCACCAAGTTCGGTTAAAACTAACCTTTGATTAAAGTTCCGGTTACCAATATGTTTTGACAGCTATAACCGACAGTTAGTTATAACCGAACTTGGTGAAATTGGCCGTTAGTATTTTATGTTTGTAATCCGAATTCTATGTTTGATATGCCAAGAAGTTGAAGCAGATTTCCCGCCAACACCCCTTGCTAAACGCTGAAAATAAACAATTTAAAATATCTCAAAAACTAAACCCTGATTCCCAGTAACAAAAAGGTATTTTCGTCTGTAAAAAAAGGTATTTTCGCCTGTTTAAAAATTAAAAGCCGGAACTTTGTTTACGCATATAAACATTTCTGTTATATAAATACGGAAGTTTCTACTTCAAAATCTAACAAACAGATCAAATTTCTTTTGTATTTTTTGCATCTTCTTGCAACTTCTTGGAAAACGCCAAAATAAAAAATCAAAGTGACCTTTCACCATTTTACAAACAACTCAAAGGACGCTTAAATAAAGGACACTGAAACAACAAAAAAAAAAAAAAAAAAACTAAACAATGTTTAACTTTAACACGAGCATTAAAATATAGAGATTACGTTGTAAAAACTGTGTATGTAGCGGAATAATAAGTACACAATACAAAAATAACAGGTCAAATTACATTTTTCTACATCCCATACATGTATGTGAATATGACGTCCACATGAAAATTCTAGCATTATTTCTAGGAATGAAAAATCTCAAGATCAAGGTAAATACAAGGATTCAAACATGCTCTTTATTAAAACAAAACAAAAAAAGGATGAATAACAAGGACGCATTTAGAGAAATGTAAATCACGCCTAAAGTACTGGCAGCATTTATTTTAATTTTATTTAATAAACACACACGTCCGTCCGTCTGACTGCTTTGTATTCTATAAAGGCGGGTTTTCCTTGGTTAACCACAATAGTATTTAGATCGTTTGTTTGCGATAAATCTGGGAGATTTCTTTGGTATTACAACATGTATGAGCTGGGATTATTTAAGATTGCATTAGGATTTTGATTATTACAAAGTTTTTGCATAGATTTGCACAGATATTTATCTGTGATTAGTTAAGGCCACAAAAACACCGTCAAACATTCATTTTGGTTTTTCTACTTTTAATGTAGTTTGCATAATTCGTTTATGTTTATTTGTGGTAAATAAAGATTTGTATCTTGGTTTTTATCAGATCTTTAGGTGTGTTCCAAAATATTGGATTTAAATCAATGTTTTTAAAAAATGTAACGAAAATTAAAGATTTAAATTTATTTTAACGGAGTGGATAATTTTCTAAATTTGTTTGATACTTGTTTACGTGAAGAGGATCTTTGAGGAGGTCCATAATAAAACGCAATATTTACATTTTTCAAGTTTTTTGATTTTTTCTACACATTGAAATCTATATTACCTTTATTATAGAGCATTCCAAAACTCAGAAACTACACTGCAAGTCCATATCAAATATGTTTAATGGTTCAGAGCAAAATGCAACAATAATTACACATAAAAAAGTGTTTTCATTTTTCTACAAGTGGTTGCAATTTAAATCAAAATGATATAATACGAATCTAGTCAAAGCAAAAAGCAGAAATTCCAGCCCTAGTTCAGACCAAAACGCAATATTTTCATACAGTTTAAAGCAAAAATGAAATAAATACTATAGTTTGGACCAAAACGCAATAATTCCAAATTTGCTATCTAAATAACTTTAATTGCAATATAATTTATTAAGCGTGAGGTTTGTCTTTTTTATATAAATAAGTAGATATACATTTATTTTATTCCAATATTCTCCGGACTTTGAGAATGTAACAGTTTTAAACACGGAAAAAAATTGTGTTTAATGCTAGAATTGTTGCAAATCATTAAAGTACCAGAATTGTTAAGAATTAATTTTAAATCGGACACGGAAAATGTAGCACAAAATTAAAGAAATATAAGAAAAGATAAACTCACTGTTTATTGTTGTTGTTTTTGTTTAAGCTTTGATATTGTTACAAGTAAAACTGTGGCTTATAATTCTTATTCGCTTAACAGTTTTATATGTGTAATATCTTTAGCTTTTCTAAAATCGTTGGATGAAGCTGCCTGACGATCTGGCCTAAGCAACCAGTGAAATGCGCATAGGAATAGCTTATCCCTTCAACAATAAATTTCAGTTTATCAATAGTATGAAATGGGAATGTAGCACATTTAAACGAAACCTTGTTAATTATAGAAATTTACAGCCGTATTCATAAAAACGTATTGATGATTAATTGACCGTTTTTAAGCAAAAATTGCTAGAGTTGTATTCATAAACGAAAAATAGTCTATTGAACCCTCAATAAACCATTCATAAAGTTAGAAAATTTATTTTTGGATTTGCCCTTCTTTAAACCAAAAATAAAATGACATTTTGAAAGGTGTTCGCATTTTATGATATTATTTTTGTGAAATATGTTGAAAAATAATGACAAAAATGTTTTATTTATTACAACGGACATGTTAAATACATTTTACTAATTTTTTTTTTTTTATTTTAGACAGCCAATTTAAAGTTATATTGATAATTATTTAAAAAAAAAATTATATGATTTAAATGAATATGTTCAGGGGCAAATGCAGATATTCTTTTTAATTATTTATTAAATTATTGCAACTAGTTGTTTCTTTTGTTTAAAACAACAAATTATTGTTCAAAAATATTAAAAATAAATAAAATAAACAAATTATTATAATAGTGATGTTAATAAAAAGTAAGCAAACTTTTTATTCGAATACTTTATTATCGTATATTTAAAATAGGTTCAAACAAAAGTTTTTATGGTACCCTGCGGAAACATTTTGTTCAGAAACTAAAATAATATGTAGTTTTATTTGATAAGAATAATTTTGAAGGTCTAAAATTAAAAAAAAATTATAAATAAAATTTAAATATAGAATATCATGTAAACCGAATAGAAGTTTCATGCATCACTAACAACAAAATAGCAGCCAAATATAAAGAAAGTTGCCATACTTAAACAGAAAATCGCTGCAAACAGTTAATAGTAAAAAAGCTGTTATTGTACGTTTATGAATACAAATTTTTATAAGAGGTTTATAAGACAAAAAGCGTTTAATAGTTATAACATACTATAAGCTTAAAATAAGAACTTTTTATGAATATATAAAAACAAAACAGGAAATTAAAAAATTTTTTAGAATGTAATAGATTATTTTTATAACAATTTTTTTAATTGTAAATAATTTTTCTATGTGACAATTGTTATTATTTTTTCATTATTTTGTGAAAGTTATTTTAATTGTTAAATTATTTCCCTGACGATGATACACATTGCTGTATCGAAATATTGGAATAAAATAAATTTATATCTAATTTTTTATAAAAAAAGGACAAACCTCAAGCTAAATAAATTATATTGCAATTAAAAATAAAGGTTAAATAAAATAAAATTTAAATAACTTTAAAACAAATTGTCAGATAAAATAATTAATTTCGTGATAAATTTTATTTTTTTAGACAATAATACCTCAATAATTGTTTTTTAAAACTTTATGTGCTACTAAAGCTACGGTCAGACTTATCAAATATTTGACGAAAAAAACGGGACCAACAACCAAACTAAAAAAATCATTTCGCTTAATATCAATATTTATTTTGATTAAAATACCACATCTTACAAAAAACTGTTTTTTGCTTTATCTAGTAGTATAATTAGTTTATTTTGTAATATTAAGACCATTTTAAATCTCACTTACTATTAACAAAAGTAGGGGTTACGCTTATTTGATCAAATATTTAATAAGTGTGACCGTAGCTTTACTTAAATTACATTTTGTCGTTTATCCAAAAAAAATGTTATGGTGTAATTAATGCGTTTTGTTATGGAACTCCTCATTTGAAGATTGAAATAGTTAACCCATTTTGCCTCCAACTTCTTAACAGTGTTTGTCTGTAGATAAACATATATAAAAATAAAAAATAAAATTTTTTTAAAATTCTTAAGGCCCAACTAGAATGTGAATGAGCCAGCTTAAGCTACTGTTTAAAAATAAGGAAAAGCCCGTCAAATGCATTTAAGAAAGCATAACAAAATCAAATAACATCTGATTCCGTACGGAATGCGCGAATAGTTTCGTACTTTACTTTAACAAATGACAGTTTCATAAAACTTAACAAAAAGTTTTCTAAAGTTCAATATGGTTTGATTTGATGATTTACATGTATTCGCACAGTTGCTTAACCCATTTGGACCCAAATATAAACTAGAGGGAAATTTATCAAAGTAGCTTTATTTATGTAACAACTATAAGCTAATTAAATATTTTTAAGAAAAAATTCTTCGCGTCAGTTTCACTATAACGGGCTAAAAAACCAACAGCCGTATTCATAAAATCTTATTGATGATTTATTGACCGTTTTTAAGCAAAAATTGCTAAAGTTGTATTCATAAACGAAAAATAGTCTATTGAACCTTCAATAAACCATTCATAAAGTAAGAAAATTTATTGTTGGATTTGCCCTTCTTTAAACCAAAAATAAAATGACATTTTAAAAGGTCTTTGCATTTTATGATATTATTTTTGTGAAAAATGTTGAAAAATAATGACAAAAATGTTTTATTTTTACAACGGACATGTTAAATACATTTTACTATTTTTTTTTTATTTTAGACAGCCAATTTAAAGTTACATATATTGATAATTACTAAAAAAAAATTAATTTAAATGAATATGTTCAGGAGCAAATGCAGATATTCTCTTTAATTATTTATTAAATTATTGCAACTAGTTGTTTTTTTTTTGTTTTTGTTTAAAACAACAAATTATTGTTCAAAAATATAAAAAAAAAAAATATAAACAAGTCATAATAATAGTGATGTTAATGAAAAGTAAATAAACTTTTTATTCGATTACTTTCTTATCGTATATTGAAAAAAGGTTCGAACCAAAGTTTTTATGATACCTTTCGGAAACATTTTGTTCGGAAACTAAAATAATATGTAGTTTTATTTGATAAGAATAATTTTGAAGGTCTACAATTAAAAAAAATTATTAAAAAAAATTTTAATATAGAATATCATGTCAACCGAATAGAAGTTTCGTGCATCACTAACAATAAAATGGCAACCAAATATAAAGAAAGTTGCCACTCTAAAACAGAAAATCGCTGCAAACAGTTAATAGAAAAAAAGCTGTTATTGTACGTTTATGAATACAAATTTTTATAAGAGGTTTATAAGACAAAAAGCGTTTAATAGTTATTAAATACTATAAGCTTAAAATAAGAACTTTTTATGAATATGGCTGTAAAGTTTTTAATTCGTTTTATACAACAATTTTACTTCCAATTACTTAAACTGTCCTATAAAGATTTTTTTTTATTGCAATTCCAGGCACAAAATATCTATATCTAGTTACATTTGTTAGTTAACATTTCGATTTAGTTCTGCGATGATTTTTATACGTTTTTAACGCATCATTAAACCTCTTCATACATTCCGGCTGTAAATGTAAAAATTCTTCCAACTGTCCAAAAGCGATCATAAAAATTTCATGTTATCTTAAATTGTTTTATTGAAAACAAATAAGAACTACTTAAAAAGAACAAAATTAAATCGCTTTTTATTAAAACAATGTTGCTTACAGCAAATTGAGTTTATACATCTTTCTCAACAATTTCCAACAGAAATGTTTCGATCGGCCATTAAATTGTTTTGTAAAAAGAAATTAAGTCATTTTCAAAGAAACGTTGGCAATTTTTATGTTCTTGTAAATGAGAAAATACAAAAAATGCCACAAAATCGTATGAAGCAACTTAATTTAGTTTTCGATGTTGATATTAAAACCATTTGTTTTTACAACAAAAGCTTAAAAACTTGAACAACAGAAATAAAACTGTTGGCGACTACCGTTTTCACGGTCGCAAATTTAAAGGCTTTAGTCAAAATAGCGTTGATATGTAGACATAAAAATCGAAACTATGTCTTTTAATGGAGATCATATTAGTAGGGGTGGTCGATAATTAAATGGGCATAAAATAAGATCAAATGGCGCTTATGCTTTAAGGATTTTGGAGGAAATTGAAAGAAAGGCGGATTTGTATGATATTTAAATTTTTTTTTTTTTTGGCATAAAAAGGTTTTAGTTCATTCAAATGAGATTTTAAATAAGCGATAAAGGTTTTAGGAAGATTCTATTAAAGAATATTCTGGTCACTAGAATAAAACAGAATTTTGTCAAGTGGCAGAAGACGATGCTTAGGTATGTTAGGCTTGTTGTGGTCATCCCAATTGAGCCATAAACCCAAGAACAGTGTTCTGTTCTGTATCTATTATCTAGCGCTGCCTTAATACATGTCACCCGACTTAAAGGTGAAA